>JAVRXN010000001.1:54088342-55288342 GCA_033556935.1 Timema podura
CTGTTTTGCAAATGTCATGAGAATTTGGGGCTCTGAGGTGCCCCATCCTTCACTTAACGAGTTAAAACTTTCCAATTGGTTGGCACTTGGTAATTCACCCACCACCTATGGGTCTGGCTATACAGTCACATTATGTTGCTCAAGGCTAACCTAGAGTGCTTGGAAATGACTCCAATAATCTAGAAGTTGTGTTAACTTAAATTACTAGCTTAGGCTAGCATTCAAAATGGGGAAAAAAAAAAATATAAGGTGCTTTCAATTTTTTAGTCAAGAGCACCTCCAGGGCGTATTTCTTTTGGTACCCCCTTTTCAGTGGTATGGACCACCTACATAAAAAGGTTTTTGCAGGCTGACCTCTCCTTTGGCAAATGTCCTTTATTCACATTTGAAATAATTGACAATTCTAATATTGATATTTTAAAAAAAATGAAGAATGTTATAAAATTGCATCACCGAGCCTGAGATAACTATGGTGGAGTCCTATTTGAAAAATTGCCAACTAGAGGACGTACACCAGTCATTTCTTAGACTTTTTAATTTATGTTCTAGTGAAAGAAAAGACTACTCATTTCACAGCAATACTATTTCAAAAATTCATCATCTAGCTCATTAGGCAGTGTATTGCTATATCACGCTAACAACCATTTTGTTAATTGCCATACAAAGAAGTTGGCACAACCAACTGTTATTAAAATGTAAAACTTACAATTTAATCGGTTGTCATGCAACATTGCTCAAGTATTTTGCTCTTGTCTACAATGTTATCGATTATGACTCGGGACAGGAAATCATTAAACCTGTTATCTGTTTTACTAGCCTGTAAAGTGGTTCATGGTAAACAATAGCTCTTGAATATTTCACTTGTCATACTCGGTTTGTGTCATAACTTACTTTCATTTTATTTACATGAACAGTAGGGAAGGTTTTCAATAGACATATTTCTTAATTGGGTTGAAGTTTGCTAACAATTTTTTCCCTAGGCATATTATTGCTCTTTAATTATACTTTAAAATAAAAGTTAATTTAGAAATCATTTCGTTATCCGCCTCGGTGGTCGCATGGCCTAATGTGGTTCTCTCGCAATATACAAGACTGCCGATGATGAGCTCATGGTTCCATCCCGGTCGGGTGCACTGAGGGTGGTTTTTCTTAAAAGGTTTTCCATTCTCTCCCCACCTGCCTCATTCCTAACCCATTAGTGTAATTAGTACATAAGTGTCTAACCTGAATGAGGCATTAAAAAAAGGGTATTTTTCACATTTTTTTACTGTAGCCTATGTCTAAATATTTAATAATTCGCCTTTCATCATAAGTTAAATTTTACCTCAAGTCACAGCTTCAGAAATATGAGTGGCTAAGTAAATCTAACGTACTATCAGAGTGAGCCCAGTAAACATGTTCACTTAAACTGACTCATATCTTGCAAAATGTTTTTTATCACACAAACATTAACTAACAAGTTTCATGTGGCTCAATATTAATTGACCAATAATTCCCATCTCTTACAAGTAATGTGTTATATTCTTTGTGCAGAGCTGTACAAGTTGACTGGTGAAATCCTGGGGGAAGGAGCATACGCAACAGTCCAGACATGTGTCAACATCTGGACTGATCTGGAATATGCTGTTAAGATCATTGAAAAGATCCCTGGCCACAGTCGCAGCCGAGTGTTCAAGGAGGTAGAAACGTTCCACTACTGCCAAGGTCACCCAAACATCATCCAGCTCATAGAGTTCTTTGAGGACGAGGAGAGGTGAGACATTGTGTACTATTCCCCCTCTGGTGGTGATGAGTTGAAATGTCCTAGGACATATTAATACTATTGAAAACATTCGATTTTAGCAAGTGAACATAGTTAGGTCTACCTTTTTAAGTCCTAACTACCAGTATTGAATGATTTAATTTTCTTAAAATATGAGTTAATTTACTTGAATTTATTTTATAATAAAAGGGCACATATCATAAGAGGAAATATCAACAGTTGAAGACTTTTGCATGCCTAAATAAGTAAAAATGATGTTTAAATAGTGTTTGTAAACTATTAATGGTGATTGTGACACTTAACATTAAATGGTTGTATCATCCTGTTGCTCTAATTGTTTAATCTAGCTTAGCTACTTGCCTAAAATAAAGTGTTGCTGAGAATGTCACACTTGACTGTAAATGTGTGGATTGTTGATACGAGATGTTGGTTACCTTGTTGCAGATTCTATCTAGTGTTTGAGAAAGTGAACGGGGGTCCTCTGCTTACCCGTATCCAGGAACACGTCCACTTCACAGAGAGAGAAGCGAGCCAGATTGTCAGAGATCTAGCCAGCGCTTTGCAGTTCCTACATTTAAAAGGTAGGCCTAAGGCGATCATTGTACCACAGTCACATTTGAAGGGTGGTAGGAAAAATTGAACAAAACACGCCCATTCCTTATTAGTTTTACTATTCTTTTATATTTGGGTTTGTTAGTTAAGAGCGTTCATCATAGCAGGCCCAACTCAGCTCCCGTCTCGCGCAAGGTATGGGAGTAATAGAGAAAAAAAGACCCAAAATATGCCAGAAATGTGTGCAGTGCATTCCTATTTGAATGATTAATCAAAATGTTCCGGGGTAAAAATAGGTGACAAAGCGACAGTTTCTTGTTAATAACTATGGTATGTCCCGATTATGACAGAATGAAGATTTGTGTAGGCCTAGAGTGCTTATACTCAGTTTTAGCTTCTGTGTGCTGACTGACAGCTCACAGCTGACTTCTGACAGCGACAGTTAGGTATATACCTAAATTTGACTGTCAAAAGTGACAACTGCTAAAGACATGTTTTTTGCAGATCATATGTTCGGCGTAGGATACATAATTTGTCTGGTAGCTTTTCAAAGCGTCAGAAGTCACTGTGAGCTGTCAGTCAGCACCACAGAAGCTAAACTGAGGTATAGCTGCAAATCCATTAAAAGGATCAAAAGGCCTTTCAATGCAGTTTTTATCCAAATATAATTTAATATTTCAAAATATTCTTATTAGCAACTTCTATTACTCTTTAATATCCATTAATTTTAATCAGAACTGATCCAGGTGCAATAGTGTTTGTGTAAAACTATTTTTATCCGACGTTCTCAGAGTTGATGGCATAAGAAATAATGACTAGGAAAAACCAAACCAAGTTTATCTTATGTTTATTGTATTGTGAATAATAATGTTTGTGAGGGTTCATCCGACAAATGCTGCCAAGACTTGAGACAAGGTGATAATGAATACTGTTTTTCTTACAGGTATTGCCCACAGGGACTTGAAGCCAGAGAACATATTGTGTGTGTATCCAGACAAGCTAAGCCCCGTCAAGATATGCGACTTTGATCTCAGCTCGGGAATCAAGTTTAACGCTAACCTCTCGTCTCCTCTCACCACACCTCAGCTGCTCACACCGGTCAGTACACGCTATTCTCTGTCACATGATTTAATTTAAGTTTAGTTTGTTGAAATGTTTTAGAAAACCCACATAGAAAAATCCAAATTTATTAAGGATTATAATTTAATATAAGATAAAAGACTTGTATTGGAAAAGTAATGTTTAGTAATTTTTTACATCCATTACTGTTCCCAGCCTATGTTCAGAGTAAGTTTTTTTTATTCAAGCCATATATTTTTCCACTATCGGCTGGTTAGGCCTGTTGTAGCTTCATATGCCTTATTATCTAACTTAAGACTAGGACAGGTACAACATCTGGTTCCCGGCTTTTAATTATTAATGTGAAAGGGTAAACCCACATTTCACCAATGATAAATTTTTCGGCCATGCCGGGAATCGAACCCGGGACCCTTAGCTCAGTAGGCAGACACACTACCGACTGAGCTAAGGTGTCTGATGTTTATTAATAATTAGGTTAATATAAATTTTTAATCTATATTTTAAATTCTAAGAAAATTGATAATGAACAGATTATGAAACAGTGATGACACAGTATTAAAAACCTCAATTAACATGAATTGTTGAACACTAACCTAGGGAGTGAGTCATTTTGTTGCATGGTGATTTGTCTACCTGGTCACAGGTGCCACAATGATGACTGCCATTATATTTAATATGGTCGGTGACCTGGTTGTCTAGGGGTAAGGTGTCAGACTTCTGTGCTGGGGGTCCGGGGTTCAATCCTCGGTCCCGGCACAGATTTATCTGATTGCCAAACCCTTCCTTCATCTCTGACAAGACGTGTATTAATCACAACTTGTGAATGTGAGGAATGCCAGGCCTCCACCGTGGTTCGGATTGCACGTTAAACTGTAGGTCCTCCATTTCATCTCGCAATCACCCTACCATTACACATTAGCGTAAGTGCGTATAACCCGAACGGGTAGTAAGACGCGGTGCTAATAATAATAATATATTTAATATGGTGATAAATTTTAGTAGAAATGGCTTTCGTACATTTTAATTGATGAAAAACAATGTTGTGCAGGTGGGCAGCGCAGAGTTTATGGCTCCAGAAGTGGTAGAAGCATTTGTCGGAGACATCTGCAGCTACGATAAGCGCTGCGACCTTTGGTCTCTCGGCGTTATAATGTACATTCTGCTGTGCGGCTATCCGCCTTTCTACGGGAGTTGTGGTCTCAATTGTGGTTGGGAAAGGGGAGAAAACTGTCACAACTGTCAGGTAAATTTTTTTTTATAAAATCAATGTAAAGATACTTTGTGTATTAAATAAAGTGCATTGAGCAAAAACAGTTTGTAATAAATAAAATGATAAGACTAGTAGGAAAATAATAAAGCAAAAATAAAAGTTAAAACACATATTTACACATACCTCAAAATTTCAATGCTGTTATAACATCTTCCAAGGGAAGCAGGAGTCTTATTACTACTTCTTAAGGAAGATGCTATAAAGGATGCTATAGTAGAAGACGGAAGAAAGGAAGATGTCAGCTTTGTGCATTGGATTCTTCCCACATTTTTCCTCTTTCCCAAGGCGGGCCTTCTTCATCAAATTTACTCATTAGTTTATTTTTCCCTTTGCTTTATTCTTATCAATTTCCATTATAAAATTATTTGGCTATTGGACCACATCATTTTTAAACATTTCCTTCTATTCTATCATTTTATTTATTACAAATTTTAAAGATACTTGAAATATAAGTCGATATTGAAGGGCCACTTCTTGACACACAGGCTCTCTTCATTCTCAACATCTCTTTCAAACAGCTACACCCAAACTTAAATCTTTCATCGTGTCTATGAGCATGTATGATAAAGATTATATATTAAAATTAAATCTTTATGTGAATATAAAGATGGAATAAAGAAGTTTTCGTCTTTTTTAGAATATCTTCTCTATCACTTATATTTTACGGTCTTACACTATATATATTTATTGGTAACTAGGATATGATTTTAATTGAATCAATCATTTTGAAAAGGCCATATTCAATTCAACTCTCCCCCACATCTTTGAATACTTCTCAAATAAGAGACATATTCCATGTGTAAATGCCTCTTTGACAAAGGTTTACACTATATAATATATCTGTGAGTATTCCTTTTGCAAACATCACATTTATGGGGCTCTGGTATTTTCCAATTGATGCTTTTTCTCTCCTATAAAATTTAGATCTGTATAGATATTGTCTTTTCAAAATGATAGATTCAATAGGTGTAGCCAACATATGAATATTTAATGTTAAAATATCAGCAGCAGTTTATGCTATAGGTTGAAAATGAGCACAGCTTTAAAATGGTGTTTGTTGCAATCTACTGTATAATGCTGGTATACATAATATTTAAGATTAATTAACTATATTAATTGTAACAGAAATTAACAGTAATAATGAACAAAACTATAAATGGATCAAGTCCACTATTCTACTTATTTGGATCTTAGAAAACTTGATAAAATTAAAGAGAAGTGGCATAGCGTAGTGGCATGTAAATCTTCAAAAACTTTGAACTTGCTTCAAACAATAACAAATTTCCCAACAAAAATTTCAACGATAAAAACATACATTAATGATGGATTTTAGTCATTTTGTTCAGTTTTCAAGTTGATATTCCCTTTACAAAACTCTGCATTAATGAGTTGCATATTGGGATGGTAACTTTATTTATCAGCAAATTTATTAAATATTTTAGTGTAAAAACTATATAAAAAACGCACAATATGTATTTTTTTTAAACATAAAATAAATACTATTCAAACTGGATTCTCTTCAGATTGAAAATATGGACTTTGCACATGCCCCTTTTTAAGAAGTTTAACTTGGTATATTAATTCTTGCCATAGAAAATTAGTAAAGTAGTGTCAGAGTCTGAAACTACAATTTTTGAATTCATTGTAACATGTATCAATTCAGATAAGTGGTAAATAATGGTCTGGGTTCTGGTTGTTGCAAGGTTTTATGACTTTCTCAATCAGCCCAATTATGTTGGGGTAAACTGCCACAAAGCAATAGGAGCTCTACAACAAATTCCAAATAAGAATGATTATAATTCTTTTATATTTTTAATCTGAATTTGATATTTTCTCGATCCTTAAATACCGAAAATCTGTTTGGCTCACTCATTTCGTTGATAAAAGGTAAAATCATTTGATTTTTTTTTCAGGAACTTTTGTTTTCTAGTATTCAGGACGGTTGCTATGACTTCCCTGACCGTGATTGGGCAGATATATCTGAAGAAGCAAAAGATTTGATCCGTAAATTGTTGGTGAAGGATGCTAGTCGGAGGTTGTCGGCAGAGAGTGTGCTCACACATTCCTGGCTGTCCCCAGGCTTGTCCATCGCCACTCTTGCTATACGCCCCCTCATTACTCCTCTCAACATAAGGAGGTAAGTTCACGAGCGTTAAACTCTCAGCAAATGTTTTCTTTCTAATTCTTGTTTAAATCGTAAAACAACTAGCAGAGAATATCAGAACTTCGAATCGGCTTCGAGAATATTTCATGTATTTGATTCGAAATGATAAAGTGGACTTTACACACCCCTGTCATATAAATATAAGTTCAGCATGTTCATGCAACAATAGTTCCACCTCATCACAGTAAGGGGTAAAGAGCACCATCTGTTGTGGTGGTGATAGGCTATTACAATATATATATATTAGTCCTCAAAAGTTAGCACATTTGAGAGGGTGAGATTATAGGCTATACAAAGGTTTTATAAAGGCTGTTTTTGGGAAAAAAAGTGTGGCTTATTTTCTGATCATAATGGTAATAATTAATAAGCATTTACTTTGCCTCACAAGTATTGCTATTAAAATTATATTAAGAGATTTTAAGCTCATTTTAGGATTTTAGAAGGCCTAAAACCTTATCAATTATGTTTCTAGTTTGGTTTGATTTGCTTAATATAACAGGGTGTCTGCTGGGTTGCGAAAGTCACTAAAAAATTAATAATTACATAAAAGCTCGCGAAAGAGTCTGAAAAGTCATAAAAATATTTTTGTTTGAATTTCCCGCACATCGTAACAATGTGAATGCGTAACTAACCATGTCGTCATGCGCTAGCCACAAGTTACCTGATTGTACCTTGATACCAAGGACAAGGTTAACGTTTGCTGTCTAGTTAAAGTTTAACGTTTAATGTAAGTGTATTATGCATTATATAATGTTCACTCGTTTACTGAAGGAATTTTGTGATACAAAAAGTCAATAATTTTTGTTTCTCCAACTCACTAGACACACTGTATAAAATTCGAATCAATATCATCAAATTTTCATATGCTCAGAATGGCAATAATTGAACATAAACTGAGTGTCTTATTTGTATCTATTTCTCTCGGCTAATTTTTGAAGTTTCGTTCAGCTCATTAACTATCCGTTATAACTCTGGTAGTCTCATGATATTATTTTGAATTGTCCAGGAACAACAGCGCTCGAGAACTGTCGGCGTTTGCTGAAAGTGCCATGGCGGTGAACAGGGTAGTTCTTCAGCATTTTAGCATGAACATGGACATGCCTCGAGAAGAGGATCCTGACCAGGGCGGAATATCCATCTCTGAACCTGATACGGGCAAAAGACCACCTTTGGCATTTGGGCTGTCCCCTCCCAGTGAGTCTAAGTTGATCCAGCGCCGCAAGGCCCGCGCCAGTCTTGTGAAGGAACTGGAACCCTCAGTCATCACCACTGCCGACGCGGCCAAGGAAAAGCCTGGTAATAACTTGGCTTTTGTGGCGCCTGAGGCCATCGTGGCATCGCCAAGTGGCTAGAGCCACACCTGAATTTTCACAAGTACCTGATTTATTTAATGTAAATAATTGATGTCATTGATAAATAAAACTTTTTTTATTATTGAATAATTAAAGTGAAAGAGCAGTCAATGTATTTTAAGTCTGCATTGTTTGTGTGCTTGGAAATGCTGCATTGGTATAGTCTGTTTAGAGATTGTGTAGAAATTATCCAATGCTTGGCATGAAAGATGAGACTGATAATAAACAAGGACATGCACATGATACATTTAATTTGTTGTAAAACTGCTAAAATATATATATATATATATAAATCATGAGCAGCACATTCGGGTAAAACATATAATCTATGAGCAGAGCAGCACCGATTTCTTTATTAATATGGTTGGTGTTCACTTTCTTTTGAAACTACAGTACTAGTTTATGTACTGGGTAAAATTTAATATTGTATGTTATTAATTAAGATTTTTGTATACATACTAAATTCAGTGTATTTTAATTGTGTGAATTGTTTTAGTAAATTGGAATGTGCAGATAATTTTCCAATCAGTCTCTTGTGTTAATGATGAATAGCATTTTTAATTACTCGAAATACAACTGGCAAGTTGTGATTGGTTGAAGCTGATTATCTTAAGTTATTCCATTCGTGGGACTCAAATCACAATTTATTTTGTATAAATCAAATAATTGCCTAATGACTAATAAATGTAAATGTATTGCACCTCCGATCTAGAGCAGATTGCACTGTCCGCTGGTAACTGTAGGACAGCATGTTTCACCTTCAAGTTATGCTTGAAACAAACTAAAGTCCTCAGGCCCTTATCTAGAATTTTCTTTTGGGGGATGGGGCTCGTTTTTCAAATACTGCCTGCCGACAGTAGTCTTAAAATTAAACAGTGGGTTAAGGGGGGAGCGGACGAATCTGTTCTGCATGGAGAGAAAAATATATAAAATTTCGTAACAAAATATATTGGAAGTAGAACCATTTTTGCATTCACTAATGATTGATATATAATATATATCATTTGATAGAAAATATACTAGTTTTACATACTTTTCATAAAAACTAATATATTTCCTAATAAGTCATAAAAAGTATAATTAATATTTATTATTAGTGAATGCAAGCACGAGTTAAGTCTAATTTTTTTTATGGACTTTTGAAATATTTTTACATTCGTGTGTGGAGGATTCCAGATTATATTACATATTATTCACGATGTTTAGTCTGGTTAAGAAAGTGAAACTGAAATTAATTACTATTGTATTTCTTAGGAATCTTTTACTACTATCATTTTATATTCATATTTTTAGTCACCGTTTATATTTTGGGGCCCCTTCAGCTTCCCCCCACTTACTCCCCAGATACGTGCCTGAGAGCCATAGACATTGGTAAAGTCCAAGTGTAGTTTTGTTTATGCGTGCTAAATTCCGATTGTTCCAGCCACTGAAATATAGGAATTAGCAGACATTAACACCAAACAAGATCTTAAAAAAGATCTTCCTTGGGCTGCGAAAGTATGATTGCTTTTAAGTTTTCTTGTGATTTGATGAAACCAGAAAACTCTCTACTTTACTAAGTCACAGAAGGAAACGAAATCAAAATCTTTGGTTTGTGAATGAAGTAGTCGGATGGTGCATATACTTGTTTAAGGAAATGTTCCAAGTTATTAAATCCAACACATTCATTGTAATTTGAGGTTTTACAGACTTCATACCAGTTTTAGTAGAAATAATTTTTCATTTTCCAAAAACAACACTATCTGAAATTGAATCTTCATGTGCATTGATATAATTTTATTTAAATGAATTGATATTTCATTCATAACATTGAAAATCATTTTGTCTAAATTATTGATTTGATACAGTTTTTTTTTCTTAGTATTTGAAATATTGTTTATAGTTAAATAGAAGGGAAATACTTACCTCATTTAACCTAAGCCATCTGATCGAGAACACTGGGAAACTTCTCGACAAGCTGGTTTAGGTAAGTTGGGTTCTCTTCTTGATTATGATTTAGCCAATGGCTCTCTATTCCAAGCAAGTTTATGTATTTAACTGATAAAGTACAGTATTCCTTGTAAATATAATACAAATTTCACGTAGAAATATAACTCATCACTCAGGGTTGTATACAGTGTAAATGGGCAATTTCCTCCTGAATATATTGATACATATATATATATTACTTAATAATGCCTTCCATATTTAAAATAAATTTTGTTTTCAAACTAAAAATAAAAAATAATTGGTAGCTAAATTATGTTCTTCTGATGTGAAGGCTATCAAAGTGACAACTAATTAAAATATTTTGATTAATGAAAAGAAACATTAGAAAAACCAATGAAAAAAAAAATTATTTTGGTATTTTAATTTACAGCAATTTTATTGGGATGGGAAGTGCAAGAGGTGTACTAATTTATTAAACTGTTAATGAATTTCCAAAACAATTAAAGGGAAAAAAATATCTTTTCACTTTTTTGAGTTACCCTTGAAAAAAGGATAGGGGAAAAAAATGGCTGAACATGTCTTTATTTCCTTTACTATCTGCTATAAACATTTATGTATTTGTTTAAAGAAAGAGCCGTGTAAGTAAGGCCTACTAAACCAGAAAAATATCAATACAAAAGGAACACATTTGAATTAAGTTTATGTGCCTAAAAAAGTACTAAGGTTTTTTTTTTTTAAAAAATCTCAACTTTTGGACCCAAACTTTTATGCGTGTGTATCCTCCTTTCATAGTTAATTGACTGGCCATTTGCTACCTTCTGATTTTACTCATTAATTTACAATTATGGGCTGATAAATCTTGCCCCATTCATTGGAAAATTAAATTGTGATTCATCAAATGTACATCAGTACACCTCTTATGGTAAAATGAGAATTTAAATTTCACTTGTTAGAAGCAAACATTTATTTGAAAGTTCCTTAGTATTTGGTTTTGAACAAACTTTACACTCTTTATTTGTGTTCTAGATTAATTTTAATTCCATTCTGTTATTTTTAGATTTAGTTATATAAACCATTTTCATAAAAAAGTTGTTTTTTAAATATCACTAAATATTGATTTTTTTTAACATGGAGGAACCTATTTTTTTTTGCTGTATTGTTGCAAAGTTTTATAAACACTTGTTATTTCTAGTCCTCCATTGAATAATTTGTTAACGCCATTGTGGGTATCAAATAGGGAACATATAAGAAATAGGTCTAAAAGATTTAAACTTCCAAATTATAATTCAAAATAAATTGTTGTTTAGGGTCTTCTACTAACAAATGAAACATAAAATTATAACTTATTGGAACTACTAAAGATATGTTTTTAAAAGTAATACATTTCTTAGCAACTGAAATATTATAATTCCCTCTCTGGGCCCATTACGCCAAGGGTTTATGTTGAAATGATCAAAATTCTAGGATTGATTTTTGATCATTTTTTAAACCAAAATATATTTTTTTGTAAGGTTTCATGCTTGCTGGAATAATTTAAAAAATTTGTATTAAACAAATGGTAAATCATTACAAATTCAGATTTACAGGAAAAAAATATTTGCAGGATGTTTTTTTTAAGTCAAATTTATGCATCGTCATTTGTAACATATAAGTGAATTTGAGTTGCCATTGTTCATTAATCTTTAATTTGGAAAATTAAAATTTACTAAACGATGTAGGACTTGTTTTATATCACATTAATTCAAACTATTTCTTCCTGTTTGGTCTGAATTTTTAATGATTTCTTGCTGAATGCCTGTTAAGGTCCAGTTAAGTGAATCTTTAAATATGTGTGTATGCGTGTGTGTGTGTGCGTGTGCATGCGCGTGTGTGCTAAGGTAGTAAGTAGGCCATCAGAACGGTGACTGATGAAAAGTTTGTTACTTTTTTAATTTTCTAATCGAGATGACGGAATAAGGAATTCCAGTGGTATTTCTAGATTTTTTTTTTATTTCATAAAATAGATTTTGTTAAACTGAAGAAAGACATCCTTACAACGTTATTTATTCAGACACATTTTACAACCACCTAAATAAAGTTTTGGGTCCTTTTCAGATGTCTTAATATCACTAAAATAATGTAAAGTTAAAATTTCACAAGAAAATCTGAGCCTGGACAGTTAGCAAGATTGGATGCACCAAAATAAACTTTGTGACAAAGGCTTATTTAAATTTAACATGAAAAAATAATCATTAAAAACTTGGTAAGGATGTCTTTTGTTAGTAGGAAAAGTAAAAATCTTGGGACAGTTTAAAGTAAACTATGTTGTTAATTCATGGAGCGGTACTGTTTGTTCACTGGACAGTCGGAATAGCCGAAAGAAGATAACCTGTCTCGCCAAGAGATTAGCGGGAGGAATAATTTTGAAATCATAATGAGAAATGTTGTATATTTATCAATGGTAGTGATCAATAAATTGGTAAAGGATAGCTTTTTGAGACTGAATTATAATGAGTGATATTGTTGGGAAGTTTGATGACTGAATAGTTGCAATGATACTATCATAGTATAGTATACATTGCTTAGAATAACTAGTTGTTCAGTGTTTGTTTCCTAACATTAGCTACTATCATGCCAGTCCATTGTTAGTAGAAAATTGATTGTTAATTAAAAAAAAAATAAACAGAATAATCTTCTCACTAGTTATGTAAGGTGTATTTCACAGAGGCGGGAACTAGAGAAACTACTTGGCTAGGTTATCTTGTAGCCTCGACTGGAACATCTGGTCTTGGCTACAATCTTTTTTATATGCATTGCATCAGAGTAAGAATATTGTGATGGAACTGAAAGAGATTGTCATATGGTGCTTTGATGTAGCACTATATCTGTGATATTTATGAAAACATGTAAAACTTAAAAAAAAAATATAGAAAATGATTTTACCTTTGAGGAAATTGTATTTTTATTTATTTACACCTCTATCCTAGAACGGCCCTAAACAATTACAATTAAAAACAGCTAAACCCAGTTTTTAATTTTTTTTTGTAGAGGTGTGAAACATACATGTACAAAATCTTTTATATTTACATCAATTATTGTCTGTTGAAGAAAATGTATGGTTTAGTTTATGATTTAGTAAACTGATAATTGTGGCCACGTGGTTTCAAGCTCTACTCTCGCAGAAGACTAGGTTGCTGATAACAGGAAGATCATGGTCTGAATCTCGGGCGGGTGTACAGAGTGTGGGTTTCCCTTGATGGTTTTTCACGCAAATGTGGGTACACTTCCTCTAAATCTAACGTTACCAGTCCCTAAAACCATTGGTGTAATTTTAACATATGTATATAATCTAAACGGGTAGTGGGACAAGATGCTAAAATAAACATTTACTTGTTTTATATTTGGTCGCCTGACTGGTGAACTGAAATCCCATGTGTGTTTGCCAGGGGAGATTAGATTGAGAAAAACTGTTATAAGAATTATGAAAGTGTGAATATAAGGGAGGGGGCACATGCCCCCCCCCCCCCCCCCAGGTGGAATATTTAATTTTATTTTGTAAGACTAATGGAAGTGGAGGATGTGAGGGCATCTGATGGCTTGGTTATAGGAGAGTAGGGTTGGGTACTGGGCAATAATGCACTCATTTCGTGTAGAGCCAGACTGCCGAGGACGGGAAGATCGAGGTTCGAATATAGGTCTGGTGAACTGGGGTGATTCTTCCTAAATTGTTTTCCACTCTCCTTCCACGCAAATTCGTGTTCCCTTCCTTTAAATGCAACCTTCTCAATTCCTTATCTATTAGCGTAATTAGTACCTAAGTGTATAAACCGAACAAGTAGTAAGACGCGGTGCTAAATAATAATAAAAAACAAGGTGAGCTGTGATCAGAACCTTAAATGGTGACGGGTTATTTCAAGCTGACCCTATGATTGATAGATAATCCTCTATTTTTTCAAGCGTATAACCCAAACGGGGTAGTAAGACACGGTGTTAAGTATTATTCTATTGTTTCAACCCTTTCCAATCTCTTTAGAAGGGTGCCATATGTCCAAAATTCTGATCTCACTGGCAATACGAGTGCCCGCGCACAGTAAATATGTGAGTTATTCTCACTTTGGCTATTTGGGACAGACAAGAACAAAATCTCGGCACATGTTCTTATTATGGCCCCCTGTTACATCCGAAAAGAAGGTAATACTTTTAATATTCCTCTATGCTTTTATTTTTTCTGTAATGAAATCAAAGCGAAAGCTACAAACAGAATTGGCGGTCATTGAGTCACATTCTGGAAAACAATAGAAGCTACTGGATAAATCATTATATACATATAAAACGCATTCAACCACTGATTGAATCATTATGGCAGTGAACATATAAAAACACATTCAACCACCGGATGAATCATGGCAGTGAATATATAAAAACACATTCAACCACTGGATGAATCATTATGGCAGTGAACATATAAAAAACACGTTCAACCACTGGATGATCGTTATACGCGATATCACTGTACGCGTTTTCGCTATAACGCGATTAAGAAATAATAAAAATAATGCATGGTCGGCTGTAATTTCGCAGTCACCCTGTGCGGTGGTGACGTGACGTTGTGCGCGCACATTTCAGTGAGGACAAAGATCTTGACTGTACAGTTTGGTGTTAGGAGGGTGGTATTGACAAAATTGGATATACATGGGTGGAAGTTAAACAGTCCTGTATGAAGGGAGTTTGGAAAAATATTTGGCCTGAAGTTTCTGATTCTCATGATTTTGATCCTGAACACGAGTTTTCCAATTCAAGATGTGCCATCGTTGAAATAGTAAGATGTTGGATTCGAGGACGTAGACCAGGCAAATGTAGATGAATTGTTCCAATCCCACTCACTAGAACTTACCAATGAAGATCTTCAAGAAATTGAGAACGGCATAAAGGATAAAGAGGAAGAGCCCTATGTTGTTGAGCTTATCAAACAACTTCAACCAAACAAATTGCTGAATTTTTAAAGCACATTGACAGTGCAATTAGAATCAATGAAGAGAATGATCCTAACAAGGATAGAAGTGCCAAAGCTGCCAGAAAGATTGAATTATTTGGCTTGCTACAAATCACACTATAGAGAGAGGAAGAATACTGCCCGTCAGCTGAGTCTTGACCATTTCATCAAAAAAGTTGAAAATCTTCAGTATAATGACTCAGGGCCTTCACGAAAGCAAGAGCTGTCAGGCAAAAGCCTTCAAGAGAGCAAGGGAGCTTACCATCCCAGGGCCTTCCAGAGAGCAAGAGCTTACAGTCCAAGGGACTTCAAGAGAGTAAGAGCTTACCGTCCCAGGGCCTTCAAGAGAGCAAGAACTTACCTACCCAGGGCCTTCAAGAGCTTATCATCCTAGGGACTTCAATAGACTTCAAGAGAACAAGAGCCTACCGTCCAAAGGCTGTCAAGAGAGCAAGAGCCTACCTACCCAGGGCCTTCAAGAGCTTACCATCCTAGGGATTTCAATAGACCAAGAGCCTTCCAGAGAGCAAGAGCATACCATTCCAAGGCCTTTAAGAGAGCAATAGCCTACAGTCCCAAGGCCTTCAAGAGAGCAAGAGCTTACAGTCCCAGGGCCTTTAAGAGAGAAAGAGCATACAGTACAAATATTGTCAAGAGTGAAAGAGAGTGATAATCCAGAATTGCCAGATCCACTTAATTTATTGTGTGATATAAGATTAACAGTAAGTGTACCTGTAGCGTTGTATTAATTCGATAAATTTATTAAAAATTTCATTTGTTTACAATTTCAAGGGATTGAAGATTGAACAAAGGCGTATGTTACCTATAGTATTGTACTAGTTAGATAAATTAATAAAAATTGCATTCATTTACAAGTTTTAGGGTTTTATTTCCTTTTTCCTTTGGAGTAATCCTTATCTCACCCATGTTAAAATCAATTCCCTTTACGCGTTTTCGTGTTACGCGATTATTTATTATACCCAAGCACTCGCATAGTGCGAGGGACAGCTGTATTACATTTCCCTGGTCTTTTTTTTAATCTCAAAATTGTTATCTCCTATAAAAGCACTTACCCCCCCAGACCAAAGGTTGAATCATTATGGCAATGGACATATTAAACACATTCAACCACGGGTTGAATCATTATGGCAGTGAACATATTAAACACATTAAACCACTGGATGAATCATTATGGCAGTGAACATATTAAAACACATTCAACCACTGGATGAATCATTATGGTAGTGAACATAAACACATTAAACCCAGGGGTGGGTTTACGACGTTGCCACCCGTAGGCAATAGACAATTTGCCTCCCACTTTTCCTACCTTAATTTCTAACCTTCTAAATCCCTGTTTTCCCCCTAGCATCCTCATACACCGACACACATATAACTTATACACAAGTGTTATCTGTGTAGTGACAGATAAAAAGTGCTTACATTATTTGATTATTTATCATAGTGAAGTTTTAAAAGTATTAAGAATCTAAGCAAAGATTTAAAAAGTTGAAATAAATACTATTACACTATCACAACACACAAATTCAAATATTATTTAATTTAATATAAATATTTATCGTGCTACGGATTATTTAACCCGCGATTGCTCCAATTAAGATGATATGGTTTAATATTGGTATTTATTGCCCCGTGATCGAGCGCCAATTAAAATTGTTACCGTTTTCTTAGCTGATATTTGCCCCGTGATCGAGCACTAATTAAAATTGTTACTGTTTACTTAGCTGATATTTGCCCCGTGATCGAGCACTAATTAAAGCGGTACGGATTGTAATCGTGATAATGCCCTGTGATTGAACACTACAACAATATTAAGTAAACAAGACTTTTTATGTTGCACACTATTTAATAAGATGATTTAATCTTCTTCACTGAAGATATAATATTTAATGATACAGTCTTGGATGAACTACAGATTATTTTTCTGAGTACTCTATGGATATAAGTTAGTGGCACTCTTTGTGTTCATACACACAAGCAGCTTATATATGACCTACCCCTTGTCTCTTGGACCCCTTATCACCAGTGTTAAAACCAACTAATAGAAATACTCCTGGAAATGAGATGTTGTGAGGGCTGGCTTCCTATTGGGTATAGGGAGCCAGCGTCATAAGATCTTTTCAATACTACGGAGTTAATAAAAACAAAGTTAAAGCGTATTACATTGACATTATTTCTGAAAACGCGTGATATTCCATGGATGAAGTATTGAAAGGATAATTTACTTATAGCACTTTAAAGAAAATTACATTTCATCCATGACTTTTTGAATATTTTAGAGGGGCCCAAAACAGTATCATTACAATACCTCCCACTTGCTTGTATCTTAGAAAATTTAATGAATTTTGATAAAAGCAAATTCCATACTGTGTGTGTAACATAGTGTAACCACCCTGTCCTAAATTGGGATGTTTGTTTAGAGTGACATATTAATGTTGAAAGAAGTGAACTACAGAACTGATCTAGTTACATTGTTTTGATGGGTTTGTAAATAGTAGGACATAACAGCTGACTATTCAAAACAGTGTGTCAGCATTGTTATTGGCAGTCAGGCCAAGTCATAGTATATTATATGGTTCTGTGTTAAAGCTATTCAAGGCGGACAAAACAATATCTGTACTAAGGGGTCTAAGGGCTGCGCGGGATAGAGCACCGGGTTATCGGGTACTTGTGCTGGAAGGTAACCATCGTGCCCAAGGCACCGGGGTTCGTATTCGTGTAGGACCACCGAATGTGTCAGTCGGGCCATAGGTTAAGCATTTCTTTCCTAAAGAGTTGTGTCACGAGCTCCTAAGTAAAGTCTTTATATCTCTTTTTATAAACTTCTTATAAGATCACATTTTGTAGTAGTGCTATAATAGAGCAATCTGACACCTTAGCTCAGTCGGTAGCGTGTCTTTCTACAGAAGTATGAGTCCCGGGTTTGATTATTGTTATGGCCGAAAAATTTATCGTTGGTGAAATGTGGGTTTACCCTTTCACAATGCTAAATTAACGGCGGAGGACTGTATGTTGTGCCTGTCCTATTCCTAAGTTAGATTATTATTAGGCACGACAGGCATAGCAAGCTGGTAGTGAAAAATATAAACGGCTTAAATAAAAAAAACTGACCCAAATCACAGGCTGGAAACAGTAGTGGATGTAAATATTTATATTAAAGTAAAATTTGATAGCTTACAGGCAGGTTTGGAAACCACCTGAGCTATAAGATGTAAGACAATTCTGTAAATAAATCTTAGTTTTCAACAAAGCCTTATTTACATAGTATTCACGATGATGTAGATATTTTATTAATGTTTAATCTCTGATCTAAACCAGTGTGGTCCAACTAGCGGCCTACTGGCCAAATGCGGCCCGCGCTTACTGAAGATCCTGGAGGAAAAACAAAGAGAAACCTTCGGTGGCTAATGGGAAATAGTTAATGATTCAAATAAAATAATTTCTTTAAAGGCCATGATTGCATTTTATTATGAATTTATTATATTAATAATTATATGTGCAATTTATATATAATATTTATAATGCTAAGTTGTTTTGTGAAAGTGTACGTGCATATTCTATTATACATTTTTGGGACATAAATAAACTTATTTTTTCGGCTGTAAGTTAAAATTTTATAGATCCTACCAACCAAAAATATAATTTATTTAAGTAGGTATTACAAATAATTATTTATTAAGTAACATTTTAGAAAACATTCTAAAATCTTATATTTTAAGTAAGGAGTGCTTCAATAAGAAATAATAAGACTTTAAAAATATGAGTATGTTAATATTGTTTTCATGCAAATTATATGGACTAAATAGTTAAAAATTAATTGACAAAAAAAGAATTAGATTCAATTCTGACGAAAAATAAGTTGAAAAAATTTTTCTGTTTGACAAAATTTAATCAAATTGAAATATGAAGTGTGGAATAAAAATTTTTGATCAAAATACAATTACAAATTAGAAATTTTAGTAAATGAACGTTGAAAGATAATATTAAAGTTTTACTGGTGGTTAGAAATGTAAAATATAAAAATATAGTATATGCAAAAAATGTTAGAATATGTACTACATTGAGAGTTATGATATAAAAATACTACCCCACTGGTACGCTTTGGTTGTTAAAACGTATAATTGAGGTATGTCAAGAACAATATTTACAATATTTGATTAAAAGAACATGTAATTTATAAATACATGAATCAATTAATAACCACAAAATAATGTTGAACAATATATAAGAAAACAAAATTCTATTAATTGATGGTCAAATAGCAAAAAAGGAAAGACTAGCAAATCATGAATCAATAATTGTTATTAAGAATATGTTTTCATAAATATAGTCACTAAAATGGCGGAATTTATAGTCTTATATTTAAAATTAGTCCCATGCTACTTGAAGTTAAACGCTAGTAAAAATCAGTAGATGAATGATTAACTCGACATGTTTCGGTATATTAGTACCATCTTCAGGATTCTAGATGAGGAAAATAAAAGAAGATTAGATTGGCAATAATACATTGATTGTAAAAAAATCTTGTTATTTTGGGGAAGAGGGCCTAGGTCCCCTCCAACCCCTGTCAAGTCCCCCATCCCACCTTACACTGGAAGTCAATATCTCCAAGGCAGACTAGACTATTTGATCAATAGGAACTGAAGGTATCTCAGTAGCAAACTGTAGACCACAATGTCTGAACAAACCACAACTCCTGTTGATGAAAAGGTGCCAGTAAACGAGTACAAAGATCAAGGGCTCCGTTCATGCTGAACTTTGTGCTACGACAAGAGATAGGAAGATCCTACATTCTACCATCGAGGCCTCCAAGATTGGGTGAGAGCATTTGTAGATAAGGTGATGGGAAGTAGGGTATGGCTTATATTAGTAACATAGATCACACATAGAAATAAGCTGGTTACTCAACAGTAAATTTAATTTTACAGTATATTTTTGATTGGTAAATTTTATTTAAAATATTAATAAAGACAAAAAAAGCAAAACATTTAATATAGGCCTTTTATGTGTTAGTGCACTTTACATGCAGTGCCCATTTATACAGGGACGCATGACAAACGTTACTCGCATCCTTGGAATTTGTTTTTATACAAGAAACATATGTCGAGCATCATGAAAAGGATGGTTGGAAATGAAAAACATAGACCGGGGTTGTCAGTCTCTTCTATTCTACAACTCGTGATGGATCCGTTTATAGTTGCCATTTCAGGAACAAATAATGCGGTAGACAATAGATACCCAACCACAAATAAGAAACGCAGTATCTACTAGAGAAATACACTGATATTGGTATTGAGATGCATTGAGGTTCCAACACAAGTGACGTGGAGGTTGGTCGCCCTGCAGTCGCGCCAAACCAGCGGCACAAAAGTTGAAGCCTGTATAAAATGCCCCATTGAATATAATGTTTCTTTGATCGTCATGCGTCATTTTTGACGCGGCGGTCTCTAGGTCACGGCAACACACTTTTCAGATTGCAACGACATAAATGACGCGTGACAGAGTATAAAATCCCTCAATGTTCCCTGTGTTTTTAGAGAACGCGCGTCATGAAACGCCTGTATAAAAGGGCCCTACTCTAGATTGCATCTTACTCATCACTACTACACTACGGTAAGAAATCAGTCTATTATAAATCCGTCTAGATCGAACGGATAAGAGAAGCAGGTAAAAAAGTATACCACAAGAATTTCTAGCTATAACAAAAATAGATGGTACGCTGTACCACTCAGATTTTCTCGTTCATTTACCTAAAATTGGAGAAGTTTACTTAAAACTAATAAGATATGTGAAACGAAATAATACACTTTGTTGCAAAAACATTGAGAAAAGAGGAACATCTCTGTCCACCAAAGAGCATAACAATTAATTCCTCGTTCAAAGACCTCAATTTAAAACAAAAAGCTTAAGGGGATGGATCACCATGAGAGATGAGCGCGGCCGGTTTCTAAGGCGATTTCTCTGTACATGATTACTAAGAAAACTATTATACATATTTTAATCAGATTTTTACTACTGTAAAGATCAATTAATTTACATGGTTTATAGTTTATTCCTATCTACTTAGCCAATTCAAATTTAAGTTTTAAAAAATAATTTAAAGATCACTGCATGAAACAAACTGGGCTTGTCATTTAAATGTGGGAAGACTTAGGCTAAAACGGTTTTCATTTTATTACAATAAACACATTTCTCTATCATTTAGTATATTTTAACGCCAGTTAAAAGTTAAATATTTATAAGCAGCTTTGTTTAAATAATTTTTGCATGATCGTATTTTCTTGGTTTAGTGGTTTTTTTAAAAAATCTGCAGACAAAGTATAAACCGAGTAAATATGATTGAGAATAATTATCATTTCATTTTTCAGCATACATATTGTTCTAAACTAAAATAAAGTGGTACAGTTTTATTTTGATTCAAAAAAGTGTTGTGGTGCAGTAGCCTGTGACCTAGCGGTGTAATGTTGAACAAAATGAACCTCTCGAGAAAACTCATGGCAGTGATGCCAAGCGTTGCACGGTGACGAGCAGATGTTCTCAGGAAAAATATCAACTTGACTGCGTTCATTTATTAAATCAGTTGTGTGAATACCACGTGTTTTGCAATGGAAGCCGTTTCTGTAAAAAGAGATCGAAGAAAATAAAATAAAAAACTACTTTATCTCTCAACCAGACGAAAGAAAAATAAATGTTCTACTCTTGTGAATTGGATATAAAAAAGTGTCATGAATTTATTATCATTTCTGCATGAAAAATACAATTTTAATACTGTAGTTTAAAATCCATCCATTAATTTCGTGCGTAGAATACCTAATTAATATAATTACATGACCCGTTTTGGTGACCTCATGATTTAAGGCACTACTCTTGCAAAAAACTGGACTGCTGAGGACGGGGATTGGTGTTCGATCCCAGTTTGGTGCTATGAGGTTATTATTCCTAAAATGTTTTCCACTCACCCTCCACGCAAATGTGAGTGTAAGTCATCTAAAAGCAACCTTACCCTTCTCTGACACATTAGCTTAATTATTACATCGGCGTAAAACCCACACGGGCTCGGTTCACTTTGGTGTACCAATCAAACACTTTGGCCCTACCTTTGGTAATCTGATCTGTAAACAGAGTCAATAATTTGGTATCGATAATACGGGGCTAACTAAATCTTTTTGGACTATTGGCAATTTGAACAAGAAATACACTTGTCACAATAGATAAATGTCTTGAAACTATTTTGCTATCAATTGTAAAGGTGGATAATGAAACGGGGTGGGGGACTATTGAACATGCCTTGACCACCGCGCTTTTAAAATTAATAACATTAACACAGATACATATTTAATTTTGACAATTATTATTTTACAAAATAGTTTCATCACAAATATAATTTTTACTTTCTCGCACCCCTCGCGTGCCATAGTCAAAGATTTGGAAATAACGTAAGCTTTAGAGAGGAAGGGTAGGGGGGAACACAAATGCTAAGAGGAGGATGTTACTCAACATATATAAGAGTGTGCAGTGTAAAGATTATTTCCATGTCTTTTTTTTTTTTGTTCTTGTGATATTAGAAATGCTTCACTTCTTAATATTCTTTGATGTTATCCGTAAATTTACAATAATAAAGTAGGGTATATAATAAATACGGTAATTAAGAGAAAGTGTTCCCACATTTGCGTGGAGTAAATGAGCAATCACGAGGAAAAACACCTCAATTCACGCGGTCGGAATTCAACCAAAATTTGTAGCACAGGTCCCTAATAAAATTAAAAACGTTGTGTTCATTGCAGAAGTTTTGATGAAGGACTTTGAATGTATAAAGTTGTAGAATGGATGTATTATTATTATTATTATTATTATATTATTATTATTATTATTATTATAATAATATAATGTGTGTAGCTAAATATTAAAATAGCTAGTGATGTGTATATATATTTTATGAACGTCCCTGACACAAAAGTGATTGATAAGGGAGAAATAGATTATAAAATGATCATGCTTCAATGTAAAACTTGTGTTTAAGCCTGTAAAACTTGTGTTTAAGCCTATGAAATTTGGTCAAAATCGATGGATGGATATTTTCTATACAATTGGGTGAAAAACATTTTCTTGCAGTATATTTCTTTATGTTTTATTGTAATTTCAAATACTTATTTTTTAGAGTTAGTGTTTATAATTTTTGAAGTACAGGCAATAAGTGTAATATTTATTCTATAAAAATTATACATTTTTAAAAATAAAATCTTTCTTTTTGCAGAAAATTGTTCTATATGCTATCTTCAAATTTGAATATATATATATATATATTTATTTATATATATATATAGATATATAATATTTATTTAATAATATAATATTATATTTTTATATATATTATAATATAATATTATATTATATTTTGATTTACATTATATTATATATAAATATATATGTATATAATATTATTTAATCTGGTCAAAATATTTTCTTTCCGTTCCTGAAGTAAATGGTTGGATTAAAATTTTTGTCAAATAAACAGAGAATTTGTGAATAGATTTTTTTTTTCAAAAATTGTTTAGTGGTTTTATGGATCAGGAAGACTATAATCATAGAAATTGTACCCGCATTTGCGTGGAGGGAGCGTGGAAAACCAGTTTGGAGAAACTAACTTTAGTACACCCGACCGAGATTAGAACCTTGATCTCCCCATCATTGGCAGTCTAGTCTACTGTAAGAGTAGCGCGTTAGACCATGAGGGCATCAAAGCGAGTGTTATACATGTTAAAATATGTATAAACGTATAAAGCTATATTTGATTATCGAATATAATTAATAAAAAATAGGTTAATAGAGTTTGAAATTCTTGATAGCTACAAGTTCATTGGTGTAATTATAGGGGGGTGGCAGAATGCCACAGGCCCACGCTCAAAATAGGGCCCATCACGCAGGTCCACCCACCCAAAATTAATTTGGTAATATATGAAAGCGTTGTCTTTCAGGCCTATCATTGTTTCGTAAAGATCTCATTATTCAATCAAAAATTACTCAATAGTCATTTTATCGCGCATAATTTATGCTGTACAAAAGTGTATGTACATATTTTCCTGTAAAATCAATAGAAACAGCTGTCAGGTCATTTTCAAAATTTACTAAAAATTATTTAAGAAGCACATGAATCAATAAAGGCTGCAGGGATTAGATATGTTGACTGTTGAGCTATTACCCGTAGCTTGTCCTTGGAGGAAAGTGTAGACAATTTCACAGAGATCAATGTTTGTTTAGCCTCTATAAGTGTTAATATTGTTAATTTGTTTATAATATTTATTAATATTGTTTTATTCAATTCAGATTAAGTTTTTTACATTATATTCAAACTTTTCAGCAACAATTTTATCAAATATTATGGCTGTATGGTAATGCACTTAGAGTGGTTTTTCCTCAATGGGTTTACACTCTTATCTCTCCACGCAAATGTGGGTACACTTCCTCTAAATTTAACCTACCTACTCTATATTATTACGTATTATAAAATAATTCCAATAATAAATGTCTAAATATTTTTTATGATCTACAATTATTAATAAGATTTGGGGACGGTGGTGTATTTTTTCCTTGGGGGCACCCACCGTGGGTCAATTACTGCATAGTTATGTCTTTGTACATGTTACAAGCTAATGTAGGTCAAGCTAGTTTTACAATAGGAGATTTTAGTGCATCTTTAAGTTTATATTAAAATAATTATTATTATTAGTATCTGGATGGTGTAATATAAGAAACTAAAGTAAATAATAAAAAAAACACAATTTCTTATTTATGTTTTATACATATGTGTGTGGCCCCCCTGCCTTTTAAGGGTTCTAACACTTTTAAAGAAGGGTACATCTCTGACCCCCAATTTTCTGCGTCCATGAAAAAAGATATAAAAAATACACTTTTTATGTTAATTGATAAGATATCTCTATCACCATTATTATTATTATTATTATTATTATTATTATTATTATTATCAGACACTGTCCTCACCCCCTCATAGCTTGGGTTAAGTCAGATGCTGAGGAAATGATCTACATTCTACGGTGTGTCTGTCGATAGTTTTATATCCAATGTTACTCATTGAGGGTGAACTGGGAAGGTTTGATAGGGTGGGGTATTACCACCAATTTCTTCTCCACCCCTCTCCCCATCAAAATGTGTCTTCCTCCAGTTTGTTTGGTTCCCTCTGATATACTTGAGTTTGAAGCTGAAAGATGGTTTGTATCAAACTTCAAATAGATTCTATAACAATCTATTATTATTTTTAAATGCTTAAGCGCCATGCCACCACCAGAAATCAAGTCCAATAGTATGTGCTACTCACCGTGTTCAACTGACATGTTGAAATGGTTCGATTCCGGTCGGGTGCTCACAGGTGGTTTTTCCTAAATAGTTTTCTGCTCTCACTCCACGAAAATATGGATGCACCTCCTCTTAATTTAACCTTCCTGATGCCTAACACATTATAGTAATTAGTACATAAGTGTACAGCCCGAACGGATAGTAAGACGTGGTGATATAAATAAATAATAATAGCGTGTTTAAAACCGTTTTAAAAAAAAACACCCTCAGTATACACTACTGGGATTTGAACCCCAAACTAGTCACCAGCAAACCAGTCTAATACGAGAACGTCAAATTAAAAATGTTTTCTTCCGCTAGGTAAGAAATATTAAGAAAACCATACTACTGATTATATTAGTTCAAGCTAAAAATAAAGCAGCAGATTTCTGCAAAGTGTGGTCTTTGATAAAAGCCGCACTCTTGCCTGCCTTTCCCTTCCAAGAAACTTGACCCATGTAAACAACAGATTAGCTCGCTCCCCCTCACTCTTTTAGACCAAATTTGACAGATATGACAACACCGCAACTCAAGCTCGGTGTCGGCTAAACAGTCAAATAGTTCAATATATGGACGTTTCTTAGGAGTTGCGCTGATAGCGCTTCTCAAGTTTTACAAGGTAGTCCTTCCACTTAATGTCGCTACTCCACCCAACCCGTGGGCCTACGTGTCAGGATGGCTTAGTAGGATGGGTAGGCAGCGGCAAATGATTGCCATAGACATGTTTCAAGTTTATGTCATCCATCCTGAAAAGGATGTGCAGGTTAGCGTTATCTCTCAACATTTTCTTAAGGATCCGTGAGTAGGTCTGACACAGACAGAGACAGTCTATGGCTCTATGTTTGTCCATTCTGAACTAAGCCTGTATGTTACACTGTTTATCACAAGCGACGTCATCGAAAATAGAGAGTCAGGTTTTTGACTCAGACGGTGGGGTGATCTCGTTATATGAATAAGGGGAATAAAGGTAAGCGCCCACTGGGTCGGTATCGTACGGACCACACATTTAGGGGGTGAGGGGGGAGGAGGGGTTGCGCCAATTATCCACACTGATGGCACGGTCGGAGACTCGGTTCGTGCAGCTGCTCTTGAGGAAGAAGGTGAGCTTCTCGTTTGCGTGCTCAAGGAAGTACTGTTTGCATTTATGTTATTGTAGGATTTATTTAATGTATATAATTGTGCTTTTGACTATGGCATTTCACCGTATCATTTAAATATGGAAAGAGAGGAAGAGTTCGTAGCTATTAGTTGCCTTTTAATTGAAGAGGAAAGGAGAAAACATAGGAAATGCCGATTCTGGGTTCACACCATCAACACAAGAAAAAGACTTACGTTTGGCGAATACCACACATTATTTCCTGATTTTGTTGAAGATGATGCTAAACGTTTATCATACTTTCATATGACACATGGACAATTTCAAACTCTCCTGGATCTCCTTAAACCTTACTCAAGCAGACAAATAATCAACTTTAGAGTCCCTGTTGGATCCCAGGATAGGCTTGCAGTTTTTTGAGGTAAGAAAAAGCTATGGAAAACTCAGGAAATAATTATTTAATCTGACAATATATGGCATATTTTTACAAATGAAAATGAGCTGTTTCAGCAGCTATTCTGCCAACATCATATAGTGAAAAATCACAACTAAAAAAGTTTTACATCGTCTCAATCTAAGGATTTTTCCTCTCAAATTGATTTGAATAAAAATAATAATTATTGTTAAATTGTTGTATTATGGATTGCTTAGATTGTACATACAAATTAATTAGTCATTATTAACAACTAAACATTGTTCTGTCAAGTATAAATCATAATTATGGACAGGATCACCACTTGTAAGTTCTTCAATAAAGGTTATTGATTTATCTTGGTGATCTGAAAGTGATTCAGGTTGGTATAGGCTTCCTGTAGCTGCTCTGGCTGCCAGTTGGTTGTTAATTATTGTAGCTCCTCTAAATTCTGGAGGATTGTGGCTTACTGCAGCTGCTGGAGCTCCTCTGGGTTGGTCAGGCTTTCCAATAGCAATTGCCATTCCAACTTTGATTTACCATGTCAAAGCGTTTCCTTTTTATACACACTTGGCTCCTTAAGGAAAATGTCTTAATGGTTTGGGCCATACTCCTTAAAAAAAGGATGTCAACGTGTCCTCTGGATTAGTTTGTTTATTATCCGTGATTTGGTTCCCCCGGTTTGATAAGTAGTCTTGCAGAACGGATGCTGCACTCTTTTCAGGTGGGAAGTAGCCCTTCTTTTCACTTGTAACGGTCTTGATGTAGTTGCCATAACAAGAGGTGGAAGAGCTGAAGATAATGCTGATCTTACTTCAGGTGGCGTAAGATGCTGAATGGGTTCATAATCCTCATTTTCCTCAAGTTGTTCATTCTCTGTAGCTACTTTAAAATCAGAACGTGAAGAGCTTATGGAATTTGACTGACAGTTCTCTTCATTTAAAAGATACGAAACTAAGAAAGTAGGTTTCTTCTCATACTTGGGTGGTTTCTTACTTGGAGCAATTTGGCCACTTGTTGTCTTGAAAGGTTGAAGCGCTTTCTTGTGGTTGCCCCACAGCTTGACCCAACGATCCCTGCATTCAATACCTGAAACATCAGACATAGGTAGTAAGATAATTTTTGTAGGAAATTCGTTAAAAATACAGCTACCAATGAAATTAACATATTGCTTCATTTTTCATCACAAGGGATTGGAATTAACATAAATGTATCACAAAAAAAAAGTAGAACGAATACTGGGTTTGAGTCTCGCCATTTAATTTTTAATTATTTTTTTAAAATATTGGTTTCGGAAATTTCAACTTGGTATCACATTGTCGATAATGTTCAGATACATTCATGCTTTTATACATGCCCCCTAAAGCCATTTTTGAGCTACTAAACAAAATAGGGTTTGAGCTGCTACCATCTTGAAACCGGTTAGCGGATTATTTTGACTAACTAGCTCGTCCGAGATATTGTCTTAAGAAATGTTTATACCAAATTTGGTTGAATTAAATAAATAGTTTTTGAGGCAGACAGACATTACATCATTGCCTTGAACCAAAATATTTTTATATTTTGAGCAATTTTTCTTTCTCCGAATCTTCACTCTAATACGTTTTCTTTAGTCATAATAAAATTATGACAAAATATCATTTGATCTCAAATAATTCAAACATATCTTGCAAAGAAAGATACATACTCACTGAATTATTTCCTCCTCATATTTTTGGCTACAGGTGTGTCATACCAGCCAATGACATTTTCCTACCGCATGGGACTTACAACAATAAGGAAGATAGTACATTCAACTTGTGAAGCATTGTGGAAAGCGTTGCAGCCCCTTGTCATGCCAACACCGGACGAACAGATGTGGAAAACATTTGAAAAAGAGTTTTGTGACAAATGGAACTTTCCAAATGCAGTCGGTGCCTTGGATGGAAAGCATATTGTTATTGAATCACCTCGCCATATTGGATCAGACTATTTTTGCTATAAAAAGTTATTTAGCATTGTTTTGCTAGCATTGGCAGGCCCCGGTTTATAACTGGGCAAATGCCCAGAGCACCAGACTTTAGGGGGCGCATGAGAAGACGATATTTTTAAGAGGAAAATTATAATATTTTTTTTCAGTTTATTCTGCTTGTAAAAATGCAAAAGGCGTAAATCAAAGTAGATTTCCTGCCATCCCTGCACTATTGTGTAGTAATTTGCAAACTAACCCTTATTTACTTTAATTCTCGTCTGCCTGCTTTGGCGTTTCATCTTCAATGTTGATGTTTCATTCCCACGCTCGCTGTCAAGTGTTTCATACATAACCTCTTTTCAGTGATCCTATGTGTGTTTTAAGTGACTTGTTTTCAAGTTTGTAATGTTACTAAATTAGTTTAGTTTTATAGGTTCTTTTAGCATAGCTGCTATACTATTTATTTAACATGATATCAATACATCATTAGATTTAAACTTCACAACTTCCCAGTTCACTACTCACAAACACAATGATAATCCAACATCTGTTTTACCATGTCATGGATTACAGATATCACAGCACTCCTCAAGGTACCAAAAGTTAAGGTCCAATCACTGAACATTTCACTATCTCCCCCTTCCTGTCTTCCTTTAGAATGGTGAGTATGTGAGCCTCCTGGGTAGTCGAATGGGCCGTCGCGGTTTATCTTCTGCAGCCTCCTGTTGTCTTGCTCCTGTATCCCCCCCTGTCTTCTGGATTTGACTGCTCTTCACCTCCTAATGTCCACGAAGAGTTCCCCTGCATGTCTTGACTCGACCCATCACCAATGACGGGGCTAGGTGTGGGCAATAACGAGTCATCCCAGTACCGATGTCCTGTTACCCCCTATGAATAGGAGAATCAGGCGGGTATGGCATAGCCCAATGGGACTATTTGGGAGATGATATATTCTGACTGCTACAAGGTAATGCCGCAATCATTTGGCCCAAATGACGTTTCACTACAGCTCCTGAGCCTAACGTCACACAGTATAGTTTTTCACCCAACCTCTTGTGAATTATAGCATTTTCCCAAAAACCTTTTTTTGTTTAAAAACTTTGACCAGAACACTTTCATTTACATTAAAAATGGTTTTCCTTCTTCCAGAGTATCTTCGCTGTATTTCTTGCTTATAGGCTACATGGGCTCTTATTTCCTCCATGCTTTGGTTGTTTTGACCATCCGTTCTATTTTGTTTATGACATCCAATGGTGTTTGCAAATCTCTACCCATCATCAACATCGCTGGGGCAACACCAGTGGTTAGCTGAGGGTGTTCCTAAATACATTAGAAACTCTGTCAAGGCATATGGACATCTTTTCCAGCAAGAATGGCCCTCTTGATGATCACATTTACAATAGAAGTCTTCTGTTAGCTTTTTTGGCCATGACATCCAAAACGTCAGCAGGTGTGAAGAGCACTGGGTAGTGAATTGCACTGCACATAAGAGTTTCTTAAGTAGGTCTTAATCCTTTTCAAGCCATTAGATTGATTAGGCCACTGACTGTGTAAAAGTTACAAGCAAGAGATCATATTATATTTTTATTGTATCTTTTTATCTTTCGTTACATTTCGGCGGGTGTCCGGACCCCCCACCCCCCACCCCTATCTACGGGCCTGGTTCAACGTGTTTGAGGACTGGATAAACATAGGTACTAGGGCTGGTACGGTGTTTTAGAGTAGATGTACACGTGTACACGTTCTTGAACCGCAATTCATTCAATTCCTCGAGCAGTCAGATCATAGCATTCGTCTTTCTACAATTAAAAGGTCCGAAAATGATGCATTGAATAATATAAGGTACTGTGTCTCTGAGGTAATGCTTTACCCTCATCATGATCATTATCGTGTACAGATGACTAATCTGTTTCACAAACCGAATGTCAACTAGTATGACTATATAATGCGCGTACCTATATAAACGTCAATCAGTAATGTCATGAAGCAAAGAAAGGGAGGTGAACTTCTGAATCAGATCATCAATACACTACCATTTGAGGTGCATACACCCCCCAGCTACCAGTACTGCGGTCCAGGTATAAATTGGCATAACGTTTGAAACGGGCATACGCCAGAGCTTAGTCAAATTTGAGTTATCTGTATTTTTTATGATAACTGAGGGTAAAGTTTTAAATAATTTAATGGATAGCCTAATAAATAAATTCATTGATGCCTTTAATGTGGTAAATTTATGCACTATTCTTTTATTAGTAAATAAAGGCTAAAGAAAATGTTTAAATGTTTTAAAATTTAGTTAGTATATCTTAAACACTACTATTTTAACAAAATTTTATATTGATATATTATATATAATTCATCTAGGGCCTACTGAATTTCAAAGAATACAACTAGGAATACCTACTTTATTTGATTCCTAATTGGAATACCTAAATTTATTTAATTATTTTATTAATATTAGCACCAGCGATCTTACTACCCGTTCGGGTTATATGCAATTTATTTTAATGTTTAATAAGAATATCTACTTAGCATTTTGGAAAAAAAAAAAAAAAAAAAAAGACTTGTGATGAAATTGTTTAGGGTACGGTGTCGTTGAAATTTTGAGTACTATTATTTAATTTTATTTCAGCTCTTATTCTAAGCCTCAAATATGATTTTCACTTCTTACATTAAGAATCAGATCTGTTTTTCCTATATCCCTTTTCAAGGTACCTAGGATATATCGTGATTTCTTCTCCCTCTTTGCCCAGTTTTTTTATATATATTATATATTATATTATTATATCTTTATTATATATATATATATATTATCTACCAACTTTAATAATGAACCCAAAATCAACTTTTATTTTTAAACTTCCATACTAAGCCCAAGATTGTTTTTCTAATTTCAGTTTCAATATTTATGAGATCCGTTTCTTTGTTTGTACATGCTAAGATTTTCTCTTTCTTTATTTCAGCTCCTATATTAAGCCCCAAGTCTTATTCTCGGCATGATAATAAAGTATTGGAAGAATCTGAATTAAAAGTATATTTAGACCAGATTGATGAAGCATACAAAGTAGGACCTAAGGACAAATACAAAGAACCTACACTAGAAAGCCAAAGGTAAACTTATTTTAACTACGTACATTACTAGTAATTTAAATGTGCATTGTATTTATTCAAAAGTATTCCTTTAGCAGTGTATACAAGTATTATTCCAAAAAGTATATGTGACTGTAAGCATGTGATAAATGTTCATTTTTAAATAATCAATTTATTTGATATCATTTGAACTTTAAAATACTAAGGAAAAAACAATGAAAATTGAACGAGGATTACTGGAATCAATAACATCAGCTAAACAAAGTGATAGTCAAACTCTCTGATCCTGGTGGTAGAATATCTAATCAATACATCATATATCACTAATAAAAAGCAATAAATCTACCCAAAACACTATTCAACATATTCTTAGAAATGTTTTCAAATAAAATGTTTAGACCTATTATGAAGGCTGTGGAGAAATTGATGGTTTTTTCCTCTGAAAAATTAAGAGTAGCCATATTTGTATGATGTCCCCACTAGGTACCAGTACCTTTTATTATCCTGAGTACTCTGGCAATTATAAAGGAAAGTTTAAAACTTTTTTTTAGCATAGTATCTTACTACTATTTTTACCTGCCTTGGTGGTGTAGTTAGCTAACATGCTGGTTTCGTGTTGAGCTAGACTGCCGAGGACAGGGAGATTGAGGTTTGAATCTGTCAGGTAAGCTGGGGGTGGTTTTTCCTAAATGGTTTTCCACTCTCTCTCCACACAAATGTGGGTTCACTTCCACTAAATTCAACCTTCTTAATTCCTAATACATTAGTGTAATTAGTACTTAAGCGTATAACCTGAACGGGTAGTAAGACGTGGTGCTATAATTTTAATATACTACTCTTTTGGGTTGTACGCTTATAGTTTAAAACTGATAGAAGAAGTTTATTAAAACCTATTTGATATAAAATTGGTAATTTAATCAATGGAAGCGTGTGTTGGTATCATGCTGATCATGTTGTTTACAAACCTTTCACCTCTCAATGTTCCTCCTGACACTGGCAGCACCAGCATTCTACTTGGCTCACAAAAATGATACCAATACAGAAAATCTTGATTCTTTCAAATGTTAATTTCGGGGGGAAAAAATATCTTAAGAAAGCACTTTCATAACAAACTTAAGTGACAAAAAAATTTGAATTATAATTTTTATAAATAATGTAAAACCTCTAGATAGTAAAATTTATTTTGGTTTTTATACTATTAATTTGATAATATTGTTCTTTAATATTCCTAAATGATTGTTTTCCACAAGTGAGTTGTATAGAGAACATCAAACACAATTTTCAATTTTCTAAAATATTTTCATTCTGTTCATCAATTTTAACGTTACAAACAAATTTTATAAAGCTAATTTATTAATTTACTATATTTTAATTGTAATTCAAACAAATTATTTTTATCAAAGCTTTATTTAAAAATTATATCAAAATCGACTGGCTACTAATTTAGAGGTCCCAGGTTCGACTCCCAGCAGTACCATAGGTATGATCCCAACTACACACCTTCATAATCACTATCATGCCATCTCATTGGGGCTATGACGTGTAGACAACCTCCAATGTTCTGTTCCCAAAGAACAGCTAACTAAATATCTACATACATGGTGACAGAAACAAATACTGTCTTTCTCACAGTCACAGTGGTATAAAAGTGGAAAAAACCTCTTATGGTAGGTAGAAAATTAAATTTCCCAGGAATGTAGATGGGATCATTCCAAATATCAAAATAAGTGCTATATATTCTCTCTTTATAAATGGGGGATGGTGAAATGAGGAGGTTTCGAAATTTCCTAAGCTAAAAATAAATAAATAAACTAGCAGTGTGGTAGAAGATTGACATTTTTCAGACAGGTGTGAAAACCACCCAAAAGTGCAATGACACATATCATGTACTCCTCACAAGATATTGTTAGGATAGTGAAATCTCACAAATTACAATGAGCAAGCAAGATTATGAATAGAAGAATCTAGAACCGTGTTCAGGGTACCTATTGACTCAAGAACCTAATGGAAAGAGACCATTGGGAAGACCTTGATGTAAATGGGAGGATAACATTAGAATGGACCTGAAAAAAGTAGGGTGTAATGAAGTGGACTGAATAGAACTAGCTCAAGAAAGGACTAGGTGGCGCTCTTTTCTAAGTGTGGCAATGAACTTTAAAGTTCTTAATGCACACAACCCGAGCTGGTAGCCAGGCACGGTACTAAAAGAAAGTGTCATGATTGAAATGTACTATGTTAAATGCGAGAACATTTTTTAAATTAATTTGTTTAGCACCAAGTCTTAGAGTTTATAAAATGCACCCACATTAATGTGTAGAGAGAGAAGGAAAAGTGATCAATCACATATGTAAAATCACCTTTACTAGACTATTACCAGATTAAAATATCAACCTTCACATAGGTCAAAAACCTTTTAGTAGTCTTGTGCCAAAGTAATATTACAGTCGCTCAGCGTGCTAATCAACCTAAGCCCACCCGAATCTTTATATTTTTATACTAGTTAACTAGTACAACTATTTAAAAAAATTAAGTTGACTTGTAAAATATAAATGTAATAATATGGTTCTAAATCGAATAGCTACAGTACATTAAATGACTACTGTTTCTTGAATATTTAATATAAATCTGATAAATACCAGTTGTAAATGTGTTTTGCAAAATTAAGTTCTGAAGACATTATTTTGGAGTTTTGAAACAAAACAATTGAATCAATGAAACATAAAACACAGTTATTAAAATTATTATTCACATCATTTGTTTTAATTAAAAGAAAGTTTTATATTATTTTTGCTCAAATCGCACAACATAGAGCGATTGAACAAAATAATATAAAACTTTTTTTTTTCAATTAAAACAAATGATGTTAATAATAATTTTAATAATGTGGTTTATGTTTCATTGATTCAATTGTTTTGTTTTTCAAAATGAAAGTACCAATGACAGCGAAAGGATCGTTGCTGGGGAAAAACAAATACAAAATGAAATTATAGTTTTACACAAAAAGCAATTTCAAATATATTTCTTCTAAAAATTTTAAATGCCTGGAAATGTGTCATATCGAAAGTTTTCTGAGAAATAATAAGTTCTCAGAAAAAGTGGAGTCACTTCTAAACTCCCCATTACTTGATTTAACCTCTGCTTCATATGTCATGTCTGCTTGAGCCTTGCTCTAGACACATTTTATTTCGAAGAGTTTCACCATTGGAGTATGTAATTAGGCTTATCATGTGTGCGTAGACCTAAAACCTGAAGAGTTAGAAAGCGCGGTATAAACAAAAATTGAAGTGCAAAATAGGTATTCATGAAATAAAGTTTATTAGTAATTACTCTTCAGTATAAATTATGCGATAAATTACTAAACTATTAATGTATTCATGTAAACAGAACAATGAATTTGAAATTAATTAGGCTAAATACTATGTAAAATGCAAAAGTCACTGTTAAAATTAAATTAGGGATTTAAGTTTGTTTCCCAGCTTTGTTTCTCTTCCTTGCGGCGAGGTCACGTCCAGCATGTTAATAACACAATATCATAGGTAGCACGTTATATGTAGGATAAAATGGAATGTTGGATGATCGAGGCTACACTGTATAGTGAGTATTTTAGTGAAGTAAATCTGGCAACAATGATTTTCTAAAGACTGTTGTCAGTTTGTATAGAAAAAATGAGCTTTGTTATTGACTAGGCTTATGTACACTTTTAAAAGTTTTGAGAATGTTCCAATTTTATTTTTATTTCTAAATTTTTTTTAAAATGTAAATAAAAACCCACACACTTTTTGTTGCTGGGAAGGATGTGTTAATTTGGTTTTTGAAACTCATTAATCATCAATGTGGGAATTAGAGTTACATTAGGTTCAAGATAAAATTACGTGCATTTTCCATTTACTATTTTCCTAACACTCTTTAATATCAGTTGTATTTCTTGATGGTGGATGTTATCAGCAACATCTATCACTGAACGGCCTTTAGCATCTCTGACAGCAGGATCAGCACCAAGTGACAAAAGCAACTCAAAAGCTGAAAGTTTATTTGATCTTGCTGCACAGTGTAAAGGGTAGAGTCCAGTTTTTTCAGACATACTATTCACATTTGTTTACATTCTTGCACTAAAAACTTTATCATACTCAAGGAACCAGTTTGTGCTGCTAAATGAACAGAGCTTAGTCCCATTGCATCCACGTGGTTTAATGAGGCACCAGAGTTGATAAAATGTTGGACAAGATTTATGTTTCCACTGCGAACAGCTTCTAATAAGGGGCTTAAGCCACATGAGTCCGAGATATCCACAGAGTCTTTGATGTGTTTCAAAAGGAAAGACACTACACTATCTTGACCATGTAAAGCTGCAGTATGCAGGGGAGTGCGACCGTTGCGACTTCCCAGTTTAATGAGGCTACAGTCAGCACTTAGGACAGCACTGACAATATTAACATCCCCTTCACGGGAGGCTATGTGCAATGCAGTCCATCCGTCTTTGTTGTGCAGTTGAGGTTTCGCGCCATTACCAAGTAAAATATTAACAATTTCAAGAGCATCCGACCCCACTTTGGTACATGCAAGCATGAGGGGTGTCCAATCAGCCCGTTTTAATGCATTCACTTCGGCCTCTTGTTTGATAAATATCGAACAATATGCGGTTGGGAAAACTGAGCTGCTTCGTGTAGAGCTGTTTTGCCGTCAAAGTTACACACTTCGACACAATTTTTTGCAGTCCACTCTTCACAAGAAATTTAACTATGCTCAAATTACCTTGCCTAGAAGCAATATGTAAGGCGGTGTCCCCAGTAGATGGATAATAGTATTTCGTCCAATGAATACATTCATTTATATTTTTTAGTTTGATGAGATCCTCTAACCTATTAGCATTAGAAGCGTGCAGGAACTTTTCACAAATTAATTTATTTACTAACATCCTCGTCTCAAAATTGGTAGGCCCTAGATGCTAAGTTAGGATAAGGCCTAACCTTGCAATATTATTGCGAGTAAAGTTACACGAATTATTATTTTCCTGGATTATGTACGAAAAATGTATTTATCAAAGTAAGTTTTTTTTATAACCAAACACGCCTTTAATAACTAACTTATATTTTAAAGAATAATACTTATGTTGTTTACATACTTGGTACAGCTATAACAAATCCACAATAAACGACACATTTGTAACCAACATAACAAAAATAAGAAACTAACTGAAAAAGATAATTTAGAAAATAAATTAAAAAGGACAACAAAAGTAGTGAACAAAATATACAAGTTATTCAAGGTAAATAAAATTATTTAATACATTATTTGTGGCTAAAATGGTTGAGCTGTCATCTGCATATCATTGTGTAAGAGAGGTGGAAACCTTAGGGTATCATTCTCTTCCTTTCTTACACACTCATAAGGCAATGCAATGTGGCTTTTTGACATCGTTCGCTAGTTTGATTGAATATATAAGATACATCATGTGTGATTAATTAAATAAAATAAATCTATTTAATAAAAAGGTGGAAGAGCATAGCAAAGTTCGAAACTGGTGACTTATTTCTTTAAATAAGTTGGCGTAGGTAGGCTAATATATAAATACTTCATACAAGCCTATAATTTAAATAATGGTTTGAATGTAGGACTTCTGCACAAAGTTAGTCATTCGAACAAATGTAATTAAGTTTTAAGCTACCTTATATGCTTATTATATTTTTATTGAAACTTTCGAATTAAATATATGTTTTGGATGAAATCAATATATACAATTACTAAATTATGGGAACTTCTAAATATATTTAATATTTAGAAATGTAAATATAGATATACTACATTTTATATAAAATTATATTATTTGTACAAATTACTTATTAAACTGATATATATATATATTATGCAAGTTTTTTCAGCCAATTGTGGTTTTTTGTACTATTTTCAAACACTTTTATTTACCAGATACATGTTTTAGCGCAAGATCACTGAAAGAAACCGATAAATATGTCCCCTTACAATCAAGCAGACAATAAACTTGAGTGGCACACTTTGGTCCTTTGCAAGGGTTGTGTTTATGTCCATCCACTATATTATAGAGATTACTGATTTGGCCATCGCATGGTTAAACATAGCTTTGTGTATGTAATGCGCGGGTTTGTGTAATTAGTGATGTCACAGGCTCAGCCAATCAAATATATTTCTCCATCTGGCTCTACATTGTTTGAAATGACTGTGTGTTCGACCTTGTGTAAGTATAAGAAATGCAATAGGAATCAACAGCAGCCTGCTAAAAGAACTTAACATTGAAAAGCATGTTCTATAACGTAGATATGTGATCAAAAATTTGTAAATTTTTCTTTGATAAAAAAAATGAAAGGTAATACCGATCTAAGTTATATATATATGCATGGTTAAGCTGAGATCATTCCACTATCTGACACAAAATTTAAGGTTAAAAGCGAACTCGCATACATAATCATCCCATTCTGACACTAAAAAAAATTAATTTAAGATACTGATGGCTATTATTCTGTAATGTAGGAGATCTAACTGGATAGCTTAAAATAAAGTCAGGCACGTGCCACTACTATAGATTTATTCAATTAAATGTGCACTCGTACACTGCCGTCGTAATTACGAGTCCTACGTTCACCCATCCCCGGTCATCAATATGTTACAATGTCATAGCTTAAGATCTCTTACTACATTTAGCAACTGCCTGATCAACATTCTGGACCAGTCTCTGAATCAACACCCGTAGCCAACTTTATAGATTATGAACATACAACTCGATCTTTTCTACTTTAGGAAGATCCAATGACGGCATAGAACACCAATCAATTCGCCGGTATCCACGTCATTGAAAATCACGCGATGCTTGAATATCACTTCCATAAGATTCAATGCTGTCCCACTGGAATCAGAAGTTATGGGCCTAAGTTCGGATTGAACAGGAAATATCTCACATTTTATATACTTGACTCAACACATACAAGCTGACCGGTTATATATGAACTTACAATAGGTATAAAAATCTTTGCGATTAGCATCACTAAGTGAGAGCTTCACACAAACACACACACACATATACAATGTCACTACTCCCTCAGCTCATGGGCTTACTTGTCAGGATGGCTTAGAGGGATGAGTAGGCAGCGGCAAATAATTATGGGGTTTGTTTTGATCTTTTTATTGAAATACATTAGTTACTATACGAGTGTATAAATGTGATGTAGGTTTTAGAACAGGTTAAAATAGTTTAGTAAAAGGTCCTCATTTTGTCAATGTCCATATTCATCAGTGCTGCGCCTCGACCTATCTTCGGTGTTATAACTCTAACTAGTGTAAAACACACGGCCACCCGGCTAAACGTGGATGTAATATAACTCAGACTTTCAACATGGTTTAGTGCTTCCTCCACCGTAGTGAACAGGGACTCAGGTTATAGGATATTCTCCTCATAAACTACTGTAACTCGATAGCAGAGTATGTACAGCACTTTGAAGTAGCCCCCTAACAACTGGCGTCCTTCCCGACCCTCCCCCTTAAAAAAAAAGGCTTAAGCCCCTTTTTTATATGTAATCAGAAGAGAAGTGTTCTCTGGAGTTACTGTTTATGTCAATACACTGTGTTGTGCTAAGTGGAAAAAAACAAAAACAAAAAAACAACTCTGTTTTAAAAACATCATGAGGGGCGCGTGCCCAACTGCTGAGATATATAGAACAATTTACAGTACGATTGCTCAGGCTAACGTTATCCTTGCATGCTCTTGATTGCCAAAGGGTGTATAGGGTAGACATACTATTTCCGGCCTAGCTGGATGTTTCATTCACATTCTCTTTAAGTGTCCTTTAATTTGACCATTTATGCGTACACAATCTTTGTACTTGCAAATTTCTTTAGAATGATTACAAAGCCACAAACTGAGCGATAGGCCTCCACCTGTTTGCAGTCACTTCTAGTACCGACTCTATAAAGGTCCGCTTCAGATTTAACGTTTACCAGTTCTTCATAGTGTGACGTTGTCACAGACATGAATCTAAAGAAGACAGTTTGGACTCACCTAGCCTGGTCCCCTTTTTGACTGGCCTGCTTCACGACTCCGAAAACACGCGCACTGATCAACATCATGTATACTACTAAACGTCCGTGGCTCGAAGTACAACTCCGAGGTAGACTCGAACAAATGAACATCGAGATTGCGCAGTCCCATATGCGCCAACGACTGTGTTCTGGTGAAATAAGACCTATCCACCGGCGCGTGAATTTGAATTATTACGAGGCTGAACGAGACAGTTCTCGAAGCATGTGCACGCCCCCTCCCCTGTCCCATCTGTGTTTCCCGCCGTATGTGAACACGTGACAGACTTTGTGTTGTATATAACGGCTGGACTGTGTAGTGATGTCACTCATTTCTCTGCGCTCAATTAGATGAGACACTTTGTCTTAGCTTTAGACTTAGTCTATTTTTTCGTCGTATCAAAATTATGTTTGGCTCTTCATGTTCAAAATTTATATGTTTCGGCTTTATTTATTTATACGTTACTCTTATTTAATTTCTTTAGAGACTGCTGAATTTGCCTGTCAGCCATTATGGTTTGTTTGATATTTAAACTTCGTTTCCCTTTGTTGCAGACCCGCCTTGTCCGCCTCACGGACGGGTTTGGGATTTATTACGCCGCCATCTTGGGGCGCTAGTTATTTTTCTTAACGTTAAATTTATTGAAATGTTTGTTTTGCTTGTCAAAGTTTTAAGGGTTTAGTCTTTTGTAATTGATGAACTTGTTGTTCAACTTTGGGGCCGCGAGCCCGCGCACTTAGCGCTTCGGCCAAGTTTATTGTTAGGTTGATCTAATTCAAATGGTGTCTGTTATAACTGATTAGGTTGATTTAATTCATTGTTTGTAATGGCAGCTAGTAATTATTTAACTTGCTCATGTCGAATTTGTATCGGCATCGATGAGTTGTGTACACCTATACTTTTTGTCTTTGTTTAACCTTTTTTTTGGTTAGGTTAGTCGCCTTCTGCGCTGGGTCAATTATATATGTATTCTTTATTATTGTCATACTGTTTTCTCTCAAAGACTTGGGGTCTTGCCCCATTATTTATAATTTCAATCAGTCCTTGTTGACTTTGTCACTCGACTACTTTTTGTATGTCTCACTTCTGCTTCTCTTCATACTTTATTAAATTTACAATAAACTATTGCACTAGCCTTCTATTGAAAACATCCCAATAATCTATTACAGGATTATATATAGCCAATGAGCCTATTAATCCTATAAGTAACCATCGTCCCTCTATTCTTGTTCTTCCTTTGTATCATAATTCTGTCCACAGCAACATTTGTAGTATTGCATTAAATAATTAACAAAGCTAGCACGTTATTCTACTTTTTATTAAGTTTGAATCAATAATATGTATGCAAGTAGATTAATACAATTTTTTATAATCTTCAGCTAATGTAAATCAGCTTCAGCCGATGTGAGATTTGCCCTGTTCGGATGTACAAACATTGCAATTCTCAATGTCATTAGATTTAACCTTTTATGCGCTATGCGCTGATTTGAACGTATACATTCCTTGAACTTAGACGTGCCAGCCAAAAATTATGGGAGCAGTTTCTGATCGTGCTTGAGATGTTATTAATTCCCTCTCCCCACCCCCAATCACGTTCTAAATTTAACAAAAAGCTGTTTTTCTGCATTAATTACGGGCTCCCTATGGAAGCCAGTTGCGCCATTCTGGTGATAAGTCACCTACTAGCTTACCTGGAAAGGTTGAAGCTGTTAAAAACAATACATTTGGCGTCTCAAAGATAAGAAAAACTATTTGAACCATTAAATTCACCCGATAAAACACACATATAATACTAGAGTATTTTCCCCAGTCGCGGAAATGTCATGTCTTCGGAGAAAAGTTTGGTTACCCCGGTTTATATTACTCCAATAACTCAATAAAATTAATGCTAGTACCTAAAATATTGCATCACTATTCTCAGACATATAATTATTCAATTATTGCCAGTTTTTCCTTAGCTAGCTTCACTTTTAGTGTGAGGGCTCCTCTCAAGTTTCCTTGGAGGGTATAATTGGTAGGTAAACTAACACGCACTTGACAGTTGGTGAATAGGGGTGAAAAAAATGGGGATATATACTTTCAACAAAACCCGCCCTATTTCTAGCAAAATGTGGCCACAAGGCACTTAGGTTACATTTCACCCCCTATCTGCCCAAAAAGGAGCCATACACGTGAGACCCTGGGACTTAATTTCTTATTACATGGCACTAGAAGCTTGAAAGTGCATTGCCGAACTTACAAAAGTTCGCCACCTATCCCTATCTTAAGTTAGTTCTATCCAGTCCATCTCATTACACCCTAGGACCTATATCTTTCAGATCCATCCTAATATTATCCTCCCATCTGCGTTTAGGTCTTCCCAATGGTCTCTTCCCATTGGGTTAGCCAGTCATTACTCCGATCATGGTTCTAGATTCTCACATTCACGCTGCATATCCTGCCTACCCTAATCTATGAGATTTGACTATACTAGCAATGTTTTGTGATAAGGACAGGCTAAGTCACTCATCCTTATGTAACATCCTCCATGACTCAGTATTTTCTTTCCACTATGGACCAAATATCTTCCTAAGAACCTTGTTTTCAAACACCCTAAATTTGCTTTGGTCATGTAACGCAAGAGACCACGTTTCACACACATAGAGAACAACCGGTAAAATTATTATGGTTTTGTATATTCTGAGTTTTACAATTTTGAACAGCAGGTAAGATGACAATAACTTACTGACCAAGTAATATTATGCATTTCCCGACTGTATTCTTTTCCTAATTTCCAATATAATATCATTATTTTTACTTAAAACTTTCCCCAAATATTTAAACTAATTAAACTTGTCAAATAATATATTGTTCAATATAATCTCTAAATTATAGTATCAAATCTGTGCTTTCTGTGTGATCATCAAGCTTTCACTTCTAAACCTATTTCCTTACTTGACTCTAGTAAGATTTCTTAATTTCTTGCAACAGCTGCCTTACTATTCCCCACAAAACTAAGTCATTTGTGAATCCTAATAGCTTAATTATTGTACCGTTTAGTGTCAACCCGTCCCTACTATCTTGCATTAACCTAATAGCATACTATAAGGCTAGATAAGTATTAGGGAAAGTGTATCTCCTTGTTTCAACCCGTTATGTATTTTGAACGCATCTGATAAGTACATCCAACCCGCACCTTGCTAGGCGTATGAGTCAAACAGACCTTAATTAGCTTGACAGGTATTTTCGTTATTCTAAACTTAACTAAAATTTCACTTTTTTTTAAACTGAACCGTAGGCCTTTTTAAAATCTTTGTATGGTCAATGAAACATCATGTTGTATTCCCAATTTTTTTTAATATTTGCCGAATGGTAAAAATCTGATCTGTCGTTGATCTATTTCATTGAAATCCACACTGAAGAGCCTTGATTATTTCCTCAGCATATGACGTCAATCTCAATTATGCTAGCTCCCATTTGGTAGCACTTTAGTATAGTGAGGTACCTCTATAATAAAATGACTACACTTTGTTTTATCTCCCTTTTTGAAAATGGTTATTGTAATTTAATACTTTCCTTCAATTTTTGTTGTAATGTTAATAAAATATCATCCCAAGCTTATCTTGAAGGCGCTGGCTCTATGGCTAATAACTTTGCTAGTAAATACTAATCATCAAGGCCGTAGTCAAGGGGGGTTTTGGGGGTTCAAACCCCCCCTGAAATTTTATGAACAAAGTATATATGGCTTTATTTATGGTTCAAACAATATCAAAATTAAGGTACAAGTACAAATTAAGGGGCTGCGCTACCATAAAAAGCACTTCAGAGAGCTTCTAGAAGTGTTTAAATATATAGATTTTTCTTAGCCTCTAGTATTTAGGGGGTTATGTTGCCATATAAAAGCACTTCAGATAGATTCTAGAACTGTTTAGCATTTAGAATTTTTTCTAGCCTCCGGCAATTGGAGGATGTGACCACTAAACCCCCCGTGAAATTATTGGCTGGCTACGGCCTTGCTAATCATTACCGTAATATCTGGTAAATAGGAAGCATGTGGTGTTCCTTCTCGGTAGACCTGAAATCCCGGCCAGTTTTGCTAGCAATGTCCACGTGATTCACTCTCGGGTGGGTAAATCTTCCTCTCGTAGACGTAGAGTATCGCACAACGACATTGATATACATTAACTCAAATGCACACTTTCAGACTAGAGGGAATAAACAACGCGTCCTCGGCTGTTGAAGCTCTTTCGAAATAGATCAGCTAAAAAATGTATTTAAGTGATTGGTCTCAATACTGTACAAAAGCTAGTGATGTGCCTTTAGAAGATATTCTGCTGATGTGCTTGTGAAAACTCATATATATATATATAGTTTCTTTTAGTAAATCAAGTTCATTCTCATGCTGTGTTATGGATTGTATTAATTGAACTATACAAGAATCAATGTGAACATAGACCTGCTGAAGCACAAATCGTCCCCCAGACCGACCCAGAGACTCTCTCGATCGAACCATCCTCACTAGATTTGCACCGCCCGTCGTCGAACCAGGTCTAGTGGTTCAATGTCCGGTCCTTTTTTGTTGCACCTATTTATCCTCCCGAGGTCTCCCCTATCCCGTTTATGTTAGTTATAATTATCTCGTCACCCCGTACTACGCAAATCACGTTTTAAGGCTGCCCACGAAGAGTGGGCAGCACTATCAATTTCATTTGCACTATTCATTTTTATTTATATTCATCGGCAGAAATCGCCTACAGGTGAAAGTTTATTTTATTTTACGCCAGGGTTACGTATGAAATTGTCATTGTAACCCTGGCAGCGTACACACACAAACACACACACCACACACGTATTCTCCGACTGACCCCGGCGGCGCGCTCGACCGGGGACATTTAAACTTTATTTTCTCTTGTTTTATCCATATTAGTTCTTTCATCCTACAGTTTCATTCTCTCATTCATTAATTTTTGTACCATGTATATAGTTAAGGTCACAGTCGACCCAGTAATTGTGATGGGGCGGGTTTTTTAAAATATTTTCCCGCCCCTATCCTAAAGAAGGTAAGTAATCAGCCCGTCTAGGCGCCATATTATTTCGTTTAGATTTTTAAGTAAATGTTCTATGTAGTGTTAGTCTTCGAGAGCCCTTCGGGGCTGGTGGTTACTGTCATTCTATGTGCTTCCTGTTCCATGTATCACAATTTGATGTTTAAACAAAATAAATACCATACAGACAAACAAGAACCACTATAAGAAGGAAGAGGCATGGCAGGAAGTGTACAAAACATCAAATGAGGGTTATAGAAGTATCTGCTTCAAATGATGCGAAACATAAGGTATATAGCCATCATACGGTTCACGTTGTAATCCACGATATATCCTTCACCCCGTCAACAGCACAACTGAACATGGGTGGGTGGATGGGAAAACAATAGGAATTTTTCCTCTCGTGTAAAAGGAACGTCAAAATTGTCCGCGTCAGTAAACTTCACGCGACAGAATCCCACTGCAGGAAAATCCCTCTCCTGTTAAAGGGGTCTTAGAGTACTAAACTGATGCCTCTCTAACTTAAGAGCATCTTATTTAACAACATAGTTATTTGTTGAAATGTTGATGGTTATTATCTTTTCTTTCAGGTATGGCTGGTATATTGACTCTTTGATAGATATAGACAAAACAGATGTAAGACTTCATTTTCCGATGAAAATGTGCAACATGATGAAACTTCAAGCATTTATCAATCAGGCTAAATAGAGTTCTATACCCAGGTACACATTTAATAACTACCGGTACTTAAAAAGTTACTTTATAAAATACAAAATTACATTGTATGTTCAGTAAAATAAACGATGTCATATTTGATTATGTATATACTAAACTAGTTTAAACTACAAAATAAAATGGGTGAAAGCTGAAATTCCAAGAAAATATTTGATCAACATACACTCCCTAGAGTTTACTACTTTTATTGTTATCGTTATTTGGTATTATTTGTGTTCCATATCAAGCCACGAAGTTTCTAAAATGTACGGCATAAACTATATATACTAAAAACAACATCAAGCATTGCCCTACACTATTGTCTTTGTTTTTAATTACCAGTATGCATCTCTGACGATTACAAGAAATATCACTAACCAAGTACCTATTTTAATAATCATGTTTTATATTAACGTTTATTCCAGCTTAGCCTAAACAACAAGTAATGATTGTTTCAATCGTAACAAGCAGTAAACACAAAGGTATGTCATTTAAACAAATGGAATAAACCAGGAAACGTAATGTATAGGTACTAATAGTAAAGTTAAGACAGTTTTTAGGTGTATATAGTTGTATCAATAGTATCCGGTAGGAAATGTAATGAACGTGAACTAATGGCAACGTAAAGATGGTTACATTTTTCCTCACTTTCTCTCGTCACACAAATGTGGGTACACTTCCTCTAAATTAAACCTTCCTTATCCCTATCTCAATAGCGTAATTAGTACATAAGCATGTAAAATCTAAGCCCCCTTAATTACAATAACAACATAATAATTTAAATAAAATATTGATTGGCTAGCTCAAATTCCGGCAAACATTTTATAGAATATTTGGGTATAGTTCACCCATCTCAGGACCCATAGTTGGTTCACTTCGTCAAAACAGATACCCGGTCTGTATGGAGGAAGGGGAGGAAAGGTCAAAACAGACTAAATACTTAAATTGTTAGGAATAAAGAAGATGCTCTGCGGCATCCGGAGGGGTACGGTACCTGGTGACCGTTCCATGCACTAGAGCGCAGGGAACTAAACCCACAGGCGAGACAGGCAGGGCCACCTGGTAGCAAGTGGGCACAAGAGGTCGCCCCTTTACTCCCCTCCCTTCGGTCAATTTCCACACGACCAGTAAGACGAGCCACCCCCACCCCCAAACACCAATAGTGCGCGATAAGTGGAACAGCCCCGTAGTTACTAACCCTCGTAAAAGAGTGCGCCAAAACAGAAAGACAAACAAACATGAAATTATCAAAATATAAAGGAATAAATAATTAACCTTGTACACATTTGTAAATCTTTAGCGGAACTGATTCTATGTATGTTAAATATAAGAGAGTGTTATATTATGTCTTAGCTTAGGTTTTAGAGAGTAAGCCTTAGGGGGAGGATTAGGGCCAACCTTCCCAACTGACCAAGTGTGCTGAGGTCCAGATATAAGGGAATTTTAAGGATAAAATAGCACCTCTAGGATTTCCATTTTTTCTCGTTGTCGCGCCAGTCATCAGGGGTTGCGACAGTGCGATGACGTCATCGAAAAAACCCGTTGCTGGGGGAGGTTTGCCATGGTCAATGACCTAGCTCACAGTTTCAAGGTCATGATCTATTCCTGTCTTGGCTCGTCTTGTCGAGCCGCCAAACTGGCGCCATTCATCAGGTAAAACCCATTACCACATAGAAGGGGAAGATGAGAAGGGTTGCCAAGGTCAATGACCTCATGTAGCTCTAGCTCACGGTTTCAAGGTCACGATATATTCTTGTCTCAACTTGTCTTGTCGAGTCACCAAACTTGCGCCGGGTTACGACAGTGCAATTACGTCATCGGGAAAACCCATTGCCGGGGTAGGGTTGCAAGGGTCAATGACCTTGTGTACTAGCTCACTGTTTAAAGTCACGATCTAATCCTGTCTCTACTTGTCTTATCGAGCCGCCAAACTGTCACCGGGTATGAGTCATCAGAGAAAACCCAGGAGGAGTGTTGCAACATCACTCGCAATGATGACGTCATACAAATCGAGTCTACTTGTCTTTTCAAGCCACCAAACTGGCGCCAGTCATCAGGGAAAACCCATTGCCACATAGAAAGGGAGGATTGGGACATCATTCAAGGTCGTGATCTATTCCTGTCTTGTCGAGCCGCCAAACTGGCGCCTGGTATGTGTCATCACGGTTGCGACATCACACACAATGATGACGTCACACAGATCGAGGCGACTTGTCTTGTCAAGCCGCCAAACTGGTGTGAGTCATCAGGGAAAACCTATTGCCACATAGAGGGGGAGGGTTGCGACATCATTCAAGGTCGTGATCTATTCCTGTCTTGTCGAGCCGCCAAACTGGCACCAGTCATCAGGGAAAACCCATTGCCACATAGAAGACCAGAAATAAACCTTTGCGACATTGAAGGATGACAACAGTTTGTTAACCACATGTCATCATGAAAATAACCAGAAGGGAAAGAGGGTCAAACTTGGAGGGGGAGGGGGAAAGCACTGTACTCAGCCAGTTCTATAAATAACAGCCAATCACAGCGCTGTTCCCTTAAGTCCCACACATATAAACCTAGGAAAGGGGTCAGGGGGAGGGGGATGGGAAGCCAACTGCCAATCAGAGCGAGAGAGCATGGTCACATGACGAGCTCTAAGCCAATCAGAGCGTTGTTCCCCTATGCCCCAACATCTACTCCTATCATTCTTTATAATTTTCCATTTTCTCCCTTTATGTATTTTTTTGGTTTCCTCTTTTAGGAAGTTGCGTTGCACGTTTCACACTCCTCCCAGATGAGTTCCGATAGAATGAAACATAGGTCAGGGGATTGGACGGTGACGATCGATTTTCTTTAAGAGGCAGCCACTACCTCTTTGTCCAATGGCAGCAATATAAAGTATGAATTGTGTTCTTATTTTCATTGTAAAGGCCATTTTGTGTTCATCCCTTTTATATGTTTCTATCCACCTTTATATACCTTCTTCCAAATATAATAAATTATTATATGTTATTTTAGTTAAGTGTTTGTGATAGCCAAAAAACTTATCAAGCTAGGTGAGGTATGTTTGACTGATACACGTGTCAGGGTATGGGTTGGATGTCACTTATCAAATACTTTTAAAATTCATAATGAGCTGGAAAAAAAGAAATGCACCTTCACCATTACTTTTTAAACTAGCCTTAAATAGGGTATGCTATTAAGATAATACAAGAAAGTAGGGGAGGGTTGACACTAAACGGTAAAATGCAACTATTAGGATGTGCAGGGGATTTAGCTTTGTTGGGCAATAGTAAGGAAGGTGTGGTAAGAAATACAGACATTTTATCATAGGCTATTAAGGAAATATGTTTAGTGTGAAAAATGAAAATACTAAGTGTATGATCACACAGGGAACACAGTTTGGGGATGATAATTAAGAAATTACTGCAAACAACATATCTTTTGACAGGGTTAATGAGTTTAAATATTTAGGAATAATTTTAACTAACAATAACAATATTAGTTTGGAAATTAGGAAAAGAATACAGTCAGTAATTTGTTGAAATCTCACCTGCTGTCCAGGAATGGAAATCTCAGAATATACAAAACATTAATTTTACCGGTTGTTTTCTATAAGTGTGAAACATGGTCTCATACCTTACATGATAACATGAAGAAAACAAATTCAGGGTTTTCGAAATCAAGATGCTAAGGAAAATATTTGGTCCATAAAAGCATGAGCCTTCTGAGGAGGAGAGGTTACATAATGATGAGCTATTTAATCTATACTCATTACAAGACATTGTTAGGATAATCAAGTCTTGTAGATTATGGTGGGCAGGTACTGCAGCGCAAATGAGAGATTCTAGAACCCTGTTCAGGATACTGACTGGCAAACCCAATACACAGATGAGAGAATAACATTAGAAAGACATGAAAGAGATAGGATGTATTGAGGTGGACTGAATAGAACTAACACAAGTTAAGGATAGGATATAATGAGGTGAAATGGATAGAAGTAGCTCAAGATAGGGATAGGGTATAATGAGGTGGACTGGATAGAAGTAGCTCAAGATAGGGATATGGTATAATGAGGTGGACTGGATAGAACTATCTCAAGATAGGGATAGGGTGTGATGAGGTGGACTGGATAAAACTAGCTCAAGATAGGGATAAGGTGTAATAAGGAAGAACTGAATAGAACTATCTCAAGATGGGTATAGGGTTTGATGAGGTGGACTGGATAGAACTAGCTCAAGATAGGGATAGGGTGTGATGAGGTGGACTGAATAGAACTAGCACAAGCTAGGGATAGGGTATAATGAGGTGGACTGGATATAACTATTTCAAGATAGGGCTAGGGTATAATGAGGTGGACTGAATAAAACGAGCTCAAAATAGGTATAGGGTGTAATGAGGTTGACTGAATAGAACTAGCTCAAGATAGGTATAGGTTGTAATGGGGTTGACTGAATAGAACTAGCTCAAGATAGGGATAGGGTGTAATGAGGTTGACTGAATAGAACTAGCTCATGATAAGGATAGGTGGCATACTTTTGTAAGTGTGGCAATGTACTTTCAAGGTCCTAATGCTATAGATTAATTAAGTCACATAAACCATTTCTTTGACAGTATTAATAGTTCCATTTGATTAGATTTGGGTGGGAGGGGGGTGTCATCTCTATCCCCCAACTAGTATTGCCAATATTTTTGAAACAGTATTTCCTGTTCCCAATTTATGCCAACATAAAACTTTTTTTAAGTACAACCATTTCAAATAGTTTCAAATTGAATTTCACAGCTGGATTGGCCAAATCATATTAAAATGGTTTTTAAGGGAAGACCATTCAGGGATTAAAAAAAACACATATTATATTTGTAAATATAGTGATGCACATTTATTATACATATTTATATTATTTTTAAAAAATTACATACTATGTATATAAGCAACAATAAAGAATAGAGATGAATACAATAATTTTTTTAAAGATTTTATTTTCACCTATAAACAAGTACTGGAATATCTTTGAGTAAAATTCAAAAAGTGTAAAATACCAATATCACTGCAATCACAAAAAATGATGCCTGTATATGAGAAAAAATACTTGAAAGTCACACAACAACATTTGTTATATTAAACACAATGCTCAAAATGGCAGCAAAAAGCTGTGAAAGAATCAACTTGACTAGACTAATTTTTGAACCTTGTGTTCTCTATGATATGGAATTTGGTTATTTTAATTTTAAATATTCTTGTTAAATCATATTGCTTCATGACATAACTTTTTTTATATTATATAGCCACCTAAGAATGTTTAAAATCCATTAATTACTGCAGGCCTATAATAATTTTTATAATCTGTCCATTGCACTAAAATGCAAGAAGTGATTTTTTTTTCACCCTTCTAACTCTGTTCAACTCTTTATGTTTAAGACAGAATACATTCTAAATCCATTTTTGTGTCACTATATTAAAACATGGTGAACATTCTAAAAGTGAGTTCATTTACCAAATGAAATACATAATATCAATAACATTGTTTTTGAATAGTTACATGGTTTTTTCAAATGTAAACAAACACACATTTTCTATCAGAATTTAATTAAAGGAATGACAAATGCAATCCCACATATCTTAATGATAACATTTATGAAAGCCATAATTGTGACCTCTCAATATAACATTAGTGCAGTAATATTCTTACTGGTCTGTGGCTATCTTTGAAATACCGATAAACTTTTAAACATTAGGTAACTTGGTTGACTTTTATATTAAAACCCACATAAACACGTAATTGTTATCACCAAATCTTACTGACCCATTTTGAGCATTACAGCAAGCAGATTTAAAAAAGAAACGAATAAACATTATTCCCAACTAAATTAATATACAATAGTTGATAAATAATGTACATCTTGGGAATATCTTTTTTAAGGTATGATAAATATATATCTCTCCAATGTGGAGTATGATACAATTATTTCATTTTCTTAGTTTCTCCCTGTAGTTTCAATATTATTTACTAGATATATTTACACCTTAGAATATTCTCTCTGTTCCACACATTTAATAAAGCAATGTGTTGTTATGCGCCAACCTTGAATTTTTTTTTTTTCCAAGTGAATCATGATTTCTTTTCTGAATATCTTACACACCTTTAGGATTATAGAGAATGTCACCTAAGCTCAGGTAATACTGAAACTTGCAGGCAAGGCCGTAGCTGTAAGGAGGTGGGATAAATCCACCCCACCCTCTTCCTAAAGTTGATAAAAGAATGAAAATAACCAACTTATTTATGGTTTGAACAAAACCAGAAAGTGTTCATTAGTGAAGCAACAGAGATGAGTACACTAAGACAAAATATTGATAAAGAAAATAAGATGTATTAGTGAGTGTGGGGTGAACTGTGAAAGTATTTAAGTCTTTGAGATTAAGAAATAGCAAAACATTCAAACTTGAAACTATTCAAATTGTATCTTGGAGAACACATCGCAAATGAGCCGGCAGAGAAATAAGAATCAGTGGACGGGAATAGGATAAGGTAATGAGGGGTCGAATTATCAATCCCCCAATTTGGTGAACCTAGTTTGCAAAAATATAAATAGTGGGAATTTTAGAAAAGCCAGGAGATAAATTTGTGTTATAAATACTGTGGGTGTGAATGCTTTTAGTTTTGTGAGTTTAGCTTGTAGTGTAGACTAGTGTTAATTAGTTAGTTATTGTGTAGATTAAACTGGTTTATTTATCCTGGATGGTAAATTTTGTTCTCTTGGTTAACAATATAAATTTCAGTTAATAAACAAAAATATCTGGTCTACTTTCATTTTTAGTCATAAAAACCTTTAAAAAAAATACAAACATAATTGTTTGTGGTACTTACAAATTGAAAAAATTTTATTATATTATTGTTATTTTATAGGTATTGATAATATCTATCAAATGGGACAGCTGCAGATAAAATGACTTGACACAGCATACCTATACAAGAAAATTGTTTTAAGTAACATTTGTAACTGTTAAAAAAAAGTGTCTCCATCTGAATCTGAATGTATCCAAGGTTGTTGAAGTAGCTGGGCTACTTACCCAGGTCACAAAAATTTTCAACCTTTGTCCCCCCCCCACCTTCAATACCTTTATGTCTCATAGCTATAAAAGTCAAAGTCTTCAATACATTAAGTCAAGTTGGAAATCCCTTTATTTTAAAAGGTGTACAATTTTGGACTATGTGGTATGGGGTGAATCAACCACAATCTCTAAGTGCTACATTTTAAATCTCCAACTTTATTAAGAAAGAATATTTCTACAATTATCAAGATGGGTCAGTAGCGCCAGAACCTTATTTATGTAGAGGATGAGGGGAAGTAACAAAAAAAAGGGGTTTTGAGTGACTTGCCCCCCCACCCTTTTCCAAGGTCTAAATAGTCCCATACCCCCTTACCTCCAGCATACGTTTGACAAAGTGGTGCCGTTATTGGAAAGGTCCTCCCCTGGAGATTTTTTTATTTTTCAAACTTAAACTCCTCTAAATCTATTTAGAGTGGCCTTCCCTCAGAATTTTTTGAAATGTTGATGCCACTAGAATATATTTGAGGTTTGTTTTTAACACTATCATATTCAAAAAAATAAGAGGAGAGTGAAATAAATAAATAGGGGGCAGATTTATTCCAGGGGGGAAAACTATTTTCATGGGGCAGCTCCATTGCTTATGCTTTTATTAAAGAAGCACTCAATGTAAATTTTTGAAATTGAAGGGAGGAAGCGCCATGTCATTTTCTAAATGTTAAACAAACTGATGGTACTTAAGTATTTGATTCTTGCCATTAATTAACATAAATATTCACTCCAGATAGCTTCTAAAATTATTTAAAACTTAGTTAACTTTCTTTGATGGTGGCGGTTGGGAGATGGTGCCCCCCATAATTCCCTGAAATTTTGGGTCTGGCTATGGCCTTGCTTGCAGAGCCATTGATGGTTTCCTTTCTTAACACTTCTGATGGAAGGTGGGAATGCAACAAATACACGGTTCCAACCTAAATAGTTATCATATTAATTTGTCTGCCCTTGTTTTAATTTACAACAATTTACAGTTAACACAAGTAGTTTTGCCAGTCAAAATAATTTTGAAGAGCGAGAAAGAGCATATTTAATATAAATGTAATATGAATGAGCTATTTGCCTTAATAAATTAACTTTATTTAATATTTAGTGTCAAATGTTGGGAAAACTGACTTAGGCCATAGGCTGGAAACAGTAATGGATGTAAAGTAAAGTAAAGTGTCAAATGTTGTATAAGGGCAGTCAAAAATTGCTCATAAAATTATATCATAGTAAGCTCACGATTATTTTGTGTTCAGGCTATCTGGTTGATGGCTTATTCTTGTGTACCCCCCCCTCCCGCCCCCCGGGAATTTTTTCCATTCTTACGTTATAACTACTTGTGAGTTGTAACCTATGACTATGATATTGAGCAAATTATGCATTTCTCTAGAGTAATTGATGACCTTGTAGTCCAAACAAACCTCACAAAAAGTTTTTCTAACTAAACTTGGTTACAAAGGGAGTGCTGATTCTTTATGTGAGAAAAGATAAAGCTTGCTATTGAAATGGAACTATTAATTTCCTACCTTTCCTTAGCGCTGATAATCGTGAGTCTACTGTGATGAATATTTCTTACAGATTTCCAGTTAATTGCAACACGTGTTGAGAGAGTAAAATGACAATAGCAGCAGTACCTACACACACATTTGCTTGTTGCTTTTATGTCTTAGAGCAAACACACACCAATATTAGCAACAGGAACCAGGCACAGCAATGGATTTCATTTCCTTCAAGTAGTGGCTAGTTATCAACATATGGGTTTTGATCGATATTTTCAGGGTTTTATATTGTTGTACATAAGTAATCTTAAATAATGTAGAAATTTCGAAACGTTTATGGCCTCAAATATGTACATATTTTCTAAATGAACATTAAAATGGAATGAAAATTATATTATATTTCTGAAGTTATGTTGTGTTATAAAGCAGTGAATATCTTAAAGAAGTGAAACGTTACAAAAAAAAAAAGTATATGGTAATCCTCACTTATTTTGAAATAGGCCTACTTAGAATATTTTTGAGAAATTAAACATTTCTTGCCAATTTCACAATGTGACTTGTATTGTTGACTTTTCATTCATAACAAATTACAGTGCACACACTTAGTTTTATAAAAACATTTTTATAATAGATCTTTTTAGATTTATAAATTAATAAAAATAAAATCAAGCCCACAGACTTAGTTAATTGCCAGCTAAATGGGGTTCTAATTTAGTTTAAAGACTACAATATATTTTCAACCTGTATGATAGTATTGTGTTTAATTCTGGACTCTCAATATAGTTATTTATTATAAAACTATTTAATGATAACAATTTAAGTTTTACTTTTTTTTTCCTGCATAATTGATAAATTAGGTACACTTCTGCACCAATTGCTATCTTAAGCTATTGGTTCATTTTGAATATTAATTTATGAGACAATAATTTTGTTGTCCCTTCATATAGTTAAGTATTCGAGCAGAGTTCTGTAGTATATCTTCGAAAACGGTTGGAAATAATTAATTATTGTGTTATGTGGAAAACAACACTGTTCTTTAAGAACTAGTAGAACACGTTTTTCAAACATCACCATATTTTCTTAAATATTTCAGCAACACTGTTAATTTTCATAACATGAAAGAAACACCCAATCAACAGCATCATGTAGGGTATTTTATTATTATTTCCAATTGTTTCCAATCATTTTCCCCTCACAGGTTTCTTTAGACAAGTATTGTTAAACAATGTTTCAAGTTGTAGTTCTGGTTTCATATCCATTACATGTAGACACACAATATTTGATCCAATCGTATTTAATAAAAAAATTCATATCTACTAATGAAAATAAATAAAAATATTGGACTTTTTTGGTTTTTATTATCATATTGTAAGTTTTAATACCCTCTTTAAACCTTAGAGAGTAAATACAGTAGATAGTGCATTGTATTTGATGATCACAGGTAGGTTATTCATCATTAACTGTTTCCATCTATTTCCAACTTAAAAAAAGAAGAAGAGTTTTTCATTGAATGTATTGGTTTCAAATGATATAAAAAAACTGAAGTGCGAATTTGATTTTTGGGCCACCTATCAAACTTTACATTTATATTAAAACTAACAAATAATAATAATTATAATTTTATCTATTAGGCCTAGTTAAATATTAGTAAATACACATTATTATATATATATATATATATATTTACCAAGACTTATTAATATAGGCAATACAAAAATGTTCATATGTCTTAGAATTTAGCTTATTTTTGAGTGCTAATTTAATTTAATTTAAATTATCTATTAAAAGCTTTACAAATAACCAATGTACACTATTTGATATGAATAAATAAATAAGCAGGTTAATTGTTCATGACAGAACGTGATTTTACAGATTAATTTTCGTTCAAATTTCCTAACTATTTGAAAGTGGTGCACATTTTTAAATGCCTCAGGTCAAGTCAAAGAAAGGATTTAGTTAAGAAAATTGTAACTTAATTGGAGCTTTAGTATTAATCTATTGATAAACAGTGGTAACTACTATCCAGTTCACTTAAGGTGAATTAAACAATAGAACTAATTTTTTAAAATGATAGTTTCATGAGGAGTCTCGTAGATTTAATAGGTAAGAAGATTTTATTTAGCTAGCATTTCAGTTCTCCCTTCTTCATAATGTTAGCCACGCCACTGATGATAATTTAGGTTTAGGGCATTCAATGTTGGCAATTGTTTAACTATCTCATTCACTTTCTACTGTATCTTCTCTTTAAAGTTTAACAAAATATTTTGTTCATTGTCATGAGGATAAAATAGTTTAAGAATTATTAGAACTTAAATTAATGTGAGACAGTGGCGTGCCGTAGAGTGCTGCAAGGGAAGAAGACTTTGTTAAAATTGTACCTTTGTTATGTTCTCACACACTTGGGCTCTATTTGACCAACTATAAATATGCTCTGCATGCCTCACACGGAAATGTATTCCCCTCTGTACCTGACCAATGAGAGTTCTACTCAGGGATGTGAACGATTCACACATACAGTTAAAATTAATGCTGCTTACCCTGGCAACACTTCAAGACACACCCCTTTGTGAGCTATGGTCCAAATTTCAAAAGTTGTTAAGTACCTAAAATTTAAATTACACACAATAATTAATTTTAAATTTTATTAAATATAAATAAAAAATTGAAATTCATACTGGACTTTTAAGGGCAACATTTAAAAAATATATTTTATGTTTAGTTTTTAAATTGCCAACAATAAGACTGGGCTTTATACTTATGATTTTCCAATTAATTTTAATAGTATGTTAAAAATTATAATAGAAGGGATAGTTGGTGTGTACCTTTTTTAAAAGTTTCTCGTTCCCTTCATATCTTAGATGTGATTCAGAATATTAAATTTCAATTTATTATAGCAGACAGTTGTTAATTCATATTGGCCTCCATATAATGTAAAAAAATTGAAAGAAATGTGATACAGTTTAATAACACACTTTCATCAAAGATTGCCTTCGATCTTTTATCAAATATTTTATGAAATGAATATTTTTCTTTTATGAAATAAATATGTTTCTCTTATTAAATAAATATGATAGCCTTAAGGCTGGTTTTATATGCATGCCTTATGTATAACTGATTGTTAATAGGGCATAATGTAAACTGCACAATTCATAATAAAAATACAACAGTTTATAATGAAACATTGTAGTTGAAGTCTTACTTAAATCAATTGTCTTTTATAGATAGAAATTAACTTGACCTCTTTGCTCTACTAGATAAGGTATTTAAAAATACTTCACTAAAGGGTTCACTTTAAAACAATGTTCATTAAACTGTGTCATTTGAAACATAAAATTAATCTAATTAATTAAGCTGTGTCTATACTATTAAATCATATTTGATATCTATTTAGTTTCATTTTATTATGATCATTATTATTATGATAGATCTACTTCCCAGTAACATAATCCAAGATTAAATATTTCCCCTTTATTTTGAATATTTACAATCATAGTCATTGTCACTAAAACAAAGAAAGTTTGTTCATAACAATCAAGTATTGCTACCACAATGAATATTTTGAATGATATTTTAAATATGCTAAGTATACTGACGTTTAGTTGGCTATAGCCTCTTCTTGCATTTAGATTGGCTAATACGCCTCAAGTTCTTATGTTGTCTATTCTCAAATCTATGCATAAGACATAAGAAGTTAAAATAAATTAACTTCATGCATTGTGCACTATATATTGCATCGACTATGGATGTTGTCATTGAAAATAGTGGATTTCATCTTCTTACGCACTATGTGATATGCACTATTTGCTATGCATTATGCATTAATATAAACACAGCCTTAGGGATTTTGAACATTCTTAAATGTTAAGTCCATAATCCTTTATTTGTTCAAAAACAATATATCCTGGTCAAATATGTATAGTTTACATTGAAAGGAGACCACTGACCATAGCCCAAAAATAGACTATGTAAGCTAACACAATGTAGGTGCAAATTAAGATTTTAAACTAAATTTAAATAACAATATTTTGGTTGCTGGATTGTTAGATGTTTAATAGTGTCTTTCAGTGTTTACACAACTAGTCTTGATCACTACAATAGTGTTTTCGTCTTGTGTATCATTACAACAATCTCATTTCATTCCAATTTGCCAGTGAAAAGTTTTAGCACCTTTTTTTTTATTTTACAAAACATTAATATTTTCAATTTTCCTTAAAGGTCACAAATTAACAATCCATTATTTTAGTTATGATATTTCTAAAACAAATATAATGTTAACTATAAAATAATATTTAAAAAACATATGGATTAGCCCAAATAATGAAGAAGTGCTTAAATATTTCATTTTTGTTTAGTGGGCTGCATTCAATTACTAACAATTTCATCAGTTGTGTATTTTCCAAATTAAATCAATATACTGTTTTACTTTATAATTAGAATTGCTACCTTTTAGAAACTTTGAAAAAGTCCTGACACATTTAAATAATGAATGACTCACTGATTTTAAAAACAAGAATCTGGTGAAATGTTCGTATACCGTTTTTCTTAAATAAAATTAGTTTGTTTCAAATGCAACTTGTTAAATATTCCTCTTGCTTTTAAAATTAGTAGAGCATGATTATCAATACTTTGGTTCGATCAATAATGTAGATTAGATTCAAATTTAACCATTCGCTTACCCTTAGCTTTTTCATCAACAATCATAATATAAATGTCAGCAAAATGATCGATGCATCCTCAATTTATATTTTTTTCATTTTCTACCAAAGTTTTATATGTTTCTTTCCAAGGCAGGCACTTACAGCTTCCTTTTTATAATAATTTCATTCATTATAATATTTATATCATTTATTATTGGACTTTATTTGTTATATTGTGCCCGTTTTAAAAGTAGTCGTTATGTCCCATAGATGCTAGTCGGTTGATACATTTGGTTTCGTGGTCCAGGTATTTCACATACTCAGAAATTGGCTAAAAAAAACTTTTCTTTTAGAACACTGTACATTATGAGATGTCTACCATCATCTTGAGTTTACCGCTGCAAACAAAAGGATCACAGAGACTAGTGAGGACAGGGGTACCGTCGACTTGGTTGTGCTCGCTGATTCCGCGCACTCACCTAAAACAACAAACCACAACTATCAAACAACAATATCATTAGATCCTGTGTACCAAATTACTCATGATAAATACCTGGAAATTCTATAGTCCAGAATTATTAAAGTCTATTCTCAGTAGCGCTGCAATTTTCTACACTTAAATTAATCACTGAAAATAGTTCCATATCCACAAACCTGACTAGGTACCAATATGACAATTAGCTACACATATAAATTGACACCTGCTAACACACTCGCTTTCGTGGCCAGCCTGTATATGACCATGATGGCTTCACAAATGAACTGAGGTCGGCACAGAAAGAATGTTTATTTTTTAAATTTACAGTTTGTAGAGTTCATATAGTGGATGTATTGTATTGGTTAAATTAATAAAACATCATATAGTATTTAAATTACTATTTATTATATTGATTGGCTTCTAGTATTTCACTTGATACTTGTCACGTGTCTTGGTTAATGTGAGAGTGACCGTCAACATATTTTGTGTAAATTAACAATATCAATTGATTTATACATGATGTAATGTAACCACTACTAACCACCACGCCTAGCTTTTTATTATAATCATTAGACCCACGGCGACTACCCCAGCAGTTAACGCGAGGCGCCGAAAAATAATTTACAAAAAACATGACACCCAATAGTTGACCCGGTAGCGTCCTTGGCTCAAACCTGGTGAGACAAGAGTAACGAGTCTTAATTTACTCAACTCAATTGACATTTTAAAAATTATCAGGAAAACACTCCCATTGGTCCTCATGATCAAACATGGACAAGTAACTGTCCTCCTGTACCGTTAGCGGTGGTACCATGTGTGGTCCAAGATAAGTGAAGCAAACCACCCCACCTAACAGTTTTTATGGCGCTATTGTTTTTTGCCGCGACTCTCACAGTAAGAAAGGTTTTCCTTAAGACCTGGTTAGCAGGTTATTAACCTTGCTATACCCCGTTCCTGCCTAAAAGGTTGCTAAAAACATCTTATTTTCTAAATGGTCAATAAAAATTGCAGCAAAGTGATGTAAAAAGTCTTAACTCGTCAAAGTGACACACATATGTTTTGCTAGTGAGATATGTTGTATTTTTTTAAGTGACTTTTCAAATGTCAGAAAAGACCAAAGTTACTGTGAACAAGCTATAAATAGACTAAATAATTATAAGTCTTTAGATCATATGACATGACAGTCCTACCAAACAATGAAACTACCTCTGTCTCTATTAGTGATATGAAGAGGTATACCATCCTGTGTCCCAGGATGATGGAGAGAATGAAACTACCTCTGTCTCTATTAGTGATATGAAGAGGTATACCATCTTGTGTCCCAGGATGACGGAGAGAATGAAACTACCTCTGTCTCTATTAGTGATATGAAGAGGTGTACAATCATGTGTCCCAGGATGATGTAAAGAATGAAACTACCTCTGTCTCTATTAGTGATATGAAGAGGTGTACAATCATGTGTCCCAGGATGATGTAAAGAATGAAACTACCTCTGTCTCTATTAGTGATATGATGAGGTGTACAATCATGTGTCCCAGGATGATGTAAAGAATGAAACTACCTCTGTCTCTATTAGTGATATGAAGAGGTGTACAATCATGTGTCCCAGGATGATGTAAAGAATGAAACTACCTCTGTCTCTATTAGTGATATGAAGAGGTGTACAATCATGTGTCCCAGGATGATGAAAAGAATGAAACTACCTCTGTCTCTATTAGTGATATGATGAGGTGTACAATCATGTGTCCCAGGATGATGTAAAGAATGAAACTACCTCTGTCTCTATTAGTGATATGAAGAGGTGTACAATCATGTGTCCCAGGATGATGAAAAGAATGAAACTACCTCTGTCTCTATTAGTGATATGAAGAGGTGTACCATCATGTGTCCCAGGATGATGTAAAGAATGAAACTACCTCTGTCTCTATTAGTGATATGAAGAGGTATACCATCATCTGTCCCAGGATGATGGAGAGAATGAAACTACCTCTGTCTCTATTAGTGATATGAAGAGGTGTACAATCATGTGTCCCAGGATGATGTAAAGAATGAAACTACCTCTGTCTCTATTAGTGATATGAAGAGGTGTACAATCATGTGTCCCAGGATGATGAAAAGAATGAAACTACCTCTGTCTCTATTAGTGATATGAAGAGGTGTACAATCATCTGTCCCAGGATGATGGAGAGAATGAAACTACCTCTGTCTCTATTAGTGATATGAAGAGGTGTACAATCATGTGTCCCAGGATGATGTAAAGAATGAAACTACCTCTGTCTCTATTAGTGATATGAAGGATGATGGAGAGAATGAAACTATATATGTCCTTATTACATCCGGAAAACTATGCTAATACAATTAAATGGTGGTTAAATTAAGTTTCGGCGTACAGCGCCGTGAGATCAAAGCTGTTTAAGCATGCGTGTACAACAGGTTGCATAGGAGTTACGTGTGTGGCACTACACACCTCGACATCTTGGAGCACGGTGACATAACATACCCCAATTAATCGTAAATAACACACCAGTCTATTTAGAAATGCGAATACGTTCTGAGAGTCATCATAAACGGTCCTAAATCATAGAAAGGGCTTGCCATTATTACATGTGCAGTACCACGCGCCTAAATCCTAAGCAACTTGTTGTACATGCAACAAGCTATATGTGCAGTTTGGGCTACAAGTTCCCGAACACCCTGTTTGTAGTCTCCAAGGTTTGTGATTGCCACCAATCTATACAATATGGATATCTAAATAAGTATAGCACAGGATGATAATATAGGTGTGATTTATAAAGGTGTAAAATTTGGTTTTGATTTGATTAATGGTTTATGATCTAAAAATTGGACAAACTATGTCTGTACGGAAAATAAATTGATTTATTTTATTAATATGCAATATTAAGAAAATATAATATTTTATTGTAATTTACTAAGCCTAATTCGTTTATATATTATTTCTTTAACACCAGTAAAAAAAAATTGTTTGTTGCTAAACAAACAATTTGTATAATCAACCTTTTTATTCAGACATATTTTAAACACGTTTCAAGGGCCGATAACGCTGACCTCCCATTGCCAAATGTAAAATAGTTTGTTTAGTGAATACCGAGTGTTACTAGCTTTGTAATCTACACAAATAGGGGGAAGGAGGGAGGAAATTCAATTTAAGAAATTACACTTATCAAAAATAGACAATTTGCTATTTATTAACAATTTATAGGCTTTTTTTGCTCATGTCTGTAGAAAGAAGTAAATGATAATTTAAATGAACTTAACGACTAAGCAATCATAAATAATATAGCTGATATGACCTTGGGATTAAATTAACTGATAATTCACCTCAGCACTTCAGATCACACTGAAACCTAAACACTGATTTTTTTTATAGGAAGCCCACTTTCAACCACCAACATTTATTAAGAGTAGGTAGGCCTAACTAAAATTTGGCATGGTTTAAGTATGAACCCATTTCGGTGGCCACGTGGTCTAACGCGCTACTCTCGCAGTAGACTAGACTGCCGATTACAGGGAGAACGAGGTTCGAATCTCAGTCCGGTGTACTGAGTGTAGTTTTTTACAAAATGGGTTTCCACTCATCCTCCACGCAAATGCGGGTATACTTCCTTTAAGTAAACCTTCCTAATTCCTAGAATTATTAGCGTAATTAGTACATAAGCGTTCAACCCCAAACCGGTAGTAAGCCGCGGAGCAAAAAATAAATATATATATATATGCTTTAATTTATTTATTAATTCAAATTTTCATTAAAAAAGTTATCAAAAACTTCCAATATTATCCAGTTCTTATAGATTAGTGTACAATATCTCTTTACACTAGTTATAAAAGTGGCTAAGAATGTAAATAATATTGTAACCTGCTTCGGTGACCTCATGATTTAAGGCGTCACTTTCGTATAGAGACATGGACATCCGATGAACGAGAGATCGGGGTTTAAATCATGGTTGGGTGTACTGAGGGAGGTTTTTCCCAAATGGTTTTCCACTCTCCCTCCACGCAAGTGCGGGTATACTGCCTTTAAATTCAAACCTCATCATCCTTAACATATTAGCGTGATAGGTAGTAGTAGTTGTAATGTTTTATTGAATGAGTTTTAATGAGCGCTAATACACCTGACAAGTAAAGAACAAACATCAACAGGCGAGCACTCTGACCGTAAGCAGTGAGGTTGAAGGTCCACGTCATCCCGGAGAGTGGCAGGTTGCGGTGGCAGGACTCGGTGACGCTCGCCACTTGCAGCAGGGAGGCCCTCTCGTCCATCCCCGCCGCCGCCTGAATGGTCCCGCCTCCGACCGCCGCTCCGGTGTCCGTGTAGATGAAGCAGTAGCGTCGCGCCCCCACGGACTTGCGACTCGAGGGGGAAGCTATCAGGTAGCTGGTGCCATTGTCCTCCCAGCTGCCGTGGCACGAGTACGCTGGAACAAGACGTGGTAGGTCAGATATGACTAGTGTCATTGTCCTCCCAGCTGCCGTGGCACGAGTACGCTGGAACAAGACGTGGTAGGTCAGATATGACTAGTGTCATTGTCCTCCCAATTGCTGTGATATATCTCAGAGAGGACTAGTGCCACCATCTCTCCAACTGCTGTGATATATCTCAGAGAGGACTAGTGCCACTATCTCTCCAGCTGCTTTGATATATCTCAGAGAGGACTAGTGCCACTGCCCTACCAGCTGCTGTGATATATCTGAGAGAGGACTAGTGCCACTGTCTCTCCAGCTGCTTTGATATATCTCAGAGAGGACTAGTGCCACTGCCCTACCAGCTGCTGTGATATATCTGAGAGAGGACTAATGCCACTGTCTCTCCAGCTGCTGTGATATATCTGAGAGAGGACTAGTGCCACTGTCTCTCCAGCTGCTGTGATATATCTCAGAGAGGACTAGTGCCACTGTCTCTCCAGCTGCTGTGATATATCTCAGAGAGGACTAGTGCCACTGTCTCTCCAGCTGCTGTGATATATCTCAAAGAGAAGTAGTGACACTGCCCTACCAGCTGCTGTGATATATCTCAGAGAGGACTAGTGCCAACGTCTCTCCAGCTGCTGTGATATATCTCAGAGAGGACAATCGCCACTGTCTCTCCAGCTGCTGTGATATATCTCAAAGAGAAGTAGTGACACTGCCCTACCAGCTGCTGTGATATATCTCAGAGAGGACTAGTGCAACTGTCTCTCCAGCTGCTGTGATATATCTCAGAGAGGACTAGTGCCACTGTCTCTCCAGCTGCTGTGATATATCTCAAAGAGAAGTAGTGACACTGCCCTACCAGCTGCTGTGATATATCTCAGAGAGGACTAGTGCCACCGTCTCTCCAGCTGCTGTGATATATCTCAGAGAGGACAATCGCCACTGTCTCTCCAGCTGCTGTGATATATCTCAAAGAGAAGTAGTGACACTGCCCTACCAGCTGCTGTGATATATCTCAGAGAGGACTAGTGCCACTGTCCAACCACGAGCTGTGATATATATCAGAGAGGACTAGTGCTACCGTCTCTCCAGCTGCTGTGATATATCTCAGAGAGGACTAGTGCCACTGTCTCTCCAGCTGCTGTGATATATCTGAGAGAGGACTAGTGCCACTGTCCTACCAGCTGCTGTGATATATCTGAGAGAGGACTAGTGCCACTGTTTCTCCAGCTGCTGTGATATATCTCAGAGAGGACTAGTGCTACCGTCTCTCCAGCTTCTGTGATATATCTCAGAGAGGACTAGTGCTACCGTCTCTCCAGCTGCTGTGATATATCTCAGAGAGGACTAGTGCCACTGTCTCTCCAGCTGCTGTGATATATCTCAGAGAGGACTAGTGCCACTGTCCTACCAGGAGCTGTGATATATCTGAGAGAGGACTAGTGCCACTGTCCTACCACGAGCTGTGATATATCTCAGAGAGGACTAGTGCTACCGTCTCTCCAGCTGCTGTGATATATCTCAGAGAGGACTAGTGCCACTGTCTCTCCAGCTGCTGTGATATATCTCAGAGAGGACTAGTGCCACTGTCCTACCAGGAGCTGTGATATATCTGAGAGAGGACTAGTGTCACTGTCCTACCAGGAGCTGTGATATATCTGAGAGAGAACTAGTGCCACTGTCCTACCAGGAGCTGTGATATATCTGAGAGAGGACTAGTGCCACTGTCTCTCCAGCTGCTGTGATATATCTCAGAGAGGACTAGTGCCACTGTCCTACCAGCTGCTGTGATATATCTGAGAGAGGACTAGTGCCACTGTCTCTCCAGCTGCTGTGATATATCTCAGAGAGGACTAGTGCCACTGTCCTACCAGCTGCTGTGATATATCTGAGAGAGGACTAGTGCCACTGTCTCTCCAGCTGCTGTGATATATCTCAGAGAGGACTAGTGCCACTGTCCTACCAGCTGCTGTGATATATCTGAGAGAGGACTAGTGCCACTGTCTCTCCAGCTGCTGTGATATATCTCAGAGAGGACTAGTGCCACTGTCTCTCCAGCTGCTGTGATATATCTGAGAGAGGACTAGTGCCACTGTCTCTCCAGCTGCTGTGATATATCTCAGAGAGGACTAGTGCCACTGTCCTACCACGAGCTGTGATATATCTCAGAGAGAACTAGTGCCACTGTCCTACTAGGAGCTGTGATATATCTGAGAGAGGACTAGTGCCACTGTCTCTCCAGCTGCTGTGATATATCTCAGAGAGGACTAGTGCCACTGTCTCTCCAGCTGCTGTGATATATCTCAGAGAGGGCTAGTGTCACTGTCTCTCCAGCTGCTGTGATATATCTCAGATAGGACTAGTGCCACTGTCCTACCACGAGCTGTGATATATCTCAGAGAGGACTAGTGCCACTGTCCTACCAGGAGCTGTGATATATCTGAGAGAGGACTAGTGCCACTGTCTCTCCAGCTGCTGTGATATATCTCAGAGAGGACTAGTGCCACTGTCTCTCCAGCTGCTGTGATATATCTCAGAGAGGGCTAGTGTCACTGTCTCTCCAGCTGCTGTGATATATCTCAGATAGGACTAGTGCCACTGTCCTACCACGAGCTGTGATATATCTCAGAGAGGACTAGTGCCACTGTCCTACCAGGAGCTGTGATATATCTGAGAGAGGACTAGTGCCACTGTCTCTCCAGATGCTGTGATATATCTCAAAGAGAACTAGTGACACTGTCCTACCAGCTGCTGTGATATATCTGAGAGAGGACTAGTGCCACTGTCCTACCAGGAGCTGTGATATATCTGAGAGAGGACTAGTGCCACTGTCTCTCCAGCTGCTGTGATATATCTCAAAGAGAACTAGTGACACTGTCCTACCAGCTGCTGTGATATATCTCAGAGAGGACTAGTGCTACCGTCTCTCCAGCTGCTGTGATATATCTCAGAGAGGACTAGTGCCACTGTCTCTCCAGCTGCTGTGATATATCTCAGAGAGGACTAGTGCCACTGTCTCTCCAGCTGCTGTGATATATCTCAGAGAGGGCTAGTGTCACTGTCTCTCCAGCTGCTGTGATATATCTCAGATAGGACTAGTGCCACTGTCCTACCACGAGCTGTGATATATCTCAGAGAGGACTAGTGCCACTGTCCTACCAGGAGCTGTGATATATCTGAGAGAGGACTAGTGCCACTGTCTCTCCAGATGCTGTGATATATCTCAAAGAGAACTAGTGACACTGTCCTACCAGCTGCTGTGATATATCTCAGAGAGGACTAGTGCTACTGAGTCTGAATATCATTTTAAGTGGTCCATCTGGTTAAATGGCTGTCAGTGAATCTTCTTCATTCTTAAGTTAAAATAAATGTATTTAAACATTCAATGTCTGTAATTTAAATTATAAGCCTTTCCTATCTTAATTATAGTATAAACACAACAATCATAACCCTTACATTTGATTTACTACTTAATGAAAAGTATAAGACCCAATTTCTAAATGACCTCTCTTAGAGCCTTGTCAGGAATAGAACCAGGGACAATTAAACCACTAGACAGATATTCTACCTTCCAAGGTGGCCTTATGGTCTGACTGATAGTAGGACGAGAGAAACACGCTCAAGTGACTCAATATAATACATTTACTCGTACCGGTGGACACGTGGATGAAGGTGATAGTTTCGTCTAGTTTGGGTTTCCATTAGTGTAAAGGTCATGGCTTAAATCTAGGCTAAGGGGGCCAGACTGGGCGAGCAAGCGCGTGAGTTACTAAAATATAAAATAGAACACATTGGTTATAATGAGAGGTGGCCAGACTGGAGCGAGCGAGTGACTGAGCGCGTACGCTTGAAAGATAAAACTGGTTCTATTTTTCAAGCGCGCGCGCTTGACCCAGTACAGTCTAGTTTACAGGCGCTAGGCAATATTATTGTATGTTGGTTCATTGAGTGCTAGGAACATCTCATTTTGAAATTTTTATTAATATCGATAGGTTTAGCACTCTTGCTACTAACGGTCTAATTTAATTGGTAAGATCATAAACCATACATATATATACACATGAAATTAAAAATTATTATTATTATTATTATTATTATTATTATTAGCACCGCGTCTTACTACCCGTTCGGGTTATACGCACTTACGCTAATGTGTAATGGTAGGGTGATTGTGGGATGAAATGGAGGACCTACAGTTTAACGTGGAATCCAAACCACGGTGGAGGCCTGACATTCCTCACATTCACAAGTTGTGATTAATACACATCTTGTCAGAGGTGAAGGAAGGGTTTGGTAATCAGACCGAGGATTGAACCCCGGACCCCCAGCATAGAAGTCTAACACCTTACCCCTAGACCACCAGGTCACCCTGAAATTAAAAAGTATATGCATAGATATATGTATATATATATATATATATATGTAAATCTGATATGTTAAAATACTTCAATATTATCAAAGTAGGCCTTTACCAATAAGAATTGCCACTAGCCTGGAGAGAGGATGAGAAAACCACAACAATAAGTCACTTGTCAAAAACTCCCCTCAGTTCACTCAGCCAAGATTCGGAGCCTCCTCGTCAACAACTATCGAGAGCTATCTGCTAATCACGCACTCGCACGTTCGCCAGTCTGGCCACCCAGTCGCTTGCGCGCTCGTTCGCACGCTTGTCAGTCTGGCCGAACCCTAAGTAACCCAAGGTGGGTTTTCCCTGAATAATTTCGCAAATGTTGGTAAATTTTATATCGATTATATCCACATCATCCTTATCTCATTAGTGTGAATAGCGGGTAGCCCGGATGGGTAGTAAGACACGATACACAAATATTAATAAATTTTAAAACGTGTTTTCAGCATAAAATATGGTTGTAGGTTAATCCTATATAAATTTACACTATAAAATGTATGACTTTAAAATACGATCTTAAACGGATGGGTTATTTTTACTTGCTCATGACACCTCGAAGGGAGAAAGTATTGTGATCTTCGAAAAAATCGGATTCGAGATTTTGATGGCTATCAACGTTTCATGACCCCCTGATCCCAAAAAAGTGTTTTTCGCAATGCTGAACTGTCTTATATGTATGTCCATATCTCGATCTAGAGCCGAAGAGATTTTTAACGATTTGGCTAAGACTTAGTAGCTAGGGTTTTCATAAATACCCCTGGGGGTATTTGGAATTCGCTATCAAACCCTAAGATTATGGATAGGTAGTTTATTTAAGGTAGAAAAGAGAAAAAACATTTATTTGATAAAAATCTGCTCTAAGGATTTTGATTAGAATTCGTATCTAGGTAATTTTTTAACATTGCAAACAAAATGGCGCATTTCATTTTTCCGCAAAAAATGACTCAACGATTCGAGATGCGAAATTATTGATCATTTTCCAGTTGTAGGACCATTAAAAATAAAACACTTTTAATTGAAATGTATATTTAAGGAACCAATGGTTTTTTGAGTCATACTCAACTATGTAATTTTTAAATGAAGGTTGGGAAATTTAAAGTTTAATTGTTACTTTCTTTGGTGGACAAGAGATGTACCTTTCTTCTCAAAGTTTCTGTAAAAGTGTATATTAATTAATTAATGTTAAATTTTGTGGAAAATAATGCGTGGTGTGAGTCCCAATAAATAACCCTGTAAGAACAACCAGCAATGTCAGTGTTACTTGAGACGGCCTCTGTGCTGCAGGCCGAGTGGAACTCCATCTTATCCTCCGAGCCGCAGCCTACCGCCAGGCTTTGGAACTGCTGGTGGTCACTGCAAGGCGCCCCCTCCTCCCCGGCGTCGTACCAGCACCCACCCCACCCACCTGGGCAGCCGCGTGGCGTCCCATCAGGCCCGACACAGAATAGCGGCCCAAGTAGGGGCACTGCCTCGACCGTGGGGTCGCCGCTGAAACACACAAATATGGCAGCCAACAATGACATGATGGATCTAGTGAAATCATATGAACGTTTTAAATCTAATGACATCTTGTGAAACCGTTTGAAGTTGTGTAAAATCTTGGGAAATCTAGTGAAATTGTGTGAAATATGGTTAGGTATCGTGAAGTATTGTAAAACTTAGTACTGTAATATAGAATTAGTAGACACATGGGAGGGCTCATTCTTTAACCATTTAAACAACTTTTTGTTTACTATGGTGGAATCAACCAAGGGATTACTATTACATTATGGTTACATTAATTTCTTCTTTGACTGAACATGAGATTACTCTTTCTTTAACCATTCAGATTGGTGCGTTTTCACCGTGTTGGAATCGACCTAGGTGTGCCTACCTTGAATGGTTCTCATCGTCATATGTTATAATATAAGTAAGACGCAAGCTTTAGATGAATGACTAAATGTTTTCTAAGTATGGAGCATAGATCAAAGCGATGATCAGATGTCACCATGCCTAGGTTTGAACAACAAACAAATGATGTCGTAGAGTAATGCAGGACTCGGTTGAATGTTCATATGTCGACTAAGCATGAAGTGAGGGTTTGATAGCGTATCAAATGTCTTCTATTAAATACGCATCACTATAATCGATGATCAAATGACATGTAGGTATCATGCGTGTCTCTTTTGTCTTATATAAAATACTGAGCTATGATCAATATGTCGTTAAATTATGAAGCATGGCTTAGATCAATCGTAAAATTTAATGTAAGTCTCGTGCCCGGCTATGATCAACTCTGTGTGGTGTAGCTATCTCATCAAGTCTAAACATGGTGTAGAGCTCTGATCAATGATCAATTGTTGCATGGCTTTGATCAACCATCACTGTTACTAGTGAGATCCTAAACTAATGCCTCCTAATATATTATATTGGATCATGACATCAGAGGCCGATTTAAGGAGTATGGGAGTAGAGGTTGAACCTTCCCGCCAATATACTGCAATTTTTGTAGCCTTGTGACAGATAGCAGTAGGGGAGCAGTCTGAAAAAATGATGTCTGACACAGAAGTGTGTATGAAGCAGAGGTGTGTGTCATCGAATTGCTTCACGTTCCACTGACATTCATTCACGCTTGCTTAACGCTTACGAAGACAAAATAGTGGATGTGAGCACAGTGCGGCAGTGCGTTTCATCAATAGCAACAGCGATGTGAAAGACAAGAAAATTCTGAGTGCTCGTGTACAGCTGTCAGCCCACGAAGAGCGCCTCGATCAGCTCATCCACGTGAATAGGTGGATTACGACCGGGGAATTGTGTACGGAGCTGAATGTCAGCTTCAATATGATGCTGGAAACGTTGGGATATCGCAAAGTTTATGTCAGATGGGTCCCACGAATGCTCACACAGGAACAAAAATACCACCTATTGCAAGTCTGTAAAGACCTGCTGAACCACCACGAGGCTAAATGTGACAATTTCCTGGACCATATTGGCACCGGTGACGAGAAGTGATGTAGCCTCTACGAGCCGGTATCAAAACGACAGTCTATAGAGTGGCGACATGCGAACTTCCAATCATAGAAAAAGTTCAAGACGCAGCCATCGGTGCGTGAAGCTATATGCACTATTTTTTGGGATAGGAAAGGTGTGATCTTTTTGGCTTTTATAGAACCAGGACAAACCAATGACTCTGAGAGCTAAATTGCGACGATGACCAAGCCGAAGGCCCTGAATCCCTGAATTTACAGAGTCCGGCTAGAGAAGAAGACAACCTTTTGCTTGCAACACGATAATGCCAAGCCCCACACCAATTTTAAGACCTAGGATCCTGTTGCAACTTTTGGCTGTGCTGTCCTACCCCTATAGTCGGGATTTGACGCCTTCTGACTTCCATCTGTTCGGTCCGATGTAAGATGGACTACGCGGACAAAATTTTCCCTACAACGACGCCATCATCGCAGCTGTGAAAGGGGGCTTTCTTCCACTGGTGCAGATTTTTACGAACATGGAATGCAGACTATTGTTCATCGCTGGAGAAAATGTATAACCAATAGTGGTAACGATGTGGAAAAATAGTGTTTCGTAGCGAATAGCCTGCTTTTATCCATTGGTATTTGTTATAATTTACGTAGAAAAAATAGAGGAATTAATTTTCGAGCGCTTCTCTGCTCTTTTATGATGAAAAGCTCTGATCAAGTAAAAGTATGATTGTATATTTAAGATAAATGATCAAATGTTGTTTTATTATGGAGCATAGTTTTGATCAATCATCAAATATAATCTCGGCCATGATCAAGTCTAAGTATATTATATAGCTCTTATCAAATTCTGTTTAAATATGATTTACGGCTTTGGCAATCATCAATGTAAAGTAATTATCATGAAGGCTATGATCAAGTCTATGCCTGATGTTCAATCTAGATCAATGATAAAATATCGTTTAAGTATAAAGCTTATAACATGCATCGCTATGGTAAAGTAAAATTAACTGTCAGATCATGTATAAGTACGATTTATAGCTATGATAAGTGAATGAGAGGCAAATGCTTAACGTTTCTGCGTAGCCTATATTTCATACTGTTTTAAATAGCCCCAGGACTGCTGTTTGGATGCAAGAATACAGATAAAAGGGTAAATACATTATGCCACATCGATAACAAGTTTGGTCTGGAATTACTTTATTCTTTTTTTACCGATGTTCATTGACCAAAATTCTCACTTCTCCTATACCCATTTTTTTCATTGAACCCAGAGTTTGATCCTAAAACAAGGAGAAATGTTTCAACTATATTCCTCCCTCCCCTCTCCTCCCAAAATTTAAATTAATTACGGATGCTATGCTAATTGGTTCTCCTAGTATATTTTATATTTTTACTTTCTCGCAATCTTACAGGTAGAGAAATTATTGTGATCGTAAAAAAAAAAGAACTCGAGATTTTGATGAATCTCAACGTTTCATGACCCCCCAATCCGAAAAAGTGGTTTTTTAATTTCATCTGTCTGTCTCTTTCTGTCTGTACCTCACACTTGAGCCAAACTATTTTACCGATCTGGCTAAAACTTGGTATCTAGGGTTTTCATAGGGTTACCCCGAGGGTTTTTGGAATTTGGATATCCAATCCTAAAATTAAGGGTAGTTTACTAAAGGGCAAAAAGAAAAAAAAGTCGATTTTCATCAAAATCGGCTCTTAACGATTTTGATTCAAATTTAATTTTAAAATATTTATAAATATTATAAACAAAATAGCTACTCTCAATATTTCAGCAAAATGACTAAGGGCTCCGGTTATGATCGTAAATTCTATTTTTTTATCATACTCCGAAACTATTTGAGATATTAAATTCTTATCATTGCAAATATGTAGATCTATTTATAATACAATATTTTATATCAACATATTTTTATAAAACCAATAACTTTCAAGCTATAGCATATATATTATTAAACTTTTCGAACACTAAAGGTAAGTATTGCGACCGTAAAAAAAAAATCTAACCTGAAATGTTGATGGATGTCAGACGTCTCATGACCCCCCGAACCCTAAAAAGTGGTCTTTGCAATGCCGTCTGTCTGTGTGTCTATTTAAACTTAAAATTAGAGTAGTTTAATAAAGAGCGAAAAGAGAAGAAATCGATTTTCTCAAAATCTGCTCTAACGATTTTGATTAAAATTCGTATCTAGCTGTTGATTAAGATTATAAATAAACTGGCTATTTTAATTTTCCTATGAAAATGACTTTCAGGGTACTTTACAGAAGCTGAAATTTCCATATCTCCGCAACTATTTGAGATACTATATAACTTATCATTGCAAAATTGTAGTACTATTAAAAATAAAAAGCACTTTATATGAAATATTTTTTATAAAACCAACATTTGAGATATTGGCAAATATATTAATACAATTTTGTGAGCTTTAGTTGTAAAGAGAGACTATTAAGTTTTAGCGGAATAATTCTCCAATGCCATAGCGTAATTAAATATAAGTAAAGCTCTCAAAAAGTTTTATTTATTTTCCTTAAACCTCTTAGGAGAAATGTTTGTACAACAATGATCTATCTCCATTTTAGACTAATAGTCAATATTTACATTTTTTATTAGTCAAAATATATAAATGAGGAATTTAATATCAATATGATGACCTGAAGATGTGCAACACCTAATAAAATGTCGAAAATTTTAACCGAAAGTTGAAATTTAATACGAAGTGTTGACCCTTGTGGACCCAATATTGATCTTTTTTATTGGTCCAAACAAACAAATGAGGACATTAATCTTTAAGAATAAAATTATAAAATTATAAAACTGGGACTCAAAAATGTTTTACATAAGTATAGTGCAATTTATGCTTGTGTTTGCTAGTGTATATTATTTCGTTTCACATATATTACGAGTTTTGAGTAAATATCTCCATTTTTAAACGATAGAGCGAGAAAGTCCGTCGCGAAGTTCCGTACCAATTTATTTATATACCTTTCATTTATGAATATATGCAAGTGTTTTTAGGACTCATATATTGATGATGGAAAATTGAAGTTATGTGCATGCCAATGTGTATTCATATATTTGTTATTGCTAGATGAAGGGTAATAGATATACTTATCCATATGAAAATTATCATACAGTACGAGGATTTATCTACACATTTATTATTAAAATATTTCACCTCACAAATATTGGTAGTATATTTCTCCAGGCAGCTTTTCTGAATTATTTGTCAATAATGCAGTGACAGGTTCAGAGACTCGACCAGTGAGTAACAAAGTGATGACGGACTTTGGGAAGGGTGAAGAGGGTTTTCGTTATTCAACTTTACTGAACAGCATTATTTGTTCATGCAGAAGATATTGTTTACGTCCACCCAAAACTGAATGACAAGATGCCTGACAACAATGCAATCTTCTGTTTGAAACAGAATACTTTAAACCCTTGTTCGATCATTCGAAAGATGATGTTTACGTCCAGCTGACAGATGATAGTGGTCCGGGGAAAGAGGAAAATCATCCCTCCCTCCGGGCACCGTATTCAAAGATCCCAAACAATCACTCAGCATGGTGGACTAACTGGCTAAGAACTGTACACAGCAATAAGTCCTTATACCCTTGTCTGGCAACATTATCTGTCCTTGTCTGACTGTTGGCAAATCCTTTTGAGGTAGAAATGATGTCTTCCGGCACGACATTATTCCCAGAACGAGATACAAAGGATATTTACACCTGATTTAAGATTACAATGTGTGGCTAAGTACTAAAATCTACACTAGTTAATAAAATTAATAAATACTCATAAAATTAAAAAATATACCATTTGGAGAAATAAAAAATAAAAATATCTTCGGTACAAAACATGAGCTCCAATGGTTAAAAATCATCGACTAACATAAATGGTGAAAACATCGAACCCTCGACATAAAAGTTGAGAGAGTCAATATAATGTTACAAAATACGATAAAGGAAAAAATTACTCACTTATTAACGTGGTGTAAGGAAGGACGGCTGGATTGAAGTTCTGGGACGTACACGCCTCCTCGGCTATCTGCGTCCAAGTGTCTGAAACAGGGTGCTTCATTGAGTTACGGGCGCCGCCAGGGACAAATACCACTCCGATATTTATTATGTAAATGGAAGTTCTGAAGTTTCTAATCCACTAAAATGATAAGTGTAGTAATTGTAATCAATTGTATTGACGACCCTATTTAAAGTCATTATTTGTTTAACTAGGGAGGGCAAAAGATTTATACTATAATTAATTTAAGGCCTCCACTGGAATCAAACAAGGTTTCTCTAGACCTAGAGTAACTTTATCTAGCAGAAAAATTAATTCAAACCCATTTTCATATCAGCTTATGACCAGTGATCGTTATTTCCAAACCATTGATTCACATGAATATTGTTATTATTAATTTATTTCTGTTTTATTAGCGACATTTCTTGTAAATGTGTCCTTGAAAATGAAGGCATTGATGTGAACTTTCTGTCATTGGTATTCAACCTTTGTTGTTCACCTACTCCTGTTGTCTCCAAAGACAACCGCCAACATAATATAATTATATTCTTAACCAAATATTAAATTTGGTTTTATTTAGGTCAAACAAACTTAGTGTTTTCAAAGAATGTACTAGCTAAGCTATCCATCATCCCATAAATACTATGGATTTAAGAACCCGTGGTTTGATTCTCAGCTAGCTATCACGCAAAACAACTTTCCATCGAGGTAATCGCGATATATTTATGTCCAATGCCATAAAATGTCAGGTTTAGCCAACAAAATGACTGCGACCTTGAAATGGCGCTGAGCGTTCATCTAACTTGGTATTCGATAAAGTTTTGAACTTTTTTTTTAAACATTTTACTCTTTTGTTGTGCTCTTTTTTTAAATAAATAAACCCTTGTTTCTAAAATATATTTTGTTAGTGACATTTTATAGTATTGTTATTGCCTTATAAAAATAATAACATGTTTATTGAAGTTTGAATTATAGGCCTACATTAATAAGAATTCAATACTTTACATTTGTTTTAAGCAAAAAGTTTTCTTGAACAATTTATATTTATGTGGACGTAAATGTGTGTACGTGAATGTGTATGTGTGGTGTGTGGTGTGTATTATATTTGTGTATATGTGTTATATGTGTATGTGATGTGATATGTGTGTGATGTGTGTGTAGTATATGTGTGAGATATGTGTATATGTGTGTGATACGTGTGTATGTGTGGGTAATATATGTGTATGTGTATGTGGGTAAAGTCTGTTAAGCGTAGGAATTGTTTTCTGAAAGTCCTTTTTCCCTACCAGAAAGCTATTATAAAGTAGGTATTAGTAGGAAAAAAGACCTTTCAGAGGGTAATTCCTACCATGAATTGAGTATATATGTGTGTGTGTTTATGTGTGTATGAGTGTATGTAGACTCACGTGATCTCTGCAGCTCTATGACGTGCCAGTCTCGCTTGTAGAATACCATGCAGACATAACCGCTCTGGCTGCAACACAAGGGCATCACAAACAAATTAGTTCACTTCTCACAATCGATGACTAAAGGTGGAAATGTACCCAACAATCAATACACAATTAATGTATTCTTTGTCAAACTAAACAACAAATTTAAATTGATAAAATATTACTGTTGTAAAGTTTAAAGATGTTTGTGATCATTCACCAGTTCAAGTAGCAACACTTTAATTTCACTTAAAACTGGTTTTAGCCACTAGTGATTTCTACATTCACTAAACGGCAACGATCACAAACAAAAACCATAGGTAGATTAAAATGGGATGAAATTTACTTTGCAAAGAAATTTATTCTTTTTGTTTTTGCCCTCTACAGGAAATTTGGTAAAATTAACAAATAAAGTAGGTCCTAAATTAAAAAATAAATACATTTAATATTTTAAAAACTAGAACATTATTTAGTAATTCACTTTTATAAGTTTAAGAAATAATAAGCTTTAGGTTTGAGAGTAAATACTTCAGTTGGATATCATATTCTGAAAATTGAAAAATGAACCTGGACACGGGAATCGAACCCGTGCCAAAGGTCCCGGGTTCGATTCCCGTGTCCAGGTGTCATCTTTCAATTTTCATAATATGATATTTAGTAGGTTTGGTTATCTCTTCTTGGACTATTTTTGGCAGATAAGTGAGGATTAGTTGTGAGCTTGGTTTAATACTTTATTACTTATTTAGTCTACTCAAACAAGAACTACAGTTTCAAAAGCCTCGTATGAGGTCCTATCAAAATGTTGAATTTTTTGTACGAAACTGGAGAGGAATTTTTCCTGAAGAAGATGCAGTTGTATCAAGATTTCTCCTAAGTTTGTAGAGTTTTGAATGTATTTTCAGATGATCTGAAGATCTCTGGATCAGAATAGTACATCTTGACGGTAGACTCTCGATGCGACGGTAACACACATGCTCTGTAACCCTGATTGCCTCAAGATTTTCTCCCCATATATAAATACATACCTAGCTCTAAGTGCTTTTAAATTAAAATTATAACTTATTTATTATCATTTTTATTAGTTTTCTTTCATCCCGCTATGTAGTCTGACCTATTCAGATACCCCCCAGAGTCATGAAAGGTTGGATCATACCGACATTAGGTATATAGACAAGGATAATTGTTTAAAAGAAGTGCACCCGCATTAGTGTGGAGAAGAAACAACAGTAATAAATCGCAAGTGTGAAAAACGACCCTCATTGTACTCAGTCAAGATTAAAACCTCAACCTTTTGGTCATCCAGCAATCTAATCTACCGCTGAGCTCACATCTCAGACTGTGTGACCTCTGGTGTGAAAGATATGAAAGTTTTGGTCATTGTAGAACGGTGTTTCTCAACCTTACCAGAGCGGAACAGTTTAACATCTCCCCTACATCTCACGGAACTCTTGTTATGAAACGTGTTAATACCCAGGCACTAAGAGTCAAATAACCCGTTTAGTTGGTGGAGGATTAATCCAGACTAAAAAAACACAAACCTCTACTTTAGAAACACTAATTAAGTTCAAAACCTCCAGAAGATAGTAAATTAAATAAAAAGCTTGATATAAACTGCAAAAAAAAAAAATTTATGAGAAAAAAATATAAGTCGAATCATACTGTTTTATGTCTTAATTTTCTTTTTGTAATGAAAAGAGATTAAGTTGAAGCTATATTTACTTAAAATTGTGGAAATATTGCTTGCGTTTTAATGCTGCCACCTCGGTATTTTAAATTTCCAATGTGCTCCTTAAGATCAAATGAGGGTGACATGCCTGTCATGGAACACGGTATTTATACATCGTCATCTAATAAAGAACTGCGGTATGGAGGTCAGTCAGCTGTGCCACGGGTGAGGCGCAGTGAAACTACCAGACTTGGTTTTACGAGGGTGAGTCATAAACATGCTCATAAAATACTCTCTAAGAAACGGACATGGGGGGCATAGAAAAGAGTAGAGAAGGGTGAAATTATGAGAAATCGCAACCACCAGGAGTACTTGCTGATAGCAGCAATAAGTAGGGGGGATCCTGGATTTATTTTATTATTGTTTAATCCGTGAGGGTATTTTGGATTCGATTTGAAACGTATGATAAGAATCCAGATGAAAGAAAATTGAGAAAAGTGAAGGACGGGTTACCAAGTATGACAAACTGGACGTCGACAAGAACGAGAAGCTTGGGTACATAAAAACTAGGGAGAACTAAAGGTAAAATTAGATAGACCGTAGAACAAAGTGAAATAGGATAGGTCTAGGACGGGAAAGAGTAAATAGAATGCCATTAAAAAATTTGTAGTAGCTATGGAGCCAGAAACTGTATGAGAAGTGAAATGAATAAATACCAAAATAGTAAAATAAGATTAATTACGAAGTGGAACGACTTAAACAAATAATATGGAATGACTTATCATAAAAGAGAATTAAAAAAAAGTATTGAATATAAATAACACAAAAGAAAGGTGTAAGAAAATCTAAGGAAGTTCAGCCAGCCAAAGGTATAAAAAAAGTTGTAAAACTATCTTGGAAGGTTGATTGGAATCAAAGAAGTACCAAAGGGAAATAAAGAATTTAAACACTATGCAGAGTTGCATACACTATAGGGAAGCTATCAGCAGAGTGACGACACAGGCAAATGTGAGATGTAAAGTTTTACCTTTATTTTATCCGGAAGATTTTCAATTATCATCTTTAAAATTTCAGCTATTTAAATGAAACAAATGCGATTTTATACATTCTAAGTTTGATTTCTTCTGAAAACATTACTATCAGAAATATTATCAAATGAATCACAGTAAAGCAATAACAGCGATTCCAGTTCTCTCCACACAATCAAGTATCGACTACAGCCCTCAATGGTTAAATGTGTCGCTAGCTCCGGGTCTGTGGTAGAACAAATATGTTAATACTTCAATATAATAATCTGTACCACTGGGCTAGGGGGTGAGGGGCGTGAGGGAGTCAACGTTTTTCTTTCTACTCTCTTCTTACGTTGGATTGGGATCGAACTATAGCCCCTTTTCGTCCTCCAGGAAAAAGGCAGCCATACAAAGTAACAAAATAAGGGGAGAATGGATACAGAGTGAGCAGATAGGACAATTCAAAATGAATATATTGTCAGATAATATATCCGCTCATATTTCCAAGCAACCCTTTTGCATTACTGCGGTAAGCCAACAAGAATAGACCAAAAAATGATGATTCAGCAAATTACTAAACAATATTACCAGGAAGATGTATTACCACTTAGCTAAAGTGAAATAAAGTTGAAATCAACAAGTTGGAAGTTAATAGATAAACATAAGTTTTATTTATTAATAAAGGATAAGTAATAACAAAAAGATAAGCATGAAAAATGTATATAAAAAGGATATATATATTATATGATTCATTGAAAACAACTCGGATTTTTACGTTACAATATTCTCTCTTTTCTATAAATAAACATTAAGTATGTTTGGTAAAAAGTAGAATTGAATAACATCCACAATTTACATATATATTGCCACTAACCGAGAGGACTTGGAATAGCCAATAGTATTTCATTCCCTTAGTTTCCCAAAAGACTAACAAGAAAATAGTTTATTTTGAATATATATTTTTTTAAAGTCAACAACTTCCCATTATTACATTTCTATTCCACAAGTTGGAAGGACTTTGAATAGACAGTAACAATTTTTTCCTAAAGGGACTAACTGTCAGATAGTCAGAAGGACTTAGAACAGATCGTAACATTTCTCTCATGAAAGGACTAACTGAATTAGTATAAGATTTAACATAATATAAACTTGAGTCAACTGGACTCTTATTTAAGTTTAATTTCCAAAGCATAAAGTATTATTATCATAGTAAAAAATAAGGCCGAAAATTAATTTGAAATACAAAAGCCAAAAATTAATTTTAGTTCTTACATTTAAAAATATGTAGATGTGTCCAAGATTGAAATACTGCCAAGAGTGAAGTGTCCTTCGATCTCCTGGTGTTATTTATTTGATATATTTTACTCAGAGAGGGGGAATGTAGGGCTACACACAAAACAGAAACAGAGAGAAAGGGGGAGGTGGGGTAGTGGTGAAAGGGAATATGTGACGAGAAGGCCGCAGAAAGCCCTATAAAAGTCATCTAGGCAACGTGGAGAAATATAGCGCCGGAAATGTCTTACTTCCCGGCGGCCCTAGTGAACACTCGATGTTGGCCAGGCCAGTCACTCGCGCATTCAGTCTTGATCACACGTTCGCGTAGCCGGTTGTGTGGCGTGGGAGATAGTCAGCTTGAATGTAGTGAAATAGAACATGGTGAGTTTAGAACAACATCATATTATTTAAGTTTAATCAAATATTATTTGAATTAATTTAAGGTATTTTTTAATTTAAACGTTGTAGCTATGATAAGACGCTACAGAATCAACTAAATCCAACCTATTTCTTCCATGAGTGGCACCCCGTTCACAGCGTTTTACATCTCTTCGATTGGGGACGCCATTGACGCTATCGACATCAGTTTCCTAAAAATTCTGCGTAGAGTGGAAACACGAAAAACTGTCGGGGCTTTGGTTTGCGCCTAGTCACCTCTTGTTTACTATACCACTATAAGAACTTGTTTTAATACATGATAGCACCGTCCATGTGACGTTACACCGTACATTTTATTACATAAGATGAGACAAGAGGCTTCGAATACACAATAATGTTAAGGACATTTCGGTACACTGTACAGAAGGGAACGCTCGATAGCTCGACTAAATTAGGCTAGTACTGAGCTCATCTGTGTCTTAAGACGTTTCATGTGCAAGTTAGACTACCCACAAACTTCCATGAAACAGATCACACGATACAACTGCCCCGAGTCCTAAATCACCTGAGTCCCAGATTCAATTTTCCTATAGTAAGACCACTTGTGTTTCTCATCGCTGTAACACCGTTAGTGATCTCCTCGTAACGAGTTCGTTCTCGGCTCTTGCAGCAAAACTAACTTATTATCGCTCCTCGCGGTCACTAAGAGCGTCTCCAGCCATCGCTCAGATCAAACTAACTTCTTACTGTGGATTCACACGTTCACCGAAAAACTAGCGCTGAACAGAAACGTGTTCTCGTGACGAGCTCTAAGCCAATCACAAGATTTCCACCTCATTGGTGCGAATTGTTCCGCTAAAGTTCAACTCATCTCTACTTCATCCGCTCTGCCCGAGATTTTCGACACAGGAGAACCAATCAAATCTTAGAACCAACCTTTTCGAATCAGTGCGCATGCTCCGTCCAGCCAAAAGCAAGCAGACAGCTTCGTTGGCCGCCGTTGTGAGGAGATTTGGAATAACCTGTTAATGGAAAGTGGGTGCAACAATGTATTGGATTGTGCCACGACACGGCGTTATAATTTGAAAACATTCATCCGAAGAGTGATCTAAAATATATGTTTATCCACTAGTAAATAAAATATGTTGATAATGAATTGTTTTAAGGTAGCGTTGCAATGCATCATGGGTCAACATGCGGTGTGTGAATTACTGCACCACTGAAGCAGATTCTGTTTTCTATTTTTGGCGAACGTGTAAATCAAGCTTTAATCACTAATCAGCCTGTGTCTCACCTCGTCTACTCAGACTACATTTTCTTGCAAAGGTCACGTGATCACGACTCACACACCTGGTGGATACTCAGATAACTCACTTTATCTATGTGGCTAAATTACATAGTCGTGACGTGACGGATCGTCACAAATCAAGGCCATTAACGATTCACCCCCCTTTCACCGTGGTTAAATGATCTGCGTCCATAACTGTAATTATTTATTCCCTATTTTTAAATGCAGAACATTTTCTTCTCCCCCCAGATTTTAAATAATAATAAAAAACCTTCTTCAACCCGTTTTAGCTCCAATTAATGAAATCAGTTTAACAGAAAACCCGTTCTTGCTAATTAAAGAATCCAAGTTTACATTCGCAAAACAGATAAACCCTAGTAATAATAAATAAGACTTGGATGTTATAGTTGTTAAATTAAATGGATAAAGATGATCAAAATAAATAATTAATACCTTGAAATAATATTGTATGAATTAGATAATTACAGAACGTGCCTGAAAAGGTACACAATAAATTAAAATTAAATAATTACAATGGATACTTATGGACGTGACTGAGATACAATTATTATGTGTTTAAGCTAATGGATATAAGATTCTCAAAATTGGATTATTAACAATATAAGATTTAATAATAACGAATGAATATACCTAGAAATGTACACAATAAACTGATTTAAAAAAAACTATTAAAATGGATAAAGTAGTTCACTAAAAAATTTTTTGAAAATTATCTTCTAAGTGATAGTAATACATAATGTACTAAGTTTGTGCAATGGTGTTGTGCCATTTATTTTTAAGGCACACTAAACCATATAAATGCAATTCCTGTGTGGATTTTTCAACCCAATTATACATACAATCCAATTTTCATAGGAAGAGTCTAACAGATGGAAAACCTCTATAAGATGTATTTTTACGTATTAATACGTCAGGTCACACGATATTCAGCTGCTCATTTTTGATAGATATTCTCAATACCTATAAGATAACACTAAAAATATAGTAAAATGCTATTGACTTTGTAAAGTGTTTTGTACTTAAGGTGACCAATCGTCCTCCTTTAGGAGGACAGTCCTTCTTTTGTAGGTTCTGTCCTTCCTCGAAAAGTGTCCTCCTATCTGTCCTCCTTTTCGATATTTTAAAACTAATCTGTTAATCTATGTATTCAGAGAACTAATGCAGCAGTTGAAAGAGTTTTTCAATTGGTAATGATTTTTGGACAAGTGAGAAATCAAGATTGAATGTTGATACTCTAGCTGCAGCACTTACCGTAAAATTCAATATGAAGGATATTTCTTGCTCCGAAATTTCCAAATATGTTAGAAAATGATATATTGACAAAAAATATTCATTCAATGGAAAAATACTCGTTTAATTAAATAATTAAAAGGGATGTAAGCATAATTAGTGTATTTTTGTTTGAATTAATAAAATGTTTCATTTATTTACGTTGTACTTTTTTCTTAAATTTTTTCGTCCTCCTTTTCATTGTAAAAAAATTGGTCACCTTATTTGTACTATAACGTATTTTAATCTGGCCCAGCACTGGTTTCATGTTTCCCGTTTCTCAAACTGACGCCCTAGAGGTTTCAACGTCTAAATGTATCTGGATACAAACAAATATTTGCCAAGATTGTTAATTTACAGCCCAACCCTTCGCTATATAGTCCTGATACTCCCCCCTCTCCCCCAACACGTTATATCCTACTAAGGATCCATATTAACCTCTCGTCTCTTCTGCTCTATCCTGACCTGATGGCCCTCCCTCGAAATGTCAGACGGAACCGCGGAGAGCACTGCTCAGTTGTGTTGGCTGTCAAGTGTGTCAGTGTGTGTATGTGCTAGCTGAGCGTGTGTCAGGGAAATCTTCCACAGGAGCGCACACAACACCCGAACAATGGACGGGCCTTTTCTGGACGATTGTTCCTCTGGGAACGAGCGAACTAGCGAAGTTGGCCGATCGTCTTGGAGCGGAAGAGGGACTGACAGATAGACAGACAGACAGCGCTTCTAATTGTGCGACTCAACAGCTACAAAACAAGAGCTCTAAAGACTGTGTGCAAGTCTTCTTGTTGAGTAAGGAGTACCGTCTTACAACACCTCAACAATCTACACTCACATTTTCAGAAGAAGGGCCTCTTTGTTACTGAAAATCAAATATACGTCTGACACTGATTCCGCGTGTCCACAAATTTGGATAAAATAAAATGATTAATTTCGTCACTATTTAATTGGCCTGAGCGAAGCTTTGAAAACATCAACTTGACCTGGAAAAAAAATCTGGCGTTGATTATAAAAAATAATCAACTCTGAAACATACATTAGTTTTATATTATTTAGTTCTTGTAATCTATACAAAAGCACAGAATGACAAATTAATACTAACTAATATTACGCAATCATCTAGTTAAATTCCAAGTTGCGAAACTTCAGCTATCACGTTTTAAAAATAAAATATTCTGTTAGTTATATTTACATCTAACTTTATATAAATATGCACACTATAATGTTTTTATCAACACACAAGTAATTAAAGGATATTTTAACTTCGGTTCGACTTGGGGAATATCCCATTAATATTATTATCATTATTATTATTATTATTAGCACCGCGTCTTAACTACCCGTTCGGGTTATACGCACTTACGCTAATGTGTAATGGTAGGTGATTGTGAGACGAAATGGAGGACCTACAGTTTAACGTGGAATCCGAACCACGGTGGAGGCCTGGCATTCCTCACATTCACAAGTTGTGATTAATACACGTCTTGTCAGAAGGTGAAGGAAGGTTTGGCAATCAGATAAATCTGTGCCGGAACCGAGGATTGAACCCCGACCCTCAGTACAGAAGTCTGACACCTTAACCCCTAGACCACCAGGTCACCGACATCCCATTAATACAAGCTGGCTTCGCTCCAAAGGGAAAAAGTTAACTTATCACCACTGTTATTATTAACAAGTCTTTCGTGATATAATGTTTATAGAATATATTCAGTTCCGTTTGTTGTGGATTTACATTTGTGAATGCATTTTAATAAAGCATTAAGCTCTAATTAAAAAAAACAGGATACAAGTAGATTCAGGCTATGGCGTAAGACGTATAATTTTGGTCTTTAAATAGCTCATAAAAAGTGAATTAAGACACGCTTGCTTGTAAAAATAAAACATTTCAAAATATCAAATGACATTGTAATGTACGTAAACAAGAGTAAATAATAATAGTTAATTATAGCTGCGCCTCACTACCCGTTAGGGATATTTGAAATATACACTAACATGATATCAAAGGATAAACGTGAATTGTAATTAATTGCACTAATATCTTAGAGAGAAGAGGATAAACCATTGATGAAAAACAAGACATGTCCATTACCATCAATCATGATTAAAAATTTCTAAGTTAAGGGAACTATTTCTTCTACACTTAAGAAAACATTATACAGTCAGTTATAACGTAAATGTTGAAATAATATTTGTTCTTAATGCATAACATTTTCCCACTATAATCCACGCTTAGAACAGTTTAATTGTTGATTTATTATTTTACTTACCATTGAATAAATATTTAACGAGTCATTATTGCTGGCACAGGCTGTCACATGATCAAGGGCACTAGAATCTCAATGCTATTAATTGCCGTAACGGAGGAGGTCAAGGTTTGATACCCGGCTGCGTGTACCTAAATAATTTTTTTTACTAAATAGTTTCTAACGCTTCCTTCACGCCAAAATGAACACATGCCTTAAAAATCTTTCATATCTCATCACTATCTGACTAGTCTATAAATTTAAAACATGCGGCTACATCAAACTATGTAGTAAGACGAAATGCACCCCCCCCCCCCCCGCACCAACCCCACACAAACACATAAACTTTCCACATAACTGTGTTTCCATTATTAAACAATATTATTATGCAGTCCTTTATTATTGCAGACAAGACGTCAAAACGTGATTCAATCGTGAAAACGAACTGAAAAAAAAAAAGAAAAAGAAAAAAAAGAATTTGTTTATTGCAGTAATTTGGGAAGGTGACATTACTAACTTTCTCAAAGGAACTGAATGACGTATTGTTTAAAAATCCGGAGCTTGAAGCATCATATACCGGTCGACCAGTCGATATATAATCGTGGAAGAAATTGTGGTCCTACATGAATGAAAACAGAGATGAAGAAGATAATTTATCTGTTGTATAATTGATACAGATGGCGGCAGATACAAACTAAGAACACTTGACACGCGATTAAATCAAGAGTGGTTCGTGGAGGGTACAGAACTTGATGACCGATGGTGACGAATGACGAGATCCTATCAGAAACTGAGTCAACAGAAGATTGTATGGAAGAGAACAATTCCCCTGGTTCTGTGGCACACATTGTCAAATCATAGATCTATGCACTTGCGATCATCAATACTATCAGGTGTGGGTTAATCTTACTCGTCAAGCACTCATGTTACTAAGAATAATTTATCTCTCTAGTGGTTGCAGGTGTAAGTTGATCTTACTCGTCAAGCACTCAGGTTATTAGGAAAGATTTATCTCTCTAGTAGTTGCAGGTATAGGTTAATCTTACTCGTCAAGCACTCTGGCTATTAGGAATAACTCACACTTAATCATAGTTATTACCGTAAATAAGAACAATCTTTATGGCAAAATAGTAATATAATATTAATTATATAAAATAACAGTGCAGTTTTATTAATAATGCTACAACTTTGCAATAAAGATTTATATCAAATTTCGTACTGTAAAATATAAAAGTGTTAACAGGTGCTATATATTAATTTATAAGTGTATTTTTAATCAAGAATATACCATTTAATACATAATTACTGTACCCTTTGCATAGGAGAGACATTTTAAATTTGCCTATTAAAGGATAACTTTTTAAGTAGCTTATAAATTAATACATTAATAAGCCATATTCTTCTTAAAGAAGCAAATGTCCTTGAAAGGAGGAGGAGGAAGAGGCAAGTTCTAAAAAAATTTTCCGGGCCCTAATATCTCATTAAGTAAGGGATTTTCTTTGAAGAAGAATAAGAAGGCGGATGGAGAATCCCTCAATTAAACTTTTCAGATTGAAACGAGAAAACAATCACCTGGTCTTTAGGCAGCCACTCTAGCAGAGCGTCTTGTTGAGTTGCATTCCCAGATTGTCCCAGGCGATCAACAAACAACTTCCACAAAGTGTTTTAGAAAGGGAGAGAATATGGTTTTAATGATTTGCATTAAGAATTTTTTTAATTAATACGGTTAAAACAAAGGTAAAATGATACTCTGAAAATTGAAAAATGACACCTGCTTACAAGAATCGAATGGTTAAATCCGAATTAACTAACCAAATGTAAGACGATTGGGAAAGTAAATGAAAAAGCATTTGCCTAAAGAGAGGTTGGAAAATCACTCGCATTATCAGGTACGTGAACTTAATCGTCAAGGCAATTTCGTCTGGTTTTATGGTGATGAGAAGGTTGGAGTTCAAATCCCAGCCGGCTCTACAGAGGGTAGTTTTTCATTGATAGTAAACCATTAGATCAATTTAAGACACTTCTCTAAGGTCCATGTCTTAGCAGTAGAACAAGCATGTATAGGGAACACAGTTTAGGAAGCAAAGGAGACGATTATACAAAATAGCAAATCAACGGAGCAGTAAAATTTTAATAAGACTAAACAGAAGATACAGATAAGAGTATACATAAATAGGCTGTTACTATTTTCTTTCCACATTAGTTAGTACAAACCGGTTATACGAGATTAATGGTACCATGGGACTGAATACAAATAAACAGTCCGATATAGAGAGATTAAATAGCGTACTAAATTTTTAGTCAAATGGTTGTCTAGCCCGAAAGGCTAAATTAGTACGTGGAAACATAAATAAGACTAACTTCTCATAGAGTGAGCCAGCTCTTCACCGTCACAATAATTAGTTGTATTATCCAACATAGTGGCAAGTCTAAACAACATTAAATAATGGGATGTGTCCCAGCTTAATTAGTACGACGATAGGTGCAAACATGGTTTCCCTAGGAGAACTACACCAACTAGCCATAGATATAAATCTGATATATTTCATCTAAACAGGGCAGTTCCAAACGATCTTTAAGAATCTACTTGTTGTTATAATGGTTATAGTTAAGTCAAATAGAGACATTGTTTGATTATGGAACTGGCTAGCACACAAACAAGGCCATAACGAGAGACTTATATGTAAACGTTCAGACCAAGGTCAGGGGAAGCTAAGATGATCAAGTAAACAAAGAAAGTACTACTAGCGTCATCTTACAAAGAGAGAATTAAAAACACGAGCCGTACCTGGTTCATACAGTGCTCCATAGGTTGCCAACCAAGACAAAGGCACAACTACCGAGAGCATAATCAACTGGAAAACATCGACCTAATTAGGTCTCCAACACAATCGTTCTTAAAGCCATTCCACAAGGTCATGGCGCTTTCAAATGTCAGCAAAACAGGCCAGGCCGACTAATATAGGCATTAAAAAACAAAGCTTCACTAAGCTCTACTTGAATGAACCAAGTTTTAACTGACTAACGCTAACAGTTGCTATTCAACATTTAACCAGAAATGCTAGATAAACATTATTAGAACACATAGCGTCTCATTTGCAAGTTATTTAGGAATATCCCAAACAGGGACAGAACATTAAGATAACCAAAACACAATCGTTAAATGTGACTAACTCCGTGTGTCCAAGCCAGAGCCTAACAATCGATATAATTTATAAGATATTACATCATCCAGTGGCGGGGGTGCTAACTCCTTCGGTCGTGGGCGGTCGATGAATCCACCATCTTGTAAAGTCTTGACCAGGCGGGTGACATTCAGACGATCTCCGGGCAGAGGACAGAGAGTAAACCAGCTTACAAGTCAAATATAAATTGCAGTGCGTTTTCTTTAGACCAGGTCACCCGTAGATATATGCATCAAAATTAACACATGACTAGAAGATGGAAAGGGGGCAAAGGTCGACCAATCCAATACAAGAATCATCAGAAAAAGTGCCAAGTTGGGGTGAGGTAGCCATCACGCAGGTGCGATGTTCTATTGTTTTAGAGGTATAGACAGAATTCGTCATTCATTGTTTGGGCTGGGTCAAATAAAAACGTCATCAGGTGACATTGAAAAGGGGCCACGGTAAGTCAACTGCAGCAAATTATTTCAGTCACTTCTTTTAATATTTCTTGGTGTTGAATATGCTTGTATGTGCGGGCTGAATGCTTTTAGCCTGTGTACCCTTTTTACTATCTCTGGGTACAGTTCCCCAACACCCCTAGCACCGGTGTGTCGTTGGCGCGAACTGCCCACTCTTGGTATTCTATCGCACGGTGGTATTCCATTACGTAAAGAAACAAAGAGACCAACAACTATATCATGTTTCACTTATGTTTTATTCTTAACTTCTTAAGGTCAAGTACACATGGATCCCTCTAGACACACTCTCAAGTCCGGCCTTTCTTTCGTCTGTCCTTTCTCTTGCTAGCGTCCGTTTCATAACTCGACCGGCACTGCACTGACCCATACTTCTTTACACCACCTCTTAGAGAGAGCCAGGTGCCGTCTAGCGGCACACCTTTCAACCAAGCCACCGGGTGTGACGCAGACGGTACACCTGGCACAATAGTTTACTTCTGTACATCCACGAAAATGTGGGTACATTTAATATGAATTATACCTTCCTTATTCATGTCCCATTAGGGTAGATGAGATTCTTACTTCCCGTACACGCTGTAAGACCAAACAAAACTTGTTGATGTAGGAAAGGAACCTGAACTATTATTTCACTAAAGGTACGTTCGAGCCACAACTGGGCCCATTACTCGAAAAAAAACACCACGATGAACCGGATGAGCACTTCGGAAGTAAATAAAACAATAAAAGCGTTCCGGAACACACATAATAAAATGGTTAGGTTTTATTGGCTCTTTTTATTACGTAGCCTCACGTGCCCCAGACGCATACATATTTTAGTTGGTACTAGAAGCAGGCATTTACTCTCCATTTGGCAGCCTATTTGCACCCCTACTTTTACCACGGCATTTCCACAGCGCGCGGCAAGATCAGTAAGTCACCCATCCCTCTGAAATAGTGAGAAAAGAACAATGGAAACATAACTTATAATGTACTAAGATGTGATCACCCACTTCGGTGACCACATGGTATTAGGCGTCAATATCTCAATAGACCGGACTGATGATAACAGGGGAGTCATAGTTCTTATCCCGGTCGTGTGTACTGAGCGTCGTTTCTCCTAAATAGTCTTACTCTCTCCCTCCACGTAAATGTGTGTACACTTACTCTAAATTCAACCTTATTCATCCTTAATATATAAACATTAGCTCTCTTGTCTCATCTCTTATTTAAATAAAGAGGTTGGTTTACGTGACCGTACATTCGCGATAAAATTTAAAACCGCTGAGCCAATTCAGACAATAATTTAACTCATGTGTTCCTTATACTTTTAAGGACGGATATTTATGATAACGATGATTTGCTTGAAATTCATATTGCCGGAAGGTTTGTGAAATTTTAATTTATTATTATGTATGAAACTTTATGTGGGATCAACAATATGCGTATCGTGCGTATAACCCGAACGGGTAGTAAGACGCGGTGCTAATAATAATAACAATATGAATAAATGAAATTAAATAAAACAATTGATAAATTAGATAGGGTTGCTAGTGTAACATAGAGTGTAATTTATATGATGAGTAAATATAGATAGCTGGATTATTGTTAATGTTGTCAAAAAATGTAAAATTGCATTAAAATGAGGCATATGAATTTACGGTTTTAATTGTGATGGAGGGAGAGCTAAAATTGTTGGAATGGCGATTACGTTTTAGTTCAAAGTGTTGAGGTAATTTTCTAATGTGTTAATAAGAGAGTGATTTTCAAATTTAGTTTGCTCATTTAAAATTTTGTTGCTGCTCAGAATGGCTGTTTGAATGTGTAGGTTCTCCGCGATGTCCATCTTGAGACCTTTTAAAGAAGATTGTAAAAGTTCTATACAGTTACTAATTGGTGTTGGTTAATGCCTGGAAAGATGTTTGGCGAATTTGGATTTCCATCTATTGTATTTAATATACTAGTATGTTCAGCATATCGAGTTTAAAGGTTTCTTTTGGTCTAACCGATGTATATAGCCTTACATTCACACGTCAATTTGTAGATAACACTTTTGGTATATTGATTTTTAGAGTTGAGATTAGGGTTGTTGAAATGTTTTTTTATTGTGGTGTTCGATCCAAAAGAAATTTTAATGATCTGTTTATTAAAAACTTTTGCAATTCTATTGGATTCTCTCTTTGTATAATTACATTTTATCCATTTTGGTTGGTTGGGCAAATTACAAATAGGTAACGTTACACTACATAGTTTGAAGAATATAATTATAGGTCTGACACGATGAAAGCATCGTAAACCAGCTGGCCAGATGATGTAATTTGTATGAGCTATACCGAACAAATTAAGCTACAGTTAGGGTGGAGGTAATTATATAGTGGTTCTTAAAAATGGCTGCTGTTCATTTTGAAGTTAATTCAATAGCGCTGCTGCCCCTGCGATGACTAACATTTTCCCCATATCTGTGACGTCACTTTAACTCTTGACCTGTAAACACTCTATCAGACAGAGAATGCTTAGTAAAAACACCTCCCCTGGATTGGACCAATATTTTAATGTGAATATGACGTCCCTAAAGGGAAAAGTGTTGCAGGCTGCAATATGTCAATCCTGTTATCTTTATATTCAATGCGCAGTCTAGTAGTATTCAGTATAGTCGGCTACATTAGTGCTATTGAAACTCACAATAGATTATTTACAAGGTATGTGAATATATCTAAGACTATTTACGCTTTAAAGCATTTATTTACAAAGAGGCTATTGTTTTTTTTATAAAACTTAGTAGACTTGCCTTTCTTATAAGATATCTGTGCTATTTTCGAAGACATGGCTTTATTGGTTAAAAGTGAATATTATTTGGCAAAATATTCTAAAATATTAAAATCGAAATATTAAAGAACAGATTCCTAGTAAACTTTTATGTAAAGTCCCTTAATGTTCCAAAAGCGGCTGACAAGTTTAACGGTGTACAAGCGATCTTTGAATTGTTCCTAACATGTTATTATTTTATTAAGAAATCATCTGTTTTCTCTTGATAAAAAAAGTTTTGTTATAAAATAAACAATTTTGGGGACCCTTCTTAATATTTTCATTTTTTCACAAATAGCTTTAACGTATTTAATGAGGTTTATCAATATTTTACTAATAAATGACTTAAACTTCAACAATCATAGAAGTGTTTTTAATATATAAATTAATGTATTAAAAAAGTTTCTAACATTGTTTATTTTAGAGCAACAGTTTTTTAACCAAGATAAAACAAATTACTTCTACACCAAAAATAAAGCGTTTAAAGTTGTTCAAAACTCTCTTGCACATTATTAAGGGCTACTACTTCTTTCCCAATACGATACAGCAGCTCTCTACTATCCACTTATCTTTGAAACATATTGTACTGTACTCTTTTCATGATATTATTGTTTTGAAAATTAAATTTTGTACTGTACTTTTTTTTTCCTACCTGTGATGTAGAGGAAAGTTAAGATAGGATTTACATTAAATTTGGCGAGCTTCAAAGATTTAACATTGAGATGAAAACCATAAATTCAAAAATCAATTTTAAAATAGTCTTACAATGTCACAAAATTATTTTTTTCGATCTTAAAGTAGTATTTTTGTAAACGTATTATTTTTAAGTCGTGTACAGCTTAGGCCATTAAGGTCAAGGTCCAATACACGAACATGTCCAGTAGGAATCTACCTGCCAGCATGTAAATTATTATAAGTCCATGGAGAAATGCATGTGAATGCTGTTCAGCCGCGAATAGTCAGCGGAAGAGGGGACGTGCTATCAGCAGGTAAACTAGAGGCCTCACATGGTGAACAAATAATTTTATTTCCCCTTTCCATATGTTGTACAATGGATTTTAGGTGTGCAATTGCTTAGAGTGCTTAGGTGCATCAAGTTAAGATGCAACCCACGTTGCAAAAAATAAAAAAAGCTTCAAAATCACCAAGTAGGCAGCGTGGTAGCAATTCCAACCCTTTATGCCCAAAATTTGATTTAAAAGAGGGCCATTCAGGCACCGTAAGGACGTAGAACTTAGCTGGTGCAATCGATGGTAGTTCCCTCCCAACTTGGCGAAGAAGTCGAGTCTCATCCCCCCCCATGATCCCGCGCAGTCAATCCACCAGGACTGTTCCAAGTGTTGATTACAGGCGGCAGTATTGAGCCAGTCGCACCCACACGACAGATGGGAGTAATTTCCTCCAGGGCAATATCCCCTCTCCCTTCTTTTCCTGACCTGTCGTCACCAATATAAATATATTATCATCCTGCACTTCTAGCCGAGTCTCGACAATCAACTGACCGACTTAATCCAACCTCGACAGATACAAGAACACAACAATCGTTTCATTTCACTTTTTTTTTTCATACTGGATCTCTTTTCTTTATTGAGCCGTTTGGTGACAGCATGGTGTGATACGTTACTCTCACAATATTCTAGACTTCCGATGACGGGAAGAGCGTGGTTCGACCCAGTTTGGGTGTATCGAGAGGTTTTTTTCCTAAATGGTTTTCCACTATCCCTACCCACAAATGTGGGTACACTTCCTCTAAACCTTCTTCATCCTTAACTCATTAGCGTAATTAGAAATAGGCGTGTATCCCGAATGGGTAGTAAGACGCGGTGCTAAGAAAAAAATCTATACTCTCCACGCTGAAGCGTAGTTCAAGAGGCGTGGGGTCTATTATCACCAAGTCCATTCTCATCGATGTGTGTCAATAATATAGGCTCAACTATGAACATTTCTTTTGCAACCTAGAAAAAAGTTTTTGTTTTCTGAAAGAAAAGACCAAGTTCTACATAAATACAAAATTTGGCATGGCTTTAACTTCATATTGAAGTAAAAAACTTGAACAAATCTTGCCGTTGGTAGTTGTTTGTTGTCAGTGTGCAGTGTATGATGGATGATATGTATGGAAACACTTCACATATCACAAGTTGCAAGAAATTGAGCCCAACATTTTATCTTCGTATATTAACAGAAGAGAAGCCTTATAAAATTAATACAAATTGGACAACCCATAATGGGAGTTTTATTTTCTAAAAAGAAGTTCTAGAGCATTAAAAAGCATCAAAAGGGCGTGCAAATTTCACCTTATTGACCCGGGTTATTGTCGACATAGATCCAATATTGTTAAGTAAAGAGGGGATAATAAATAGAAATAGGACCTACAATGCACCTAAATAGGATTTTAACTCTATGTCTGACTTATAGGGTCAAAATCAGGCACGCCATTTGAACACTTTAAACTCTTGGAATGCTTTATTTTGTAATTGAAGATTGATTGACAAATAGCTTTCAAACTACAGTAGGGTTAATCTGACAACAGCACTCTGGAATTTTAAGGAAATGAGTTGGAAATGGATTATAAGCTCAGAATAAGAATATATAGGACATTTCAAATAAAATAAAATAATAATGGTAATAATTTTCAATTTCAATTTCCTTTATTATAGTGCTGGCCAACAGTCGTAAGAACTATAACAGGCCAGCACCTAAAAGTACACAAGTGCCTTAAAAATACATATACTTACACGAGAAAATAAGATAAACAATAATAACTAAATTATTATACATACTGATGAATAGTTACGACAAAATAGTAAATAGTGATGATGATAATAATAATAGTTGTAAAAGTAGTGTTGTTCAATATAACCTGCATACGAATATTCAACTAGAGCTAAGCAACAAATCGAGGCTTCGAAAACTATTTTAGAGTCTCTAGTTCTTTTTTAGACGTTTGTATAACGCTTTGCTAGATGCTAGCATTTTTAGACATTGAAGCCCTCTTGAAGTTATTAATTTTTTAAAATGTAATTGTCGTTGAAGGTGTAGTGAGTTTTATGACTTCAAATACAGTCCAGGAAGTGATAAGAAATAGAGCAATGTATGATTAATAATACTTTCTGTGACGATGTGGGCGGGGGAAGAGAGTTTGGAGGTTTTATAGTCTTAAATATTAATTTTAATTGGATTCCAAACACAAAATTGAGGAGAATATATTTTTAGCAAGAAGGGCTTATTTAACAGCTACAAACAGTTTTTACAACAAAAACCACAACTGCTACTACGATACTTTTTAACATGATACCGGATATGATTTATGGAATATATAAAATATCAGACGTTAAAAAAATGGCTAATTGGCTCACAGACATAATGAAATAATAATACTAGAGTGACTAAATATGAGAAATAAACTATAAAATGGACTTGAAATTGATTTTGAATATTAAATGAAACGTAATGTAATTTATTTACGAAACTTAAAATTAAGTATTATACATATGTTATGTTGTAAGAATATAATTAAAGGAATTAAATGTATTCATTATATCTTTATACTATTACATGTGTGCTCGACATTTAAGGTGAGGGAGGCACCAGCTGACGAGCACATGTGCTTAGCTGGACCATGTTTAGTGAGTAAATATGTACTGATTGTACTCCTAATACAATTAAATAAACTATTATCAATACTACTACTTAATTCAAGTCACTATATCTGTAACTTTCACTTTCAAAAGGATTATTAATACCAATAAAATAATAATATCATAGTAAAATTGTATCCATGTTGACCAAATTAAATATGTTTGACATTAGATCAACTACCCTACCACAATGTTGTTGGTATATTTTATGTGTGGTCTGTGTTGAGTCTAAGTTTACCGTTCATGTTTTGTCTCATGATCAATACTGACAAACTATTTCTGTTCTTATAACGGAAAGGTTGGGGGTTCGAAACCCAGTAGGGTGTACTGAGTTGGCTTTCATCGAATGGTTTCCCGCAGGTCCTTCATGTAAGTTCTTGCTTTTCTCCTTATAAATTCTACCTTCTTCATCCCCACCATATTAGTATAAATATGGGAAATAGCCTGGACAGGTAGAAAGAAGCGGTTAACTTTTTTTTAAAAGCAATAATTCTTTTTAAAATTGTTTTAATTAATTTTTGCTATGTATAAAAACTGGGAAGTAAATTTCTGTTAATTCAGAATATATTTCACAAATTGAAATAACCTTTCTTAAGAATGGAACGCTTAAAAAGTAAATCAAATAAATGACTAAACTAAGAGATCGTTGAACAATCGTTAGTTATTAAGTTTCCGTCCATAGATTTAGTTGACTGTACATTGCAGTATTTTATAGTATTTTCAAACCTAAAGTATATTTTTTCTTCCCCCTTTTACACTCCCTCAACCCAATTCTTCAGAGGCTATTATGGCCTGCTGATCTTTTCACAATTGGAAAAGTGAAGGTTGAAACACTGAACTTTCACCTTTAACGGGCACGGCTGCGGTAGCGGATTGGCCAAAATAATGGGGGCAGAGGGGAGTGTACGGGGGTCCAAGAAAAAAGAGGAATGAGGATACATCCATCGCCCGAGGCTAGAGAGAAAAAAAATAATTCTGGACTGGTAGAACTTCTCTGCTCCAAGCTCAGACCAGTCCTTTCTCTTTCTCCTTCCGGATCAATCACCTGATAACGACAACCAATAGGCGCGCGACCGACAACACGTGTTAGCCTGTTCATCTATCACACGGGGATTGGCTGAAAAGACCCACAGTTCAAATCTCCCTTAAGGTATTCCTAAATGATGCCATGACCGCTTCATTTAATGGTAAGTGAGATTGAAGCAATCAAGCTTTGCCAAATAAGTTAAGGAAAGCTTGACCAATATGAAAAATATTCCCTTGTGTTAAAAAGATTGGTAGGACTTAAGTAAAAATTCATTGGCCTCTTAAAATACATAGGCCCATCTTCCTGCCATAGCCTCTCACCATACTATGAAGTGGTTTTTGGTTTCCTACATTTTAGGTAAGGTTTAAGAAAATGAAAATCCTCTTAAAATGTATTTTAGAGGCAATCAATGGGTGGTTGATACACGGTTTCCCCTCCTAACCCCACCCCCAAAATTATATCCTGGTTATGCCTTTGACATTCTAAAATACTCTCTCATATAGTCTATAATAGTTTGGAACAAAATTTTCAAAAATTTATTTTCCGTTAACTACCGTTAGATACATTTTCCCCCAAGAAAACAAGTATGTAGTGTTATTTATCTTGTAAAACCCCTTCCTAATATCAATTTTGAATAAGACATACACAATTTTTGGGAAAGCTTCGAACTAAAAAAGTATATCCTTAGTAAACTTGCAACTAATCTATACTAATAAAAGTGTAATGGTGTTTATATGTGTGTGTATGTCGTAGGCGAATTATAAGATACGGTTTACTTGCCTGTTGAAACATGATTAAGATCAAATAAATACCCTTCCTTCCGTCCTTTCATGAATGCGATATCTCTTTTGTTTTAATCTTAACGTAGTAAAATTTAAACATTTTCATCTCGTTTTAGTTGTGTGTGGTTATTTTAATTGAAAAATACAGATTTATACTGACACTCCACCTGTTGAAAATAAAAATGAAAATGTAAAGCTCACTGGTTCTGTAAGTGGCTCTCAAAATAAAGTCCTTATTTTGAAGGTAAAATTTAATGAGTAAATGAAATAATGTAGTAATAAAAGAGACAGTGTGATTAAAAGTTTTTGTACCATTTAGAGCATTAAGAAGCCGTTCGTGAAATTTTAGATTCAAGAAATCCAGACAAGAAGAAAAATTAAAAATTAGTATGGACTGACCATGAAGGTTGGTGAAATGAAAGTTTGATTAAAAAAGAAAAACTAATGATAATTTATTTGTGATAATACTTCCTGTTGAGGAATATTTTATTACGTTGCTTCAGTATCACAGCGCCACAGGCATAGAGGTAGAGACAAAAGGTTCTTTGCAATGAAAAATAAATTTTACATCCCAGGACCAGCTATTGAGATTTTTGTATAGCTATGAAAAAATGTGCAACCATAAGAAGTCTCAGCAACACCGAGACATCGTTGTACGACCTATTACTAGAAAGGATTTTAATGTTCGTGGACAAGTTGATTTGATTGATTTTCAATCAACCCATTGTAGAGATTATAAATGGTGAGTGAAATTCCAAGACTATGCAACAAAATGTTGTGTTCTTCGCCCTTTGTATACAAAACGTGGTGTTGAAGTTTCATTGGAATCGCTGAAGAATTTTTTAGGTTTTGATTCACTTCATTTATGGCACAACTAACGTAAGTTTACATATGGTGTAATCCAGTAAGTTTACTATATTATTAAATACTTTCAGTTGTGGAAGCAGTTTACAATATCAAAATAAACAATTATTTCGACAGTAACGTTCATTATTGGCTAATTCAAGTGAGTAATGGAAAAGTGAAAAAAATACAGCTTGAAAGAAAATATCATAAAAGGGCCAGATACATATTGACTAACAGCTCGGTAACTAAAGAAACATTTGAAAATAAACTGAGCCCAACTGATATTGCGAATGGCCATTCTGTGTCCGAGAAATGAAAAAAGTTGCATAAATAAAAGATGAGGTATATAGTATTTAAAAGTAGAGGTCCATTGTTACATTAGTGTGAAACTCAATCGACTGTAAGGTTGAGCGGTAAAAAGTCAGCTATCTAATGGAGATTTACACAGTTCGATGCCCTCAGGAATACCGTCTCATAAGTTAAACTTAAAATTTGGCAGTATAATAATGCTTTGAATACTTTAGTACTAAACAGGGGCTAAGTAATGGAAGTGATATAGCAGTGACAAAATTGGGTAAAAAGTTAAATCTCTGCCACAATTTAGAAGGTTTATATCACGTGAAATGCTCTTACCGAGGTCGATTGTTAACTTAGACCCTAGTAGCTTCCCTCCTATGTAGATAGGTAATTCCAGTAAATGGGGTTTTTTTTTTTTATCACCGCTCCCGATGGGTTCTTTTAAAGTACTAATTTCCCTAATCGATTAGGGATTGGAGTTTAATTTAAGGATATGAACCCGCAACGTGGAGAGAGCAGTGAAAACCATTTAGGAAAAACACCCTATTCACCGCGAATTGAACTCGATCTCGTCTCGGCGGTCGAACTTAACACGACTAGCGCTTAGCCCTACATTACGATAGGGCCAGTTCCAAGTTAATCACACAAGGACTATTACTTAGTTACAAGGTCAAACCTTGGACATGGCTGATATCTATTTCCGGCCATGACCACTTGTACGTGGCCTTTCCTACAGCACTTTGTAGTTCATTTAATAAGAATATAATTAATTTAGTTCAATCTCACTTTATCCACTCTTACGTAATAAGTGACAGAAATATATTTTTTTAAAAAAAAACCTTTCACACACTTATCATTATTGAAAGTTAGGTTTTGTTAGGTTGGTTAGTATTATAATCAACCTACCGTAGACGGGACAAAAACTAGTTACACATATTTTGTGTCTTGCCCCATTAACGATTTAATCGATAAGGAATATATATAAATTAAATCTATATTTTAAAATTGTTAATATAATATTTTGCCTTTTATTTTTTGAGGATTCAGATATCACCAATTATTATTATTGTATATCCTGGTTCTTTTGTCATTTTATATTGTAAAATATAAAAACAATGAATATGATAAAATAATCATTTTAAATCCATATAAGTTATATAAAGCATACTTTAAATGCACTAATATTATTGATAGATACTCTTTAATATCATGGTATAAAATTATGTGATGGCGTATTGATTTATTTAAATGTTTAATTTTCACTCTATTAACGCACATTTATTTCAAAACGCAAACTAAATATTTACGAAAGGTTTACCTCCTGATATTAGCTAATTATCTCAATCAGTTGCCTGTTTATTAAATTTTAAGTTCCTATTTTCCGTTTAGAAATCAAGGAAAAATGCGGAATTAAAATCCAATATTTTAAATCCCTAATGTATAGACCTAATCTATTGAAATTCAACTTTAGCGTTACTTCAATAGGCCTTTTATGCTTCCTTACCACTTTTATGGAAAGTAAATAATAGCGTTACATTGAGGAGGTGAAGTTAGTGAAAAGTTCTTAATCTTAAGAAAATATCTGCTTGAAAAAAAATTTACTTTCTTACTATACGAACATCAATTAGATAAGATTAATCGTTTGGGCAATTAAACTTCTCGTTGACTTGAAAAGACTGAATAATTTTTTTTAAAGAAATATTCAAACTTTATTTTTTAGAAAGTTATATTTAATGTTGAAAAGTTTTTTATTATTATAATAATTATTGTCAAAGTCACGAATGCTTTGCTTTGGACCTTAAGCTTTTAACTACAAAACTACCGCATGATTGAAGTAATGTGTTTTTGTGTGAGTTCTAGAAACTTCAAACTGCATAGGGTTATATGCAGCTAAAACCTCCTGAAAAATTTCATAAACAAACTAAAAGTAGAAATAAATTTTTTTATTTTCCACCGTGTCTTACTACTACCTGCCCAGATTAGCCAAATATTTACTCTAATGGAGTAAGAATGAGGAGTAAGAATTTAGAGGAAATTGATTTGGGTGGAGACAGAGCGGGGAACTATTGAAGGAAAACGAAAATCCAGTGCTTTACATAATTATGTTTACTAGGAAACTACATTGGGGAGCACGTGGTCTAAAAGTCAGGCTCATCAAGTTTGGTTTGCCGGTGACAAGGATATCTGAATTATGGCTTAGTAACTTTTCCTAAATTGTTTCTTAGTCTTACTATAAGCAAATTAGGGAACATTTTATATCAATTATACCTTCTCACTTCTATCCTATTATAATAATTTAGATGCGTAAATCCCGAATCGGTAGTAACATGCAGATAAAGAAAATAACATAAGAAAGATTCAGGTTATTTACGAATTTAGAGTACATGGTGGTGATATATTAATTAAAGTATAATAATGTATGTATATATTATGAATGCGTATGTGTGTATGTGATAATGTATGTATGTATGTGTTAGTCACGCAGGCGTCTCCAAACATTTTGATACGTTGGCCACATAATATATTTTACACATTTTCACGGGCCAAAGTAACGTTCACATGTTCTTCAAGTAGCATTATTTCTGCCCTAAATGCCTTGACATGTGCAAATAGATCATAAATAAAATTTGTTTCAACATGCAAATTTAGATTCAGATCATATGGCCGGTCACGTCTGTTAAAAAAAAACCACTTTACAAAGCCGGTCAGTGTTTGATAAAAGTTATTGAGGTTGATTCTTCTCTGTGAAAAATGAATCAATTTATATGTAATAACATTTTTATTTATACTAATTAGTCAATATAATTACTTATTTTTAAAATTAGGTAACATTTTTGGGACTTTTCTTTTATAACCCTCTGCAGGGAGACTTTAGAAACTACCTAAAAATCATCCCAATCAAGCCGTTCTGTTATGTCGTATAATGAATGGCGCCTACGACTGTAAATGAGGGTTTGCAATTCCGACAGCCTCTGGCTTGGTGTCATGGAGGGAAGCACACGTGTGGACAGAACTGGACATGCCAAATATACTACGTGGCTAAGAAATAACAAAGAGAAACAATTAATTTGGTTTTTGATAAAATCTTGGGACGGGCCGGAGTGTTTCACGGTCAGTAGTTGGAGACCCAGTGTTAGGTATGTATGTTTGGATGACCAATATGTATGTTGTGTAGTGAGTATGTGTAGTGTATGATGTTGTTAGTGTTTTATGTACAGTAGTGATGTATGTAGTATATGAATGTATATGTGTTAGTGATGTATGTATGTATGTGATGTTTTAGTGTAGTATGTATGTCATGTGTTGTAGTGTATGTATGTATGTGTTAGTGTATGTATGTATGTGTTATGTATGTATGTATGATGATGTTTATGTGTATGTTAGTGTATGTATGTGTTATGTAGTATGTTAGTAGTGTATGTGTTTAGTGTATGTATGCATGTGTTAGTGTATGTATGTGTGTATGTGTTAGTGTATGTAGGTATGTGTTGTTAGTATATGAATGTATGTGTTAGGGATGTAATGTTGTATGTATGTGTTAGTGTATGTATGTATGTGTTAGTGTATGTATGCATGTGTTAGATGTATGTATATGTATAGTTGTTAGTGTATGTATTGTATGTGTTAGTGTATGTGACTTCACGTAATGTTTATCCATTCTTCCCCATTCTTATATGATACCAATCTACAAAGACAAGTATTAATTACTTTCAAATGTGAAAGGAGCTTAAAATTATCGAGTTAAATAATAATTTACGTGAGATCGACCGTAACTTCCAATATTGGTTACTACAAATTGGGCGACGGAAACAGAAAAAAAAATAACCACCTTGAAAGGAAAGAGGCTGAGCCCAACTGATATTTTGAATGGCCATTCTGTGTCCGTTAAATGATGAAGTTACACAATAAATGAGGGAGTATTGAGTATTTTAGAAGGAGAGTTCCATTGCTACATTAGTGTGAACTCAATCGACCCTAAATTGGGCTTATGTAATGGAACAACCTAGCAGTGATAAAATTGGATACTAAGCTATAATCCATGCAACAGTTAGATAGAGCATATTATTATGTTTCCTACCGAAAATCGATTTGGTACCTGTAGACCGTGGTATCCCCTTTATTTTAAATGGAGGCAGTTCCTAACTAAAGTGTTAACCTCAATTACTATTAATAAATCACAAGGTAAAACATTAGACATCCGCCCAAGCCCGTTTTCAGCCATTCATTTAAAATGTTATAACGCATTAAAAAAAATTGAATTTGATATTTAGATGTGGTTATAACCGTAATTATCAAATAGAATAGCTTTACTATTTAATCCATCAGAATTAATTTAGGACTAAGGACTGAATTCACTTCCACTTCAAAGGAAGTTGTACTACGGATTTTTATCGCTCAAGGAAAATCCATTGACGTCACGTCAGCTGGGTTTGAACCCACGAACATCGGGTCCTGAGCCGAGTACTTTATCCAAAGACCACCAAGGTCAACAACTAACATTACATGCGTTTGTCAATTGAAGGTTAGGTTTTGTTAGGTTTTGTTGGTATTATAATAAACGTGTCGAAGACAGGTTTAAGAATTAGTAGTTCCTCATACAAGTATAGGTAGTGGAAGTGAAAATGACTATTGCACAAAGCTATTTGTTTAACTGTTTAGACAATATTGTCATTCTAGAAGTGTCAATAGGAATGGGGTGTGAATCAATCAATGGCTAGCATCCAACTTTCTGCTTCGGTGATCAAATGGTCAAAGGCTTCACTCTCGCAATAGACTGGACTTCCTATGACGGGGTTATTGAGGTTGGGGTGACGGGGATATTGAGGTTGGAATCGCGTTTTGGTGTGCTAAGGGTGGTTTTTCATAAATGGGTTACACTTCCTTTAAATTCAACCTTCGTGTTCCCTAAAACATTAACGTAATTTCATACATATGCGTGTAACCCGAACGGTTGGTTTAGTGAGTGCTAAAAACAACAACGAACACAAAGTTACACAATTAGACACAGTTAGACAATCGCGTAATTGAGTATAGTATGGCCTCCATACCCGCTGATTCAGTATCCGCGGTTTCAGATATCCACGGCTTACCGCTGCCAAATTTCATTTATTTTTTAATCAAATAAAAAAATTGTTTCTATGGGAATTGTGCTATAATATCACCGTCGTCGTCATAATCATAATCATCATAATAATCATAATCATCATTATCATCATCATCATCATCATCATCATCAGTGAATGTTGTAACAAGACTAATGGAGAATAAAAAGTACACTGTAGTGTATAGTACACGTTATTATTATGTACTTCATTTAATGTTGGTAATGTCTTACTGTGAATAATTTATCAATTAAACTTTATTTATAAAAATAAAATTCCATTTTAAGTTAATTTAAGTTGGAAAAGTTGTACTAGATTGACGTGAAAGAAACATAAATATGTAATATAAATATAATATATATGCACAATATTTAGATGATATTGGTAAAATATTGGTAATATTAATTACAAGCTATGATACATTTAAACTATGAACATGTTGAAATCGTGATAAACATCTAAAAATTAGGTACATTTTAAAATAGACATTTGAGCCAAATTTACACTTAAAACTAAGTTGATAAAATCAATGGATGATGTGACTATGCATATATTGAATAGTAATGTATTACTCTTGAGAATTGACAGGAAAGATTTATTAAAATTTGAAAAGTAAAAATTGAATTTATTTCTTAGCTGTAGTTCCCTGTTCCTTGATTTCTGGCTGCAAGAGATACATAGTTAATTTGACGACGTGTTTCAATGCACCAGCGGCATCATTCTCAGGTATGATGAGAATGAAAGAACACACCGAATGAAATTTATGGTTAAGACACAATGCGCCAGCCAATGTGGTATAGCATAAAATTAATGGAGGTTAATAAGTTATAATGTTGAAAATATAAATAATTATGAAACATCATATCTACCAGAATTTAAAACTGAGTGCTTGAGTATCCCATGTCGTGTTATTAAGGAAACTATTAGGAGAATTACAATGAACATGTAGATATGAAGTGAAATAAGAACATTCTGGAAAATGTAATATGAACTCAAAGATATTATAAATATAATAATGTATTTTTTATTGTGATATTGTGGAAATGAGATAGTATATAGATATGTTTTGAATTTATTTATTCATAATAATTTAATTTAAATAAAATAAATTATATAGGATTGAAGAAAGGAAATTAAAAAAAAGGTTAAAGTCTTCTCGACACTGGACCGAACAGGTCATTAACTACTATGGAAGGATGGAAGGGTGCAGATAGGAATTGAGTTTTTTTAAATTTTGGTATTTTGGTAATTTTGGTAATTCATGTTGCCGGGAAACGCCCAAACTTCAGGAAAACTGCCCTAGCTGACTATGCCGTGACCATCATCAGAACGACATCTCACTCGCAGGCCCCACTTCGATGAAATGGCCGAACTATTTCTCTCTGTTCACCACGCAGTATTCTCGCACTAGCTTTCATTCGGCGCAATTCCGCAACCTACTGCCCCAACTTTTGTGGCCGGGTGGAAACCCTCCCAGAGTACGTCAGTTCTGTGTGTATGTAACCGTCACTCCTCGCTTCACATTTTGTATTCTCTTTAATCAATTTGACGGAGGAACAACTTCTACGTTAATCTACATAAGCAAACAAGTTACTGGTGACTACGATGTGTGAGGTGTCGGTCTCTCCACCTCAACGCAGATGAAGCCTCATCTGAGACTATGAGTATTTGAAAGCTAGAATCTGCGTTAGAGTCGTAGTACTTTTTTTTTTAACTATGTCCATAAGACTAGTTTTTTTGTGTCAGAATGTCTGACTTGTTTTTCTATGCCCTTAAGGCGTAGTTTTGATTTTTTACTCTTTATCTATGTACATATGACATTGTTTTGTTTGTCAGAGTAACTGACGTGATTTTCTATGCCCATAGGGCTTAATTTTGATGTTTAGAGTTCTTACTTTTTATCTATGTCCCCACATGACATTGTTATGTTTGTCAGTGTGTCTGACTTGTTTTTCTATGCCCATAAGGCATAATTTTGATATTTAGGGTTCTTATTCCTTTTCTGTGTTCATGTGATATAGTTTTAAATTTCTGACGTGATTTTCTATGCCCATAAGGCATAGTTTTGAATCATGGGCTTTATGCTCTATGTATCTCGGTCCATACGACATAATTTAGTATGTCAGTTTTTCTGACTTCTTTTTCTAAGTCCTTAAGACATAGTTTTATGTACTAGGGAATATTCATGACTCCCTAAACTGTATGGCCATGTTTAGGATAACTTAATGGTGGAAATAAAGTTATCTAACGCTTTTTTCAGTGACCTAATTAGGTCTGTGACAGATAGCAGTCGCAGTTGTTTCTTTTTAGTGTACCTTTTTACGGTTCGCAACCTGTGGAAGTAGTGGCCCGCGGGAATAGTGCTTAGTTTCCGGCCCCCTTCAGGCACCGTTTGTATTAGTTAACACTTTATTGTGTGCCCAAGATTGGGTGGAAGCATAAACATACTATTGAATGTACAGGCAGTAATAATTAAGAATAGACCGGCCATAGTATCTTCACAACCTAGATTCCTAGTAGCTCACCATTTACTATTTGTAAAATGATAATTTCTCTTTTAGGAGACTAATCTTTGTGTTTTGTAACTCTCATTGGAGTTAACTATTGCTAATTAGTTCATTTAGTAGCTAGTTCTTCTTAGTAACTCTGTTAATTAGGACTTACTAGAATTTAATATCGTTAACTATTATTTAACTATACTTAATGTATATACTTTTCAAGTCCAAGTCTAGTAGTCGTGAAGCTAGATAGAATTTTTATATTGCTGCCTAACTTTAAATTAATATATGCTTTCTATTTATTTTGGCGTCTTCCTAGCAGAATGTGCTTTAGTACTAAATTGAACTGCTACTGGACTCATTACTAGACTAAACTTTACACTCAACTTTACTTGTGTTCATTCTTAGTTCCAAGATGGGAAGTATAAGTTTATGGTTACTAATTTAATTTCTCTAACTAAGCAAGGTACTGTTTGATCTAAGACCTATTTAAACCTTATGTAATTTTATTGACTAGTTTATAACTCAACTAATTTGTTCTAACGAGGATTCACTATATTTAGCCAGTTATATCCAGGCCCCCTCAATACACCCTATCCCACATTGACCTAGTTATATCCAGGCCCCCTCAATACAACTTATCCCTATCTTTAGCCAGTTATATAGAGTCCCCCTCAATACACCTTATACCTATATTTAGCAAGTTATATTCAGTCCAACTCATTACACCCTATCCCTATCTTTTGCCAGTTATATCCAGTCTCCCTTAATATACCCTATCCTTATCTTTAGCCAGTTATATCCAGTCCACCTCACTACATCATATCCCTATCTTTAGCCAGTTATACCCAGTCCCCCTCAATACACCCTATCCCTATCTTGAGAAAGTTCTATTCAGTCCACCTCATTATGCCCTATTCCTATCTTGAGATAGTTCTATCCAGTCCACCTCATTACGCCCTATCCCTATCTTGAGCTAGTTCTATCCAGTCCACCTCATTACGCCCTATCCCTATCTTGAGCTAGTTATATCCAGTTCACCTCATAACACCCTATCCCATCTTGAGCTAGTTCTGCACAGTAGATGGACTCTTAAATCAAGGTATATCTTCCTTCTGAGCGAGCCATTGATTCTTACAAGCGCTTTGTTTGCCATTTATTTACTTATAGACAAGGATCGCCTACAACCACAATAAAGGAATTAAAATACATTTTGTAACGAAACTATTAACTCTTAGCTTTAATCTAGTTGCATTTTAATAAACCTAAATTTAATAATGAACATGGCCTCCATACAAAAAGTTGGTGACACACCGAATAGTTTATAAGCTTCCAGTCCTGACCACATAATACAATGATACCCGAACCCGTGGAGAAGGGGACGAACGACAAAGGTCTAGTTAGTATTTTCGCTAATGGTGAGGGTGGAGAACCAATCCAAAACATGTGTAATGAGATTTGTTTTTTCCTTAAATTGTTACCCCACCCTCTCCAAGTAAATGCATCCACATTTATGTTTTATCTTCATCCCATCAATGCTGCCCAAATTTTTGTTAAACCTATACCACGTGAGAATATGTTGATCCTAGCAGCTATTATAATCCGAACCCAGCCCTTTATAAGTAATTCATGAATACTCCTCCTTGTTCCTTTCCCAGTAGTACCAACAAAACGCCGCGCTCCAACATTCCCGCGACTCGACTATACATCACAGACCTCATTCCTTCCCTCAAATTAACTAAACCGCTCTTCCCACGAAGCACTTGTCGATAATCTAACCGTCTGATGCCTTCCTTACTAAGTGTCTATACGCTCGTGGAACAGCCATAAAACATCTTTAGTTCGATTCCCGCCGGGACCTATTAACCCAGAAGTCTGAACGCGAGGTATAGCCGAGGAAAGCAAGTAAGTAGGGTGGGATGGTGGGTGGGCCACCTACCGAGGCTGTTTCACTATTCCCTAGAGAAGGAAGGAGGAAGTGCCAGACTCGAGTCTCGGTGTGGGTTGCTTCGTTATTCTAGCCTCTTTCTTGAGAGAGAATACTCCACAAGGTAAATACAAGTTACATTGAAAGAACGAACGGACATAAAATGTAAGTGGCTTGTTTACTGTTTGTGTGAAAACTTTGTCCGCCTTCTGGACTTGGCTTCTATACTCATTTATACCTGCTTATTTAGTATTAACTACATTAAGAAACATGTTTACTTGAGAATTATTGAACTCCACTTTTGATTGAAAAAAAAAATATAGGCTGCATAAAATGTAAATAAGTTAAATTGCATTTCTATTACAGTGTCACCCGCCTCGGTGGCGTAGTTGGTTAACACGCTAGTCGTGTTGAGCTCGACCGCCGAGGACGGGGAGATCGAGGTTTGAATCTCGGTCGGGTGAACTGGGGCGGGTTTTTCCTAAATGGTTTTCCACTCTCCCTCCACGCAAATGCGGGTTCACTTCCTCTCAATTCAACCTTCACAATTCCTAATCCATTAGAGTAATTAGTACTTAAGCGTATAACCCGAACGGGTAGTAAGACGCGGTGCTAAATATTATTATTATTATTATTATTATTATTATATTGGGTGACCTGGTGGTCTAGGGGTAAGGTGTCAGACTTCTGTGCTGGGGTTCCGGGGTTCAATCCTCGGTCCCGGCACAGATTTATCTGATTGCCAAACCCTTCCTTCACCTCTGACAAGATGTGTATTAATCACAACTTGTTAATGTGAGGAATGCCAGGCCTCCGTGGTTCGGATTCCACGTTAAACTGTAGGTCCTCCATTTCATCTCACAATCACCCTACCATTGCACATTAGCGTAAGTGCGTATAACCCGAACGGGTAGTAAGACGCGGTGCTAATAATAATAATAATAATAATATTATTATATTATTATTACAGTGTCTTGAAAGTTTGTTAAAAAAATTTAGCACCGCGTCTTACTACCCGTTCGGGTAATACGCTTAAGTACTATTACACTAATGAATTAAGAATTAAGAAGGTTGATATTAGAGGAAGTGAACCCGCATTTGTGTGGAGAGAGAGAGTGGAAAACCATTTAGTAAAAACCACCCCCAGTTCACTCGACCGAGATTCGAACCTCGATCTCCCCGTCCTCGGCGGTCTAGCTCGACACGACTGGCGCGTTAGCCAACTACGTCACCGAGACGGGTTGAAAGTTTGTTGTGGTTTTTGTGCAACGCTTCTTACTATTTGTTCAGGCTATCCGCATGAATATGCAACAAACGGTACCACGCAACATTTCGTACCACTCAGGTGAATGATGGCTGGCTGGCTACCTGAGAAGGGTCTACTAATTACGACTTTTAAAATATTTACGATGCGACAAATGGTCCCACATGATGGGAAGGTGTGCCAGGCTTCAGTTTTAAATTCAGTTAGACGAATTTAATTTAATTAGTGTGTAAGATGCCTCTGATATGCAAGGTCACGTCGCAAAGGAGAATGGCAATGGTAGTGGAGCGTTTCACGTATTTGAAATCTAACTTATCCTAACCTGACCAAACCTAACCTAACTTAACCTTATCTAACCTAACTCACTATTTAACTTAGACTAACGAAATTTTGACGTTCTCACAGTTATCTACTATCCAGTAATGAACCTTGCTTGCACATATTAGCTAGTTTTTATTTTTTTAAGCTAAATAGATAGACGTGGTACCATGTGTCACATCGTAAACATTTTGAAGTCATTAGTAGACCCTTTTCAGATAGGGTGGTACAAAAATCGCTAAATATCAAGTAGTACAAAATGTCGCTGGTACCATTTGTCAGCACCTATCAGCATATTATATGCAACCAAAATGAGTGTGTGCACTTTACATTTAGGCCTAATTTACTAAATACACAATTAAAAAAAAAAGTAGGGTCTATAGACCCCACCGTACGACAAGGACCGTTGGGCCAAGCTTGTCTCTTTCAAATCGCCGGGGATGGACGGTCAGGGCTTGAGTCCCAGCCGGGTGTAATAATCGTGGTTTGAGCTAAATAGTTTATTACTCTCTATCCACGAATATGTGGATACATGTATTCTAAGGGACACCCTACTCACCCCTACCACATTAGCTTAATTCATCCATATGTGGCCCTAACGTGTAGTGAAATTCTGTGAGGTAAACAAAACAATGTACTCATAATGATACAAAACATTATGTGTATATCTACTGTGGAGTGAATATAATACAGGATTATTCACAACAATGTTCTACAACAATGTTCTACAACAATGTGGCAAAGACAGCATTAGGACAGGGTTCCTCACAATAAGTTCTACATATTAATGAGGATGAATTCTCTCTAGTTGATGTCTTCGTGCAACCCAAACAGGTATTCGGTCTTGGTGAAAATAAGTAAATAAAATAACGACTTAATCAGGGATTTAGGATTGGGAGGGTATCTTGTAGGAATTGCACCCGAATTAGTGTGGAAAAGTTGAAAACTACAGTAATAAATGACATGTAGAAGATCACCAATTGGTGCACCCTAGCCGTTATTCAAAGCTTGACTTTATCGTCACCGGTAAACAGGTATATTGCGAGACTAACGCCTTTAACCAAATAATCACCATTGTGGCTAGGTTTTGAGCTGAACTCGTTATCAGGTCATCTACTTACATAAAATATGTTAAAATGTGTCAGATACAAAATATAGAACATGTATGTTTCATACGCACAGTGTGCGTTTATTACCACAGCGTCTTACTACCCATCCGGGATATACGCATTTATTTACGTTTGTGAGGAAAGGATGAGAATGGTATAATTTAGAGTAAATGTATCCACCTTTATTGGAGGTATATTTGTGTAGATGGAGAGTGAGAAACTACTTAGGAAAGAACAGCCTCATTACAACCAACTGAGACTCGAACTTTAACCTTACCACCGCTTTCAAATCAAATTACATGAACCTGACATTTAGTCCTCCTACCCACCAATGTGGGTCAGTGTGAATAGCTTTTCAAGAGAAAATAAATAGTATCTGGATAGGATGTACTCTTTGTTTATCTTGACAAATTACACGATGGTGGTGTTTATTTATGATAGGGTCATAGTGTAACCCCTTATGGTGGGGGTGTAGGGGACGTGAGTTAAGATGGGTATTTTAGCGATTTTTTAAGCAAAACATTTTTACATTTTATTAATTAATTGAAAGGAACGCCTAAGAATAAGTTATAAAGAGGTTTAAATAAATAAAAAAATCAGGTACATACTTATAAAGTAAACCTCTAACAACTAAATTTATATAATAATTCCCTGTCACTTATATCAAAGTTTTCTTTCTCGGAAACTTTAGTTTACTATTACCATGTCTTATTCAGTTATTCGCCAATCTAATATTTTTATATGTTTTTAATTCTTTAACCTGTAATCTTTAATATCAATGTATTTGTTATTTTTGCTATAATTTTAATATATTAATATTATTATTATTTAACCCATTCAATTGTCCTGGTTTATATTTACTCCAGTTTCACTCTCACAAAATATAACTGATTCTATTATCAATTTTTAAAATACTTTATTCAATATGTGTCTTACAAAATGATATGTTATACTTATTCTCTGACAATTTTTATTTAAACTCTTTATGATCTATATTTTAAGGTTATTCTTCAATTCACCATATAACCTAAGTAATCTTATATGCTTTCTAGTTTTACTTTATAAGTATGTACCTGATTTTTTATTCATTTATACCTCTTTATAACTTATTCTTAGGCGTTCCTTTCAATTAATTAATATCATAACTCTCCTTACTAAATCACCATGAATTTAATTAATTTTTACATTTGTAGCTCAAAATAAATAAAATAATGCTTCTATACAAGCATAAAGTTAAATTTTATTCACATGGTGACCTCAACAGTTGTTGAAAATCTGTCAAGGGTGTCCTGGAATTTAATGAGAAGTTTTTTTCTTTATTTAAAAAGATTCTCATCCACTGCTGCTATGCTCATGACAGATGTTCAATCAATGTTAATAATAATAATAATAATAATATTTAGCACCGCGTCTTACTACCCGTTCGGGTTATACGCTTAAGTAATAATTACACTAATGGATTAGGAATTGGGAGGGTTGAATTTAGAGGAAGTGAACCCGCATTTGCGTGGAGGTAGAGTGGAAAACCATTTAGGAAAAACCACCCCCAGTTCACCCGACCGAGATTCGAACCTCGATCTCCCCGTCCTCGATAGTCTGGCTCAACACGACTAGCGCGTTAGCCAACTACGCCACCGAGGCGGGTTTCAATCAATGTTGATCAACATGTGAAAAAAAAATTTAATTCTAAGTTTGTATAGAAGCAATATTTTATTTATTAAAAAAAAATGCTTTGCTATAAAAACTGCAAAAACACAGACATTTTCTCGTGTTTTCTTCTAACCCAACCTTAAGGTGGAATGTTAGGGAAAGTGAGATAAGAGCAATTTTTTATCAGTTTTTTTTAAGCAAAGATTTTTTTTCGAAAAATAAAAATGTACTGCTAAAGCAGAAAAATGGAATTTAATTTTCTTCCGCGAATAATTTCATCAGTTATTGAATATCGGTCAAGGATGCTCTGTAATTTAATGATACATTTTTCTTTACATTAAAAAAGTTTGTCATTTAATACCGCTTTGCTCATGAGTCATGACCAATATTTAAGAATTGTTTAGACTACCCATGTAGAAAATTAAACTCTCTGTTTCTTGTAGAGAAATATTCAAATTATTTTGACCATAGAAATGGTTTTCTATAAAAAACGGTAAAAAAAACACCTTTTCTCGAGTCCTCCTCCATCCCACATGAAGGTAATACCTTTCAAGGCAAAGTGAGTAAAGATTTAGTTTTACCTCACCTTGACTTATTCCACTATGTTTCAATCCTATAGGCCTAAGTTTCACCATAGTTGAACAGATGAAAGGTAAGCTTGCTACCATTCACACTAAACTTAGTGTACTTGCTCATTAGAGTAATTAAGAAATATAATTGTCAAGAGCAGGCGGTCGATAGTCGATGATAAAAAGAGCTGCATTCAACAACACACGACTGATAACTTGGTTGCGGAACGCTTTGAATGCAAAGTTGCACTTTCGAGATATCGATCCCAGGAGACGTGACTGAGATTACAATAACCCGCCACCATTTCTACGTCTTGAGACGAGAGAAGGGTTTTACATAATTGAGTTCACAATTACCATATTTGTCTTATGCATATAACCTTACTGAATTATTTGAATAAAATAGGATCGGTTGAGTTATAGGTGCATTTGCGTGTTTCACTCTGAGCAAATGAGAGAAAATTTCAAATTTGTTTTTCATAGCTTAAAGTTGTAAGCGTGTTCATTCATAATGACGTCAAAGATTATAGGTCTACGCCATATATTAAATCAAAATAATTGAAATATCTAAAATACGAAATTCATCTGAATTAGTGGGCGCACGAGCTAAGCTTTCTCTCTCAACAAGTTGGGGTTCGAGTTCCACCTTGGTATATTAAAGGCTTTTTTTATAAATTTTTTCACTCACTCTCCAATCAAATAAAGGTAAATTTACTCTAAATTCTACATTCTTAATTTCTACTCAATTTAATGTAAATATTAGGATAGCCTGGGTGGGTGCCAATTGGTTTAGTGAAATATATTTTATTTAAAATATTTATTTTTAATTTGGTAAAATATTTGATCGATTAAGTGAGTTAGAACATATATTGGAGGGCATAAAACTTCTACTCTTGTTAATGTTACCACTTGGTAAAGGTGCCATTATAGATAGCCATAAAAATATTAACAGCGCAACACTTTTTCCCCGGGAGTATCCCATCAGCCCTTTTCACCTTTTCATCGAGTTATTTCTCTGACCCCAAAAAGAGTCCGCAGAAAGTCCAAAGCATCGTTTAAAAATAAACGATCGGTTGAGTGTGAAGATGTCGTATGGACCCAGCCTCCCTTATACCACTTCTCTGAGGTAGGTATACAGCTCCAGTGTCCGAGTGTGACATCAAACCCCTCCTTCTCAACCCTCAACCCTCAACCCTTCCCGATACCTCGTCCCACGAGGATGTCGTCTATATACCTCACAGTTCCCCTCCGAGTGATAAACAACCCTTCTCCCCACGCCGTGAAACTTCCAACTCCCCCACACTACCCATTGACATACCGAGCACTCTTTTTAGGGATCTCTGGTGAGTTTCTCCTTGGGCGATCTTTAGATGGCCAGCATAACAGCGTGGGAGAGAGAGAGAAAAAAAACAGATAAATACTTTTAGAAAAAAACACGGCGAAAGGGATTCATTCATGCTCCGAATGATGTTGTCGTGGCTAGGTATAGAGCTGAGGGGTCCAGGTTTAGTTCAGTGGAGAGGTAAAACTAACTTTTAAATTAAATAAGTTGTCTTTTTGCTGAGTGCCAAGGTTTTTATATTCCACGACGTCTTCGGGCTATGTGTATACATTAATTGAGTTAGAGGAATGAGGAAGGTGGAACATGAGGAAAATATAACCGCATTTGCGTGTAGGGAGAGTAGGAAACAAATAGAAAACACCTCTATTACACCCACCGAGATTCGAACTATAGTATCCTTGTCACCGGTAATTTACTCCAAATAAGATGACACGTTAGACGCTGAGAACACACCGATGCAGGGATGCATGTGGCGACAGTAGGTGTACGTTAGTCCGCGCCACAACACCAAAGAATGGGCAAGCAGCTCATTTGTTTCGCGACAAGACATTGTCGCAGCGTGACGCAACGTGCTGCAGACGTCTGACTGCCACAACACAATCCAATGAAAAGGCAGCACACTGCCATGTGCACGTTGTCGCCCAGCGCAGACCGTTGCGACACAAAAGGGTGGGAGCTCCTTTCATTTATTTCTCGCGACAAAACATGGAAGACATTTTGAACTGTGCATGCATCAGGCCCCAAATAACATGTGGGTTTTCGGACATGCTATAAAAAAAACATGTGTCCCGTTGTCAGGATAATTTTTCACTCATAGTTTACACAGTGGTCCTGGTTATTTAAGTGGTAGAGCATTGGCGTTCTAAGTCAAGGTCCGCGCTCGATTTCCGAATCCAGGTGTAATTTTTTTGATTCATTAATATGATACTTGATGCGTCTATTTCCATAACTAAAATATCATACTTTTTATGCTTCGTCTTCATGTACAAATCAATTGTATAGGAGATTGACTTACTCCACCTATTTTAAACTATAGGCCTAACTATATAATCCATTATATCAACACCCACGTCTTTATCGTCTGGCTCTCCGTAAATAACTTAAAAATTGTATAAGATGCATTGGTTTAAGAAAAAATTTGTTCGAAATAATACTACCTGTTCGGGTTATTTGATATGTTCCAAATACATTGTGGATTATATTATTTAGCGATTACCAATTTCTTCCTTTTATTTTACTGAAAATAAATTGTGCTTAAACACTTCAATATATATTATTATATATATTTATTATTATTATTTGTTCTTATATGAAGTTTGTTACCATTCCATCTTTTTGCCAGTGAATTTAGACCGCCAATCGCCTGTACCTCTGCCCCCTCCTTCAGTTCTAAAATTTTCATCTTTCCTTCAAGTCAGCCAACATTTGAATCCTCCTCCTTTCCTTCTGTGACGTCATGCAGAAGAGAGTTCTTCCTAGAGATGTGTCCGATCCACTTTGCTTTGTACCGAAGAATCGCATCCAAAATGTTATCTTATCACCTACACGTACGTACATATTACACGTATAGAAAATCTTTAAGTACTATAGATTACGGTTTTTGACCGTTACTTTATTAAAACCAAATATACATCATACAAAGAGTCAAATTTTTTTTTAATATCCCTTTTTATGATTACGAAGAATTTTATCAAACCGTTAATATTCTGTAAGAATAAGTGTTTCGGTAAAGAAAACTAATCATACATTCTATATGGGGCATGAATAATTATTATTCTCGGCAATTTTTTTTATCTTTATATCACTATTTTACTCGCAACATCTTTTAGCTACTGATGAGCTGGTAGTGTTTATTCGAAAAAATGTGGCCCGTAAAATTTCAGGATGTCCGGAAAGTAAATCTAAGTTCATGGTACATATAAAAAAATACATCAAATATATGTTGTACGTAATCGTTTATAAAATTAAGCTATAATATAAAATCATAATCATCATAAGAGTCGTGTTACATAAAATATCTCCGATTGTGTCCACTGTTTGGATATAATTATATAGGGTATGTTTGTATTCCTATACAAGGTAGGATTTTATGAATCACGCCTCGATAATCACTCTGACTATACACATCTATACGGAGGCAGAAGGGAACAAAAAGGTACATTTTAGAGGAAATGTACCTGTATTTGCCGGGAAGGAAGGGGTTAAAACTTCTGTACACCCAAGTGAGATCCGAACACCAACCTCTTCCTTACAGTAGAGCCTGATATGAACCTGACTGGTTTGTCCAAGCACCCACCCGTGCGGGATGTGGAAACTTTCTATATTAGCTTCACATCACTTGTAATTCAATTTAACAAATATTTTCAAACGTAATGATAAACTAATTTTTCACGTCACATCATGTCTCTCTGTTCGTAGGTATACTATAGGAAGAAAAAAGAAATAGTTATTACAAAAGTGAATAACGCGTGTATAAATTTTTAAGTAAGGTATAAATCATTTTGATAATGTTCTAGCAAAAAAATCTTTTGGGGGAAAAAAAAGATAAAATGTTTGCTTCAGTAACTAGCCAGGCTTAGTTCAATATTCTACATTTATTTATCTCAACAGATTTTTAAATATTGTTCAAGAGAATGAAAGCATTTGAACAAAATTCTTTAAATGGAGAGAAAAGTTCCTTCAAGTGCCGACATGCATAATATATATGATATATATATATAAGATATATATATATAAAGACGAATTGAGTTTACTTCATATAGAGCAGTGGTTTCCAAACTTTTTGAATAACGTACCACCTCAACAATGTTCGTAATTTGGAGTACCACCACAAATATAATGCTGAATATTTACTATTTGGACAAAGTTTTAATGGTGCCCCACCTGCCACGTGTCTATTTTAGCTTGAATCAATGTTGCCACCTTTCTAACCACTGGTTAAGTCTGTTTTACTTTTGGTTTGACACAATCATAATATATTTGTAAAATATGATGAGGTCCTATCTTTTTCCTACTTTTATTTGCTTGTTTTGTTTGGCTCCTCACGGCGTACCACCGGGAATAATAATCACACCCACTTCGGTGGCCGCGTGGTCTAACGCGCTACTCTCGCAGTAGACTAGACTTGCGATGACGTGGAGATCGAGGATCGAATCTCGGTCGGGTGTACTGAGGTTTTTTAATCCAAACTGGTTTTCCATTCCGCTTCCACGCAAATGTGGGTACACTTCATCTAAATATAACCTTCCCGATCCCCTGATCCCTAAAACCGTTAGCGTAATTAGTACATAATGTATAACCCGAACGGGTTGTAAGACGTGGTGCTAAAAATATTTGTAAGTACCACATTTTGGGAACCGCTGATATTCAGAATCAAATAAATGTTTCTACTGAAGAAATATTTTGATAATTAATGTATGAACAACAATTTTAGTTACAAGAACTGCAAAAATAAGGACGTTACCTTGCGTTTATTTCCACCTCACGACTACACGAGTTTACCCGAGGATTTACTCTAAATGTCACCGGTTGTCTAACATTCCATTGTCCGCAGGGAACATAAGGTCTCTCAGGACTTTGTCAAAAGCAATAATTTACTCTCGGTAAAATAGAATATGGTTTCTGAGAAAACATAATTACTAACTCTCACAAACTAAATAAATGTAATGCTTCTGGCAGTAGATTGCACTGGAGAGAAAAAAAAAGTTCAAACAAACTTTAAAATAAAAATGAAATAAACATAAAACGAATTAAGAGTCGTGTTGTACATAAGGTAACTTTGATGTAGTTTGTGATTTACATAGAACCGTCAAGTGGCATTCCATCCACAAAGTACTAGCACTTAAAATATATTCAAAGAACAGTGTAAGGGTTATTATATAATCGCAACGATTATAATACAGGGTTTTCATTTTCCATACAAGTGAGCAACCTCAAACAAAATAAAACCGTCTACTTCAAAGCATAGAAATAAATAAACCCACGTAACTAAAGTGTTTTCATTTCACACCATTGGGATCTATTTTTAGGACGATGGTAGAGAGGGGAAATAATTTAACTGTTCTATTCCTAAGCATAATTTCACATTGAGTGAATTTGTAGAAAAAGTTTCAGTAGAATATAATATTATTAATAATAATAATAGTAATAATAGTATTAAATAGTAATATAAAAACAATCAATAAAACATAAGAATTTTAGTTTTTAATTGAATATTTATTATCTATTTAATCTTTAATATAATATATACCCGCCTCGGTGGCGTAGTTGGCTAACGCGCTAGTCGTGTTGAGCTCGACCGCCGAGGACGGGGATATCGAGGTTCGAATCTCGGTCGGGTGAACTGGGGGTGGTTTTTCCTAAATGGTTTTCCACTCTCCCTCCACGCAAATGCGGGTTCACTTTCTCTAAATGTAACCCTCCCAATTCCTAATCCATTAGCGTAATTAGTACTTAAGCGTATAACCCGAACGGGTAGTAAGACGCGGTGCTAAATATTATTTAATATGATATAGCTACCAGTATTGGTGGATACGATGCACAAGGCGTCATACTCGTACTTTCTGGATTATTGCTGATGGGGAGGTTAAAGTTTCGTACCCTAGCCGAGTGTATAGTGGTTATTTTTACTAAATATTTTCTCACTCCCTCTCCCCGCAAAAAGCGAGTACACATCAACCCCGAGATCAAATAAAAACTAAGGGATATTATTTGCGTTCCTCTAATTTTTTAAGTTTGGTTGGTTGTTTGTATTAACTAACCTCAGTAGGTAAAAAGTGTTTATTTAGCAAATAAAAAACTTTAAAGGTAACGTTTCACGTATTTATTTAATCTTATCTTATCATTTTCCCCTATTTAGACGACTAAGACTCTAGAATAGCAATAATCATACACATAGCATGTAACTTAGTGAATTTTTTTTTTTGTGCTACGATATAGATTCTGGACTGAGAAACTTTGCATTGGCACGAATGAAAATTTGAGGGTGTTTACCTTGGGCATAGTTTATTTTTTAATTTTTAATTTTATATATTCAAAACTTAACGCCTATAACCATTTGACAAAAAGTAGGGATTTTACTTTTGTTAAATTTATTCTAAGCCTAACGGTTTATACCACTTGATCACCAGTGCAAGTAGCTCCCCAACCAAGAAACGTAGAAAGTCGAAATATATACTCAGTACCGTAACTAGGCAGGCGCAACAGGTGCACAGGCACACGGTCCAGGTCAAAAGGGGGAGGGGGGGGCGTGAAATGGAACTGACAAAAAATTGTTAGATATATTAATTATATTTTCAAATTTAAAATTTCTCCGCCGTGCTCTACTGTGCGGTTCAGATGTCGGTGAACCAAGCGCGTCAAGAGAGCCCAACAAGATTTTGCATATTAAAATTAATTAAGACTTATGAGCAACTATCGGACAAGAACGATTATCTAATGTTTACAGAATCTCGATTGAATAAAATATCGGTAAATATTAATTATGATGATGTAATGAATGGATTTACTAAAATGAAAGCCAGAAAAGTGTAATTAAAATAATTATTTTCATTTATAAATGCATGTTAATGTTCTTTTATATTTCTTGTGTAAATGAAAATTATTTATAAACAATAAAATGTGTATATTTTTTTATGGTCCCCCCTCCTCCCAAAAATTAAGGGGCTCGAAATATAAAGCCTTGCACATGGCACATGAAAAGCTAGTTAAGGCACTGCGAATACTTATATAAGGAGACCTGAAGCGTTTTTGTTTACTAATATTTAGGCCTACACATTTATTATATATTATATTAATAAAAGTATAACATTGTCTCTATGTTTGTATGTATGTATATCTATTCAAATATTTGTAGTGCTTCTCAATAAGCTAAAAACTCGCCTAGGTGGTGCAGTTAGCTAACGCGCTAGTTTCGTGTTGAGCTAGACCACCGAGATGGGGAGATTGAGGTTTGAATCTCACTCGGGTGAACTAGGATTGACTTTTATTGGATGGTTTTCCACTCTCCCTCCACATAAATTCGGGTTCAATTCCTTTATATTCATCCTTCCCAATTCCTAGCCCCTTAGCGTAATTAGTACTTAAGTGTATAACCCAAACGGGTAGTAAGACGCTGTGCTAAATATTATTATTATTATTATTAATAATAATAAGATAAAAAGTTGAAATTTGGTGAAATTGTGTATGAACCACGCAAAACTTTCAAACTTGAAAAACAGATAAAAACAAAATATATAAAAATATTTTTTTTAATTTATTTAATCATTTTAATTCGTCGACAAGTTATTTGCGTTTAAAAAGTCAAAAGCAAGGAGAACCCATAATATAAATCCCAATGTCAAATTCAAAGCGAAATTGCAGATTATAATACAGTAACCTGTTTCATAGTTTTATTTGTTGTCTGGTATTCATATTAATAAATAAAATAAAACAATATTCCTTCAACAAATAAAAATGAGAAAGGTAAAGTTCTACATGCTTATTTAATATAAGCTGACATTTACTTACACATGTATTCAAACAAACCAATGACTTCTATGTATAAAATAAGTTTACAAGACTGCTAACATTACCATGATTGCAGCGAGTTCTCAATATTTAATCACTTTTAAAATAATGAGTGAATAGTTATTTTGAGAGGTAAATCTTTGGATGGGTTTTAATGCTTTATAAAAGGTCCTGTGTTCGATGAAAGTGTCCAAGTGTCCTTTTTATTAATATTGAATATATTTTATAACATGCTTTGTAAGTGTAACAAATAAGAGGTTTTGACCTTTTATCGATAAGGAGTCACCGTGTTTGATATTTTTCTCGGTCATTTGTTTTACAACCTCGAAATTATGTAATCCTCTAGGATTGATTGTTTCACGTTTCTTCAGGAATAAATCCAATAGAAGGAATTCTCTATAAGTCGAGAGATTTGGTGATAGCGACAGATTTTTATTTAAAGGACAAATATTACCCATTTATTCAATGGCGGCAGTGTTTTCATTTTAAACTCTTATCTATATTCCCCGTAGAGCTTCTTGGATACAGCATCTTCTATTGAAACAATTATATCGTAGAATTGGGCAACATGATTTCAACTTATAAACTATATAATTTGACGGTTACAACAAATTTAATCAAGTCATTTTACGTTGTTTAAGTTTCTAAAGTAAAAAATTGTCTCAAAATTACAACTAAATATAGAGAAATTAATAATTTATGTAGCAGAATAATGAATGCTGCTCTGGTAGTTATCTCAATATTAGCTTATAAGTTTATTGGTAACAAGCAGCTTAAGAAAAAAACGTTTAGAACATGTAAATATTATATATTTTAAGTTTTTTATTTTATTTATTACAATTTTATTGTGTTATTAGTTTGATATATTGTAATAGATATTCATATTAATATTCATATTATATTATATCATATTTTATTATTATTATTATTATTATTATTATTATTATTATTATTATTAGCACCGCGTCTTACTTAATCACAACTTGTGAATGTGAGGAATGCCAAGCCTCCACCGTGGTTCGGATTCCACGTTAAACTGTAGGTCCTTCATTTCATCTCACAATCACCCTATCATTACACATTAGCGTAAGTGCGTATAACCCGAACGGGTAGTAAGACGCGGTGCTAATAATAATAATAATAATAATAATAATAATTAGATTAAGATTCTTTGATTTTCATTGAACGTTGAGTAGATTTTAGATAGTGGGAACGAATTTTATCTTCATTAGAAACCGAAACTAGGATTGTAGGGGTTTGCGAAGCTTCGAAACTTCGACTTGGCTTCGAAACAAATTCTGGCTTTGAAGCTTCGCAAATAAAAATCTTGTCAGTTAAAATACTCCATTTATGTTCAATTATTGCCATCCAGATATTTTTGTACATTATAAATTAATATTTATATGGGAAAAATCTTAGGAAATTTAAATGAATGTTGTGATAATAACTTGATTTGTCAGAGTAGCACGGAATATTACAAACAATTGTGCGATAAAACATTTTCCAAGTAATTTTAGCGCATAAAATAATATAAATAGACATAATAGTATATTTTTTCAAACATAAAACAACAAAAAGAAAATATTCAAACCTCGATTCGGCTTCGAAAATATTTCATATATTCGATTCAAGTTCGCTTCGAATTGAAAACGTGGACTTTGCGCGCCCCTATTAGATTTTCTTCCGTATTTACTATCCAACCCGTGCCCGAAACCGGAGCATGAGATCTTCGGTTAATGTTCGAAACATAATTCCAAATAGAGTGGGGCTTCAACAACATTAATAGGATGAAGAATATTTTTTTTTATAATTCTGAAACAATAATTTAAATTTTTTGAAATATAGTAAAATGATTTCACTATTTTCATTTCCAATATAGCATTTGTATAGGAAGCCTGGTTCCATTTGTATTTCCCACATAAATGACGTGTTAGTTTGTTTGTTGGTTAGTTAGTTAGTAAGAGCTGTAGACAGAGAAGAATAGAGGTGTCAACATTTTGAAAATATGAATTCTCGCCCCTTCATATTGAAATGGAGCCACTCGGATGTATGTATTATGTAGTTTGACTTTAAACCATTTACTACTGTGATTGAAACAAATCTGTTATTTTACGAGATGCATTGTTATTTTTTTTTTGTGACGCATTTATGTTAACCGGAACGTATTCGTATTGAATAGATATTTCCATTTTGAAACACAATACTCGGGTTTGACAACTGAAATCATTTCGCCGAGAGTGGTTTTCGGTGTTTCACGATCACACCAAAACGTAACCGATAATTCTTTTATGCCCAATAATATTTCTTCTGAACTTGCATGTACAACAACCATTACTCGCTTTGACCCAGCACCTTCTGACATGGAAACTAGGTATTAAAATACATAATTTAGAGAGTTGTTATTTTTTTACCCATAGATTTATTAACTTGTATTTGAGGATGTATACTACTAACACATTCTATAAAAGCTTACCGCAACAATAATAATAATATTTGTGTTGTTCATTTGTTTACTCGATAATTAACAAAAAACAAGGAACCATTAATTAAGTTCTCCCTTATTTTGGAAAGTTCCTAAATATAGATAATTTCAACTACAATTATTTTTATATTATTTAAATTAAAAAATTAAACTTGGGCATGGAAATCGATCCCTTGACTTCTGACTTAGTACGTCAATACTCTAACCACTCAGCTATCCAATAAACTTCTCACTATCAAATATTAGGCCTAATATAATGATACTGTTTTTCAAATAAGAATGCAAGTAGCATTAATTTAATTAAATTATTGTCTAATTTATTTTAGTTTATTAAAAAAAAATGCCCTAGCTTTGTTCATTTTCTTTTAAAGAAATAATTTTTACCATCTTACTTTCTCATGAGTATGAGGACTGTGTCGACCTCGGTGGTATTTAGGTTAAGTACTCGACTCAAAATCCGATATTTGTGAGTTCAAACCTAACCGAGGTCAATGGATAAAAATTCTTAGCACAACTTCTTTCGGAGGGAAAGTAAAGCCGTCAGTCCCATGTCGATTGTGGCATGTAAGATAACCCGGAAGGTATGTGACAATACCTTACCTGGCCAAATTGGTAGGCTCTTTTGCTCTCGCTCATGGAAATTTAGTGTGAAAGTCAACGGGGAGCCACAAGACTTCCTGACCTCCCCTAGTACGAGTATATGGGCTTTCTACCAGATGGCGAGCAGTTCTAACCCGCTCCAGATGGATATAAATCAGATCAAACCAACCGTTGGGTTATTGACTAAGGAAGAAGAATCTTCATAGGTAGTAGAAAGTCATGCGGTGAATGAAAAAATAATTGTTACTAAGAAAATTTACCTTTGATGTGAAATAGGTTCCGACAAAAGTGGTTCATGTCTGTATTTTAAATTAGGTAAAAAAATATTTTATATTCATTATTTATATAAAATTAATATAGTAGTCCTTTGCTGCTGACACTGATATCATGGTAGACATACAGTACAACTAGACCTATTTCAATATAGTAGTCCCTTGCTGCTGGCACTGATATCATGGTAATATACAGTAAAACTAGACCTATTCAATATAGTAGTCCCTTGCTGCTGGCACTGATATCATGGTAAATATAGTACAACTAGACCAATTCAATATAGTAGTCCCTTGCTGCTGGCACTGATATCATGTAAATATACAGTACAACTAGACCTATTCAATATAGTAGTCCCTTGCTGCTGGCACTGATATCATGGTAAATATACAGTACAACTAGACCTATTCAATATAGTAGTCCCTTGCTGCTGGCACTGATATCATGGTAAATATACAGTACAACTAGACCTATTCAATATAGTAGTCCCTTGCTGCTGGCACTGATATCATGGTAAATATACAGTACAACTAGACCTATTCAATATAGTAGTCCCTTGCTGCTGGCACTGATATCATGGTAAATATACAGTACAACTAGACCTATTCAATATAGTAGTCCCTTGCTGCTGGCACTGATATCATGGTAAATATACAGTACAACTAGACCTATTCAATATAGTAGTCCCTTGCTGCTGGCACTGATATCATGGTAAATATACAGTACAACTAGACCTATTCAATATAGTAGTCCCTTGCTGCTGGCACTGATATCATGGTAAATATACAGTACAACTAGACCTATTCAATATAGTAGTCCCTTGCTGCTGGCACTGAATGGAATCAGGGTTTCAATATAGTAGCCATGCTGCCGAGTGGTTATACGGTGCAACGAGTGTGGGTTTATTTTAAAAGAGTTTCCATCAGCCAAAATTGATGTATTTCCTTAAATTAAGCCCTCTTAATTCATATCCATTAAAATGAAGACGTCGATTTATTATTTGATGAACGATTTTGTATGGGTATTTAAGGTGCTTTTTCTTAAAACATACATCCGCACATTACTTCAAAATAAATGCATTTAAAAGATACATCACACCCAAAATCCAGGGGAATCCTCACTATCTCCAATGATATAGTTTTAGGCACTATGTGAATGGAACCATGGATTTTTGTTAAATAAAGAGGCACGCTATTCTGAACTAAGGTTTTCGACTTAAAGTACCATTTAAAACCAAATAAAGGTGCCATTTAATGTTTGCTTCTATGGCTTTATCTTTATCTGTATTCAAACCACTACCACCACAATCATCATCATCATTCATTATCATTATATGTTTCCAGCCTGTAGCCTCCATATTACTCTATTCATCGATCATTCTTCCTCATTTTATTGCTTCCATTCTTCTCCTCTCACTCATCTGGCTCCTCCCAAACTTCACTCCCATGGCCTCCACTTTCCTAGTCTCTCTTATATTCATTGTCTATGTTTTTGCTGCATATGTGACAATGGTTACAAAGTACGCCCTGTATTCAAACCAAACTTTCAATATCAGAAATTAATACAAAAATATCTCGCATCTACAAAGTAACAATGGTTTGGTATAACACAACTTTATCTTATATTGAAAAAATATATAATGATCACAATCAAAGATAAGAATGTTATCCATCGATTATTGAATTCTAGGTGATTGAACAGCAATATAAATTGCTGTATCTAACCTACTGCTTCCCCTGGCTAGGGCTGAACCCTGACCTCACCGTCGGAAGCAAGATTGTACCCTACCTGCATGTTGCCACAATATTAGATAGAAATTGTTATAGCTTCATATCAAAATACAATTATAAAAAAATGTATTCGCTAGAAAAATAAATTCTATTCTAATTTTCCGACGCGCTACTAAAGTACAGTTGTATGTACACATGTTTATTTTTGTACTATTCATACCTTACTGACAGGCTACTTATTTGACTACAGCACCATTTCAATATAATTTCAATATGGCAAATTTGTTATTTCCTGCTGTTCAATTTCTTAAACTTTTTGTCTCGCATATCATTTTTGAGTTAGTTAATTATTTTCAACCAAATTTGGTGCGACTATTAAACTTAATAGAATAATTATGTGCGACATTTATTTAATTTTTTATCTAAATAACATGTTGACTGGCTTATATATATATATATATTATATATATATATATATATATATATATAAAATGAAAGTACAGCTATGCCAGCTAAAACTGTAGATAAGGAATTAAGACAAAGGCACATTTAAATCGGACAAAGCTTATATTTTTAGTGATTTCTTATTTTATAGAAATCATTTCAACAGCTGTCAAATTTATCTTTAAGATTTTTAATTTGTTTTCAATTAAGAAATTTCACGCATACTAATAACCGTACTCACCACACATGTTTAGTATTAAGCAGTTCTAGTCTACCTAATCCACCTTTCAATTATTTTCATAACACGTTTTTGTAAGCGTTGTTGACATTATTTATATCTCGATTGAGGCTACATTTAAAAAGGGTTTAAAGTTTGTTAGGTATTTTGACTCAAATTTAAGTTGAACACCCCCAGCACCACCAGCACCACCACCACCAATAACAATAATACTGAAACACTTGTTACTTGTTAAAAAGGTTTTTAACATAATAAATGGTACGGCGCAACACACAAACTTTCTCTCGCTTTTATCATAAAATAGACATAAATTTGTAAGATTTGTGAAACAAAATGGTAGGTATATACATTGTTGTAGAAACATTACACATAAGATCATAAATTAAATAAATATACAATGTTAATTACTTACTCTATGGCACTAGGACCATCTTTGTCCACCGAGGAGCATAATAATAAAATTTTCAAAGACCTGAATTATAAAGTATTATATATTTGCTTATAGCTCAGAAATTATTATTGGTTTTATAAAAATATATTTCAAATAAAAGATTTTTATCTTTAATAGTACAACAATTTTACAATGATAAGTTATTTTATATCTCAAATATTTGCGGAGAAATGATCAAAATTTTTCCGTATGTAAAGTATCCTCAAAGCTATTTTCATAAGTAAATGAGAAGAGCCATCTTGTTTTTAATGATAAACAAGTGTCTAGACATGAAATTTAATCAAAATCGTTATAGATAATTTTGAGAAAATTGATTTTATCTCTTTATGCCCTTCAATAAACTACCCTTAATTTTGGGGTTGGATGTCTAATTCCTAAAATCCTCGGGGGACCTTATGGAAATACCAGATACCAAGTTTTAGCCCAATCGGTTAAATGATTTCAGCTCTAGCCCAAGGTACAGACAGACGGACAGACATATGACATTGAGAAAACAACTTTTTTGGTTTCAGGGGGGTCATGAAACGTCGACATCTATCAAAATCTCGATTTCAATTTTATTTGACGATCACAATACTTTTTCTCCGAGGTGTTGAGATAAAGTAAAAAGAAGGGAATAAACAGTAATTAAAAATGCTTGCAAAATTTTTTTTAATGTGTTAATTTAATGTGCAGCAGACTAGCTATACAAACGGATATATTTTGTCAGTTTGATTAATGTTTTTGTTTAAGGCTATTAAATATACGCCTACGTTTTGACTTTAGTATAATTAGCACTTACAGTCAAGGTTGTTTCAAATCGAATAGTAAAATATGTGTATAAATACAACGGAGAATAAGTGCAAGGTTCATACAATTCGATTTAAACTTTATAAAAATATATTCATGCAAAAAAGTTAGATAATTTTATTTAAATATAAAGTAAACACCATTTTATTTTAAATATATTAATTGATGAAAGTTAAAACATTTAATAACAACCTACAAATATGCTAGTCGTTCCCGAATGTCTGCTCAACTTCCCTGCCGGCTTGGCGTGACGTCACAACTCAGCACCGAGGTCTTGTGTAGAGGTTTTGGAGGTGTTGGTCAGGTAGGTCTACTCGTGCGGTACTGTGGATTCACACGTTCGCCGAAAAAATAGCGCAGAACAGAAACGTAGTCACCTGACGAGCTCAAACCAATCACAATATTTCCGCCTTATCGGCGAGAGTTATTCAGCTAAAGTTCAACTCATCTCTACTTCATCCGCTCTGGCTGAGATGTCCGGCACAGGAGAACCAATCAAATCTTAGAACCACCTCAAGTCAGTGCGCATGCGCATTTCCCAATGCATGCGCTCTATAGCCAGAAACTAGCAGACAGCTTCGTTGGCCGTTGTGTGGAGATTTGAATATTCGTTAATGTAAAGAGTCTATATCGATGTATTGGATTGTGCCACGACACAGCGCTATAAATTGAAAATATCCATTTTGACAATGATCTAAAAAATATATTTATCCACTAGAAAATAAAATATGTTGATAATCAGTTGATTTAAGTTAGCGTTGCAATGCATCATGGGTCAACTTAAAGTGTGTGAGCTACTGCGCAGATTCTGCTTTCGATATTCTGCGAGCGTGTGAATCAAGCTTTAGTCGAGCCTGTCTCGTGAGAGATAATATGTGGCATCACTGGAGACAGCCGGAAATGAGTGCGAGATGTATATAACTTCCTACCTTGGCCCCGTCTTCCGCCATCCCCCCTCCCCTTACTCATATCATCTAGATGACACGTCAAAGAGACGAGTGCTGTGACGTCACAAGAGACTCGGACACATTTTTAGTACAAGAGGAATTGTAGTTTCGCTAATATTTCGTGTTAATTTTGGTTTGTTTGTGGGAAGTTGTTAGTTATGGTAGAAAGAAAAAAAACAAAACTTGTCACCATTTCCCCCCTCTTATTATATCAGCCATTAAAAAAAGGGTTATTTGGCTCCAGTGTATTAACGGTTCATTTTATTAAAAAAGATTTCGAGTAAAAATTAAAGGGAATTAAAATATGAATAAAACAAATCTCTTAAAATTTGTTGATTACTGGAACCATTTAGCCGCAATCAAGTGAACACAACTGTCATCCTTATTCAATCCAATACGAATAAAGGAAGCACTGTATCATACTGATGAATAAATGGAGAATGTATTTTGACCTAATTGAATGTTACCTTTCTTGTCACATTTTCTTGTAATAGAATCTAAAGGAATAATAACAGGCCTCTTTTTTTTGTTTCAGGTATTATGACTTAAACCCAAAATAAGTTCAAGGCAAAATTTAATAAAGGATTTTACTAAGTCCTAAGAAGAACAGCTTTCCTACATCATTATGTACACTACATTCTTTTTCAAAAAATTCGAGAAAGTACCAGTTTACGAACAACTTATGGTGAATATGAATTTAAGCGTTTAACTGAGATTTTGCAAGGAGTTTCATGTAGTGAAATTATCCACAGGGAAACAATATAACACAAGGATTGTTATAAGGACTTGACTAATCCTTCAAAGCTTGACAGAGCTAAAACAATGATTTAAAAAGGAGTTATTACAGATGGATACCCTTCAGAAGCGGAAAGAATGGCCAACCAGTAGTGCACTATCGAACACCTCTACAGAGGTAAAAAGACAAAGAAGAATGAAGTTTGTGCATAATTTGTTAATAATGCACTAAAGAAACGCTCCATGTAGTTACTTTTGTCAACATGGGAACTCAGCTGAAAGAAATAGGAGAATTATCAGAGTAAAAGGATAGTCAAGTCAGGTTAAGTGATGTCTTAACTTGCATAGAGCCCTTGATGCAGTTTCCTATGAGATAAAATATCATTTGCCTCGACTTTTTAAGCAACAGAGGTTAATTTTTAAAATAACAAGGCAACAAGATTCTTGCAAGAGTCTTGCTGATTTTTAGTTACTTAATGCAGTGAAAACCAAAACATGTCAATCAAACAAAATTATAATTATGAATCGTATAAAAATCGCTTACGCTATAATAATGAGCTGGAAGATTGCCCATCACATTTTTTAGAGCACTAGGATTTTTGCTTTTACCAACAATAACTGTTTTAAGCAAATCGCTACCATCTGCATTCGCACACAGCAAAGCTGAAACACGCTTCTTGCTTATTTTTCTGCCAGACGTAGTTTTCTCAGCTTTTGAAGCTTATGTATTGTCAGGTAGATTTTTCCGAAACAAACCAGTTTCGTCAAACTTATAAATTTGGCTTAAATGATAACCCTCAATTTTTATCAGATCATTCAGTTTTTCTAAATGGCTCAACAACTTCAAAATCTGCACTCAAATTTCCCCCAGAAATTTTCTTGTTTGAAATGTTGTGGCGTCGACCAAATCTAAACAACCAACCAGAGCTCGCTTTAAATTGTTCAAGTCCCATCTGTTTGGACAGTCTTTCAGCAGCTGCTTGAATTTCTATTCCTCGAACAGCTAGCCCATATGAACGAAGCTGAGAAAACCACTTGTAGACTGCATCATCCAGCGTATCAAAAGTAGGCATCCACATACGTTTAACTTCACTCTTTTCTTTTTATACATTAAACTTAAGAACAAAGTTAAGAATGTCACTTTTCGCCTTTTTTTATATCAGACACGGTTTGTTTGGCTATTCCATACTCAGCAAAAATACTAGACAAAACTCCTTTATCAAGTTTTTCTATCACTGAAAGTTTATCGTGAAGACTACGAGTTTTACGTTTACATTTCTGTCCTACACTAGGCTTACTTAACTACATGATTTAAAGGTTAGTTTGTAAAAACTGACAAGTGTGTGTACGCGCGCGACCAATAACTGACAAATACTGAACAAAACAAAACCGATTGCAGGTGCTGGCATCGAGCGGCAATTCGTGGAATTTCAGACAGTGACTCGTCTGGCCGTCTTGCTGGCGAGTGGTTTGAGTCAAGCATCGCATCCATATTTAAGCAAAACAACACAACGATCGATGTTTAATCGCTTGCTTGGAAATGTAAAACTCGCCAGATAAAAATAAGCATCCTTTATTTTTGTTAACAATTTTTTTACTGTCCGTTATAAGCGACGTACGTTATAATAGGGTCCGTTATAACGAGGTTTTACTCAAACTTTTATTTACAGGCGTCAGGTTCAAGCAATACCTGTTGCAGAACTACTGTCACTGTTACGTTTAGTTATTTCATGAAGTTTGAAGATTTTAGATTTTATTTTATGATTGTTTGCGAGTAATTTAATGTCAAATCGATGCTTTGCAGTCCCTTCGTTATCAGCTAGGTTAAGTGCATGAAGCTCTCATGGACATTGATGAAGACACCAATCTCAGAGGACTATCTGGTAACATTTCACGAGCTGAGGCTCAATGACTTGATAAAACTATTGAGAATTGAAAATTTGTTGCAGACCTTGTTGTGTGGTACAACATTCTGTATGAAATTAACCTAAACAGCAGGTTATTCCAGTCCAAGGAATTTTATTTAGCTGCTGCTACAAGGCAGCTTCATTCAACAAAATTATTTCTTGAAAACTGCATTAGTGATGTGGGATCTAAGAAGATGTTAGTAGATGCAAGAGAAATCACCGAATAACGAAATTCCAGCTTCATTTGAGTCAGAGTCAGGACCTACGCGTATGAAAATAAAGAAAAACCCGTTTTCGTTTGAAGCATAAGATGAGCTAATTCAAAATGCAAAACAGCAATTCAAAGTGAACTTTTATTTTGCACTCTTAGATACTTCAATAAACTCTATAAATGAACGATTTATCAAGATGGAATAAATCACATCTATATTTTGATTTCTTTATAACATTAATCCTTAGAGGACGAACCTGCCGAGTATGTATTAGAAGAGAGTGTAAAGTTGAAAAGAGCATTGACTCATGAAGACTCAGCGAATATTGATGCTACTGAGCTGTGTAGTGAGTTGTAAGCGGGTGCAAGAAGGGTTCCTAGTACAACTAAGTACAACTTACAAGACAGTGTGCCTAATTTATTTACTGCCCTAATTTTACTGACAAGCCAGTATCTTTAGCTAGTGATGAGCGTATATTTTCTAGGTTAAAGTTGATTAAAACATAAATTCAATTTTTTATGCAATAAGAAAGACTAGTAGTATTGTCAATTCTATTTACAGAACAAAAAATAGCTCAAACTATTGACTGATAGGAACTGGCTCCAATGTTTTCAAAGCTGAAGGCAAGAAAAAGAGAAAATATAGTCTTTAGCAACTTATTCTTACAGTTTTAGTAGTTCATGTATTACACTTTTATTAAATATTTCTCAACATTTGATATACTTATGTACCATTTACTGGCAGTAAATATATATTAATTATTGACATAACTGTGATTTTATCACTTTTTAAAGTACCTATATGATTGATTTCCATTTCAAATGTGTCGGAAGTATATCGATCAAAATTCAAAAGGTTCATTAGTATGACTTTTGACTATGGGTAGAAATGAAATGAGTATTAACCGTGGGGTAAGGAGGAGGAGGGGAGAGGATGGAACGCTCACAGGTGGGTGTCAAGCTACCTTGCACAGGCGCTGGGTACCTTCACATTTTGCTGGGTTTTGTGTATAGTTCGGGTATAATTTTATGAAGTTAGAATATGTTGTAAGTTGTATAGGTGTATACTCACACAAAAATATGGCTAAGTCGCAAAATAAAAAATATGGGAGTGGTTGGGGGAGTGAAATTTCCCAGGAAAGCATATGGGTAAGGGAAAATAATAAATGTTTAAAAACCACTATTCTAGAGGCACCCATGTTAAAATATCTCCCGGGGAAGAATCCCTCGACCTTGGCCAAAAGTGGTTGAGGGTCTTTGGCCACCAAATTCAATTCGCAACCTCGTTCCATCCATTCAAATAATGCTAAGTAGTTTATGTTAAATTTTAATTGTATATTAAAAAGAAGTTAATTAATTTTGTGTTTATATATAGTGTGTTTCTTACAAACCAGACTACGTTCACTGGGACAAGGTGATAACTTCAACAATAAATTAAGATTGCTGTCTTAAAAACCAGCATTATTTGTAAAAACTGTATTTCAAATTCTGTTGGCAGCACTTGGTGAACATTGTGTCACAATTAACTATTTACTGTACTTGTTGTGTGTTCCAGTGTTCTACTTCTTGTGACTCCCCCGACAGGACCTGTAGACGTGAGTAGACTCCATGCAGCCCTCGCCCCAATACCTCTCTCAGACACGGTCACACCTCTCCAACCCTCTCACTCACACCAACCTTGCAACACTGGCCCACTGCCAGCAGCTATATTCTCCAACTGTCCCCCTGTCCTACTCCTGTCCCCCGTGAAACTTCGAGCACTCCTTCCACAGCCTCACAAGCCCTGGTGCCTTAACACGACCATCTGTCACCCCCCTCCCCCAACCACCCACTCATCACCATCACCGCTACTTACACAAATTTACCGCGCTCGGATATCGGCACACAGAATATGGACACATCGGGAAACGATATCGGGTTTTCCATAATCGCTCCAACAGAATGTAGAGTTTGAGCGAAAAAAAAAAAAATAAATAAAACCGAGAACATGTGAGGAATAATTTTGAAAAAAAAAAATGCCATTCTTTTCCTCTCTATATTATAAATTAAAGAAAGAAACTTAAATATTGGTTTCTATACGTCATACTTGATGCTCTGTTCAAATATTTTTTAGGCTGTGAAAAGCTTTGGAACTTTATATCCGAATCTGAAGCTAGCTAGGATTCGAATTAGTTTTTAAGTTCTGAATCTTAATATTTAAAATGTTTGAATCGGATTTGAAATTTCAAATTAAAATGGATCCCAGTTTCGGATTCGATGGAGTAAAATTTGAAATTCAAACATCTGAATAATTAAGCTTTTTATAGAAACTAAACTCTATCAGTTTTTAAAATATTATAATAAACAGTTTTATCCATAAAAAGATCTGGCCCCCCAAAACCACTTAAATTTGATTTGTGAGTGTTTAGTAAAACTTTTTAAATCACTTCGGTGGCCACACGATCTAAGGTGTCACTCTCGAAATATAATAGACTGCCAATGGCTGGGAGATTGGAGTTTGATTCCGGTTGGATGTAGTGAGGGTGGTTATTCCTAAATGGTTTCCAACTCTTTCTCCACGCAAATGCGGGTAAACTTCCTCTAAATTCAACATTCCTCATCCCAAGCTCCTTAGTGTAATAAGTACATAGGCGTACAACTACAATCTGAACGGGTAGTAAGAATCAGTGCTAAAATAAAAAGTAAATCTTTTGACAATGAATATATTTGGTGCCCAAAATATTTAAATATTTAAATTCAACAATACATTTTTTGTGTGCATTACGCCTTATAAATTATCCGTTGAGGTATCAGCATACATCATGCAGTTGTAGTAGGGATGAGGAAGGTATAATTGAGAGGAAATGTATCTTTATTTGCATGTAGGAAGAGGTAGAAAATCTTAACCCAGATTCTAGCTATGATCCTCTCCCTATCAGCAAGATAGAAATACGAGACTAGCGCCTTTGTCAGTTTTCCCACCTATACGGGTAATTACACATTTTCATGTACGTATGTAATTAGAATACCGTAAGAGCAACCCAGCTAATTACTTTAACAAATATTATCTTCATCAGTAGCCTAAATAACAGTTCACCAGCTATAGACTTATTTCTAGCCCCGTCTTAGTACCCATTCGGGCCGCATGCAGATGTGAATAAGGACGAGTAAGGCCAAATTTTAGAATAACTGTACCCAAATTTGTGTGAAGGAAGAGTGAGAAACGATTTAGAAAAGTTACATCCGCAGTACACCCGATCTGGATTAGAATTTCAATCTCACAATCACCGGCAATCCTGTCTAATACGAAAGCTAATCCTTTCTTTCAAAATTAGCATTTCTTATTTTTTTGGGATCATAACACAATATCAAAATATATTAATTTTTTTAATGTTAGATAAAAGTAAAAAGTAAAGCAATTAAAAAAAGAAAAAAATAAAAAAAAAAGAAAAAATGTCCCAGCTTTAGGTTTTGTGAACGACCGATTTGGCGAGCAATTTACACCATTAAATTTAAAACAATCACATTAGTTCTCCATATGGCCGGTAGATGCATCACATGTAGTTCATGCACTGTCGGTGTTCAAGTTACATATTAACATTCTGGTGATCTGTGTATTGTATAAGGTCACTTTAGTTGGCTCCTTCACCCCCTTATAATTAAAATTTAAATATAACACTGTTTTGCACCCTAGCCCCAGAGACGGTATGACTGTTTATGTTCAGGCGGGGCCAAGTTAAGAGTAACCCCCCCACTATCAAAATGTTGGACTTTCTTATGCCATCTTAAAAGTCCTGTTTTGCACCATTTTGCATCCAAGTATGGCATTTTGCAACCTACTAGATTAGCGAGAAAAAGTACTTAACATCCAAAAAATAAAGTCGTTGGACCCTCCCTCAAGCCTCTACACCCTCAACGTAGACAAAGCTTTTGAAAAGTATGCAAATTTCACAAGACCAAGGGTTGCCAAACTTATTAGGTATGGGAGCTATTTTAAAATGTCACATTGTTTCGCGAGCTACCCAGATTAAAAATTTGTCATATCACGTAGGCTTATTATTGTTACCTGTACAAAGACAATAACACAACTGTTTACAAACTGAGGCGGGTTCTGTGGCTTGATTTCACTATTGTAATTCAAATAATATAAAAATGTATTCACATTTTTGTAATAAAATGAATTACAACGCTAGAAAGTACAATGATTATTCATCTTTAAAATTAAATGAAAGTCTAATATGAAAAAAATTGGTGTATAGCTTACTCTTACTGAGAAGAATGGCATTCACTTTCATCCACAATTTGTTTAATGTTAGGCAAGTAGCTTGTAGCCCTCATTCGAATATAGTTATCGTGACGTTTATCTGTGAATCTACTTCTGTGTTGATTAATTTTTCCACAACTTTCATAGTTGAAAACAATGATTCACACAAATAGGTCAAGCAGGACAATGCATTCATTCGGAGTGCAACACTAACTAGAACTAGATATTTTACCTTTGGGCACAAGAGGCAAAACATATCCTAAGCTTGAAACACTTCAATGATAAGTCACTTTGGAAAGTTATCAGCTCCATTTATAATGATGGGCCCTCTTCCTGAAAAGGTTGCTTTACACAAATTTATAAGATTTTAATGTCAATATCCATAAAAGGAGCTGAAACAAACTGTGCTAAAAGATAAACTTCTTCGAAATCCTTGAACAACTGTTGAAACTCTGCTTTCAAGTTGGAGAGTATTTCAATATGATTTTCACCAGAGTAGGGCTTGAGATTTATTTCATTATCAAACTTATCCTTCCAACATGGGAAATGTTTGAAGTCTCTTCAGCTAAGGTTCTTCTCCCAGAGTTCAAGCTTCTTTAAAACATTTGTACATAAGATATCATCTCCCCTTAAATCCTTGTCCTGGAACTGAAGTTGGAGGTTTAGGCCATTGAGTTTTTCTGTGACGTCTAGCAGGATCGCAAAATTCTGCAGCCACTCAAAATCTTCAAGTTCAGGATAGTGTGCATCACATTGTTAGAAAAACAGGACTATTGCTGGCAGCTGATTATTGAGACGATGGAGGACTCGACCTTTGCTCAATCAGCGTACTTCAGAATAAAGCAGGAGGTCTCCATACTGACAATTAAGCTCGTCTGTCAGTGCTTTAAGCAAGCGTCTTTAAAGAGCATTACCCGTCATTTGGTTGACAATTTTGATGACATACTTCATAATCACATTGAATTTTAAAATCTTTGCACAAAATGATTACTGGTGAATTATACAGTGGTAAGAAACAAATTGTGGAAAACTTTCATATTTCTTACACAAAGCAATGAACCCATTTTTGACACCAGTAAGAGCTGAAGACACATCTGTTGTGATACCGACAAGCTTACGTACAGTAATATTCTCAGAAGAAATAAATATTTTGAATTTTGAGAAAATATCCTCATCTGTAGTGCACCCTTTTAAGGGAATAATTTTCAAAAGTTCTTCTAATACAGAAAAACCGCTGAAAATCAACCTTACAAACACGGCTAACTGAGAAGTGTCAATCACTTTCATTCGTCAAGTCGAAGTGAGAAATAACAGCATTTACCCAAGTCATCTTTCAAATGTGAAGTATCATCACCAGACACAATCTAAACTCACCTCATCATGGTATTGGTAGAAATCTGGGTAGATTTTATCGCAGATATTTGTCTTGTGTTTTTTTGAGTTGTCAAATAATGCGTTAGAAGCCTTTAAAAAGGCTTATTTTATTATTTCACTATTTTAGTAAGGTTTATTTATTTTTTTATTAGCAATAATTTGGGATATACAAATTCAAATAATACATTTGCAGCCTTTAAAAATGCTTCTTTTATTATTTCATCATCTTAGTGAGGTTTCTTTATTTTTAGCTGTATATTTAGTAAAAACTGATTGCTGTCCACTTGGTAGATTTTTTTTAACTGTCTTACTTTTTATTTCCTTGAAGCCCTAATTATTGTAAGATATTTGTCTATAGTCAAATTAATTGTTTTATAATGTCGTTATATACTATCTTTTTTGCCTACAGATCCTCTTGCATTGCACAGTAAACAAACACTTTTCTCATTAACTTCCGTGAAAAAGTATTTCTCCTCCCATTCTGAATGGAAGTGATACGTTTTTTGGTTTTTTATTTACATTCATTATAAGTTTATTGCAAGATTAAAAACAAAAAATATACGGCCTACCCTCAAATCAAACACACGCAGAAACAAGCTACTATGAAACGACTGTAAGCCAATCAGTCTTTCCGATTCGATAATACAGAACGTGCGTACACAAAGCTAGTGTAAGCCAAGAACTCTCAGAGCCGCTCCAGAGACAAGACTGATGTTTTGCCACCCAGGTCCCAGCAACCCTTCTCTATCCGACCACATCCCTAAGTCACTTCAGGTGCCACTTTAATACCTTCCCCCCGCCAGGCCTGGTACTCGATAATTAGAGCGGTGGAATTCGTAAGTTAAATATAAATTAGTATTGTAGATGTTTTATGGACAACTTTATGTTTACTAACTGGAACTTTTGCTTAAAATTTTAACCGAGTAAATTATTTAGAATTGAATAAATAGATTTATTTTAGTTTAAAGTAGTCGCGGCAGCCCAAATCAAATCACCCACTGGGATATATCACGGTATCCCCCCCCCGCCCCCCAGTTATCTAAGTTTTGTTGAAAAACAATTATTGAAATTTATTACTGAACATGTTGATCACTCAATCACCCTAATCCATCCTTGAGATACTTGGTTGGTACTTACCACCCGGTGGTGAGATGCGCCACCAGCATGGCCTGCTTCTCAGTGGTGGCCTCCATGGAGTGGCAGACCACCCTCATCTCTACGGTGACGCCCTTGGCGGGGTTCTCCCCGGACTCTCCCCCGGAAGGTGTGCCCTCCTCTGTGATCTTGAGGGTGGCGTTCTTCATGGAGAAGTGGTAAGAGCGGCGATGGTCGAGGGTGTGCCAGTGGTGATGTTCCGTCACCCACGATGGGTACCGGCATCGCGTCGAGTGATTCTCCACTGAAACACACAAAACTTACTTCTCAGCATGCTATGTCACTTAGGCCCTTTTGGTTCGTCTTACGAATGGGTGATATGAAAGTTTATTAAGGAACTGTACTGCCGAAAGTATCTTGAACATGAGAAGGATAAACCACTATGTTAAAAAACACACAAAGTATTTCAGGCTGTGATAATAACCTCTTTTTTTTTCTGACTTAGAGTATCTTGTGGCTACTTTTCAAATTTAACATTTATTTCCCCATCATTTTGAACTTTATTATAGACACATAAAACTACTGCCCCAGAAAATCTTCCAAAAATTCACAAGAACATTTTCTAAAAACATAAAAAGCTACGATGGCTGATTCGAATCAGTCTATCACACTAAAGACATTGGTTTGATACTGGCAACAACTCAACAGACATACAAACAAATACTACTATCTTACCACCACAATAGTAGTGGCTAATAAAACACTACTAGGATCTGGTAGACACGCGATTGCTCTGTTCATATGTGTGGGACTAGCGGTAATTTTACAGTTTTAATAGCTATTTGAATCATAACGGTGAGCTATGTAAGTGTCAACGTTTTGTAAATTGAGGAGGAAGAGGAAGGCACACATTAACATGTCTAGCACCTATTAAATGTCTGCCATCTTGGTTAAAAGGCTATGGTCACGCACAGCATCACTAGGACTTAATACATAGTCAGTAGAGACCGCTTATTACTTTAAGAGTTCCAGTTTAATTCTCATAAAGATAAACTTATAATTATTTAATACTAAATTTATTCCTGTTTATGAAGTTATAAATTAACGCTTGGAGCTATTTTTGATTTAATTTTATCAGCATTCAAGTATGGGTGAGTAGTAAATGACTATATGGTGCTAAATATTACCATTTAATATTAACATTATCGGGCCAGTGTCGAGAAGATTTGAACAATTTTTTATTTCCTTTCTTGTCATTCTATCTTCAATCCCATATAATTTATTTTATTTAAATTAAATTATCATAAATACATATATTCAAAACATATCTATATACTATCTCATTTCCACAATATCACAATACAAAATGCATTATTATATTTATAATATCTTTGAGTTCATATTACATTTTCCAGAATGTTCTTATTTCACTTCATATATACATGTTCATTGTAATTCTCCTATTAGTTTCCTTAATAACACGACATGGGATACTCAAGCACACAGTTTTGATTTCTGGCAAATATGATGTTTCATAATTATTTATTTTTTCAACATTATAACTTATTAACCTCCATTAATTTTATGTTATAACACATTGGCTGGCGCATTGTGTGTTAACCATAAATTTCATTCAGTGTGTTCTTTCTTTCTCATCATACCATCATACATGATGCCGATGGTGCCTTGAAACATGTCGTCAAAATAACTGTGCGGCTCTTGCAGCCAGAAATCAAGGAACAGGGAACTACAGCTAAGAAATAAATTCAATTTTTACTTTTCAAATTTAATAATTTTTCTGTCATTTCTCAAGAGTAATACGTTAATATTCAATACATGCATGGCCACATCATCCTTTGATTTTATCAACTTAGTTTTAAGTTTAATTATAGCCCAAATGTCCATTTTAAATTGTACCTAATTATTAGATGTTTGCTACAATTTCAATATGTTCATAGTTAAAATGTATCATAACTTATAATTATTACTACCAAAACTTTTATAAATATAATTTAAATATTGTGCATATATGTTATATTTATATTACATATTTATGTTTCTTTCACGTCAATCTAGTAAAACTTGTCCGACTTATATTCACTCGAAATGGAATTTTATTTTTCTTAAACGTTCCTTACTAAGCAATTTAAATGTTTTTCAAAATATTAACATAATTTAAGCAATAGAATAAATACAAAATAGTTACAACTTGTTTTGAGAAATAATGCTGAAAAGGGGTGGAAGAGCCAAACTTGGGTAAGCACAAGCCAAGTCCTGTCTATTGTCTTGGGTAAGCACAAGCCAAGTCCGTCTATTGTCTTGGGTAAGCACAAGCTAAGTCCTGTCTATTGTCTTGGGTAAGCACAAGTCAAGTCCCGTCTATTGCCTTGGGTAAGCACAAGCCAAGTCCCGTCTATTGTCTTGGGTAAAGCACAAGCCAAGTCCCGTTATTGTCTTGGGTAGGCACAAGTCAAGTCCCGTCTATTGTCTTGGGTAAGCACAAGCCAAGTCCCGTCTATTGCCTTGGTGTAAGCACAAGTCAAGTCCCGTCTATTGCCTTGGGTAAGCACAAGCCAAGTCCCGTCTATTGTCTTGGGTAACACAAGCCAAGTCCCGTCTATTGTCTTGGGTACGCACAAGCCAAGTCCCGTCTATTGTCTTGGGTAAGCACAAGCCAAGTCCCGTCTATTGTCTTGGGTAGGCACAACCAAGTCCCGTCTATCGTCTTGGGTAGCACAAGTCAAGTCCCGTCTATTGTCTTGGGTAAGCACAAGCAAGCTATGTTCCCCGCCCCTTATTGTCTTGGGTACGCACAAGCCAAGTCCCGTCTATTGTCTTGGTAGGCACAAGCAAGTCCCGTCTATTGTCTTGGGTAACGCACAAGCCAAGTCCCGTCTATTGTCTTGGGTAGGCACAAGCCAAGTCCCGTCTATTGTCTTGGGTAGGCAAACAGAATACCAATAAAATAAGCATGCCTTCTTGCATTGGAATGGGAACTTAAACTCATAACAACAAATTAAACAATTTTAAAACCATTTCATGAGCTTAGGGTGTTCAATAAATAATTATAACCTAGGTTATTTCTAAATTGGTTTGATTCTATTAAAAAATAGTTTGAATTTATTGAATAAACATAATCTGAGATTAAAAAATAATAATTAAAAAGTGATAGTATAAGCTCGGTGGTGGACGATGACTTTTAAAATCTCAGACCATTAGACGTATAATAATAATAATAATTAATAATATATAATAATAATAATAATATAATAATAATAATAATAATAATAATAATAATATATAAAAATTATCTATTCCTGATTGAATATTTGGTGGGTGACACACCTAAGAATTACACTTAAGATAATTAAATATTAATTTATCCTCGTCTAGGTCTGACTCCTTGACCTCAAGACCCCCCTGGTTTGTTCGGAGACCCTACCTGATTAACATAAGCTCTAGTTTTAACAAATAGTTCCCTAACAAAGGTTAAATCACAATCTCTGCAAGAACAGGAAGAAATACAAAGAATAAAACAATGAACCAAAATACAATCAATTTCACTGAATGAGTTGTACTAGGTAAAGTTGAAATAAAGTGTACACAGCCATTTAAATTATATAGGACTATATGACATTATTGTGTTTCAATATTTTCATAAACCAATCCTGTCTAGAAACTCCTTTATAATAATATAAGTCTAATATTACAACTAGCAAAACAAATTTATATTTCTTTGATAAGACAAATATTCCAAATAAAATAGTTAATTCTAGTAATCTAAAGAAAGAAAAATCAAGTTAAATAAATACAATATACAGGCATAGTTGAAAAAATTTACATTAGGTGTGTTAATATTTGAAAATAAAAAATAATGAATAATATTCTGGAAGAATTAGAAAACAATTTGGTTTTACTTGATTTAGTGATTTTGTCTTAATGTTTTAAATTGGTTCTTGGATGGCTGTTATAATCAGTAGATTAAAAAAAATTGATCTCATCAAATAAAATTTCAAAATAACCCCCAAATTCTTGAAGTGAATGGTCTTTAGTTCATCACTAGGTTATCACTTATCAGCATATTGTTGCTATATTTGAATTTAACTTTCACTTAAAAAATATTACTTATCAACTATTTTTGCTGAACACAACATCCCATATTTTAAAAACCCTAAAAAAGGACTTTGCCCAATTCCTTAAAAAAATTCCATGTCCCTGTTCTAAAACAATTTAAAACGGCGTTCTTTTTCTGACAGTCCAAAGAAAACGCACACGTAGCAAACAATGGTAAGAAGGTTTGCCGTGAACTTTGAATAAATACCACAGGAATAAAATTTAATATTAAAATGGAAAAGATTGAATAGTAAATATTTTTAAAAAAAGAGAGAGAGAACTAAAACCTCCTTCAATTTCTTAGTGTCAAATTTGAAACTCGCGCTAGTGAAAAAGGTAAATAACATAATTTTCTCGAGTGTATTTTCGGTGGTCTTTCTTTTATGTGAATTTCGCTCTTCTATTGTCACCAGCTAGTTACCAAAACGAACGTGAGAGGTTGTGGCAGCGCCATGGTATTTGTTATGTTTAAAGCATGGCTGGACGAGTTGTAAATAAGGATTGCTGCTGTTTGAAAAAATGACAATGTTCGAAAAAAAAAAGAGTTAGTGTACTAAATAATTCATTAAAATTATTATCATTATCATATTCAAACAGTGTTTTAGGAAATAGAGTCAGTCTCGTCTTGGATGGAAATAAAACTAATAACAGCTCATGAACTGCAGCGTGGCTTACAAACAAAGCCATTTCACAAATAATATTTATTTAAACATAACATTTATAAATTTATTATTTATAATTTATGTGACACGAAAACGAGTACAACTATGTAACAAGTGCTATTATCAGCATTAGGCTTAACTTTGTAATAAACTACTTGTTTAAGGAATCTTATGGGAAAACTCTTATTTTCCTGTAACAAATAATGTATAAACTACAATACTTTTACACTTTACAGAAATGTTTTCTACTGCATGTATTTGTCCAATGTTGCCATTTGAATTTGTATACACATTTATTTATTGTTTTAAACGAGTCTTACCGACCGTCCAGGCTATTGTAATTTAATTAAACTGCATATACAGCTAAGAGAAAGAGCTAGTTTATAGAAAATACTCTTACCACACCCGGCAGGAATTTGACCCCCGACCTTCCAGTCGTTGGTAAACCTGACCTTAAGAACCTGACATTTAGTCCAGCGTGCCCATCAATGTCATTGATATAATAAAAATATCTTAAGGATAGTAATAATAATAATATAAATAAAAGTACATATATCTTTATACATGGTGTCTCCAGTAGAATAGCTAATATTTTGAGAAGTTGTAGTATTGATTATTTTGAGTAAAATGAGTTCGGATGAAGATGTATCCAATTCTCAATGGCTGCGGAGATACAGTTGTTTGAAACTGGTGCTGGTGCGATGAAGCTACTTTCACCCGTGATGGTATCAACAATACCCGTAACTCGCATTAGTGGTCCGACGATAATACAAATGTCACAGTAGAAACAAACTTTCAAAGTCGTTTCTCTGTAAACGTAAACACGTGGTGTGATATGATCGGCAATCAGGTGATTGGTCTGGTTGTGTTACAAAATAATCTTATAGGGTCCATTAATAATTTCTGCAAAAACAAACTCTCGGTTCTATTGGTGGAGGTTGGCTACAAGGCTTGGTGTGAACCTTCAGCATGACGGAGCTCCTGCACATTACAATCGTCACGTGACACAATATCTGAACCTAGCTTTTCCTGAACGATGGATCGGCCGTGGTAGTTCCGTTCATTGACCATCAAGGTCACCAGGCCTCACTCCCTTAGATTATGGTTTGTGAGGATTGATGAAAAGCGAAGTATACAAAGAAAAGGTAAATACAAGAGACGAAATGCTCGCTGGCATTATTGACAGTGATGACCTGATAAAAGAACGCCAAGACGACCTCAGAAGAACAACACGTACTTTTATCACAAGAGTTGAAAAGTACATTGAAGTTGGCGGTGGCGTTTTCGAACATTTATTGTGAACTATAAATTATTTGTCAGCTAATTGTGTTTTATATTGGTATTCAAACAGTCAATAAACACAAGCAAGTCATTTAATGTTCTTTAATACCCTTAACAATGGCATTTTACGCACCAATTTCAAAAATCTGTATCTCTGCAGCCATTGAGAATTGGACACATGTGAATATATATATTTTTAACTCAGAATAATCAATACTACAACGTCCAAAAATATTTGCTATCCCTCCTGAAACCACCCTGTATATACAACTCCATACGCACACACACACACACCACACACACACACACACACACACACACACACACACACACACACACACACACACACACACACACACACACACACACACACACACACACACACACACACACACACACACACACACACACACACACACACACACAAACACACACACACGTTTGTAGGTATATTATGTATCTATGTGTATGTACAATACATACATACAGTAGCCCCATGGCTTCTTTGGTGCTGACTGACAGTTCACAGCTGACTTCTGACAGTCAACATTTAGGTATATACTACATTTAGGTATATATACTATATACCTAAATTTTGACTGTCAGAAGTGACAGCTGCTAAACACATGTTTTTTGCAGATCATATGGCTCGGCGTAGGGATACATAATTTGGTCTGGTAGCTTTTTAAAGCCGTCAGCTGTCAGTCAGCACCATAGAAGCCATGGGGCTACTGTACATACATAACTGTTGAGCTAAGCATTGACTATTGCTAGGGGTAGTTTGCTCAGTAGCGTGAGTCATGCGTCCACGGGATTTTTGATCAGGCCTTTTTATGTGGGATTTGTGTCCAGCCGTGATTCTATAGTGGAGTTTACAGCAGCATTCCTTCATATCGTTTATATGTGGAAATAGGCGTTTGTATACCTAAAAGTGACGCTCTGCTGGCTTGAATTTGCTTGTCTTCCTTGTACTCTCGCGAGAGGCAAAACTCTTATAAACCCTTATAATGTCATATTCTAAGGTTGAGGTTAAGTTAACTTAGGTTAGTTAAGGTTTGGTTAGGTTAGGTTAATAGAAAATAAAGCATCAAAATGAGGTATTTAGAATGTTAATGCATTGCCACTATTCAATTTCAGATCCCAGTTTGAAATAATGTTCCAAGCTATTTTCAGTATTGATACGTGCTTAGTTTTACAAATTGGAATGTAGTAGACGCAAATCCAACGACGTTATTTTTTGCGACCATAAATCCCACCGATCGCAAGTGCCACGGCCACAAGTCCCAAGTAGCCGCTTGCCCAACATGAGCTACTAAGGGGTGGGTGGACTAGGCAATATAGGGGAGCGCCCAGTGATTGCGTGAGTGAGGTTGGTGGTGTGTGTGTATGACGTACAATCTCCCCCAAAACATACAAGAACCTCCCTACAAAGTCATTAAAGAGCAATCATCCAGCGATACCATTTTATACCTTAATTAACTGATTAACCCATTCATTTCGTGAAGTTAACATATTTTGTGTTCAAATGGAACGGTGCTTGGACATACAATAATTCACAACTGAAGTGACACCAACATTTTCAGGTCGTATTATAAGTTTATAATTTTAAGAGTTTTGCACCCGCGTTTTGATAAAAACGAGTAAAACATACTTTTAGGAAAGGTTTTAAAGCCATGGTTACATAAAATAAAGAGATAATAATATCACAGTCTGTACTACTCTAGAAATGAAAACAATTTAACGAAAACAAGCTTTGCTGATAACATTTTAATACAAAATAAGATAGTAAATTAAATATAAATTATAATTAAAAAACAATATATAATTATTTACAATAATTCTAATTTTAAAATTCATTAATTTCATAAACTAGAAATTATGAGTTCCCAATTTATTAAAGTATTTTCAGAATTTAAAAATATGATTTTGTGTCCAATAAAAATTAATACTACAGTATTTCGGAATGGTGTCATACACATACGAAATATAGCAGACACCAAATTACATCAAACGTTATTCACCAACTAATGGCTTTCTACCAACTATAAAATATTGAATGAAGAGATTCATAAATGCAATCAAGCTTTGACATTTTCAATTCATGAAATTTATAAAAGGATATCCTTCATAAATAAATCAGAATGTTCACTTTGCGTTCGAAAAAGAAATAAATTAATAAAATGTATGAATATATTTTTTATTATAATATTTCTACCAATCACCTGATGGAAATAAACTCTTTAAAACGCGTAGTGCTAATCTTTAATGAACTTAATTCGATGTCAATTCAGAACAAGAACTTTTATTGAACTACGGTTATGTTTTAAGAATGAGGTCACATAATCACAGGTATAAAGTATATAATATACTAGCTTTTAAGAATTAATAGCGAGAGATATTATTTATGCTTATTAGTAGGAATTACTCCATCTAGATATCGATAATAATACAGTTCGATTAGGAATTGCTCGAAATGTTTAATGTCAGTTTTGAAAACATGTTAACCCGCTTCGGTGGCTGCATAGATTAAGGCATTACTTTTGTAATAGACTAAACTGCCGATGACGGTAAGATTGTCGTTCGATCACGATCGGGTGTACGAGGGTGGTTTTCATAAATGATTTCCCACCCTCTCTCAACGCTAATTCGAGTGCACTTACCTTAAGTTTATATTTCCTCATCACTTACCCATTAGCGCAATTAGTACACAAGAATGGGTAGTAAGACGTGGTCCTATAAATATCTACTACTATATTCTGTCAGTGTATCACGTGCTACAAATTTACTTTTCCCTTTCATTTAAAAACCACTATAACCGATTGAGATGAAATTGCTTTGGTCATAATTTAAGTCTTCGATTAATAAATGCTAACTAAACCTACTTATACCACTTTACCTAAAATCCCCACCCCAGACGTACCTCCAGAGCCACTGGGGCTAAGGCGTTGCCCTTTAGGTAGGGGTACCCACAAGTGCTTGACTTTGATTAAACCCTATCCCCCCCCCCAAGTCAACCTCACCACCTCGGATAGATCTCCATACTAAAAAGCCACTAAAAGATTGAAAGAAATTTCTCATGCCCATAACTCAGACTTTCGGTTAAGATATAGGATAATTAAAACTACTTATACTGCTTAACCTAAGACAACAACCCCATCCTACACGCTCTTAGCACCCCCACACGTATCTCAGAACTACTGGGGGTCGGGAGTCCTCTTCGGATGGGAGGGGGGGGGGGGTACCCACGGGCGCTAGACTTATAACCCCACCAGACGTATATTCGGAACCATTGGGGAAGGGGGTCGCCTAAACCTAACAATATACTTTCAATATTTAATCACCCATAAAAAAGATATAGGATAGGGTGCAATGAGATGGACTAGATATAACTAGCTAAAGATATGGATAGGTTGTATGAGATGGACTGGATAGAACTATCTCAGGATTAGAATAGGATGTAGTGAAGTGACTGAATATAACTAACTCAAGATAGAGTGTAATAAGATGGACTGGATAGAACAAGTTCAAGATAGGGATAGGGTGCAATGAGATGGACTGGATATAACTCACGATAGGGACAGTATGTAATGAAGTGGATTGGATAGAACTAGCTTAACACAGGGATAGGTGGCGCACTTTAGTAAGTCTGACAATAAACTTTTTGAGTTCCAAACGCAACGGAGTAGGTAAGTAAATAGATTTTTCAAGAATACATAAAGGAGATAGTAACCTTTTGTTTGACCATGTTTCATTTACAGGCGTAAAATATCCAGAGAGTGGGAGATGATATAACTTTTCACGGTTAAAAAGTAAACAAGGGATGTGTATTATATATTATATACATTTGTTTTGCTTCATTTTAAACCTCTCATATAATATTTATCAAGGGTTCCACCGGTTATTAAATTTACAATCGAAACCGTTTGACCTGGCGTTCTAGGGGGTAAGGTGTCAGACTTCTGTGCTGGGGCTCCGGGGCTCGATCCTCGGTCCCGGCACAGATTTATCTGATTGCCAAACCCTTTCTTCACCACTGACAAGACGTGTATTAATCACAACTTGTGAATGTGAGGAATTCCAGGCCTCCACCGTGGTTCGGATCCCACGTTAAACTGTAGGTCCTCCATTTCGTCTCATCCTACCATTACACATTAGCGTAAGTGCGTATAACCCGAACGGGTAGTAAGACGCGGTGCTTAATAATAATATAATAATAATAATATAATAATAATATAATAATAATATAATAATATAATAAAAATATAATAATTAATATGTAATAATACAACCCAATCCAGGTTCGTTTCATACAAAGTATGTCCTCTATTGGGTTCCTTGCACCTAGTTTTATTCTCCATTTAGTAAACAGCATTAATGCTTATGAGGTATAAATAAATTAGGTTTAGTTGTAAAATAAGTGTCTCCGCACTTTGCAAAAGAGAGAGTATGAAACTGTTTATTATAAGCCCCCCTAACAGTAAAATTGACCGTTATTCGAACCCTGACCTCCCCATCTCTGGCAAAACAGACTAAATGAGCTTAGAAATTGTGTGCCAATTGCTCATCGATGTAACCTCCTTAGTTATATCATTTAAAATACATCTTAATAAGTATTAGCGTTAACATAATTATATAAATAGCTGGTACAAAATAGTTTTCTAATGTTCTATGTATGCATTCTTGGGCTTATCATGTCTGTTAGTCTATCGGGTGATGAGTTTTTTTAACTAGCTCCTCATATTAAATAAATACTAAAAATATGGAGGACAAATTGCTTAGATTAGTTTGTGTGGTCAAAGAGAACCGTGAACCAAAAACAAAAAACTGCATTATATTTTTATTTATTTATTTTTTTTTATCACCACGTCTTACTACCCGTTCGGTTATCCTCTTAAGTACTAATTACGTCAATGGATTAGGAATTGGGAAGGTTGAATTTAGAGGAAATGAATCAACATTTACGTAGAGGGAGAGTGGAATTTTTTTTTAGGAAACCCCCCCTCCCCCAGTTCACCCGACCAAGATTCGAACCTCGATCTCTCCGTCCTCGGCAGTCTAGCTCAACACGAAACTAGTGCGTTAGCTAGCTACTCGACCGAGGTGGGTGAAAGAAAAGAAAGCTATTAATTTTTGTGTGTGGTGACTGTACAGTCGACAGATATTGCGTTTCCCAAGAATACAACAATAGGTTTCCCTTTCACTTTTCCTCCCGTTTCTTTTTCCTCCGGAGCATTTCTTGCTTTATCTTCTTGGTTGCTAAGATACCTTGTCGTTACAGAAGGCCGGGGGTGCGTGTGAGACGTCCGACATGGCAACACTGTAAGCAAGGGGAAGGGGGGGGGGGGGGAGGGTGCCATGCTCACTAAGGACCGTTCTCTTGGGGACTCAACTTTAGAGACGCCAACCTTCAGGAAATAATAATAATAAAACAAGGGAACATCGGCCAGAGAATGTAGGGCCAGTTGAAAGAGAGATCGGAAAGTATTGTGGGGAGGGGCGCTCACTTTTAACCAAACTTTGAAGAGAGTACTTGCTTTATTATTGATGTTGTTCGACAAATAAGTGAAATGTTGTGAAATTGTGAGCGAAAGTTTTTTTTTCCCCCCGTTGGTTTGTGTACAGTCGCAGAGTAAAGAGATTGGACCATTGCGGTACTTAAAAAATTAGCTAACATATGTTATAGAAATTGCTTATCATTGTAAAAAGAGTTTGGGTTTTTGTATAAATTATATCAGGGAATGTTTTTAAAAAGAAAGACAATTATTCTAACTTAGTGAAATGCCAATTTTTCGATTTATTTTAGTCCATTAATTCAATTTAATAATTTAATTTATATAGGTTTATGATTAGTGTTTTGTTTAACTATCTCAAATTATTTATTTGAATTTTCCCAGCCCAAATCTATCTACCTAATGTTGCTACTGTATTATTGACAATACAAATTATTTAACGTTATTTATAATAGTATTTTCATTAATTTCCTTTGTTTGAGGTATTTAACTTGCACGTTCTGAACTGACTGATTATACAAGATGACACGGAAACATTTATTCGATCTATGCTGAGGAAAGTGACGAGGTTTACCTGACATCCGGTGGAGCTTACCTGAGTGACATTATCTTCAAAAAGTGAAAAATTGTAGTATTTTGTTTGCTTTTATTTAGCTAGTGAATATTTACTTTTCAATTAAATTGGTAATTTTCAATTTATTAATCGTATAACTGTTTCGGACCCACCATGTATCAGCATAAGACTCATAAACTAAAAGACACAACAACCAGCCCCCAACACGTTAATTCATCACTGTGAAAGGTCACATTTTACTAATGATATATTTTATGCCATACCAGAAATCTAACCCAGGACCCTTAGCTAAGTGGAGAGACACACTTCCAACTGAGCTGAGGTGTTGGACTGTATGATGGTAAAATGTCACATTTTGGTACCACGCCCTACTACCCACCCACACCTGTGTGTAAGGAGAGTTTAGGAAACACGCCTTAGTACAGAAGACTAGGTTTTAAACTTCAAACCTCACTGATAAACCAAACCAAATGAGATTTATACATTAGTTCATATTCTAGACTGTATTTTAAAGAGAATAACTTGGGATTTTTAGATTAAGGTAGATTAAAAGATATTTTTTTTTTTTTGCTATGCTGTGGCCACGCTTTGAATTCAGTTTAAATTTCTCATCTTTGTGTAAACAAAGAGGAAGATAGAATATCATAAAATTTAATTGCCTTACACAATTTAATTTTAAAGGAGGATCACAAAAAATCAAATTTGGGTTACTCAGGGTTATTAATGTTTCAAATGTTCCAAGACTATGATAATTTATAAACGCGGAAAAATAATGTACATGCCAATAAATCAACGCTAAGGAATTGGGTTATCTTAGTCATTAAACGTTTGAAAAATAAAATGTACAATACTCAAATAAAGTCAAAATAATTTTCTTAATTTTACAGGAATCATCGCCTCTAATAACCTTTCAACCTTACCCAAGACCGCAAATATACACCTCATGAAAAGGGAACACCTTGATGGAGATCCATAAGAGCGACTGTTTAACATTTTCAAATCGTAACGATAATTTTCCGTTTTAAATTCTAGTGTGTTCAGGTGTATGTATCCAGGTAGAGAGCGTCGCAAATGCTGGTGATGGTGATGACCTCTTTTAGAGAGCAGCTTCTATAGGACCACGTTCACCTCTCTATTGATCTACAGTCTAGCCCACCATAGACACCTCGTCAAGTAATACAAACTAAAAAGCTTTATGAAAAATTACACAATATATTATTATTATTATTATTATTATTATTAGCACCGCGTCTTACTACCCGTTCGGGTTATACGCACTTACGCTAATATGTAATGTTAGGGTGATTGTGAGATTAAATGGAGGACCTACAGTTTAATCCGAGCCACGGTGGAGGCCTAGCATTCCACACGTTCACAAGTTGTGATTAATACACGTCTTGTCAGAGGTGAAGGAAGGGTTTGGTAATCAGATAAATCTGTGCCGGGACAGAGGATTGAACCCCGAACTTCCAGCACAGAAGTCTGACACCTTACCCCTAGACCACCAGGTCACCCTACACAATATAGCTTTTAATTATTCATTTGACCCGATTCGGTGGCTGCGTGGTCTAACGCGATACTCTCGTGTTCGACTAGAGTGACGAAGATGGGAAGATTGGGGTTCGATCTCAGTCGGGTGCACTGAGGCTGTTTTTTTACAAAACTGTTTTCCTAATCCCTAGCAAATAAGTGTAATTAGTATATAAGCTTACAACCCTAACGGGTAATACGACTCGGTGATAAAAAATAATAGTAATATTTATTTGCTACATTTAAATAGGAACATTCTTATTAAGTATACGAAACCATTTAATCCTTGGCTTATCCAAACTGACATTGAAAAAAAAAAGTTTTCATTGATTATGAAAGTGTAATTCATACCAAAACTTTCAAAATTTTATATTATTTTTAAAAAATATAAATAAGCTGTTCCCTTATTTATGGAAGGGATTTTCAACTACGACACCTTTTTATTTGAATTAGGGCCTACTGGTATGTTTTTCACCATCACTTTATTTAAATAAGGTTGATTTCTTTAAATTAACGGTGTGGTTTTATTCTCATCGGTGAGCGCGTGAAATAATGAGCAGGATAATCCAGCATGGTTTTCTAGTTATGGGAAAGTCTGGGTTCAAATCCCGGCCTAGTATACTGAGGGCAGTTTTTTCTTAAAGGTATGTCACTCTCCCTCCAAGAAAACTCCGGTAAATATCCTATCAATGCAATCTTACCTGTATTATTATCGTAATTAAAATACGCAAATCATGGACAGGAGAGTAAAACGCGGTGAAATAGAGGATGTATTTTTGTATCACAGGCACTTGAACTTCATTACACGTCCGATATTACAAGTCCGTCATCTTGGACAGGCACTCTGGGCTCGAACAATCTCCCAGCCATAGGTTGACAAACACCAAACAGGTTCCCAGGATTTGGAGCTCAGCCAGACTCCCTGGTATGGATTACACATACGGCTTCCAGTATCACACCCCACTGGGACTACAAATCATCATCATCATCATCATCATCAACAACTGTTTCCAGCCTGTGGTCGGCTCAGTTTAGTAAAATCGTGTTACAGCTAAAGACTAAAGAGGGTTTTAATATAATTTAAAGTCGAATTACTTGATGAGCAAGCCTTCCAGCCGTTGATGTCATTTATTACTATTAAGTGGAATTAACAGGCCTTATAGTTAGGTTAGTCAAATAATCACTATGTAAATAAATGGTACGGTGTACCGCAAAGACTTTCTCTCGCTTTTATCTTAAAATAGACATTTACTAGGAACTCGTAAGATTTGTGAAAATATATAATAGGCATATACATTGTGTGGAAACAGTACACCAAAGATCATAGATGAAATAATATACACTGTTACTTACTCTATTCCTCTATGGCATTAGTAACTAGGAACATTGTTGAGACAAATTAAGAAAAAGAGAAACAACTTTGTCTATCAAAGAGTATAAGAATCAAATTCATTTTCAGAGACCTCAATTAAAAATCATATATATTTACTTATAGCTCATAAACTATTGTTTTTATAAAAATATATTTCAAATAAAATATTTTTATCTTTAATAGTACAACAACTTTATAATGATAAGTTAATTTGTATCTCAAATAATTGCAGAGACGCAATCAAAATTAGAAACTTTCCTCTCTGTAGAGTACCCTCAAAGTCATTTCCTTAGGAAAATGAGAAATTGTTATATTATTTATAATGATAAACAATGTTTAAATATAAAATGTAATCAAAATCGTTTTAGCGAATTTTGAGAAAATCGAATTTTTCTCTTTTTGCCCTTCAGTAAACTACCCTTAATTTTTAGGCTTGGATGTATAATTACAAAAAAACCTCAGGGGGACCTTATGAAAACCCCAGATACAAGGTTTGCACCCATTCAGCAAAAGAGTTTCGGCTCTAGCCCGAGTTAGAGACAGACGACATTGCGAAAACAACTTTTTTGGTTTCAGGGGGTCATGAAACGTCGACATTTAACAAAATCACGAGTTTGATTTTCTTTGACGATCACAACACTTTCTCTCCGTGGTGTCGAGAGAAAATAAAAAGTTAAAATGGCAACACAGGATATACAGAATCAAATAGCCGAAGCGGTTATTAATTTTAGAGAGGAATTCCCCATCTACATATCATATTCTGAAAATTGAAAAATGACACCTGGACACGGGAATCGAATCCGGGACCTTTGGCTTAGTACGCCAATGCTTTACCACTGAGCTATCCAGGAGTCGTCCCGTACCCTGGGTCATTATTCACTCATTGGCGTACTAAGCCAAAAGTCCCGGGTTCGATTCCCGTGTCCAGGTGTCATTTTTCAATTTTCAGAACAGGATATACAGATAAATACATTTGTGGCAATCATTAATACTGACAACTTTGCTCAACTTTAAACATAAATGCCTTTTTGAAATTTAAAGCTTTAATGAGGTTGGACAAAGACCCACGTAAAGCGTTCTACAAGCAAAATAGTACTTATGTGAAATAAGTATCAAAATATTTTAATTTACTTCTGCACCGCATCTTTATACTCATCCGGAACATCTGAATATTTTTTTAGCACCACGTCTTACTATCCATTCAGGTGATACGCTTATATACTAGCTACGCTAATGCGTTAGGTATTATAAATCTTGGATTTAGAGGAAGTACCCGCATTTGCGTGAAGAAAGTGGGGAACTATTTGAGAAAAATCACCACCAGTACACCTGACTGGAATCGAACCCAAAGTAGGTCATCTTCACTTGCTTACACTATAAGTGTAAGAGTGAACAGAGTAGAAATAAGAATACAAGTATTCACATTTGCGGGGAGGGAGGGGGATGCCATTATGAAAAAAAAAAAATCCCAGTCCAGTAAACCCGAAATGGATTTGAACCCATACCTCCTCAAAGCCTTAAAACTAGATTCAACCAGGATGTCGTTTTGTCCACGTGCATACCGATGCCGAAACTCTTAAATAATATTTTTATATCTGATGTATACAAGTATATTATATTTTGAGATAACTGACCTGTTAGCTAGCAGTACCTCACTCACTTGTGCACTTCATTCACTCTTTAAGATAGCAGTCTTACCTCGACGTATTACACTATGACCTTAACAAATAAGCTTCGTATTATTAGAACAATGCAATGTTGCCTAAGCTTGCTTCCTTTCAGAGTAGACAAAGGGTACACACACAGTTTATTTGTAGCTTGATAATATTTTTCTTCATTATTACTAACTATTACTACCAGTAATTATGTATACACTAGACTCTACTCCCTCCATGTTCTTATCGTTACTACAGTACTATTAGTAGTTTTGTAAACAGTAGACCTCGCTCACTTCATTCATAAAATGCTAAGTACATAATGCTAGTAATTATTATTTCATATCTATATCGTTACTACAGTTTTAAGATTTTTCTTTGGATTTCAAGAGACGAAATATTACCTATAATTTCTTCTTGTATTTTAAACTAATACTTTCCTTAGTTACCAAGCTAGACAGAAAACAAATTAATACTATTATACAATAGTACATTATGTTCATAGAGAAACCATTGTTCACTCGACTCGACAAACGCCAGTCTCGCAATATATGTCAAACTTAAAAAATATATTATTAGCTAGGTTTTTGATCGATTGCTTATAGTTTTAAAGTTAAATCACTTGAAATTGACTATTAAATGAAACATATTTGAAGCATTGCCATATTGAAACTGATAAATAGTTTAAAACACTATGTATATTATGTGTTGTTTGGTCTAGTTTCAAAAAATGTATCTACCATATTTTGTTTAGATTATTATACTTATTTAACAGTTATCACGGAACAAACAACCAGGAACACCGTTAATATGCCAAATGCTAAATTTAAAACAACACCTCGCTACAGTCGTTAAATTAAATTACCTTTTTAAGTGTTGCAATAAGCTTTCGAGCTCCTAATGACAGAGTAATTTAAGTATTATTAACCTGTGCTATATGCAACCTGATGTACACGAGATAAACAGAGGCATAATTACTCGTAGAAAATATAAAATCACAATAATTAATATCACCAAAAGTTTAGCAAATATTTCGCCTATATTTGTTTTAATTTAAAATAAAGACTAATTTATAGATTCCTATGTCTTATATTTTTTATAAATTATTAGTAAAGTCTTCAGTAAAAGAGGGAAGAAAGAAATAGAGAAATATTAGAGATAATTAAATCGTGCTACCATAAATGAATTCATCGTGAAAAGCCCTGAAATAAGAAGTTAGCTTTTAAAAGAGAACACCCCAGGCACGTCAAGCTGTGGAAAGTGAGCTTTGAAAATGTTCTCTCCAAATGTTAATTGGATCATCAACAATCTCTGCCCTGGACACAGCCTGACATGTGTTCGCTGGCTTTGTGAAAGTAAAAGGTAAGTTGGTCTTCAAACACACACCGGGACAAGTAAATGGAACCAGAAAGTTTTGTTTTAGATGAGAGTTACCTTACCAACTTAACTACCCAAGTCCTTATCCATGCATACCAATCTTGATAGGAAGGGCCTTATCTAACAACTAAAGAAGGTAACTAGATCTACTTTATTGTATTCATAAGGTAAGTCTTTTTCATTTTTGATGGATATTATTAATATGTATAATATACACTTATAAAGAAGTAAGATGTTATCGATGCTGAACGCAGAAATAAATTGTATTTTATTAATTACTAGCGGACCCGACAGACGTTGTCCTGCCCGAAAGGTTGGCTTTTTATTTGTGTGGCATAATTGATTTCGATAGTAAAACAAATGCTATGTGATAATCACAATTACAAATTCACAATGAACTCCAATTAGTGAGTAACACAAATATTACAAATTCAGTGTTTGTCAAGACAACATACAAAATAAAACATCTTTTCATTTTTGGCATTTCGCCCACAGCTCACAAATATCAGCTGTATCGAAAAACAAACATAACTATGAATTATTCTCAGAAGTTCAATTATTCATGAACTTTTCAGAAGTTTTTAACGGTCAATTATTAATATTATATTCATTATTATAAATATTGGGTGGTGGTGGTGGTGAAATTTTGAGGTTACATGTTCTGATATGCAAAAAACCTAAAAAAAAAATCCCCCCCCCCCCCCCAAAAAAAAATCCTAGAACCCGATTGCAGCGCCACCTACCGGGTCCAATTGTGAATCTAAACCATCCACGGACTCACTCAAACACACACAAAAAATGTCATCAAAATCGGTCCAGCTGTTTAGGAGGAGTTCAGTGACATACACACGTACAGAAGAATTATATATATTAAGAAAGAAGATCCACGTGTTGATTCAAATATAAAAACAAGGTACATATATTGCTACTATTACTACTGATATCCCATCTAATGAGCTCAGATAGTAGATCTATAGTTCCACTCTTAGATTACAGTACAGGCTCTCATGGACACATACCATCTCTTTCTAGCGCATTTATTTCCCAATTAGCGCCGCTCTTTTTACTACCAAGCGAAGTTGCTATTATGGAGCTTAAACATCGTTATTTATATGAAATCAACATACTATATTCATGGGGAACCATATTGTTTTCATAAAAAAGGTGGGGGGAAAAACAAAACAAATAGGCCATGTATATGCTACAAAATATAAATGGTACGGTGCATCGAACATACTTTATATTTTATCTTAAAATAAAAACATTTGCTAAACTCTTTACTCAAAATTTACTAAAATATTTGTGAAAATAAATAATACACATTGTTGCAAAAACACTTCACGAAAGAACCTAAATAAAATATTATACACGTTTTCAGAAATAATGAGGAGAGAGGAACATACTATCTGTCTACCAAAGAGCATAACAATCACTTTCAACTGTCAAAGAGTTCCATGCCTCACGAATGTCATGGTAGATTATGTTATCTCCTCTGGTCATCTTTATATAATTGCAGCTTTCTCGATATTACGTGGGAGGAGAATTTTGTCTCGATTCATGATAAATATTTATTAGGTCCTTTTGCTCTTAGGAGTTATAACTGTAGAATGGGCTTAACCCAGGAAGTTCTGAGATTGTCGTTCGCCCCTGTATTGGGCTTTTGTGATAATGTTAGACGTTACCTTGATCTTATATTCTTACCCTTTTATATTAATGATGTTCTAAAATCCTTGCACAGGGACATTATTGAGATTAGGATGAGCGTCTCCCACTTTTTTATGTTCTATAGTCTTGTGGGTATTTGATAGCCTCTTTGATTGTTAATCTGTGCTCTTCCCGCGTCGAGTGAGGTTATGTATATATCTGTGGATAAGACTGTCTTGATCTATTTTAATTCAATTCCCACCACCCTCCTACTTTACTGGGTATGAATTTATCAGATTTCTGTTGGAAACACCCGAGCCCTCTTGTTTTGGTGTCTTCTTTAGGAGTGTTCATCAGAGCAGGCCCAACTTGACAGCTTCCAGCTCACATCTGCATTTGTGTGTGTGCGCGATGTATGGGAGTAAAAGGGAAAAATAAAAGACGTGCAGTGCATTCGTATTTGAATGAGTGCTTGACATTTTCCCCGGTGACGATGGGGGACAAAGCGACAAAGTTTATTGTTAATAACTACAGAAGGTCCCTATCATGAATGAATCATCTGTGAAACCATTCCAAAATGGTCAAAAACTGCCTTTTCAATGCAGTTTTTATCCAAATATCATATAATATTTCAACACTGTTCAGTATTAGAAACTTCTCTTAACTCTTTATCTCCATTAATGTTCAATCAGAAATGATCCACGTGCAATAGTGTTGGTGTAAATTCACGATTTCTATCCGACTGTATCACATGGTTGATTGGCATGTGATGCACACTCTTAATGTGGTTCAGTGGGACATGGTTTTAGTTCCACCAGGTAACAACACTAACAACTGTTGTAATTCTCTCCCCTCACATCGTTGTGTCCTGGGAGAAACATGCGTGATTGTTTTATTTCCCCGCGTCCACTGACATGCGATACATCTTTGATCAAACCAATGACCCGTGTAGAGGGTCCCAGTAAACTCGACGATCAAAACAAGATACTGCTAATTACATTCAAAACACGTTCCATAGTACGCCGTTGTATTGGATGCCACCTTCTCGAAGGTAAATATCCTCATAATTAATCAATTTGCTAAGAATGGTAATTTTGAAGCTTCAAAACCACTAAAACAATCTTTATTTTTCTAATTCCTATTTTTAGCCCTATTAAAAATTTAAAAGATTTGTTTAAGGAAGGCTAGAACTATGTTTCCTACAGCATAACTTACTTCGGTCTTAGAACTGCGACATTTTGAGCGAAACGTGGTTTAAAATGAGACAATCTTTACTTTTTATGGAATGTTTTTAAACTATAAGGAATATCAAAACTATAATCATATAGTGATACACTTCGGTTCCAATTTGGAGTGAAACTTATATTAAAATAACCAACCTGTTCCTAAATAACGCAGGCTTTCTGGACGTTTGCAAAGATCCAAGCACTCGAGTAGGTGTCCCTTAGTGTCAACTCGAATTATTTACACTTAAACAACGCAATTTCATTAAAATATTATAAATAGTATTTTATTCGTTACCATAGTTGTACCAATCAGTTGGCTTTTCTTATTTTTAAAGGGATGAAAGCATTATCCATTTATTTTTCAATTCATATTATTATGTTAAATCTCTTTATATGTTGAAATGTCTGATGTGGTCATATTATTGTCTTATCTAGTTGCTAGCAAGAGAGGGTTAATTATAACGTGTGATTATACTTTTAGAGGTTTCCTAACTACTTGCAGGACTTTTGCATTCAAACCACGCGAAGATAAAATATTTGATCTAACCAACATAGGAGCCAAAATATCTCAGATAGTATTGGTCACTGTCTCAAATAAAGTCTTAAGATGGGGTGCTAGTGAGCGTGAGTTTAAGGCAGTATTTTTGAAGTTTTTATAGCATAAACATTTATTTGGCCAAAATAAATCAAATATTTCTTCTATAGAAACATAGAGTTTAGTTTTTCGCACATGCTAATCTCAATAGTTCTTTAATATCTGTCAAGGATGTCCTGGAATTTAGTGACAACTTTTTCTCTGCATTTAAAAAGTTTGTCACCAAATGCCTCTATGCTCATGAGAGATATTCAAGAACTCTTGAGATTAGCATGTGCGGAAGACTAAGCTCTATGTTTCTATAGAAGAAATATTTGATCTATTTTTGCCAAAAAATGTTTATGCTATAAAAACTGCAAAATTAATGCACTAAACTGGCGCTCACTAGCACTCTACCTTAAGGATCTTGAATATCAAGGGCACAGTATTATCATTATTTTAATAGCTAATAAATTATTTAAGAAGCACTATATTAAAGTGATGATGACCATTTGAAAATAAAACAAATTAATTTTTTCACTGCAAGGGGAGCTGGCGGTCTAGGGGGTAACGTGTCAAGACTTCTGTGTTAGGAGTCCGGGGTTCAAATCCTGGCCCAAGCACAAATTTATCTGATTACCAAACCTTTCCTTCACCTCTGGCAAAGTGTGTGCTTTCACGCTTTGTGAATGTGAGGAATGCCAGGCCACTACCGTGGTTCGGATCCCACGTTAAACTGTAGGTCCCCTCCCTCTGCTTTCCACCATCATCATTCTCACGTATCATTCTACCATTTGGAGGTATTGGAATTCGCCTTAATGGTGTTTCCACCTCAGAAATGAGTTCCTCCATACGCCAGGAGAGCAGAGTTAAGATAAGGTCGAATGGCCAAGATCTAGAGTATCAGCCCTACCCAGTGTTGCCAAGTCTGTAGTCTCTAGCGATAGTACACGGACCTGAAATGGATTGTATTTTGACCGGTAGGATACTACTTTCTGGCATTATATTGATAAGCCCTGCGATTTTAATTTAAAAAATAATAATTAATGTAAAATTTGTTACTAGATAGCAGGGCCACAGGATATCACTTTTAGAAAATATCCTAAAATTGGATTGCACACGTGGTGAAATTATATCAAAATTGGTATCCAGATCGTACAGTTGGCAACACTGGCCCCACCCACACCCAGCTTTTTTCACCGCGTTTTAGTATCTTTAGGCTATACGCATATATTTAACTACGTTAAAGGCATAGGGATATAGATGAAGAAGGGAGACATTTGGAGGAAATATACCCACAAATGTGTGGGGGAAGAGTGGGAAGCCATTTATGAAAAACCACCCACACTAGACCAAATTGGGATTCGAACCCCAATCTTCCCCTCACCGGTAATCCAGTTCAACACGAGAGTGACGTGTTAGATCATGCGACCACCGATGTGCGTTAAACAAAGTTATTTTTGTGATTTAAAACAAACCTACAATAAATTTGTAAATGAGTGAGAAACTTTTTATTTACGTGCAAGAAATATCACTGATCACTTTGCCGATAATGGTATTTCAATTACCTCTACAAGTTGTCTCCCTCTAGAACTTAACTTAAACTTTAAACCACTGGCAGCGCCACTATCTAGGGGACCAGGAGACAAGAGCAAGGAGGAGCCTATTCCCTCCCTCTATTAATGATAGGGTGGTGATAACTAAGCTGACGCGAACCTCCCTCCCTCCCCCCCTACTTTCAGGGCTGCGTGGGTTGCGGGTTGTGGGTCCTGCCAGTGATTGACTTGTGGCTTCAGGCGATAATTGCTACCTGCGCGCACTTCTACTAACCTAATAACTTGCTAGGAAGGTGAAGCAAGAGTTGAGGAGGTACATGGGGGGAAGAGGGGGCTAGAAGTTGCAGCTAGGTGTCTCTCTTTAAGGGGGGAAGTGGGTGCAGTTAAGAGACCTTGGAGAAATATCTCCAACGTGAGACATGGTAACTTTCTACTGTTTCCTCGCAGAAAATGTCTTTGGAGATGACACACCGAGCGATCGGAACGATTGTATGGATACATATACGTCTAATTTATACATACACCTATTTATAGCTTATATATGAATATGGTTTTCATAATATCTTAATATGAGTCAGACCCTCTTCAGTGGCTGCATGGTCTAAGGTGCCATTCTCGCAAAATAGGCTACTAGACTTCTGATGATGGGGAGATAGTTCTTCAAATTCCAGTCAAGTGCACTGAGGGTGATCTTACCTATCTTGAGCTAGTTCTATCCAGTCCACCTCATTACATCCTATCTCTTTCAGGTCCGTTATAATGTTATCTTCTCATCTGCACCTAAGTATTCCCAATGGCGTCTTCCCATTGGGTTTGCCATTCATTACCCTGAACACGGTTCTTAAAACTCCCATTAGCACTGCATGTCTTGCCCACCGTAAGATTTGATTATCTTAACAGTGTCTTGTGATGAGTACAGGGTAAGTAACTCATCATTATATTATCTACTCCCCTCCCCAGTCTCCTCATCCCTTTTTAGAACAAATATCTTCCTAAGCACCTTGTTTTTGAACACTATACGATTTTTTTAGTCATGTAATGTAAGAGACCATGTTTCAAATCCATAAAGAAAATCCGGTAAAATTATTATTTTGAATGTTCTGAGTTTAAACACTTTTATACTTTAATATATATTAAATATTATATATAAAGTATAAAAATGTTTAAAGGGGTTTTAGAAGTCTATTTTAAGATCACCTTTACTAAATTACATTGTACTAATATTGATAATAGATACTAAAAATAAGAGTTGATGTTAAAATGTCTCTGAATCAATAGAAAGGAATTATTCTAGCTTCTTTCTACAGTGGCTAGGTTAAGGATGTATTCTATCAACTATCTTGTTAACTAAAGAAAACATAAGAATAAATATAATGCTATAATTATATAATATATAATGCTAATTTTATTGTTTTAGTGTAATTTAGGAATGAAGAGATCAAGTTGTCATCAAAATGCTTTTAGTAAACAAAATCAAACCTCATAAAAATAAAAATGTAACTTACACTCTATTTTCCCTGAAAGGAAACAGTCCAACCTTTGTAGATTATTACACTCTGGCTCTATCTCATACCATAGTGGAATAATGCAAGGTAAGCGTGCTACCTTTCAAGGCAAACGAAAAGCACTGTACAAACATATATTACTTTTTACTTAAAACGATATTTCTTAAAAGCTTTCCAATTTAATTAATAATAAAGAGCTGTAATCATTATCAAAGCAACGTGACAAGTTTATTTTATATAATAGTTTTAATATCTGTGAATTTTTTTAAACATAATTCATTATAGATACCAAAAAGCAAGATTAAACTTTTTTCTTCTTTCTCCTTCTCGGAAAACTTTATAAAGTACATTTCTCTGAAAACATTTTTTCTTTCTATGCCCATTCTTTTCTTTCTTTGAAAGAAATCACCCCACACCAATTATTCGCCTTTTTGAGCTTTTCATTCTTTGTGAAGGATGTCATGGTAGTTCAAGTTAGCCAACCTTTGTCAAAAAAAACAACTTTGCTAGTATGTGTCAGGTTCATTTTTTTCTCTCTCTTTAACTTAAGAAGGTTTCAACTTAAAAGAGCGAGCTAATTTAACTGTACCGATTATGTTTCCCTCTTTAGCTTGATACGGAATTCAAAACCAGGCTAATTGGACAAACAGAAGAAAAATCAGTTAATCTTTATTACTTACTTATTCTAGGGTATTACGAGCTTGTAAGTTCATTGACGCACTTACAAAATACGTCGCCCATCCTTAGCTGGAGCTTTATAACATTACAAAATGGAATACCTTAAAAAAAATGTAAAGAGATCCAGATACTATAAGCATACTTGACAAGCATGGTGCTTGCTCAAGCATTATAAGTGTCTTTGAGAGTGATTGATGCCTTTTGCTTGAGTTTGACAACTATCAAACTTGTTTGATTTTCTGTATTCAAGCAAGAGTCTGCGCAAGCGAGCTGGATAGCGTATGGTTGTGCTTGTAAATCACGTCAGTGGCTTGCTAGCAATCATGGCGAGCGTATGCGTCTCAGAAAGAAATTATTTCTGGAATATAGGTCTACGTTTGACGTTGTAAAACACAACTTGGGCTTGAAATGTGTGTAGTGTATTAGAAGCGATCCAAGCATGCTTGAAAATCCATGGACACCTTAAAAAAAAGTTAAGTTACTATTTTAAATTTAGTTTCATCGGTCCGTTTAGACCGAAGAGTAATTATTAATTATTATTTTATTATTATTATTATTATTATTAAAAAGCATCGCGTCTTACTACCCGTTCGGGTTGTACGCACTTACGCTAATGTGTAATGGTAGGGTGATTGTGAGATGAAATGGAGGACCTACAGTTTAACGTGGAATCCGAACCACGGTGGAGGCCTGGCATTCCACACATTCACAAGTTGTGATTAATACACGTCTTGCCAGAGGTGAAGGAAAGGGTTGGCCTGAAGAGTATTGATTTGTAATTGGTATTAAGATACACATATAATGCAGAACTGTCTCTATTTGCTGTATTCGTTATGAATCAGTAATTTACTAAATTGACACTAAGATATTTGTAATGGTGGGCAGGAGGAATAAGTGTCAATCTAATCTAGTTGGGTTTGCTAGTGATAGAAAGGTGGGGTTTCGAATTGGGTTGGATGCAATGAAGTTTTTTACCTAATATTTTATTCTTATCTTACCACGCAGCTCCATTATATTCACACTCATCAACACTCCAGTGTGTAATTTCACGCGGAGAGCTAATATAGGTATTTAAATGTAGTGGGAAAAAAAGAAATTTTAACTAGCGAGCTAAGGGTCCTTTAAATATATTAATTCAATAATTTTATTAAAATAGGCTTTACCCTCCTTTCGTAATTTATTTAATAAAAAACACAAGAGAATGAAAGTGTTTTTAAATAATTGTTAAACTTTGATAGTTAATGTTGGCAAGCAATGTTGGCTAGTAAGTCGTGGTAAAATGAGCTCTTTCGGAGGGTTTTAATGCATTATGAAAAACAATTTTATGAATATGACAAAATGAATTAGAAATTAAAACAAGTTGATGTCGTTTTAACGCAGTAGTATCTTTATCCAGTTCCAACGTACTAACTACCCCCTCTTGGCTGTTTATAAAAAAAAAAAAAAAAAAAAAAAAGAGCATTTAAAACCAATCAGGCGTTATTTCGTAAAGTCGTTGGTAGTGCCTGTAAGCAGCGATGTAGATTTTCCCGCCTTACAGCGCCGCACGGCAGATTGCGTGCAAAGCTCTGCGTGTAGGTAACAGAAGCTTCCCTTGTACGACCAGAATTAGTCCATCATCCCCACCACCAACGAAATGGGGGGAAACATAATACATTGATATCTTAATCAGGTGACCGTTCATCAAGTTTCAGGGGGATGGTAGACTCTGCTCAAATAAATATTGAAATAGTTTATTCAGTTCTTCTCCATTCCCTGGAACTTTAGTGTCGGATTACTTCAAATAGATGACACGAGTTGGCAAACAGGGAATGTGTGCACTTAAATTCCTTCCTAAGAAATTAATAATACACCAAATTCAATTTCAAATACAAATAATTTGCATAGCCTAATTACTTATTTTCTATTAATTTGTGGCTGTTGCCATTTTGCTACCCCTTCTAAAGGTAAATAAAGCACACTATATTGTATATAATATATATAATCTAATAACGAACATCGTATATAATATATAGATGATGTGTAACATATATTTTTTACAAGTGGATTTTTGCAGCGATGATTGCAGATTATCGAGCTAAAATGTTTTCAAAACTTTGTATTGGGCAAAGTTATATAGAACGAGGCTTCACTCGACTTTTTATTTAGTGGTTTACTCATAAAATGCTATCAAATTTACATAAATTTAGAGTTTTCAGTATTTAATTTAAAGCAAAACGCATATTTTTACCTTGACACCACATGACGAGAACTTTGAAGCGACTCCTCTCCCAGTTCTTTATACATTTGTTGCGTCACTACACTTTGTAAGAAATGAGTTGTTACTATATTTTATAGCCAAAGATTAATATTTATTTAGCGATATTAAATCATAGTAAATCAGAGTTTCCATGGAGAACTAAAAAATTAATGATTGGATCAATGCGCACACAGAAGAGAATTTGGGAATTAATCAGGAAAATCAAATTTTTATTGGAATATACTATTTACACCAGCATAAAGGAATAATAACCTTTAAAATAAGTTCACATTTGTCAAAATCGGTTAAGCCATTTTCTCGTAATTTTATTTACCGTAAATGGGCTTAACAAATTACATAATTACATATATATTTATATCGTGTTCAAACCAAGCTTCGTGAGGACAAATGAGGAGGTACTTGAATAAATAAATACAAGCTACGGTCTATAAATAAGATTAATGGCCGGAGGGTTCATTGCACTGATCACATGACACCTTGTATCCGAAAATGTTGGGACTACTATCGGTAACAGTGGCGGCCACCCGGTTAGTATAGTTAGATTACGGTCTCATGCCATGGAGTTATATGAATATAGTAACAAACGCACGTATTAAATGTAATATATACATACATAATATGTAATATATTCATACAAACTAAATGTAATATATACATACATATATATTAAATGAATTATATATACATACGTTGAAATTAAATGTACTATATAGATACATATATATTAAATGTAATATACATATAAATTAAATTTAATATATATACATATATATTAGAATGAAATATATACATGCACATATGTATATATAAACATATAAATTAAATATAATATATTTATAATCATATATACATATGTGTATATTTGATGCATATTTGTAGGATATAACTATATACTATATATATTAAAATATTTTATCTACATATCTATAATAAATAAAAATATTATATTATTAATTTATTATATGTGTATTATAATACATGCATATTATATTAAAATACATCTATATATAATATACACAAATATATGCATATAATGTATATTTACATATACATTTAGATATTAATCATACATAAATACATGTATATTATATGTACTTATATATTTATATTAAATTGTACGTACATATCTATATACACATATATATTTCTATATTATGTACATATCTATTATATATACTATCTTTTTATTATATATATATATATATATATATATAGGATATATACTATATTTATAATAGTCTATATAGTATAGTTATTATATATGGTATGTATATATATCAATTATATATAGTAAATATGCTAATTATGATATATATATATATATATACAGGGTGAGATTTAAAGTTACAAAAGCTAGGAGCATATTCCTTATGAAAAACTGGGAAGAAAATGTTTATAAAGATTTGCTCTGAAGTCATTACTAAAGGAGCAATGAGCCGTTGAAAAATCAAATGTTTTCACCCTGCTACTCTGCCACCAAGGGCCTCCTGTTCCTTGGCCAGTACTCTCGCCAGACCTGAATGCCCTTCTGTGGCGCCACATCTAAAGTGCGGTACACAGTACCCCCGTATAACAAGAACCCGACCTCCAGTCGCGAATTGTCGCAGCGTGCAACAGTTTCCGAAAAACACCTGACATGTTTCAAGGAAAGTGACAGTCCAAGCTGAGGCGATGTCGATGCTGTCTGAATGTCGGTGGCCGGAAATTTGAACATCTGCCATGATAAGACACGAATGGTTGCACAAGGGCTGTTGTAGGGCTACCTACTGTACATTGAGTAATAAAAGTACATACTTATCTTCAGTTACTTTTGTCCTATTCATTTGTTAAATTGTTATTATTAAGTACACGATCTTCAGGGACTCGTTTGTACCTCAGGGTTTGTTCAAGTATTACGTAAGCACCTTAAAGGGCGGGGGAGGAGGTTCAAGCTTTGCTTTGCTGACAAGGAGGTGGGGGGTTAGAAAAATGCTTACGTAAGAGAGAGAAAGATGTGTACAATTGAGGGAGGGCGCATCGCAAGCCGCTTGGACTTCGAGCAGCAATGGAGATGCTGACGAGTAAGCCAAAGCTTGAGTGACCTAAGCCCACCCCAATAAAAAAAATAATAATTGAAAGTGTTGAGACGTGGATTTAAGGACCTTGGTCATAGGATTAAATGAAATTTAGGGTGTTTTTTTATAAATATAAATTTATGTATTCACTAATAAAATATGTTATAACGTTAATTAAAAGTAAATTAAAGTTTTTAACTCTTAAAATGTTATAACTACTTTAATTTTACCTGTTCAATAAATTTAATTTTCATTGTATACCAGTGTTAATGGTCAATTATTTCGCAATATTAATTACGCCTCTATAATAATAATTACGAGCAATTTATAATTGAATTAATTTTAATCATGGGCGTCTACTACGTGTTCAAGCTATTAGCAAAATTGCATGAAAAATAGAATGGTTATTCCTGTAAACAAATTTTAAAAAAGTTGAAAAATCTTAGTAAGCAAGAGGGGAGCGGTCGACATTTGCTTATTTTTTAAAAAGTTGAAAAATCTTAGTAAGCAAGAGGGGGAGCGGTCAGACATTTGCTTATTTTTGCTTACAAGTGGGGGGAGGGGTTAAAAATAGCCAAAAATATGTTTACGTAATACTTGAACGCCCGCTTAGTAATGACTTCAAAGCAAATCCTTATACACATTTTATTCCCAGTTTTTCATAAGGAATATGCGCCTAGCTTTTGTAACATAATTTAAAACTCATCCTGTATATATAAAATATTAGAAATAATTAGTAAGGATTTGACTAGTTAGTGTGTTCCATTCGTCAATACTCTTAGACACGGTCATACTGGTGACCTGGTCGTTGCAGTAGTAGAATGGCCACATAGTCGTTTAGTTTGGACATACACATAATATATAAAGCATTACATATTTTTTAATTTAATTTATAGCTAAGATGTACAGTACAAACATTTAATTTCAACTCCATTTCTAGTTCTGATCAAGCTATCAGTGATTCACAAATGTTGTATAGCTTTAAGTACAGTCTGAAGAGCATATGTAGACAAAACATTTGAATTAACCAGAATATATGTTGTAATATTAAGTATAAAGCAAAGTTAATCCTCGAAACAGGTAGCCCATACTAAATTCCATTAAAACCATTGGTCTAAAAATAATAATCTTAATTTTCGATTGATCATATATATGTTCGGAAACTCATAGCCCAAACTGCTCATATAGTTTGTTTGAACCAAAAGTAATACAAAATTCCTATACATTTATAAACGTAAAACAATTCTGATACCAATAAATTGTGTTCAAAGTTTCGGCGTAAAGCGCTGGGAGATCAAAGCTGTTCAATCATGCGTGTACAACAGGTTGCATAGGAGTTAGGCACTGCACACCTCGACATCTTTTAACACAGCAACAGAACATACCACAATTAGAAGTAAACAACACACCAACCCATCTATAATTTTGAATATGTTCTGAGGGTCATCATTAACGGACTTTTATCACAGAAATGCGGTTGCTATTATTACATGTGCAGTGCTGCGCGCCTAACTCCTATGCAACTTGTTGTACACGCATGCTTGACAGCTTTGCTATCCCGCCGCTGTACGCCGAAACTATGCACACAATTTAATGGTATTAGCATAATTTTCCAGCTGTAAGTGTATAGAGATTATGTATTACTTTTGGTTCATGCAAGCTTTATGTGCAATTTGGGCTATGAGTTTACCATCACCCTGTCTATATTATATTATCCTTTTTATAGATTTATTAAAAAGGTGACCTGGTGGTCTAGGGGTAAGGTGTCAGACTTCTGTGCTGGGGGTCCGGGTTCAATCCTCGGTCCCGACACAGATTTATCTGATTGCCAAACCTTTCCTTCACCTCTGACAAGATGTGTATTAATGACAACTTGTGAATGTGTGGAATGCCAGGCCTCCGCCGTGGTTCGGATCCCACGTTAAACTGTATGTTCTCCATTTCATCTCACAATCACCCTACCATTACATATTAGCGTAAGTGCGTATAAACCGAACGGGTAGTAAGACGCGGTGCTATATATAATATATATAGTTTATTATATAAAAATACAACTGTAGCATTCATATGGCTAACAAGCTAATGTTAGTCAACGAGTCATCAAAATATTACTTACCCAATATCACCATCCCGGCTGCAGTCGAGAAAACGTAAACACATCCAGCCCCTACTTCAACCGGTCAACGACTGCCTTTGTGAAGCAAGAGTTCGGACACGCCCCGCTAGAGTTCGCTGCATATTGCCAACCTTCGCTTACCCCAGAAGAAGAGAATTTTCGTTCGAGAATACACGAGTACGGCTTCTCGAATAATACCGATGTTTCCATGGTCACGCACGTTCCCCCCCTTCCTTGTGATCCTGTCTCTTATGTTCATGAAGTTTGCACCGTAATAAAAGACCGTCCAGAAAACTATGGCATCACTCTTAGGCCAGGTCTGGAAGCAGACGGACGAAGCTTAGGCTTCAAGGACTTGTTCATAAAAAAAAAATGTAAGGAGAAATTCATTTCGGCATAAGGATAATTCTGGAATTAATCAAAATTCTCTTTCGACTTTATTTTTTTTAAATTAGGAAAGTTTGATATTATTCTTCATTGTCTTGAACACTAAATTTAAACTAAACTATTTAGCTTGTGAATTATAGTTCACTATTAATTTGTTAAAGATTTACTTTAGGAATTCAGTAAGGACATTACATCAGAATATTCTAAAATTAGTAATGTTATGCGTTAAGTATTTTTTTGTAAACATTGAATTTAAACTGAATTATTAACTTATGAATTATAGTTCACTATTAATTTGTAAAGATTTACTTTAGAGAATTCAGTAAGGACATACATCAGAATATTCTAAAATTAGTAATGTTATGCGTTAAGTATGTTTTGTAAAACATTGAATTTAAACTGAATTATTTAACTTATGATTATATTTTCACTATTAATTTGTTAAAGATTTACTTTGGAGAATTCGGTAAGGACATTACGTCATAGTATTCCAAAATTAGTAATGTTATGCGTTAAGTATGTTTTTTGTAAACATTAATTTTATACTTAATTATGTAACTTATGAATCATATTTCACATTTAATCTTGTTAAGGATCTACCTTTGGAGAGTTCAGTAAGAACATTATTTAGAATTATCCAAATTTAATAAGGTTATGCGCTAAGTATGACATTCGTAAAAAAGTGAGTTTAATCTGAACTATTTGACTTACGAATTATATTTTCTAAATTAATGTGACAAGGATTTGTTTGAAAAAGGTCATCTATAACATTAGATTGTAATATTTTTTATTATGAGTAATGTTACGCCTGAATATCTACATATTGTTAATGTTTCTAATACATATAATAAAATGTTTTTTATGACTTGCAATATTTTAGTTAATCCAGGTTATCCCTAGTTTTTAAGTGAACATACTACCCTGGCACCTCGCCTCCTTGTTTTCTTTTTTTATCTAATCAAATATATATATAAATTTTGTTGTAAGGAGGACCGTGTTTCCTTTTTTTATTGGGACGTATTACGGGGCCAGCATCTTCAAAATAATTACTCTCACTGCCCACTCTAATTTACTTTTCTTAACTTATCCTTTTATTGTTTTCATTTATTTGTATTTGGGCCCCTCTAAGCCGAGAGTTTGGGCTACACAACTATCACACTTAACTTAGATACCAAAAACAAAACATGTATTTTTTATTTAAATTAATATTATTATTATTTTATATTATTTTTTATTTAAACTAATAGGTAATTAATTTATTTACAAGAATTTACTTGTTGGATATTAAGATATTAAATTTGGATCAAAATATACTATTAGCTTGTAAAAAAAAGTATTTTTTTCTCCATTCTTCGCATCTTACTACTCATCCGAGCTATTAGCATATTTTGAATAACCAGGTACAGATTATGAAGGTAAAACTTAAAAGTAAGTTAACACGAACTTGTGTGTAGATAGCGAGAGGTAGAGCGTAGGAAGTCATCTAGGAAAAGAAACAACACCTCATTAAACCTGGCTTTTCTGTCACAGACAAGATGATACTAATCCCTTTGATCACATGTTCAGTGATGCTGGTATTTAGTCCCTAAAAAAACTGTGCCGCTTGTTTGTATGGATTACAATAATGTTAATTAGGTAAACCTTGAACAAAGAAGATGAGATTATAACCTCAGTCAGATTCAGATGGGAAGATATTTGTTTGAGATTAGCAAGAGTTACTAAAAAAAGTTTCATATTTTTAGAAGTCAAGTCATTGGATCTAAAGTGGTCCATTTTGGTAGTTAATATAATATAGTTTCAATATTATAAGATGTTCTATCATTTCAACACGAGTGGTGCATGGATTCTTAAAGCTCACTCTAATCATTATTATTATTATTATTATTATTATTATTATTATTATTAATCCTTAGGGATAAATAGTTTAATTAACTTATAGTTTGTTTTTATTGTTTTTCTTTGGTCACCGCTTCTCACCATTTGGCTATATACACATCCACTAATTAAGATAATCTAATAGGGTTGAGAAAAATTAAATCTAGAGGAAGTGTACAGTTATTTTTGTAGGGAAAGAGTGGAAAATCATTTAGGGATAACCACCCTCAATGCACCTGATCGATATTCGAATCTCGATAGCCCCGTCATTAGCAGTCTAGTATATTGTGAGCGTAGCGCCTTAGACCATTCTATCGTAGAAGTGGGTGGTATTATTAATCTTATATATAATTTGATAAGCCCGTTTCCGGTAGTAGAGATTACGAGGAAATGACTGAACACATTTTGACAAACGAACACTCATTTTAAAGATTAGGGAGTCAGGATTCCAGTAAAAAAATAGTGGCCTCAACCTAAACCCCAATTTTCCTGGCGAGTTTTCCATCTTTTCCTTCTGTGTGTGCAGTGGTTCATCTGTACAATCATTCTTTGTTTACATCACCATGGAAACAATGATTTGTGTATAGCTGTATATTTGTAAATAAAATATTTGTCTGTGTTTAAAATTAATATCAACTCAATCTTTACTTGAGTGGTTTGGTGCAACGAACATATAAAGATCTGGGCGAGGGGTCAATTTAAATTTCTCATCGGGAAGGGGGAAAATATAAGTTTTTATTCAAATTACACACCGAAAACTAAATATCTAAGTAAAGTTGATAGCATTTGACGAGTAAAATTTTAATCAAAAAGTGAGTGAGGGCTTATCATATAGATCCTTTCCCAATAAAAAGTTTAAAATACATTTTAGTGCAATAATCTGCAGCCATCGCTGCAACGATTCACTAGTAGAATATAATTCTACAAATATATGAGAGAAAGAAACGTCAATGTTCTTTATAAAATATAATGTTACCCACGCAAACTACCAGTTGTTAACGATCCCTACCGTAATGTTGTCCGAGGACTAATCCCTTTATGCGATCATATTAATTACCGCCCGCATGACTCACTAAACAAACGCGTCTCACAGAGGGCAAACAACGCCCAGCGCCGCTGCACGAATTAAGACCGACGAGTCATATTTTTCGCCGTCGATTATCGCGCAGCGTGGGGTTAAGATACCTTCCCCTCTCTCGATTCTTAGGATGTTGATGAAGAGGGGTTTGGGGAGGGAGGGCGGAAAATATGGGGAGTGCACACGCCAGGTGCCCTTAGGGGGCCCTACAATGAGTCTTCTAGCGGGGTATATAAAGGGGGAGGCCAAAAGGACATGTTTTAGTCAATATAACGTCTTGTCACACTATTCAGGGTCGAACTGAATGCGTGTGGCTAAAGTGAGAGGAGGAAGAGGAGGGATATAATGTCCTAGGGTGTCTTAGTACACACTTGGAGGAAAGTAATATGAGTACCCGATAAAAACATATCTAAAATATAGTTCCAGACTTCTTGAAATATATTTAAACAATTAGTTGGAGTTCATCAAGATGATTATTATGATATGGCTATGAGGATTATAATGATTACGGTTAAGAGTTGGGAGTTCATCAATAAACTTTGAAGGGATTTTTAAAATTTTAAATAGCCTTATACATTTTTTGATTTACTTTCAAATAGAGATAAATCTGGTATTAAGGTTTAAGCAGTTGGTGCTAGTTTTGACATATTTAGCCAATGTGTGTTTTATAAACATTTCTCATGTCACCTATGGATATTCAAGTGTGGTCTAATTTGATCTTATTTTAAATGTATTTATTCGAAGTGTTTAAGTTTATTCAGCCTTGGTGCTTGATTCTGGGATGTTTAGAAGAATTCAATGAATAAAACATAATTAAAGTAAGTATAACTACAGTACATAACGCTCCACACAGTTTAAATACGATTTTATCTCCGCTGTCAATCTGTATGTCTGTTGCCTAAGATTTATGGAACCGCTTAGCGGTTAAGTGGTTCATATTTCACAATGCACGTATACTTAATACATCATAAAAATTCATTCAACCAGTTAGACTTTAACTTTAAAGTCTGTATTGAATAAACGAATTAAATCAATAAAATTGATGTTTTTCAAGACTTTATCTTAAAATGCGTGATAATTATTAATTCTCCTATTAAATGTAGAATTCATTATTTTTATATTTAACTCGATCACCGAATCCAAAGATCAATCATTACAAAATACATTTCAATAGTAAATCCACAGAGAAATCGTATTTTAATCAAGTTGGTTATTTTAATTCACAGAAGAAATTTTTGTACTTATGTGTTTCCCTTATAACTAGAGAACTACTGAATACATTATTTGAATGTTATAGTTTTTGAATTATGTAGAATTACTATAGGAAGTTTAAAAGGCATTTAAAAATGATCTATGTCTTCAAGGAGTTGAGCATTGACGTTAAAGTCAATACAAGTGTTTTATTTACACTGTGGAGTGGTTAATGCGAGGAATGCCACAAGTAGCATCTACTGTTATTACGTCAGGAAAAAATCTGACTCAACGATTTAGATTCGGCCATAGGTTCGGAGATTCCGGATTCAAACACAACTGTAGCTAAACATATGGTACACACCCCATACTGACACTTGAATCGAGCGTCTCGATGAATGCAGAAACAAATTATCCAATCAATTCTCAAAGAGCTTCGTCAACGAGCATTACGGATATTCCATAAACGATAAACGGCATCCCGACGATGGAGGGTGCTCAGGCACGATCCGTTCTTGAGCGTTGGAGATAGACAATCGTTGGTGGTCCCACCTCACAAAACCCATTCCTGTTGAAAGTGTTCGATTCCTAAAATAATGTGTAGCTGTGCAGTCTTATAAAAATCCATTAATTTGCATTTAAGTAACTCAATAAGGGCAATGATCAAGTGGCGTTAGTATAACTTGACAATGAGGTGGAACATTTCAGTTGGACTTATTCAGGGTGTTAAACATTTATCTGTCCATGTCAAGAATGGGCCATGGTATATATTTTAAATAATATTGCCACTGACGTCACAAACAACCATGTGACACAACACTAACAATATTATTCAAACTGTGCGCTGAATAACTCTGTGTGAAAACACTTACAATGAGGTTGCTTCATATAAGTCTTGGAAAATGAAGAAATTCCATAGCAGAAAGCAAGGGGATTCTGTTGACGATATGAATAATGAAGGGTGATTCCCTTATCTGAGTATACAGGATGGTTTTATTTAAGTTGGCACAACGAGATATCTTTAAAAATAACGAATTTAAGGATAAAAATGTTTCAATCAAAGGCGCTTGGTTTTGAGACCCTGACAAAATTACATAATTTATTTTATTATTAAGTTATTTTTGAAAATCGAGCGCCGATCTACCCATCTTCGGCAGTCTAGTCTAACACGAGAGTATCGTGTTAGACCATGTGCCCACCAAAGCGAGTTCATGCCATGCTAGCATATGGATAAAATAATACTTAATTTGTACTAAGTACTTAACCTACTCAAATACTTTTTCTATTACAATTCAGGCCTAAGCAAATGTTACGGTTGCACCGCATATACATTCTCTCAGACTTTATATTAAAATAGAGATATTTACTAAAAATGGGTAAGATATGTAATGCAATGTTTTTGAAACACTCAACCAAAGAGCATTGATGAAATAATATACATTGTTACAGAAACATTGAGAAAATAATTACATTTCTGTACACCAATGAGCATAACAATCAATTTAAATTATAAAATAATTCCATACTATATATATATATATGATTATAGCTAAGAAACTATTAGTTCTATGAAAATATATTTCAAATAAAAGATGTTTATTTTTAATAGTACCACACATTTACAATAACGAGTGCTTTCATATCTCAAATTGTTGCAGATATATTATCAAAATGTACTATTTCCGCTAATATAAAGTAACATTAAACTCATTTTCATGGGAAAGACCAGAGTTTCCATTATGTTTGCAATTTTAAACAATTCCTAGATACAAAATTTAATCAAAATCGTTAAAGCAGATCTCGATAAAATCGATATTGTTTGATTTTGCTCTTCAGTAAACTACCCTTAATCTTAAAGTTATATATCTAATTCCAAAAACTTCTTGAGATAAACTTATGAAAACAATCGATATCAAGTTTTAGCCCGATCAGTAAATAGTTTTGGCTCTAGGCCAAGAAACAGACAGACAAACTGACAGACAGATCAACAGCATCTTGAAAACCACTTTTTTTTTGTGGTTTCAGGTCGTCATGAAACGTGGATATTTATCAAAATCTTTTTTTTGACGATCACAATATGTCTCTCTCCTAGGGGTTGATAGAAAAATAATATGTACAATAAAAAGAGTAAAAACAAGCAGTTAATACAAATCCAGTAGAGACATCTTTACTCAAGTACCGTTTGCTCCTAGTCCGAGACGAACCATATCGACACAACGAGAAGACCGGGAATAGTGAAGAAAGTCTGAGAAGTGATTCTATCAAGCCGAGCCACACAGATGCTAGTAATCATAAGAATAAAACAGGCGGAGTAGGGATGAAGAGGGAGGGAAGAACAGTCTTACTTTGATCAGAGCTCGTCCCCGCGGCATGGGGCAACCACAAAGCCAAGATGTGCACTGCTGGCAGCAATCTGGACTGTCCCCCCTTCCCCCGCCCCCTGCTAGCCAGTCAGCCCGCCAACTCCCTGGAGACTAGCGGACAGACCCCACACACCCACACCACACCCACCCACCCACACACACACACACACACACACACACACACACACACACACACACACTAGAGCTGAGGACCCTGTGAAGTGTCACACACATACACACATACTCCCTCCCCCCCACCACACACAAACTCTCTTTAGAACTGAGGACTCTGTGAGAGTGAGTGCCTCAAAACACTCTTTACAGAAACTCTAAAATATATATTATTCTTTACATTCTCATAGCTTTCTTCCATTATGTTACATGTATTGGGAAAGAGGGTTAAAGTGAACATAATTATTGTTCGTCTGTGGGTTTTGTAACGTTGGAATTAACTGATTGGTGTAAACGAAATCTAAAACACATATTGACAACCACCAGCACATATTCCTTTTTAACTATTAGGCCTACATTTGTTTATTTGCCACTATTTATGGGTCAGGGCTGTCTAAACTTTAATGAGGTAATGACGGGTTAAATAGCCAAGATTATTATTTGTTAGTTACGGCTATAGCCGTATCTAAACATCATATTCCTCAAATTGAATGGAAGGACTCCTTGGCTCCGGGTTCGATTCTCGTGTCCAGGTGTCATTTTACAATTTAAAGAATATTTGATAAGGTAGTCTAAAGGATTTAGTTTCATTAAAATTATCATGACTAAAGATACATGTCTTCCGGTAAATGGAATTTTCCGATATAGGTTTTTAAGCATTGAATCCCAGGGATGTATTTTAAAGGCATTTTTTGGACTAATAAAGCATTAACGTATATTACAGCAGACCCAACGTTAGTGACACATTTGTCCACCAAGCGCTGTAGTCTATACGTAAGGGTGAGAGGAAACGGAGATCGCTGTTGTTTTGTTTGAAATCACTAGATAATGTTTCTTTTGTTGATGGCCTTAAGATAAATTCAACTGAGATGTTAACTTTTTTGAAAAAAAATAAAAGAATTATTTTATTTTACATCTCCCAACAAAAGTGTCAAGCTTTAATAATAACCTATCTATATTATCATAATGTGTATTAATAAATTCAAAAGTAATCAAATTATGTCGAAATTATAAGAAAAATTAAAATTAAAACCTAATTAATTATACCCACTATAAAGTTTAGTTTTAATTGGTTTTTTGAATACAATATAGTCAACGAGATAAACAGGAACAAATTATTTAAAATGGTAAATTTGAGAGTTTAGAGTAATTTAACTTTTTTAATTTAAAAGTATTTGTGGTCAATACGCGAGGTAGATTTTGTTTTAAACTTGTTTTATTGCAATGGAAAATGTTTCGTATAAATTTGTCATTACACTGTGTAAAGTTACAATTTATAATAAAGGGACCAAGGACACTTTTTAATCTCTCATAAAAAGAGAAGGTATTGTGATCGTGAACAATTTCAATCTAGATATTATGATGAATCTTTACCTTTTATGTGCCCTAGAACCAATAGAAGTGGATTTTTAAAGTTATGTTTCCTGTGTCTGTCTATCTGTTTTTCTATCCCTGGTCACAAATTTGAAATGGTTCAACGTATTTTGTTCAAATTAGATATATAAGTGTTATATAGCTATATCTTGAGTTTTTTATGTTAACCTTTGCCCTTAAATTAAGGGTAGTTTACTGATGCATTTTTTCTGTTTCAGATTTTTTGAAAATGGCTCTAACATTTTGTTTGTAATTTATACCAATCAAATATCACTATATACTTGGTTTTTGGGTGAAACATTCCTTTAAGCATCGTTTACTGAAGAGTGATTTTTTAAAAATTCAAATTATTCGGAAAATGGCTCTAACGATTTTGTTTAAAATGTATATCTGGGGAGTTTTTGACATGACAAATTTTATTCTTGTTTTTCTGTAAAAAAATCGTTTAAGATTAGCTTAAAATAGTTTTTTTAATCTGAAATATTTTAAAAACTACTAATGATTTGGTTCAAAATATGTATCTGGTATGTTTTGTTACGTGAAACTCACACAAGACAATGAGGTGGCCATCTCAACCAGAAATAGCCCACTGAGCCACTGGAACTAACCCTCCACCAACAAAGGTTGAGAAATTCCCGGATAGATAGCGCCAACACAAGAGTGGCAAAGGGACTGTCAGTCAGTACGATTATGTAAATAATTAGGGGCAATATAAATAATAAATTAATAATAATAGTTATTATTGTTAATATACAGGAATTAGAATTGAGGTGAACTACGAAATTTAAGGCGATCTAGAATCGAGTATGTAAAAACCTATGCTTAAGATTTATCACAAGACAATAATTGTTAAACTATGTATGTCAACGTCCAGAAAATTGCTTTTTCTGAATTGTGGCCGTAGCAAATTCTCATGTATTAATTATTCTGTGTACCGTTTGTATTCGAGAGCGCTACGGGTTGGTGTTTACTGATTTTGTTCAATAGTTCCTGTTATTACATGTTTTAATTTTGATGTTGAAATAAAATAACGCTTACAATCAAAAAACAAATCGATAATTCTAAACACATTTTAATATAGCTCGAGATCTGGACAAATTAGCGCTACGGTTCCTCCTTGATCCCTATTTTACCTCTCTCTCAAGCCATTGTGCACTCTTTCCTGTTCAGATTATTCGCCACAACCGGTATGCCCAAAAGGTATCAGACGAAGAACTACGAGCGGGAAGAACCGCAAGACGACCTCCCATTCACCTACCTAACCTACTCCAAATCCGGCACCGTCAACTACACTTCCAGAGAAAACTGACTCCCCCCCCACCTTCCATGAATCGGCTCCTGGTGCCCCCAACCCGACTATGCCCGGAAACGAATCCTTGAACCATGCGCCTCTAGCTAAGCACAACCATCTTATTCCACGACCACCTTTGAACCGGTGTGTGAACGCCCAAACCACTTCCATAAACTGGACAAGTTTTAATGGGACATTGCGGAAATTCTCCGGCATAGAACGACAGGATGTCAAAACAAACCGCGACAGTTTTTTTATAATAAATAATCTTATATATTATAATATATATTTATTTTAATTCATACGCACTTCAGGCATTATCATAATTTGTTATTTTTTCTGACTAATGTGATTGATGGAAAAACTCCATAATTATTTGGGGGCAAAGCTATTCAAAACAAGATATATTTACTGTCACAGCAAAAACTAAAGTTGATGGGTGAGGATAACCACGCTCAAACTAGCCACATACTATTTTTAATAGTCAGTTTTTTTTTTGCAAAACTATTAAATTTCAAAATGCTATCACACACACCCAAATTCTTCGATCGTCGTTGAGGATAGGGTGGGTGAAAAATACGATACTTAGAACTAAACAGTAGACAATATCTGCAAACGGTGGTGCATCTATATTAGTTTGAAGGAGGGAAGGGGCAACTTAAGTGTTCTCCTCCCAGGTCCATTGAAACAAACATGGCTGATTGCCTAGATCCTCATATGCTACTAATACTTCAACAGAGATAAGTTTATATTCACAGTGAAATTATGAGACTACAATGACTTTACTACTGCATTTTAATAGAAATTATTGAAATGAAATATCATTCATCACCTAGAAAATAGTTACACCTTCATAAAATCCAACAATGGAAATACTTGGTAAATGTTACTTGCACTAATTTTGGATATCTGATTAGAAGATACTAGTAGAAGATCACCATTATTCTGAAGTTCCACTAAGCACCACATATAGTTATGCTTTCACGGGCTCGTCTGACATGGGGAATTTAAGTTAATTTAAAGTTTCTATTTTAATTTTAATTATTTGGATGAAGAATTTTTAGGGATGTTAGTAATTAAAACCCCTAAACATTCTTAATTTATTTGTTTATTAAAAAAAATTCTTATTCACAGCGTCTCAATAACTGATCGGGCTATACACATGCATATTAATGAGATTAATGTGGTAAAGAAAAGTTAGAATTTAGAATAAATGTGCTCACATTTTCGTGGTGGGGTTGAGTAATAAGGCATTTACTAAAAAAACACACTCATTATATCAGACTACGGGCTCAGAGGTGCTTTACAATGCGTCAAGGTTGTTCTGGTTGGGATGAGGAGGGTGGAAATCAGAAGAAATATGTCCGCCTTCACTTAATGAGAGAGTGAAAAAAGGAAACTAGTATCCTAATTACTTGACCAGGATTCAAACCCCGACATTTCCATCACCGGTAATCTGGTAAATTTTTGAAAGTAACGTCTGAGATAATTTGATAAACAATTTAGGTAATATTTCTATTGTAATGTCTGCCAGAGTTTGATTTACTAAGATTTCAATTATGTAAAGTGTCCTTTATAACATAACTACATTCTATTGTCTGCTGTAATGTGCCTATCATAAAAATAACTGGTATGTACCAATATTGGTGTATTGATTATTTATATTTATATTATTACAGTTCCTGTTTAGATTTTGAAATTCATCTCTGTATTGGTGAAAAATTATTGTATCTGTTAGTCATTTTGTTTTCTAGGTTACCTTCAATCCAAACCATCAATTTCAAAATAATTTTAACACACATCCATCTTACTTTGAAAATAAATTAACAATCAATAAAACACTCTATCATGTCAAGAAGTACAATTTACAAATTTGTAACATTACTGAGATAAAAGAATGTTGAAAAAAACAGGGGACACCAAATATACTTTAATTGGCTTGGTAAAATAAATAGGACTGACTCCATTCCGAATTTATTTTTTGTGACACACTAATATGTCTGCATATATTATTAATTTCTACATTGTGTATGATGTAATTAATTGCATCACGTGGATGACTCATTCATTAAAATTCATCGGCTATGGACTCAATACACGTCATATAAGTCTGAGCTCATTTTGCCCCTTATATGCACTACATATTGTGTCACATAAACATAATTAACCACACGAGGAAGAGAAGGCGTGAAAGCAGCTCGACAAATGGGGGGGGGGGGGGGGCTGGAAAATATTGTCTCTACTAGGATTATCTAAGAGCACACTTATCACTTATATCAACACAAAATTACAAATTAGTTTAACTCTAGAACATACCACAAATGTGCTCACACAGGCTAAGACGTCACACACACTGTTTGATTCAGTTTTCCGGTTATGTAGAGTTTGAGGTTCGATTCCTGGCTATATGTAGTGAGATTCGTTTTTTCAATGTCTTTCCATCTTACTATAAATGGGGGTAGATTTTCTCTAAATTATATCTTCCTCATCACAACCAAATGAATGTAAATACGCGAAGATCCCAGACATGTAATAAAATGAGATGAAGTAAACACAATAGAAATAGACTGAAGATGTTGAATGGAAAATTTTCCTTCAATAGTCAGGAGATTTTTCCGTTTTTAAAAAGGTTTAGTTTTATTTTCTTGAAAATAACTAAAGTTACCTAAACTGAATGAATTCATTCGAGATACTGTAGCCGAAGTTTTAAGGTCTACACTTCAGTTTAAATTCTCCTAAGAACGTCAAAACCAGTAACTTAATTAAATGCAATAAACCTGATTCCAGTTCTCATGTCACGCTCAAGTATCTACTACAGCGCTTGGTGGTTGAATGCATAACCAAAGTTGGGCCTCTTGTTGAACAGATATTTCAATACTTCAATATTAAATAATCAAAGCTTTAATGAATGTTTCCCCCTCCTAAGGGATTCAATGACCTGAAGATTTTACCGAAAATTTTGTTCTCTAATCACATTATTTGTTATCTAATCACATTTGTTAAGATTTCCTTTAAATAATATCATTCATATAATTAAAATATGGATAGCATGAATGTTTGTTAGAAATTTCTCCCTCTACTCAAATCAACCCCCAACCAAATATTTTATGGCTCTAGTATTTCTTTTCTATCGTCCTGAGAGTCAAAGTTTCTGCTGCACACAGCGCGATAATCCAAACATAGCGTTTCATCAGTGTCTTCCTCGGTTCCAAACTCAACTTTCTGGTCAGCAGTAACTTCTTGTTGAAAGCTTCCTTGACCATGGCGATCCTTGACTTAACTTCCTTGGTGCGGTAAGCATCCTTTGTCATCGGACTTCCCAGGTACTTGAACTGCTCTATGCTTTCAAACTCCTGGTTTCCAACTATGATTTTCAGTGGCTCTTCATTTTTTGAAATTATCTCCCTCTTGACTTCTTAATGTTGATCTCCGTGCCATATCTTCTTCTTATCTCCACCAGCTGATCCATCATTTCCTGCAAATATTCTTCGTTTTTGGCAAGCGATGCTAGATCATCTGTACTTGCTATTGTTTTAATGTAGTGTCCTCCTATCCTGAAATTGCCACGACCCTCCAGAGCTTCCCTGACCAGCCATTCTCCATACAAGTTGAACATACTGGGTGACAAACCACATCCCTGTCTCACTCCTTTTCCTATCTCTAAGCTGTTGGTCTCTCCATCATTCAGCCTCACTTTCACTCGCTGTCCCAGGTACAGATTTGCAATCAGCCTTCTGTCCCTCCAGTTGATGCTGATCATTTCCATCAGTTTCTTCCCCTGCACTTTATAAACGGTGTCATATGCTAAATGTCACATTTATGAGATTAAAGTAAATTGTGAGAAATATATATCAAACCTTCCTAAAAACCAACACGTTTATTTTTCAATAAGATCACAACATAAAGCCATACGATAATTAAGGAGTGGTTCATTGACTAAGGACATCCAAACTACCATTATCATTATCATTATCATCAAAGTGCATGCCAATTCAAGAAGATACTGCCTTAAAATTGTTTGTATTTACTTAAAATACCTTCCTATGATAATTATATTAAACTAATAAACCAATATCAAGATTGATTAAAGCTTTCATATTGTAAAATAAGTATTTCTGAAGTAGATAGCTTTGTGCTTACCCAACATTAACAGAACTTTCAATGGAGCTTGGGTTAAAATCTTTAAAGTGTCTAATAAAACCTCATAGTCTTTCTGAGAAGAGTGTATGTGAGAGTGATTTTGTATTTATAAAACATAATTGAGAATCATAATTTCTGGAATGAATATGAATTTAACGACTTTTTCAAACGATATATATACAAAAATGCTTAAGGCAAGATTATACAGAACAAGAATATTCTCATTTCAAGCCGAGCCATTAAGGATAAACAAAGCCTCTCCAAGAATTACTTATGCCCCAACGTCACCCACAAACACACACACTCTCTCTCAATATCCCCCCTTTCCACCCCACCCCCCCAAAAAATGTAAGTCGAAATTGCGTTCGAATGGTAGCAAAGTGCAGTCCCATAGAGAAGGCTCTCTAAGTATATTGGAAACACTATCCCCCCCCTCCCTAAGTATATGGCGTCACCATCTGGACTCTTCTTTCTGAATCGTCTGTGTGATCCCCCAGAGCTCCCTGGTGGAGAGGGGAGGAACTGATGGGATACTAGCACGCCAGTACAGGCCCTGGGGTATACACGTAAAGGGGGGAGTGGGGAGGAAGAAGAAGAAGAAGAAGGTATTTTCCGCTCGGCAGGGCCATGGTGGCCGGACCCAACAGCCGGGGTAAAGACGTCTTCCCTTCCTCTGACTCGACGCTGAGGCGTCTTGAATCCCCACGGGACGGGGTCACCGTCACACACGCTCTACAGCTCGACAACAATAGCTAGGAGCATACAAAAAGTTTGTTCCTATGCAGTCACAAACTCTATTTCCAGAAGCTCGCTTAGGGAAGAAAGGAGGCTTTATGGTTGATTTTTAAACACGCAGGCGTTTATTTACTCTCCTGTTATATCCTGTATCTCGTATTATTGACATTGAGATATAGTTTGAAATTGGCAAATAGGGATGTATCTTATTGACACCGATGGTGTCATTTAAGTTGAAAGGGACACTGGGACGAATGTTTTACATTTTAAAACTTCGAAACAATTTTGAATTCACTTTCTTACACCATTTCGGGCTATACACATATATTAATTATGCCATATGGTAAAATAAATTCTAGAAGAAAAGTACCCTATTTAGTAAACTCCTCATCAGTAAACTCAGCCTGAATTCAAACCCCAACCTCCTAATAAACTTAAACACTATTTTGAATTAGATTGAAGTAGTTTAAAGGAAGTTCATCTGAACAAGAATGGAGAAAGGTGTGGGAATAACATATGGAAAATAATTCCTCACTGTACCAGGACAATATTCAAACCTTGATCTCTCTCTCCCAAGCAATTAAGTCTGCTGTCTCCTTAGACCGATGCGTGTAGGTTTCATGTCAAAAGACGTATTTAATTACATGTTTCGGTGAGAGCATGGTCTAAGGCATCGCTCTCGCAAAGGACTAAACCAGTGGTTCTCAAACTTTTTAGGGTCACCACCCTCCATAAACTAATTCCCAGTGCTCCCTACTCTAATCTATTATTCAGGATAGCGTTTTGAATAATCCACCAAGAAGATAATAAAAATAGAATTCAAAAGAGTAGTGACCAATTGGCGCATTTAATTAAAATACAGCTAAAGTTTATTAACTTTATCCTGTTGTACCTTATTTTCAAAGTCTGATAGTCATATTACCAAGATTTTTAGCTTGGCTACCACATTTTTCTTTGTTCAATAAATTCTTAGTGCGATATATGGGCCTAATGAAGTGTTAACAGTTTTCAAGGTCTGGCTTGGTTTAAAGTCAGAAATTTATTTCTGTAACTAAAAATCTTGTTACGATTTCTTCAACTTGGGCTTCAGCTCAATGTTATTTTATAGCTCAAAAGATAGTCTTCCACTATCTCAACTTCCTAGTTATCTGAAAATTTAATCATTACCCAATCTGGAATTTCCATCAAAAGAAGATTCTCAAACGGTCTCCATGCAGTATATTCAATGGTCACAAAATACTTGTAAATAATCATCTTGTATTCTGCCTATCTCTTTTGGCTCAGACAAGCTTGGAATTGATATAACTCGTTTGAACAGAGGCGATTTCAAGTGCACATATTATGATCGATTAACTATACGAGCTATTATATTTGTTAACTATCTGGTGTACCCCTCCTTCGCACGGGGAATCTGGATAGTACATAAAATAAACCACAGGGAATTATAACAAATATTACATTATGTTTGAATATTAATCCTTTATTGGTTTAAATTGTGGTACAAAACGCGAAAGAAGGATGACTTACATACATAGTCAACATAGATACATAATCTGAACATGTTTTAAAAGCTGACATTTATTTTGAATATTAAGTTAAAACTTCTCTATACACAATACTTTGAGCTCTTTCCTGTTGGTGCTAATAAAAAAGAAAGAAGAGTGTCACATCATAAATAATTGGTTGTTAATGGGTTGTAATTAAATACAATCAAAAGTATTTAGCGTTTTTTTATCGTATTTAGCCCTTTTACCCTTCCAACCCATTTATACTTTTTGCCCTTTTAGCCCTTTTTAGCTAATATGCACCTTTACATAATGTTTACACTTTTTATCTAAAGAAATACCCTTTTTACCATTTGGTCTCTTAGTGGCCTATTTATACTTTTTACCCTAGCTTACCCTTTCCACCCCGTTTAAACTTTTTACCCCGCTAAGCTTTTACCCCTTCTTTCATTTGTACCCCTTTAAGGCTTTTAATCTTTTAATGATTTTTATATCTTTTACCCCTATGAACCTTTAAAGCATTTTTTATAATTTACTTTTCCTCCTTTTAACTATTTTTCTCAATAGTGCCCTTTTTGACATTTTGGTCATTTTTGAACCTTTTAACCAAATTTTCCCTTTTTATCCAATTGATCTTCTTGATTATATGTATTCTTACCCTATACCTTTTTACCCTCTTTCATACTAACGTAATCATCTTTTAGCCCTTTTTTCCGTCAACACCCTATTTACCTTTTTTATCCTTTTCACAGCGAAAATGCTTTTTACCGCGTTAACCTTTTATCCTTTCTTTTCCTTTAACCCTTTCGAAATTTTGCAGCTTTTAAATATTTTTATATTTTTATTTTAACCTCCTTTTATTCTTTACACTTTTTCATTTTTATGATTTACTTTTTACCCTTTGGTCTTATTGCTCTTTTTTGATAAGATAAACGTTTTGCTGTTTTTACCCTTTACCCTTTTCACCTTATACCCTTTATAGTCTACACCCTTTTAACTTATTTACTCTTTCTACCCCATTTATTATTTTTTCCCTGTTAAACCTTTTAGCCTTTTTGCCCCTTTTAAACCTTTTATGTCTTTTTTCATCTTTCTACCTTTTTTATTTCGTTTGCCCATTATAACCTTTATATATTTTGTTATAATTTATTTCTTACCCTTTTTGCCCTATTTTACCATGTTTGTTCAATTGTGCCCCTTTTAACTTGTTAGGCTTTTGATATTTTGGTCATTTTTGAAATTTTTGTCCTTTTGGTCTTATTGCTCGTTTGGACTAAATTTACTTTTACTACTTTTACCATTTTTGGCCTTTCTACCCTTTTAGCCCATTTTACATTAATTACCTAGCTTAGACCTTGAGAAATATTTTAGGGTAAAAAGGATGTAAAGTTTAAAAAGGATAAAAAGTTAAACAAAGTTGTAAAAAGGTTACAAAGGGTGTAGAATCAAGGGTAAAATGGTAAAAAGGATTAAAGGTAAAAAAAAATATATATAAAATATATTTACCAGAAATAAATCACAATATTTAACAAGATTAATACATCACGGTGACATGAGAGGAAGAGTTTTTTGTAGGTACCACACTCTTGTTGTTTACTCTCGAGGGCAACCAAACTTATATGACCACCAAACTACATTGCAAATAGTATCAAATGTAGTAGAAAAGTTTTCCCACGGCGTTAATATTTATTAACAAAGCGTGGCGTGAATAACAAAACCATTACGTAAAATAAATTACCAAACAAATACATCAAATGGTTTATTTCTATCAATTAGACGGGGAGGGGTGGGGGTGTGATGGCAATAAATTAAGGACAAACAGCCTATATGTATTGATAATTATGTATTTTTCAAGGATATATCTATCTAAGCATAGCTCTCAATAATTTGAAAGAAAACCAGTTCGAAATTGCTCCGGAACTATTAATGATGATAAATCAAATCTTAGTGTGGACGATATTGACCCAGATATAATTCTATAATATTTCAGATTAATTTTACTCTTGTTATAGGTCAGATTTTTCCCCAGTATTGCAAATGCTTATACTTTTACTTGATCCACTCTCCCGACACTCTTTGACAAGTAAAAGCGATTTGAATAATTTCTAGTTTTCTAAACAGTTTTAGTCTAAGTCATACGATTTGCAGCTTCGTACTAGAAAACAATAATAATACTTAGCACCGCGTCTTACTACCCGTTCGAGTTGTACGCTTAATGTACTAATTACATTAATGGGTTAGGAATAGGAAGGTTGAATTTAGAGGTAGTGAACACGCATTTGCGTGAGGGAGAGTGGAAAACCATTTAGGAAAAACCACCCTCAGTTCACCCGACCGAGATTCGAACCTCGATCTCCCCGTCCTCGGCAGTCGACTCAACACGACTGGTGCGTTAGCTAAGTACGCCACCGAGGCGGGTCATAAAACAATAAGATAACACATTTAATCACATCACACCAGTCTGAGCGTCTAGCCAGGATACAAAAAACTATGAAGAGGACATATTTTTTCTTCCATCGGTTTGTTCATATTCAAACTGAGAAGTAAATGACAAAAACCAGGGAGATCAGAGGGAAAAATAGAGAGAAGAGGCGTAACAAAATAAAAAGTAAAAAAAAAAAGAAATTGCATTGGAGTCGTATAAAAATGTAGTCCAATGTCGTTCTTCCAAACCATATGGGCAAACTGCAATATCTCCGAAACCAATAAAAAAGTTAAAGTTGTATTTCTTTTATATTCTGGATGGAAAAAAAAAATGAAGGGGGTTCGTAGTTGAGACGAGGGGGGTAAGGGAGGGCGGAAATAATAATAAAACCGCATTTTTCAGAAGGTAACGTCGTCCCAACAAACCACGCGAATTGCACTTGATATTGTATTTCGCTGGTAAGTGCCTGTGACATAACATCCAAGAAATATGGTTTTGATGTTTTTTTTCTGTTATTTTTGTTACGATGGCTAGATGGTTATTGTTTTTTTATTTCAAATCATGTAAGTTCATTTAAGAAGATGGTATTCACGAAACATAGACAATCGAATAACGTAGAGTTCATTTCAAACGTATGACACACATTGGACAAATAATTTTGACAGGTAAGGTGAAGTAAGCAAATAACGAAAGGACGCATATCAGTGGACCTGTGGACGAAAGGTCAGGCTCATGTAGTCTGGTTCGTTGGTGATGGGAAGTTTGGGACTCGAATAATGGCAGAGTGTTATTAAAGTAAAATTTCCTAAATAGTTAAACATTCTGCTTCACTAAACTCGATATTCCCCTGCATTGGCTTTCTTACTCACTTACTCATGGCATTCGAACTTCACTGCCTCACTTACAAAAGTATGCCACCATATCCTTATCTTGAGATAGCTCAACCCAGTCCACCTATTTAAACCCTATCTCATCTAGGTCAATTCTAATGAGGTTTTATAAGCACCGCGTCTTACTACCCTTTAGGTTTATACCGCCTATATACTATCTATGCTATGGTTTTAGGGATTAGGACGGTACTAATTACAGGTAGTGTACTTGCATTTGTGTGCAGGGATAGTGGAAAAACTATTTTTTTTAACTCAGTACATCTGACCGAGATTCGAACCTTGATCTCCCCGTCATCGGCATTCAAGTCTACTGCTAAAGAAGTGCGTTAGATCAAGCTGCCACAAAGCGGGTCATCCCTATGATATCCTCCTATCTCTGTTAGGTCTTACCAACAATGGTCTCTTCCCATTGGGTTTGATATACAGTACCCTGAACAAGGTTCTAGAATCTCCCATTTGCACTGAATGTCCTTCCCATCGTAATCTACGAGATTTAACTACTATAACAATCTCTTGTGATGAGTACAGGGTATGTAACTCATCATTATAATACACCCAGCCGGGATTTGATCTCTGATATTCCTCCTACCAACAAATGAGAATAGAATAAGTTGGTTTTATTCTGTGTGCTAACCAATATGGTGTTATATCATTTTAATTCACAGATATGTTTGAAAAATATATCTGGCCTCCGAGGTAAATATATCTTTTTTACGGTGACCAGTCACTTACAGTTGAAGATTGAATGATATCTTCCCAATTTTTAAACAATGTAAGACCAGTCCCTTATAGTTGGAGACTGAATGATATCTTCCCAATTTTCAAACAATGTAAAACCAGTCCCTTCCAGTTGAAGATTGAATTATATCTTCCAGAATGTCAAACCATGTAAAACAAGTCCTGTCAGTTGAAGATTGAATTATATCTTCCAGAATTTAAAAAAATATAAAACCAGTCCCGTCCAGTTGAAGATTGAATTATATCTTCCCGAATTTCAAACAATGTAAAACAAGTCACTTTCAGTTGTCGATTGATTGACGTCTTTCCAAAGTTTAAACAATGCAAAACCAGTCACTACATTTGTAGATTGAATGACGTCTTCCATTGGTTTAATTCTTGTTCGTGTAGTGTTCACCGGGAACCTCGAGCCGTAATAGATGTGCAGGATGCAGGAAATCTCCAACTTGCAGCTCTAACTAATGTGGTGCCGAGCCGACGTGGAAAAAAAGGAGCGCTCTTCTGGAACAAACTTTCCTTCCGCTCCGAGTTCTAGCAAAATACTCGCCGGATACATGGAGCTACATCATCTGTCTGGCCGTCTCCATGGCTGCTTGGCAATGGAGGCAAACTACTTACATTCATGGAAAGAGAGGATTAAAAATGGAGTTGAAGGTCTTCTAGCTTTTGGCGTGGATACGCTTTTTTAAGTAATAATTGTACTTTTAGTTTATAAATTAATAACTTATTTAATACATTATATACAGTTTGTATTTTTAACTTTTTAATTGGTATCCGAATAAAAAACAAACAATCGATACCTCACTAGTGGGTTTGTGAACTAAATGTCAAGAAAATCTAGTGCGGCCTTTAGACTAAATATCTAGCTCATCTAATGCGATCTTTCAACTGAGTGTCTAGCTCATTTAATGCGGTTTTTCAGACTTAATGTCAAGCTCATATAATGCGGTCTTTAGACTAAATGTCAAGCTCATCTAATGCGGCCTTTCAGACTAAATGTCTAGCTCATCTAATCGGTCTTTCAGACTAAGTGTCACTCTAATTTAATGCGGTGGAGTAGTTATCACACATGCGTTTAACTTGTTCAGGTAGTCAGAGCAGTAATGAAGAGGGAAAAACTTATCCAACTTGCCATGAAGTTGGGTCTGAAGGATGTTTTTGTTTTTCTCAAATTGTAAAATCTAACTTCCTGCCATCTTGCCATGAAGCTGGGTCTGAGGATGTTTTGTTTTCTCAACTTGTAAATCCACCTTTTGCATCTTGCATGAAGCTGGGTCTGAAAGATGTTTTTGTTTTTCTCAACTTGTAAATCTAACTTCCTGCCATCTTGCCATGAAGCTGGGTTTGAAGGATGTTTTGTTTTTCTCAACTTGTAAAATCTAACTTCCTGCCATCTTGCCATGAAGCTGGGTCTGAAGGATGTTTTGTTTTTCTCAACTTGTAAAATCCACCTTTTTGCCATCTTGTCATGAAGCTGGGTCTGAAGGATGTTTTGTTTTTCTCAACTTGTAAAATCCACCTTTTGCCATCTTGCCATGAAGCTGGGTCTGAAGGATGTTTTTGTTTTTCTCAACTTGTAAAATCCACCTTTTTGCTATCTTGCCATGAAAATGGGTCAAAGGATGTTTTGTTCATGGAGTTATTATATATACGGAGAAGACATCCCTATGCTGTAGCGTTGCGAGAAAGTGAAGCCAGCCACGCCCCCCTAACGGAGAGACAGACCGAGCCGTTCGCTCTATGGTATAGTATGGCAACCGGTCGCCGGTTTAACATGGGTAGCATAGGGAAAAAAGGGACGCGCGCTCACTTGAATTAAAATACAGCCCGATTGCAAGCTTTTAAATGCTTTATGTAAGTAAGGTGTAAAATTGAATTAAATTTGCGTTATTTTTATGTAAAAAATATAAAAGATTACTTTGTATTTCGGGTAATAACAAGCATCTGAAAATGCAAACTAGCCGAAAATCCAGAATGTTGTTGCTATATTAATAAAAAATTTCAGTTTCAAATTGAGGAGGGAAAACCTTTAGTTTAATACCCCACTCAGGTTTTTGCGTTTTTTTCTTTCAATTTTTACCTCACTCCATTTGCCCCCTCTCCCAACCCCCACCAGAATCAGAACCAGGGACCTCGAAACGGATTTATAGACAAAAATATGCAAGTCAATTTTCTTAGGCCATCACAATTCCATGAATAGGTATGAAAGTAAAAATACAAGCATTTTAATTTGTCGAAAATTTCTAAGAAGAAAGTATGAGAATTCAAGCTAAATTTGATTAACCTCTATTCAATTAGGCACCGCAAATTTTGTAATATATTTGTTATAGTTTTTAATTTCTTAATTTATTTGTAAAATTAAATTAAATAACTTTGTTTATATAACAGGTAGCAATGAAATATAGATATATACCTGTGGAAGGTTACGTTGTAATAATTATTCTTTTCCCACATGTTGTGGCATTCAAATGGACTGCAAGATAAAACCATCTTGTCAATAGTTTTTATTATTAATAATATTTTTATACAGGTATTACAAATTATATTTTAGCACATATTTAATAAATGTAGATCATTTACTAAAGCGTTAAGTGTAAGAAAAGGAGTTGGCCTTTACTTCGCCCAAATACAGATATTATTATTATTATTCAAGATGTGTATTAATCACAACTTGTGAATGTGAGGAATGCCAGGCCTCCACCGTGGTTCGGATCCCACATTAAACTGTACATTTCATTTCACAATCACCCTACCATTACACATTAGCGTAAGTGCGTATAACCCGAACGGGTAGTAAGACGCGGTGCTAATAATAATATTATTATTATCTTTCTATTTCAAAAATAATCACAAACTCATGCCTACAACTGTTTTGTAGGAAATGCCAGCAGCCACGTGCAGCCCGGGATGATTCATCATACCCCTCTCACCCGACATGCCCCGAGTATCTCCATGCTTTTGTTTCTCTCAACTTGTAAAATCCACCTTCGTGCCATCTTGCCATCAAGATGGGTCTTGTGCTTGATCTTAATGTAATAATCACAAGTTAATATTAAACATACTAAAGTTCCGGAGGGCCAACATTAGTTAATATTAATACTAAGAGGATGTATCCGAATAGTCAAAAGGATCCTCGTCAAGGATCCGTGAGATGTAGTTCTGATGAATTCACACTTGCCACGCACTTCCCAAACAAGGACTGCATCAAACTATTCGAACGTTAACGACCTTTCTACATCCCTGGGTCCGCAGTGCTGCTCTCTAGCAATGATCTTAGAAACTATGTAAAGGCCATCTATTAGCCCTAAAAAAACTATTCACATTGGTTTAATATACATTCTAGGAGTTAATACTCTGTTTATAGTATTTTAAAATAGAACATAATTACAGATTTTTGGTGACTTCTTTTTGCACGACATTTCAAAACATCAACACACGGGTCATAAAGTTGAAAGGGCGGGTAATGTAAAAATATGCGCGGCGGGGAAACAAAACAATTGACAGTCAAATAAGATAATAATAGAACCGTTGCCGGTCAATCTCCGCACCAAGGCCGAACGAGGACGTTTCGAAGACCTGTGGCTTCCATCCTTGGGTCCAAGGACATGAGAGGGATGTATCGGCATCCTTCGTGACTATTCGGACATATCTACACTTAATCACGTGATTTCCAATGCAACGCTCAAGGATACGTATCAAGGCGACAGCGCATAAATATACTATTCGGATACAGCCAGAGAATGAATCCGAATAGTCAAGTACACTTGGCTTGATGCAGACTTGATAAATGTACACTTTTCACGCACTTGAGATCGAAGACTGAAATATACTATTTGGAAGTCAAACTATCCTTTACACACCCTAGAGTCCGCAGTGCTGCTTCCTACCAATGAGCTTAGAAACTATTTTAAGGGCCATTTATCAGCCCGTTATCGTTCTATGAGATCTATCTTTAGCAGAACAAAAAAAATAAACAATTGCCAGTAAAACATCGCATCAAGGGCGTGTCAAGGGTGACTTGCTGTCGGGGTGCTGAGGGGTGCATCGGCACACTTCGTGATTATTCGGACGGATCTACATTTGATCACGTGATTGCCAATACAACTATCAAGTGAACGTCAAGGGTCGACGGCACGTGAAGTAGACTATTCGGATACAGCCAAGGCGATGGTCTTGGTGTCAGCGCAATTTTCTTGAGAACTATATATACGACGAGAGGAGCTCTCCTTAAACTGATTATAAGCTTTTTAGTAATGTTGTAAATGAACATATAAATATAAATATGGGGAACTAATAAATATATACATATCATTATTATTATTATTAGCACCACGTCTTAATACCCGTTCGGTTTATACGCACTTACGCTAATTGGTAGGGTGGTTGTGAGATGAAATGGAGGACCTACAGTTTAACGTGGGATCCGAACCACGGTGGAGAGCCTGGCATTCTTCACATTCAAAAGTTGTGATTAATACACATCTTGTCAGAGGTGAAGGAAGGGTTCGGCAATCAGATAAATCTGTGCCGGGACCGAGGATTGAACCCCGGACCCTCAACACAGAAGTTGACACCTTACCCCTAGACCACCAGGTCTCCTCACATACATATCACCACACGATATCGTAGAAAACTATAGTTAATAAATGTGTTGCGAACTTACGAGAGATAAAAAGAGAGAGTATGTGGTAGAGAAAATACACGATTGAATTGTGACTATTTACAGGAAACGCTCAAGTTATACTGGTCTCAGAGAACAAAACGATCGGGGGTTGGGAAACCAAAACAGTCGGTCCCGCAAATGGCAGGTGGTTAAAAATAGTTGAGTTCCGAGAGGTTTGTCCTCGCGAAAGTCATATAGGGGAAGAAAAGAGGAAGGGAAATAACCAAGCCCACAGTACAAGTAAATTAGGAGAACTCAACTCACGAAATAGTGTAAGCAGAAAATAAAATTACATTTAACAGGTCTGAAGCATGTTTTGTTTCTATCAACTCTTAAAATCTATCTTTTTGCTATCTTACCATGAAGATGGGTCTGAAGGATGTTTTGTTTACTTGCCTGTACTAGTGGCGGAGTTGTTAATTACTCAATTATATAATATACACTTAATAAAGTCCCTCGGCTGTTAATCGTCACTGTGAAAGAGGCAAACTCAATTTCACCAAACATTTTTTCCACCCTTAGGTTAGTAGGCAGGTGAACTACCAACTTGGCTAAGATGTAATACTTTATCTTAATTTAGGTTTTATTTAAACCTTGTATTACCTTACACGATGATAATAAATTTAGTGTGATCGAAAACAATGAAGTGTAATGAGTTGGAGAGGATAGAACTAGCTCAAGATAAAGATAGGGTGTAATGAGTTGGAGAGGATAGAACTAGCTCCAGATAGAGATAGGACGTAATTAGGTAGACTGGATTGAACTATCTCAAGATAGGGTTAGGGTATAATGTGGTGGAATGGATAGAACTTGCTCAGGATAGGGTTAGGGTGTAATGAGGTGGAATGAATAGAACTATCTCAGGATAGGGATAGGGTGTATCTAGATGGAGAGGATAGATCTAGCTAAAGATGCGGATGGGGTGTAATGAGGTGGACTAGATAGAACAGATAGCTTAAGATAGGGAAAGGGTAAATGAAGGTGATCTGGATCGAACTAGATAAAGGTAAGGATAGGTTGTAATGAGGTAGAATGGATGGAACTAGCTCAAGAGAGGAATCGGGTGTAATGAGGTGGACTGTAGAACTATCTCAAGATAAGAATAATAGGCATAGATTTGTAAGTGCAGCAATAAACTTTAGAAACCCTAAACGCCATATGTTAAGTAAAAACAACCCTTTTGTTTAAACGTACTAACTAAAAAAAACCCACACTTGCTGCTAAGTGGTTTCTTCAAATTATTTTCAAATCCACTTTTCCCATCATCCTCCGGCCCAGTCTTGGACTATCCTGGCCATGAGGGCGACATGTTGTGTTACCTGGACGCTAAGTAATTATTGTTTGCCTTGGTGAACGCCGACCAGACCTGTTTGTTTGGAGTAACCCTACCACAGCGACTGAGGGGTTTAATGGAGGGAGGAGGAGGAGGATGGCGAGGGGGCACATAGCTCACTATTAGTACCTCCTCCCCCCACCCCCTCCAATTATTCTCGTGTTTGCACACCCGGTTATTTTGAGGTTGGTTCTCTCTGGTGGTGGAGCAAGCAACTTCCTAAGGGATCACTTCAGGGAACAGGCGGGAAAACACTCAGCTACAGTGAAAGAACCGACCAAGAGCACTCCCACATTTCCAGGAACAGAGTGATTAGCTCCTGATGGGTATGAGTGCGCTGAGGACCCGGTGTTAAGGTGGGATGGTAAACATTGCGAGGTAAGTTAGGGTGGTAATTCTTGCGAGTTAAGGTAGGGGGCTAATCCTTGCGAGTTAAGGTGGGGTGGTCATCCTTGCGAGTTAAGGTGGGGTGGTCATCCTTACAAGTTAAGGTGGGGTGGTCATCCTTACAAGTTAAGGTGGGGTGGTCATCTTTACAAGTTAAAGTGGGGTGGTCATCCTTACAAGTTAAGGTGGGTGGTAACCCTTACAAGCTAGGGTGGGATAGTAAACCTTGCGAGATAAGGTGGGTTGGTAATTCTTACAAGTTAAGGTGGGGTGGTAATCCCTACGAGTAATGGTGGGGTGATAATCCTTACAAGTTAGGGTGGGGTGGTCATCCCTGTGAGTTAAGGTGGGGTTATAATTCTTGTTAGTTAAGGTGGGGTGGTAATCCTTACGAGTTAAGGTGTAGTTATAATCCTTACAAGTTAAGGTGGAGTGATAGTACTTACAAGTTAAGTTTTCAAAAATAAGTTTTCAGTAAGTCTTTTTTAAGTAAATTCTTCTAATAAAAACAAACACATCTTGTTAACCACAATAAACACAGTTAAAAAAAATTAAATCTTACCAAAATCAGTCATCGGTTAACTACTATAAACATATTGTTTTAATACTACACCGTTTTATTTGCATATCAAACACTCCGTATGCATTTTAAACAAAATCATTAGAACAATTTTTAAAAATGTTTGAATTTTTTAATATCACTTATCAGTAAACTACTATTTAACAATTTTTTTTATCCAAAAACCATCTTTACAGTATTTTGTGTCATCAACTGCTCCTGGATATTTAATCTAAACACAATTATTAAAGCCATTTTCAAAAAGTAACTTATCAGCGATCTATTCTTAATTTGAGACTAGTTTCAAAATAAAAAAATCAGGGTTGACATTATTTTTTTACCACCAAATTCCTCGTGTTTGCCGGGATTTCCAGAAGAAGTTCCCATTTTTTCCAGTCAGCTTGGAGTGAATAAAAATTGTAATAACATTTCATTTTTTCATCAAACTGATTAGTGTGACGTCATGTAACTTATGTTTAAATCAGTATTGTTAAGATTGTCGGGGAACTACATCATATTTCGTTTCACAGCCCTTGTTTAAAGGGTAATAAGACATGTTTGAATCAGCTGATAAAATTCTTCAGTTCACTTTTTCGTTCATCCAAAGCCCTAATATTTTAAGCTTTCAGTTAAATGTCCCATATTAACAAATATTCCAGTATTTTTTACTAGGTTTTGCAAGATTCCCCGTGTTTTACCGAACCGTTAGGTTTTACGTGTGCATAGTATCTCCGAGACTTCTTCCCGAGGTATAGCCCTATATAATATAAATATCAAGTTTGATAAAAATCCATCAAACCATTTAGGAGACATGGCTAAGGACAGCCAGAAAGACACGCAGGCATAATGACACACAGACACGAGGACAAAGATAATTGAAAAATCTAATTTTTTGCTCCGACACACATAAAAAGCAAAGATTCATCATGATCTCTAGACAGACAAATTTCACGCATACAAGATTTTCTCTTGATATATGAGAAAATAAAAATCTTTCGTCAGTAAACTACTATTGAATGAATGTTTATATGAAAGAAAAAATATATACAAACATATCTTTATATTCTAAAACACCAAATATGTTACCAATTTTGAACCAAATCATTAGAGCCATTTTTAATATCTAAATGTTCCTTGATTTCCAACCATGTAGCCTAGTCCCTCCAGAGGTTCCTTAGCACACCATGTGGCCTATTTCTTTCAGTGGGTCCTTAGCACACCATGTAGCCTATTTCTTTCAGTGGGTCCTTGAGCACACCCATGTAGCCTATTTCTTTCAGTGGGTCCTTGAGCACACCCATGTAGCCTATTTCTTTCAGTGGGTCTTGAGCACACCCATGTAGCCTATTCCTTCAGTGGTTCCTTGAGCACACCCATGTAGCCTATTTCTTTCAGTGGGTCCTTGAGCACACCCATGTGCCTAGTTCTTCAGGGTCCTTGAGCACACCCATGTGCCTAGTCCTTCAGTGGGTCCTTAAGCACACCCATGTAGCCTATTTCTTTCAGTGGGTCCTTGAGCACACCCATGTAGCCTATTTCTTTCAGTGGGTCCTTGAGCACACCATGTAGCCTAGTCTCTTCAGTGGGTCCTTGAGCACACCCATGTAGCCTATTTCTTACAGTGGGTCCTTGAGCACACCCATGTGGCCTATTTCTTTCAGTGTGGTCCTTGAGCACACCCATGTGCCTATCTTCCAGAGGTTCCTTGAGCACACCCATGTGCCTAGTCCTCAGATGGTCCTTGAGCACGCCCATATGGCCTAGTCCCTCCAGAGGTCCTTAAGCACACCCATGTAGCCTATTTCTTTCAGTGGATCCTTGAGCACACCCATGTGGCCTATTCCCTCCAGTGGGTCCTTAAGCACACCCATGTAGCCTATTTCTTTCAGTGGGTCCTTGAGCACACCCATGTAGCCTATTTTTTACAGTGGTTCCTTAAGCACACCATGTATATTTCTGTCTCAGGGTCCTTGAGCACACCCATGTAGCCTATTCCTCCAGTGGTTCATTGAGCCCACCCAGTAGCCTAGTCCCTCCAGAGGTTCATTGAGCACACCCATGTAGCCTGTCTCGAGCACACCATGAGGCTTATTCCTCCCAGTGGTTCCTGAGCACACCCATGTAGTCCTAGTTCATACAGTGGATTCCTTAGCACACCCATGTAGCCTAGTTCTTACAGTGGGTCCTTGAGCACACCATGTAGCCTATTTATTCAGTGGTTTCCTTAAAGCACACCCATGTGGCCTATTCTCTCCAGAGGTTCCTTGAGAACACTCATGTAGCCTATTTTATCCAGGGGTTCCTTAACACACCCATGTAGCCTAGTTCCTCCAGAGGCTCCTTAAGCAAACACATGTAGCCTAGTCCCTCCAGAGGCTCCGTGAGCACACCCATGTGGCCTAGTTCTCCAGAGGCTCCTTGAGCACACCCATGTAGCCTAGTCCCTCCAGAGGCTTCTTGAGCACACCCAAGTAGCTAGTCCCTCCAGAGGTTCATTAAGGCCACCCACGTAGCCTAGTCCCTCCAGAGGATCACTAAGCACACCCATGTATCCTGGTCCCTTCAGAGCACACCCATGTAGCCTAGTCCCTCCAGAGGATCACTAAGCACACCCAAGGGGACTTGTTCCCCCAGAGGCTCCTTGAGTCCACCCATGTGGTCAAGGTGTCATAGAGGTATACTATTAAAATTCATGGGTATTGCATTGGGCTCGCCTTTATTTTGATGTCCTAGGCAAAGCTATTTTTAAATAAATGCAGCCTTCTGTTTAGCAAGTGTTCGTTCAGAACGTAACTAAAATACAACCTAACAGAGTTATCAAACCTGAAATTATAGTTTGTTTTGTTTTTGGTGTGAAATAGGTCTCGTTTTAAAGAGTTAAATCATTTTATGGATATCTATTAAAGGTGGAGGTTAACTTGATAGTTTTGGTTTAGTTTCAGAGCGTGCCGAGTAAACAACATAGATTAAAGATATTTTGTAGACCATCTGAACATAACAATTTGTATTGTAATGGAGATGGTAACCAAATGCAACTTTGTTTGCGGGAGAGGTTAGTACGTGCAAGATTCATGGCCAAGCCGCTTTTAAATTCTTATAAATACAGTTGTATATATCTTGGTGGCTCTGAATCATCAGGTTCTAGTTCAATCCTGACCAGATGCAACACAAGAAGTTTTACCAATTTATGCTTTCGCATGTATTTACTCTTTAGCCTAGAAAGAAAAGTATTTTGATTGTCAAAAATATTGGATTTGAAATTTTATTGAATATAGACGTTTCATGGCTTCCTAAGCTTGAAAAAAAATTGTTTTTTGAAATCCTGTTTTACTGCCTGTGCCTGTATCTTGGTTTAGAGCCTAAATCATTTTACTGATCGGGCTAAAACTTGGCATCCAGGGTTCTCACAAGGTTCACCATAGTTATTTTTGGAACGATCGATCTAACCCTTTAACTAAGGGTAGTCAACTATATGAAAAGCGTTCGAGAAAAAAATATATTCATATAAAATTTAACTATAGCGATTTTGGCACTGGCACTGTTTAACATTAAAAACCAAATGGCACTACTCATTTACCCATAAAAATACCATTGAGGGCACTTTATATAAGTGAAAACTTAAAATTTTCATCATACCTCCTCAATTCTATGAAATACTAAATAACTTATCATTGCAAATTGGTAGAACCACCAGAGAAGTACAACTTTTAATAAAAATAATTATTTATAAAACCAATATTTAACGAGTCATAGATAGATATTATTTTTAATTAGAGCTTTGGGAAATGTGGAGTCGAAAATGCAGAGAACAAATAATAACCTATATTTATGTAATAGTTTATATTATTCCATGCATTCTCATTAGTGAAATGCGACGCTTTTTTCCCTCATTATGTTTCTATAAAAATGTTTATCATATCTTTTAATATTTTACGAGCTATAATTATAATTAGATAAAGAGCGGGAAAGTCTGTGGTGTACACCGTACCATTTATTTACAAGATTAAACCGATCAATTACTTAAAATTCACTCCTCTTCTCTAAACTCTTAAAAGTAGGGAGACCACTAATAAAAATTACAGATAACATGAAAAAATGTATGTAATGTTTTTTGAAGGATACTTGTCTGGCCATATTATTTAATTATCCATTCTTTGAAGACCTTTAAGCTTATAGAAGTTAAAGTTTATTAAGTGGTCAAAATATGTGACCTTTGGGCTTAAGTCACGTGAACTAATTAGGATATAAGGCACTGTGAACTATGAGGGAATAAGACATCAGACTAAGGAGAGATATTTAAGACACAGTGAATAATGAGGTTTGAGCACTGCAATATAAGAGGATTAGACACTGTAACTAATTAGGGTATAGCATGCGAACTAGTGAGGATTAAGACATTGAATATGAGGATAAAGACCCCATGAACTAAAGAGAATATTATAAGACCAGTGAACAATGAGATGAGGCACTGCAATATTGGGATATAAGACAAAGTGAACTAATTAGGGATATTTTGCAACATAAACTAATGAGGGATATAAGAAATATGAACTAATGATGGATTTAAGGACCCATGGTCTAATTAGGGATTCAAGGCGCCATTAAATAATGAGGAATATAAGGTACAGTGAAATAATGAGGCATAAAGGTACTGTGAGCTAATGAGAGATATAAGGCACCACGAACTAATAATGTATCGAATCATCAGGTATCAGTTTGTGATACACATAAATTAATAATATTATTAAATGACTTTTTAAAGAAAAATAATAGTATAAAATTATTAATATTTTAAAAACTTACCTGCTAGATATATATTCATTTAACAAAACTCGTTAAAAGCCAATTTCGAAAAATTTGTATTACAAAAGACTCATTCTTTAGTCAACTACCCATAAAATAAGGGCCAGGGTAAAACTCAAAATTATTCCTGAGGTATAGCCATATAATATCTAAATATTAATTTTTAACTAAATTCATTGAACCATCTCAGATATATGGCCAGGAATAAATAGACAGAATATTATAAAATGGGCTTTTTTGGTTCGGGTGCACATAAAATCTAAATATTTATCATAATCTCAAGATCGAAATTTGTCACTTTTACACTACTTGAACTTTATATGAGAAAGTAAAAATGCCCTTATTGGGATTATAGTAGTAATTAAATCAAAATATAGGCATTGTTTTATTGTTAAGATATATCTGAAATATTTGTAATTAATACAACCTATTCAAATGATGACTTTATTTGCAATGATTTTTCCCATTTCAAATCTATTTCTATAAAACCCAAAGATTGTGTCATAAATACCTATAATTTTAAGGATTATTAATTTGTATAAAATAATGTTATGTATTTTATAACATAATGTTAATTTAAAAGTTACTATGAACGAATGTACCCGCTTATGAAAGTGTAAAAAAAGGTTGAAACCATTCTACTTTAACCAGAATAGATCGAATATATATTTGTACAGTTCAGACAAACTTTGTAAACGTTCATGGGAATCCATCGTAAATGATGTATCCACATTTAAAGCCAAATATCTTCAAGACTGATGCAGTGGGCCAAGCTTGAAATACAAATAACTTTCCATAAAATACCCTCTGCGAGGAAAACTTATTCTTGCATGTACGGCCCAGATAGAGAAGTATATCATATTTTATGGTGTTTCTTGGTCTATTCAAAGATAATAAAATATGATTTTAAATATGACAGTGAATAATTGGTCTCAAAAAAAAGGTACGTAAAATAGCAGCAGGGTTTTAAAGTTGAGAGTTATTTGTCTATAAAATATAGCGAAGAGTAAAGAATTGTTTAAGAAACCTAGATTAAATAATATACGTTTATGCTTTGGGTAAAATCCCAACCGGAATAAAGTCAATATTATCCAGATAATGTTGATGTTATCCAAATAAATAGATAATGTTGAGTGAGAGTTGATTCAATAATGTTTTTCAAAGTTTATCCAGATAATATTGACATTACCCACCCGCACTTGAATAGTGCCAAATTCTAGGTTGAGCCTATGTTAGTTATGTTAGACTAGATTAATTTAGATTAGGTTAAGTGAGTTTAGGCTAGATTAGTAGTAAGTAAGTGGAAAATAAGGAATAAAAATGAGGTAGTTCAAATATTAGTGTACTGCTACGACCCAATTTTATATTCAATAGCGAAACATCGTTTCTAAATATAATCCGTATTGCAACGTGCTTATTTTACAAATAGTATTCGACGTTAACCAAGTATTGCTGGCTAAATGTCGATATTATCCATATATGGTCGTAAAGGAGATACATTACTTTCTATATATGACTCTATCCACTGCAATTGAATAATACTGACATCTCCCGGCTAATATCTACACTATCAAAACTTCGCACACTACTCGTAACATATAAGCTATATTATTTATGCTATGTTTGTTGAATAGCAATTGGCGGACCAAATATATATTATTAAAATACATATACCTTTTAAACATAATCAACAATACTTTGAAGAATCTGAAAAATTGGCAGAGTCCTCTGTTAAGCATTAACATTAAAATAAACAAGACATAATTTCAGTAAAAATAAATAAATAACAAGTTAACATACTTGTCAGTTTATAGTTAAAACCTGGCGGTTTAGGGGTAAGGTGTCGGACTTCTGTGCTGGGGGTCCGAGGTTCAATCTTCGGTCCCGGCACAGATTTATCTGATCGCCTAACCCTTCCTTCACTTGAACAAGACGTGTATTAATCACAACTTGTGAATGTGTGGAATGCCAGGCCTCTACCGTGGTTCGGATTCCACGTTAAACTGTAGGTCCTCCATTTATCTCACAATAACCCTACCATTGCACATTAGCGTAAGTGCGTACAACCCGAACGGGTAGTAAGACGTGGGAATAATAATAATAATGTAGTTAAAGACCTGCACAAATGTATCCATGGGCAGCAAATATAATTTAGTAAAGCGGATACATTTTTATTAGAGCCACGTTTTACAACACGTTGGGGCTATATGCATATATACTAATTATGATAATGTATAAGGGATATAGAGTGTAAAACCATTCCCCGTCGTTGGCAGTGTGTTATATTAAGAGAGGGATTTCTAGACCATAGGGAGGCAACCCGCCGATCACGCAAGAAACTACATTCTAATCAAAAGCCAATCATTGCGTATTCTAAACTTGCATATTTATCAAATTCTTTCCCATAATTTATTAGAGTGACCAAAATAATCTTGATTTGTCATAATTGTTAATGATATTTTATTATTGTCTTAGTGGCGATGTGTCTAATTAGCTAATAAAGATTGAGATTTTCAAGTTATAAAATATGTTAGTGCAGGCATAGACTGACATAGACAGCAGATCTAGCTATTTTATGAAACTTAGCTTTGTTTTTTAAAAAATTAGTTTTTGTGAGCTTTCCTTTACCATTTAGTGAAGTGGTTTGCCTCTATTTATAATTTTCTCAAAGTTTCGCAAGTGCTGTCCAAGAGGAAAAAATCTTTCACTCATTGTGAGTTCATAAAGTAGGGTTTATTAAAATTGTTATAGAACTATCTGCTTGATTCAAAATAAAGAAAATTATTTAAGCTTTTATTTATTCTGTCCAAACTACCAGTGTGAACTGTGACAGGTATATTCGAACTTATGATCACATATTTAATTAAAACACCCAGGGCATACAGAGAATCCTTTTATCTACTAACAGTTTACAGATGGCTGAATCAAATTATAGGGTTGGCACAACTCAACAACTAAGCATTTTTGTGAAAATAAGCAACGGTTTTTCAAGCTAGGAGGAATTTATAAATTCACAATAATAACTGGAACAACTACACAAGCAGATTTTTTTTTAAAAAATCATTAATTATACACCTCAGGAAAATTTTTCCAACTAAAAAAAACAGCATAGCCATAGGCAGTGCTCGTGAATTGACAGGCTTTCATTCATTATGTCAAAAAAAAGCTAACAAATTTCTGTAATTTCTGGAGTTTCAGTGGATATTTAATTCACTCCACGCATCTTTACGGAAAATTCTTAGTTATGGAGATTATCATGGAGGCTGTTTTAAGAATTTCTAACAATACCCAGGTATTACAAATTACTATTGTTAAGGGAGTTTACAGAATAACTGAACTGTCAATTTGGAGAGCTATTTCTTCACGTGGATGGTTATTGATCATATTATAAAGGGCTGTTAGCGATTCAAAGAGCTATTTACACAAATAAAATATTTTCTTAATGAAATGGATATGTTCTACTGTCCAGTACTAGAATATCTGGAATTACTATATATTTTACATTCCTTCTTGATACCACGGATTGGGTGAACTAAATCTGGAGCTGCAGGTAAAGAAGACACCTATTCCTAAATATGATACCTGCGGTTCAAACATTTTCTGAAAAATTCACATTTTGAGAACAAAAAATCATAAAGGAGTTTTTGAACACTTTCCTTCTTTCAAAAGAGTGATTATTGATACATTATATAAATTTAGAGCCGAAAAAAAGAGTAGCTGTAAAACTAGTTTTTAATTTTTTTGCACCACTAATTACTAATTATTCAGGTTATGCGCACATGTATAATAGTTATGCTGAGTTAGGTATGAGTAAAGTTGAATTTAGAAGAAGTGTACCTGAATTTGCGTGGAGGAAGAGTGGAAAAACTGTTTAGTAAAAACCCTCTTCAGTACACTCGACTGGGTTTCAAAACCTAATATCAGCACCGTCAGTCTAGTATGTTGCTAGAGTAAAGCCTTAGACCATGTTACCACCGAATGGGCTTACAGGTATGCTACATATGTACATTATAATAGGGGGAATTCAAAGTGTATGGGTACATCTGTATGCTGGACTCATACCCCAGTTACATTATTATTAGTTGAAAAATAACACCTGGACACGGGAATCGAGCCTGAACCTTGGGCTTAGCACGTCAATGCTCTACCACCGAATTATCGCAGGAACCATCCCGTGCTCAACTAAACAATATTTACACTAATTCATTTAATTAGATGTGTTATGTTAGAAGAGTATTGAAACATGTAAAAAAGAGTTCATTTTATATTTAAAAAAACATTCGATAGGATTTTTTTATTTTTTGAAAAACCAGGTCTTGACAATTCTTTGGTATAGTTCCATCAAAAATGCTGCGCCCACGTGACTCCACGTAAGAAGATACGATTAAAGTTGACTTGCATCCTTTTTCTGTTGCCATTCGACCGACACGCGCAGTACATGTAGAGAGTAATGGATTCTGCAAGTATTTGCACAGTCAATTATCTTTAGTTTCCAGGCAATAAACCCTCACCGTCTATCTACACTTGCTGTCAGCGAATATTGTCAGTCTGATAGAAATTAATCCTTTAACCCTAGCTTGAAAGTAATTACTGTCTCTGTCTTCTTGCACGTGCCTCTCTCTCTCTTGGTCCGTGTCCGCGCGACCTCGACTAACTTTCAAACATGGTCATTTGTAACTGACGGATACAACTGCAGACGTAGGACTACACTTTATTTCAAGTTGTACAGACGGGGGGGGGGGAAACGTTTTCAAACAAACGGCGAAGGTTGAGTTTTTATGTACGTTATCACCTTTAGCTAACTTTGAATTGGCCCAATTAAACTAACTGTTAATCATTAGAATAGGGGACAGTTGTTTGATACTACAATAATATCTTGTCCATTTTTTAACTTTTAATTTTCACTTCCAACATATTACAGGATCCATAAGATATTATTAATCGAGATATTTTCTAATGAGCTACGTTTTTTTTTGACTATGTGTAGGAACTTTCCATGCCAGTCCAATCAATAATGTGTATATAGTATATACATGAGTGGGAGAGATAAGAGAAAGAGAACTAACGTAAGGGTTGAAAGAGAATAAAGAAAGAAAATTGAGATATGAGTGAGACAAAAATCTAGAGGGATATATATTTTAATAGAAAAACAGAGTTAGGGAATAAGACAGAGCAAAATAGTAAAGAAGAAAAAGATGAAAATAAAGGAGAAATAAATGAGAAATAAAAACAGATACGAAAATAACATAGTTAGAATAAAAAGAGGTGTTTAGCTACGAACATAATTCTTATTTTTCTTAATAAGTTGGATGTAAGATCTAAAACTTTGTTTGGATACCAAACACAATAATATAAATGAATATAGAACAAGTTAAAAACTGCTAGCATTGTAAAAAGGATTTTTTATTTAGGCCATATTATGAGACAGAGATTTTCTAAAATTTTGTGTGATTTAATACAATAAATGGTCCGATGCACCGCATAGACTTTCGTCGCTTCTTTGCCTAATATTGGAAATATTTACTCAAATATCGTAAGATATGCGAAATTAATAATATACATTGCTGTAGAAAAACTCAACCAAAGAGCATACACGAAATAATTTACACTGTTACAGAAACATTGACAAAATATCTATGTCCATCAGATAACATAAAAATAACTCCCGATTTGAGACCTCAATTAAAAGATATATTTGCCAATAGGTATTAATAGTTTCGGCCCTAGGCCAAGATACAGACACGGGGACAACAGACAGACAGACAGACAGACACACAAACAGACGGCATCGTGAAAACAATTTTTTCGGCTTCAGGGGTCATAGAAAGTAAACATTTATCAAAATCTTCAAGTTTTTTTTTTAAAATCAAAATATTTCTCTCTTCGAAGGGTTAAGAGAAAGTACAGATAAAACGATTAAAATTTATTGCGCAATAGTTTGCACGTAATAGACCTACGTACATATTATGTGATTCAGTGTGAAACCTAAAATACGATGTTTTAAAAACTGATTGAAACATTGTATTAGCATTGACATGGCGTGAATCGATCTAAGAAGTGATTGGTGGTCATACAATTTTATGGTGGAAATATTTTCCCCTTCATGTCTCTTATAACGTTATCATATTTGAATCCAATGATGGAAACACAGATAAGTATACAGATGCTCTTCTGTGAATAGGATTACGGTTTGTTAGGAGTGTAACATTTAGAACACATGGCTTGAAACCAATTCAACAAAGGTCATAACTCAGAACGCTCTCTTAACACCCAAATATTTTTCCAAATAAATAGTAGACCAAACTTATAAGTTATATGTGGGATGTTAAAGCTATAACTCAACTCTAGCACAAATATTAAAGTATCTTTGGTTTTCCTTAACGTGTTTAAAATGCATCGGATAAAACAATTGCATATATAATAGTTACATGGATAGTTTATATAGAATTGCTGGACAGTTGCATAGATAGTTACATGGATGGTTAAATGGATAATTATAAGGATAGTTGCTTGGATAGTGCTCTTGAATTTGATGAAGAAGATACTGAGCTAATTCATGGCCATGCTTCTTTGCAATCGTTTATAAAATATATCATTTTTCGTGCCTCAACCAAATACATTCATGTCAGTTCCTATGCTAAGTTGGTAGCAGTTATTTTTAAAAAGTGTATCACTAATAAAATAACTTCTTACTGAGGTAGATAACGCTTTACCGAAGTCATTTTACATATTGTTAGTTACAATTATTGAGTACGTAGCAAGAATACTCAACAGGTGACTGGAACATAAAATAAAAAGTTTTATGTAAGAATAATTTGTATCCAGAAAAGTAAAATGAATCAGAGATGCCAAAGAAATAGTGAAAATAAATTCAGAGAAATTTCTGGAAGTCAAGGAAGAAGTTTACATTAGTTTTATCGACTGGCAAAAGGTGTTGTGTAAAGTGAAGTGGAGGAAAGTAATGGAAATACTCAAGAAGATTGGCATCAGGTGAAGTGACAGAGGACTGATTGCAAACATGTACATAGGACAGCGAATGAAGGTGAGGCCGAATGATGGAGAGACCAACAGCGTAGAGAGAGGAAAAGGAGTGAGACAGAGATGTGGTTTGTCACCCAGTCTGTTCAACTTGTATGGCGAGTGGCTGGCAGGGGATCCTAGAGGGTCGTGGCAATTTCAGGATTGGAGGACGCATCATCAACACCATAAAATACGAAGATGATCTAGTATTACCAGCCAAAGATTAAGAAGAATCGTAGAAAAATAATGGAAAAGGGGGTGGAGAACAGGAATTGAGAATTCAAAAGTTAAGGAAAATTCAAAAAAATGAAGAGCCATTTAAAATCTAAATTTGAAACCAGAAGTTGGAAAGCATAAAGCAATTAAAGTATCTGCGAAGTCTGCTAACAAATAATGACTACTGCACTAAGGAAATTAGGTCGAGGATCACCATAACCAAGGAAACTTTTTACAAGAAATTACTGTTGAACAGTAAGCTGAGTTTTGAACTGAGGAAGAAACTTATGGAATTCTATTTTGAACCAACGTGTTTTATGAAGCAGAAACTTGGAATATCAGGAAGATGGAAAAGTAATACTTAGATAGCTTTGAAATGTGGTGTTGAAGAATACTTAAGAAGATCAGGTGGACAGACAGGCTGACAAATGAAGAAGCATTAAGAAGAGTGAGTGGGTTTTAAATGTGATTCTTCTGGATCGGACACATCCTTATGAGGAACAGTTTTCTGCATGACGTCATCGAAGGCTGGTTGAGTGAAGTTTGCAAAAGGAATGGACCGGTTGTAAGAAAGAATACTTAATAATAATAGTTTATTTCAATTTCAATTTCATCTTCCTTTATTATAGTGCTGGCCAAAAGTTGTTAGACAGTTGTTATAACAGGCCAGCACTGAAAAGTACACAAGTACTTTACAAATAATAATAATAATAATAGTAATAATAATAATAATAGTTTATTATTATAATAAATGTAGTTTCAATATAAATATTCTGGGATCAAACCACGCTCCTCAAATCTAGAATGTATGTACGCATCTTAGTTTCCTCCAATAGAGCATGCGTTAGATATCATAAACACTTCAACTGTAGTCATAGTTTTGCTTGGCCTCTCAGACAGTGTCTGACAGCATTTTGCAGAATAATGAGGACTATTTAAAAAATAAATAAATACATCAGCTTTGACATGGAGAAGAGGTCGATCACCTTTCCGCTCCCCGCAAAACTTGTCTGGGATTGAGCCCTGGACTTTTGAATCAAATCCCACACTTTGTCCTTGAGGCAAGGCAAGATGGAGATAAGATTCCTTATATTGTCGTGATACACATTTTAATCGGTGCACATGAATTGCGGAACAACTCATCCGAGGTTGGTAATACTCTTACACGAACTGCAGGGTAAAAATTAAATTTATAATGACTTTGTTCAAAATGGAAAAGGGTTGTTGGGTTAAGTGAGGTTAGGTTAGGTTATGTTAAGTTAGCTTATGTTAGTTTAGGTTATTTTATGTTAGGTTAGGTTAGTTTAGTTTAGACTAGGTGTTTGGATTCGAATGTGTTTACAGGTTGTTCTCAAAACTATGTGCATATGCCGACAGGTATAGCTTATTCCGCAATTCGAGTGCGCCCTAATTGAATGACTGCTGACAAGTATATTTTATTCCGAAATTTGAGTACGTCCATTTTAATAAACATTGGTGCCAAAGTGTAACAGGGATGAGGAATGTAAAAGTTCAAAGAAATCTGTACTCCCAAATAAGTAACCAGAGAGATTGAAATCAGTATGGTAAAACCACTCAATACACCCAGATTAAATAATCTGCATTCTGGTGGAGAAAAAATGTTTTAAGCTTTAAATTTAATATTTAATTTAGATATTATGTCTAACAAATTGTAAACAATATATCTTATGAGACAGTCATTATAAGGGTAGATTAGAGGAAAACTAGCTATGTTAGCTTGCAAAGAAAATAAAAAAAACTCCTCACAGATGGAAAACCATTCCCGGTACACCTAGGTCGGCTTAGAATTCAAACCTATACTTTAAAGGCAACCGAGTGCAATGAGAGTTTAATAACTTAGGGCCACTTTCATAGTAAGACTTAATGTGCCTCAAGTGTTGCTCGATACTACATACATGACGACACCTACCTTGACCAAAAACTGACACATTCCATTCGAGCTAAGGTAGGTGTCGTCTTATAATTACTTGGTATTGAGCCGCACTTGAGGTGCACTAAAACTGATTATAAAACTGGTCCTTAGATTGCTTGACCAACGACGGGGTTGAGCTGAAAATGCCACGAACAGGCAAAATAAATAAATCATTTCCATACGTTGTTCTAATGCAAATGGCACTTTCCTCTTTAATATAAATAATTCTGTCCTAAAGTTTTTACTAGTTTTCAGGATAACCAACTACAAGTTTTAAGAAACGTCTTCTTGGTTGACCCATGTCTAAAGAATTATTCAGTATTCGTCAGGTTTTATATAGAACATGTGGCGCTAGTGGTGCTTTTATAGGAGTAAGTGGCGTGAAATTAATATTTTTAGAATGGTATTAGATCGGAAAGGTAGAAACTCATTCAGTAAAACATTAATATTATTAGTTATATCAGTAAGGTTGAATATCAGCTGACTATCTCAAACAAGTCAACAACTAAACTTAGGTGGAGTTTTTTACAAGTAGAATAACATTCATCTACAGTCCAATTTTTATTGGACAACTAGAGAATTCACTAAATCTACTTTCACGTACTGTATTCATACGTTAAGTCATGATAACTTTCACTTTTGATAGATATTATAAATATATATAATATCATATTAAATAGTAAAATATTATCAACGTGGACCGCAAAAATAATGTTTGTATTTTTTAAACGAATTTCCTCTTAAAATTGTGCTGTAGATATAAGTACTGTTTTAATAAAAAATTATCAATATATCTGTATTTCTTAAACTATAGCCTTCTTATTAACATTTAATTTGATTATTGTAATAAGTTAAATAATAATAATAATATTTAGCACCGCGTCTTACTACCCGTTCGGGTTATACGCCTAAGTACTAATTACGCTAATGGATTAGGAATGGGGAAGGTTGAATTTAGAGGAAGTGAACCCGCATTTGCGTGGAGGGAGAGTGGAAAACCATTTAGGAAAAACCACCCCCAGTTCACCCGACCGAGATTCGAACCTCGATTCCCCGTCCTCAGCGGTAGAGCTCAACACGACTGGCGCGTTAGCCAACTACGCCACCGAGGCGGGTCAATAAGTTAAAATCATAGCATTTGTTCCGTTTCATAGTTACAGCCTGCTACGCCCACATAAGGGCCATGGAGTTACTCGGAACTTGCCATTAGATTTTCTAATCTAAAATGAAGTGTTCTCTCTATTGAGCTGGGGTTCATGCGGGGTGTAATTCCGACAGTTGGACGGAGTTCTAAAAGAGACTTCCCTCCGTTGCTGAGGACAAAGTCCGGGGGAATGTCAGCGAGACGGTTATTGGACAAGTTGCCTTGTGATGAGATTGTTTCTGTTCCGCTTCGCATAGATAGCTCCACCTGTCTGGAACTGCCCGACAGAAACATGCCACTCGAGCACCTCTCATACCTCTAGTGAGACATTTCAAAATTGTCTTATTTTTGAGATAACAGTAAAATCGGTCTTATAAACGTTTAGGTAAGTGGTTATAAATCAATCGTAGATTTATAAATTGTACTAAAATAATAATAATAATAATAATAATAATAATAATAATAATAAATAATAATAATAATAATAATAATAATAATAATAATAATAATAATATAATAATACTGCGCGTCTGGGCTACATTATTCTTAGCCAAGCTTATGGAAAGATTATCCAGTACTAATGTACTGTTGTCCACAGGACGCCCAAATGTACTAATCGTACATCCTTTCCGTGGAGGCTCTTTCCATGTCTCGATGAGATTAGATGAGATGAGGGGATGATAGTGATTTTGAAGGTGTGGAACCAGTGGAAACATTTAAACCTGACTTAAGCCTAACTAAACAAACCCTGTTGACTGTTGGGGTTTCGGGAAAAATATCCAAGGTACCAGATAGGAATCGAACTCAGGACACCTAGATTCGTAGCCAAGTGTACTGACACCACAGTACAGTTTTGGCAGGACGTATTTGTCAATGCCAGCCTTTTTGTTTATTTTAATCTCTCTGTCAACGCCACTATGTAGTTCTTATGAATTCTTTAGGTAGTGGCTATTTGTTAATACCACTCGTAGATGCTAGTCGTACCAATTTAAAATAAACCATAAAATGAAATTATATCTAATTAAAAATGATCAATACAAAAATTTCAATAAAAAATCATAGTAAAGAATAATAAACAGTTTATTTAAATTACTATAAAATAGCTGAAACTAATACGTGCAAAAGATTTGGGATATTTGGTCAACAAACATAGTGTTTTGGTAAATTATTAACATTTTCGTTATTCCTTAAATTATTAAATCTGTTTGTTCACTTAGGCTACCTAGATAATTTTAAATACATTTTATAATCATTCATACCAACTATGGTAATTTAATAATTAAATAGGCAAAACTATTATTTATGCTTTTTAGTGAGGAATTCTCCATCTAGATATCATATTCTGAAAACTGAAAAATGACACCTCGGCACGGGAATCGAACCCGGGACCTTTGGCTTGTACAAGTGGCAGTAATAAGTCAACTACTGAGTCTAAGGTGGCTGCGTTATCTGATAGCTCATGATCTTAATAAAATAACACATTTGTAGCCGACGATTTCCGCACGTCCATAATAGACTCTGCCTTATAATATGAGTGAAGAATGACACCTGGGCACGGGACGATTCCTGGATAGCTCCGTGGTTAGAGCATTGGCGTACTAAGCCAAAGGTCCCAAGTTCGATTCCTGTGTCCAAGTGTCATTTCAATTTTCTGGATATAGTTATTTAATTTTGTTAGTATCAATATATATTAAATTATATTTATAAATTATAACTGCACCCAAATACCATTTGAATTATTTAATAATATTTTGGTAGCAAAAATAATTCCAAAACTGGTTTCTTGTATTGAGTATGTTAAAGGAAACGTCCAAACGTTTCTAAATTCTGTTTATAAATTAGATCAATACTTTGTAAAACATTTTTAATTCTATAGGGAGATTAAGTTTATATGATATATAATATAAATTAAATTAATGTGGATACACATGGATACAACCAAATAAAATCACAATATGTTTGATATTTAGTAAGCTTTACACCAAGATTATTAACGATTTAATTCAAGGAGTTGGAATGAGGATGTTGACTTTAAGGAAATACACTCTCATTCGCTTGAAGAGGGATTGTAAAAACACATTAAAAATATAATATTGAACACCTCCACACCCCTATCTGAGCACCCAACCTTAAAATTGAACCAGGGCCTCCCCACCACCGGTATTCTCTCTATTGTGAACCTGACACTGTAAACCACAGGAACACAAATGTGGGTTTATGTATATTATATTTGTGTTTATGTATGTGTACAAAAATATTTTATTTTACAAACACAATCATCTTTGATACTAAATTAATTATAATTTGACTAAACATACTATATTTTAAGATCTTTGGTGTGAGAAAGACGGCTAGCTTCGGAAACCCGATAGATCGAATCTCACTTGTGTCCAAGATTCAGGGATCTCGCTTGGTGAGGAATTACGCGAAGTACCAGTGGTTTACACCTAATTATAAGCGAGATCCTTGGCGCTAATAGCCATACTATCATGATAAACATTTGTATCACGGATGACGCCACAGATGGCGAAAGGGCACGCACGGACTTAAGAAAGTTTTTACATCGTGTCTCAGCCCTGAATTGAATCTTATAGGCTACCCACAAGACAGTTGTGTAGCCCAAGTTGCTTGTATCGGCCATCTCGGGGGCGCCATCTGTTGCCAGCCGGACCAGCGCGGCTTGCGAAAAACCCTCAACTCGAACAAATGGAATTATTTCCTGATTAATTTTTTTCTATTAACGTTGAGTGCTCACCCATTTATAGGTTTAGTTTATTTCAGATGAAGGGAGAGTCACAGTTTTATTATGCTTTTCCCCCTAAAAGGGCAATAGTAATATAACTGCCTTAGTGTTTATATGTTTAGAAAATGTTATACTGTTTTATTCACATTGTGTCAAAATTATTTCATTGAATTCTTATAAAAAAAACCACCAAATGTATAATATTTCTCTTAGTCTAACAAAATTCTGAGAGTTGAGGTTGACCGGCAATCAAAGATATAAACACAGGAAAAGTTAACGAGATTTAAAGTACGTCTGTATTTTTAATGATATGGAATTAGCTACACAAGTGTTAAAATATTGATTCTTCAATGGTCAAGGCCTTTGTATACGTTTTATGTATCAGTGGTTGGAATACTTCTACAACATTACTAACTAACATAATTCCTTAATTACCATGTTATATATTGGCTAAATAATATATGATCATGTATTTGGCCACAATAATATATTTATGTATGTAGCTCACATTTTATATATAATTTGATAAGCCCATTTACTGTTATAGAAATTACGAGGAAATGTCTGAACAGATTTTGACAAATGCCTCTCATTTTAAAAGTTATAGGGGTCCAGGATGTCATAAAAAAATAGTAGTTTCCAACGAATATCTGATTTTCACAGAGAATTTCAATCTTTTAATTCTTTGTTTACATCACCATGGAAACCCTAGTTTGTGCTAATAAATTCATATTTTATTTTATTTGGGATCAGTCAAAAAAAAAAATTTGTTTCTTAGAAAAAAAAATTGCTTCACATTCTATTTTTATTTTCGACGCCTCCCACATTTGTGACTGTGGCAGAGAAACACCTATATAGGCGCCATTACGAGAGACGCCAACCGTCGAGAGGAAGACTAAGATTTATGGTGGGAAATATCCTCACACCCTCCCTCCCTCCCCCGACGCAGGGGAGAAGAGGGGGTTGTATAGCTCCTATGACGTGGCAGGTGGCTGCAGTAGACGTGCGTGTCTCCTTGTGGTGGGTGACACTTCCGAAACTTGAAGCTCGTTGGCTCGGAAGAAAAGCCTCCGAAACAGAATCTTTGATAAGTTGGAACAAGGCATGAACAAAAATAAATGTTTTCTGGGAAACTCGCCTACTTTGTAAGCTTTTACAATAGAGGGTCATCCTATCAATAAATTAATTTGCAGATCGATTCTACTGTATCTACCTTATACACGCGAACTAATATTTGTATACAAAGGTTCTTGGTTTTAAAAACTAAAAAATTAGAGTTTATTTTTGTTTCTTAACAACCGTATAGGTTTATTCTCATCTCGAAGGATTTTAACCAAACAGATACTAGGCCTACTCACTATTTTATCCAAACATCAATTTTGAAAAAAAATTGTATATACAATCCTTTTACCCTGAAAGATCTTACCTTAATTTATTACACTATGACCCCATATTATAAGTTATACCATAGTGGATTAATGCAATGTAAGATCGTTACCTTTCGGGTGGTGGAGGTTACAAGAGCAAGAGACATAATATAAATTTAATTTGCTGGTTAAAATATAGTCTGATCATAGTCTCGTTATAAATTATTTTTAACAATTTACCGTCATTAAATAACGTTAAAACTTGAAAACCACTGGCTATAATTTAAATATAATGCTACCGTAGAAAAAGTTTAGTCGCTTAACCTCAATTTTAAGTTACCAGTTTATGTCAATTTTATTAATGAATATTGTTTTTTCAGGCTAGTAGCTAGCCCCGTCCACTTTTTAAATACTTTAAAACTAAGAAATTTAAACAGTGGTTGGATTAAAACCAACAACGTCTCTTAGTTAGTGATTTAGAAACGCTCAAGTTACAAGTGCCTTAGAATTTTTCCCGCTAAATGGATACAAATAATCATTTATAAAACCCTTTGCAGCCCGATGTAGACATCCGTCTATATTATTTTTTGTTTGATTTTTATATTATGTTCTATCCATAAAAATAACAATGCCCCATGTAGCCAAATGGCTAAATTTTAAAGAAATTTAAATAAATTTATAAAAAAATATTTCTTAGAATGTACCTTATATAATTTGGGCTGGAAAGGGTTAGTAATAAACATATTTTTTTTATAGAGGTAAGGATTCTTAAGTTAGTTTTATATACATTTTTGATCTTTAAGCTAAGAGGTTATCCATCAACCACGTAACCATGTAACAGCAAGTAGATATTTAACCTAGCCCCTCCCTCATTCAACCTGTGTTTGGTAACACGGTGATGTACCTATCCTCTCCTTCACGTAACACTATGTAGACATTAGAACTCACCCCTATCTTCTCACAACAACGTCAGGTGGTTTCTGGATGGCCTCTAAACCCCGTGTGCTTATTGTGTGATTTCATGAAGCTATTAAGATCTCCATTATGGAATCGCATTATATATACATTGACGTATTTATTTAGACCTGTTCATGAGTCTACACCTGAACTTTATTTCTGAAATAAAACCAGATCAGAGTATATCACAAGGCTTATGGTAGAAGGATCAATTTTAACAACTCCTTATACAATGAGTTAAATTGATAATTAAGATGAGTAGTGTATATTGTTCCCGATCCCTTGGGGAGAAAGTATTGTGATCGTCAAAAAGATCGAAATCGAAATATTGATAAAGGTCAACGTTTCATGACCCCTAAAACAAACAAAAAAAAATCTGTTTTCGCAATGTCGTCTGTATGTCTGTCCGTCTGTACTTTGGGCTAGAGCTGAAACTGTTTTATTGATTGGGCTAAAACTTGGTATCTGGGGTTTTCATAGAGTTCCCCCAAAGTATTTTTGGAATTAAATATCTAACCCTAAGGTTAAGGTCAAAAAGAGAAAAATTGAGTTTCTCAAAATTCACTCAAACGATTTTGATTACATTTTATATCTAGACAATGTTTATTATATAAATAAGATAGAAATTCTCACTTTCTCATGAATATGACATTGGGGTACCTTACATGAGGGAAATTTTGCAATTTTCATAATTTCTCTGCAACTATTTAAGATATGAAATAACTTACTATTATAAAACTGTAGTACTATTAAAGATTAATATCTTTTATTTGAAATATATTTTTATAAAACCAATAGTTTCTGAGGTTATAAGCAAATATCTATACTTTTTAATTCATGTCTTTGAAAATGAATTTGATTCTTATGTTCTTTGGTAGACAAAGATGTTTATCTTTTATCAATTTTTCTGTTACAGTTTTCCTAGTTCCTAAAGCCGTAAGTAAATAACAGTGTATAATCTTTCATGTATGATCTTTGGTCTATTGTTTCTACAACAATGTATATACCTACTAATTTGTTTCACAAATTTTACGAGTTTTTAGTAAGTGTCTATTTTAAGATAAAGAGAAAGAAATTCCGTGCGGTGCGCCGCACCATTTACTTTTTCTAGCAAAGCGTCTTACTACAAGTTAGGGTTGTTCGCATATGTTCTAACTATGCTAATGTGATAAGTCTAAGGAATGCTGAATTTAGAGGAAGGTTACCAGCATTTGCATCGAGGCAGAGCTGAAAACCATTTAGGAAGTACCTCAGTACGCCCGACCGGGATTTTAGCCCTGATATTCTTGTCAGCAGCCATCCAGTCTATTGTGAGCGTGACGCCTTAGACCATTTGACCACAGAAGCGGGTTGTTAACTAATAATATATTAAAAATAATCCTATACTGAATTAAATTATGTTTTGTATATAAATACAGACACCCCAGGTTTAAGCCCAAACATTTTTCAATCGTATTTATGATTATAAAGCATAGTTATTAGTAACAAATACATTTGTAAAATCCTGATTTATCGTTATAAAATTTTTATTATAGTTTAAATTAAAGCCTTGTTTGTTTCTTTGAAGGCTCACTTGATATAATCTTTTAATAGTTAATGTGATAAACAAACGACAACTTTCAGGACAGCTTTATTTTAATTGTTATTGAACTTCTTCTTCTGGAAATGCCCAACTTAGGTTTAAATTTTTCTCGTTCTACGAAATATATTATGCTTGTTCGTACAAGTTCATCTGACGCTTCTATGAAAAGTGAATCACATAAATAATTTGGACTTTAGAAACTACTTTTTCTGTGATCTTGGTTTTTGTTTGTTAGAAAGAGTTAATTTATTAATATTGTTCAATGTTCCGGGGTAATGCTATGAAAGTTGTCTTATTTGTCACGCCACTCCACGTCACGTTGAACAAACACAATTTGTATGAATCGCTAAGCCAAGTCACGATGTCAGATCAATGTTCGTAATCAATCAATTATTTCTAGAGCTTTCATATTTTATATACTGTAGGCGCACGGTAGCCTTACCTTTTAATTGATCTTTAAAAATATGTATGCGTTCATTTGTTATTTCACGTTAAAGACATTTATAACGTTTGATATGTTATTTATTAAATTATTACGTGGTTTGAACTAGTAGAATGCCATACTTGTATGATAGCTCACCATTTGAACAATAGGTAAAGTGTTCATATAGCCTTATTCGACACTGAGAGATAGGTCTAAATTCAAACCTTGGATGGATAAAAAAAGTGTTAATTAAATTAAATAATTTTCCACTTCTCCTCCATGTAAATGTGGGTACATTTATTGTAAACTATATTTTACTCCATTAGAGTAATTAAATGTGGATAACCTGGAAGGTCAAAAGGACATATTTTACATAAAAAAATATGACCAACAATTTTTTTAGATATTTCAGAACTAAACAATCAATTCTCCTTAACTATTATGTTAGAAGTTGACACTAAAACACTTGAAAAAATTAATTCTTAAAACTATTTCTTTGTATCACAAAAGCTACTTGTTTAATATGCTGAAATTATATTTGTAAATGTGGGAACGAACCAACTACAAATCAACTAAGCCTACTTTTCTCTGCTCGACTTTTCCAGTCCATCACATGACAATTCCACCAATCAGTTCTCTTTTACAGTTTTACGATTACATCTATGTTTACTAAGAGTAAATAGCCAGAGCTATATTAATGGTAATTACTTCAGTTAGATATCATATTCTGAAAATTGAAAAATGACACCTGGGCACGGGACGAATCCTGGATAGCTCAGTGGTTAGAACATTGGCGTACTAAGCCAAAGGTCCCGGGTTCGATTCCCGTGTCCAGGTGTCATTTTTCAATGAAAGTTTTATATATATATGTGTGTACCACACATATATATATAACTTTCAACTTAGTAAACATATCATATTATGAAAATTGAAAAATGACATATATATATATATATGTGTGTGTGTGGGAACCACACACATATATATATATACTACTATATATATAATATATATATATATATATATATATATATATATATATATATATATATATATATATATGTGGGAAGCACAAAGATAACTACCAAGTAGTGACGCATGTAAGTTGTGGGGGAAAAAAAAAGCTTTGTGTCAAAAGGGTGACCTCACAATTATTTTTTCTCAACACATCTTAGTAACCGTTCGGATTGTACGCGTTCATTAATTATGTTAATTGAGTAGGGATTATAGGGGTGGGGTTTAAGAGGAAATACATCCGTATCCGTATAATGAAAAACCCACCCTTAGTATACCTGATCGGGATTCGAATACCAAGCTCCCCATCATCGACCATCCAGTCTAACGTTCGAGAAGGAAGATCCCAACGATGGATTACATAATAATAAAAAACCAACAAAGAAACGCTATCAGTGCAATCAATGTTATAAGGTTTAAATTAACTCTAAAATAACTGGGAAGTTGAATGTTACGTCAACTCTAATGGTTAGTTAATATTGCAAATGGTAAAAAACATAATCACTATATTATTTATATTACAATTTAAGTAGGTTCATATAATCTCAAATATGAATAAAACCCCTTAAAGAATTAATATTTTTCCAAAATCCACAAATATAACTAAATACAGTATCTATTCAAGAGAAATTATAATTCATCGCTCGAAATGTTCATTTTGATATTTGTAAGATTATTCAGAACGTAAACAAAAAAGTTTTTAGATGAATCACAAAGCTTTTATCACACTATAAAATATATTCACATGGGGTTGTAGGGGTCGTGGGGTGGGGTTTGGGGAGGGGGCTGGAAGGACCTTGCAACGATCGTAGCAGATCTCTTATATAACGATAATTTATTTGTTGGATGGATGCTAGAACGACCAAAACAAACCATTTCGTGGAATTTGTTTTAGTAAATGCAAAAATAAAAAAAAGGGCAATAATTTATGATATATATTTATTGTATCTAAAAAATTATATAGCAGCTTATAGCGAGAAATGATAGGCTACAGCATTCTAGCCACAAAATGTGTTACTTCGATATAGTAAGTTGAAATGTTTTCAAAACTTTACAAATATAATTTTTAAAGTGGTGAGTTGGAAAAATATACTAGAATGTGTGATATAATGTATTAAGTAGAGTAAACTTTTGTTGTTAAAAATATTGAGCCACTAAACTATTTATATTATAAAACTTCATGACCGTAACACCACGTCCCTATACGTAACGACGAATAAAATATTATTATTTAGCACCGCGTCTTACTACCCGTTCGGGTTATACGCTTAAGTATTAATTACGCTAATAGATTATAAATTGAGAAGGTTGAATTTAAAGGAAGTGAACTCGCATTTGTGTGGAGGGAGGGTGGAAAACCATTTAGGAAAAACCACCCCCAGTTCACCTGACCGAGATTCGAACCTCAATCTCCCCATCCTCGGTAGTAGAGCTCAACACGACTAGCGCGTTAGCCAACTACGCCACCGAGGCTGATGACGAATAAAATAAAAGTATAGGATACTAAGAGGTGAAATTCATTAGTGATATAAGTGTTGTCAGTGGAGGTAATCTGTTAGGAATAATTTTCTTGGGAGTGTCATCAATTTGTACAGTTAAACAAGCTTAGTGTGTTTCGACTACACATTATATGGATATGGACAAAATTGTATTATAATAGCTGTTTCTAGAAAGTAAATTAAAATAAAAACACAGTTCATCTGAGGTGATTTCTATTTGTTTGTTTTAGCACCACGTCTTAATACCAGATTGGGTTATACGCCTATGTACTAATTACGCCAATGGTTTTATAGATTAAGAAGGTTATGTTTAGAAGAGGTGTATCCGCATTTGCGTGGAGGGAAAGTTGAAAATCATTTGGTAAAAATCACCCTCAGTGAACCCGACTGAGATTAGAACCTTGATCTCCCCGTCATCGGCTGTATCGTCTAATAAGAGAGTAACGACTTAGTCCATGCGGCCACCGAAGCTGGTAGGGGATGTTCTAATTTGTTTTTAGTTTGTATATAAACACATTGGGAATAGTTTTATTTCAATTTATTTAATTCCTTCTAAAGACCAGAATTATAATTTCATTAAAATGTTGTGACCCACCCCAAACCATTCCATCATTCCTAAAAAAATATCATGGCCATTCCATAAATACATTCAATATTAATTTTTTTTTGTTTATCTTCTGCAGCTTTGGATAATTTTACTGTTTAAGTGAGCAGTGTTCTCCTTATTTTTCACATTAATCTCGACGTGACGTCATTCTCCAGTGCATCAAGTCAGCGTATACCCAACCATGGAATCTTGACCATCCCTTGACTTCCCATTGGCTATCTCTGTCTTGCATGACGTCACTCGAGGTAGCTCCACTAGAACCAATCCGAGTGTGAACAATATCTTCCTTCCTTTCTTCGTGCTGGGGAATCTTCGATCCGAGGGTCACATCACAATATCCCCCACCTCAAGGTAAGAATGGCACATGTCTCTCAGATGCATGTAGGGTAGATTTAAAATGGCATGACGCTTTCCTTGTACCGTTTATAATCTACGCAATAAAATAACTGAGTCAGGAGATAGTAAAATAAGGAAATGGTTTTAACCACTTATATTTTGGCTAATATAATACAGCCTTTTTTGTAATTTATGATATGTTTGAAGCCCATCATAAACTAATCTAATTGACAACTCAACTCAATGGCGATAATACGGGAAAAAAATGGGTACTTCGGAGTATACTATTTGTGTGTTGAAATAGTGAAACACTATAAGTCGATATAATTTGACATTTAGCCCGCTTCGGTGGCCACACGGTCCAACGCACTACTCTCGCAGTAGACTAGAATGCCTATGACGGAGAGATAAAGGTTCGAATCTCGGTCGGATTTACTGAGGGTTGTTTTCCCCAAATGGTTTTCCACTATCCCTCGACGTAAATGTAGGTACCCTTTCTATAAATATAACCTTTACCTAATACCTAAAACCAATGGCATAATTAGTACATAAGCATATAATCCTAACGGTTAGTAAAACACGGTGCTTAAAAAATCGACCCTTTATTGATCGAGCTATAATTGATTTAAGATAATACGCTGACCAAAAGTGAAATAACTGAAATGTTGTTTCCATTTATTTACATAAACCTAACAAACTGCTTTTAAAAATCATAAATATGGTCTGCTTTAAATGATTTAAAACAATATTATGATGTCTATGGCAATAGTTTTATACTAGGAATGAAGTGTATACATTTTGACCATTTAAGAATATATAATTTAAATAAATCAATATAGATACTACTTCAAGATATTTATAGGAGAAGGTATTCAACCCTTGTGACCCCAAAGCTACATTTTTGGAACAGTGGTAAAATGAATTTGATAAAATCAAGTGTATATTGTTCGTGTTCAAAATGATAAAGTGGATAGATTGGGTGATTATGGAGAATTTCTAAGAATACTCAATGCAAATATAAACATAATGCAGGTAATTCAACGAAGTAAGAACGACGATTGGGTCATAATATGAGAGTAAATTGACTATTTATTGATATCAATAAGTAAGGTGGAAGGGTGTGGTGAACACGGAAGATGATCAATACAACTGATGGATGAATTCAAACAAGTCAAGAAAATGAAGTTTCAGTAACTTAATAAGGAATCTGCTGATAGGACCAGCTGGAGGACTCAATTTGGACAAGACAACGAGCTTGTTCTAAGACATAACACTTAATAAAGTGAATTTAATATCTCATTATATAAACTAATTATTTTAAATCATTGCCTTGTTTAAAGTGAGTTCTTCAGTATCTCCTCTCAGCAATTTCTGTTTTTATATCCTGAAACTTCATCTATTTCACTTGTTTGAGTTCATCCAGCAATTACATTCGTGGTCTTTCAGGACAGTTTCTACTTTACACTTTGCCTTCAATGACATCACTCAATAACCTATCCAGTTCGTAAAATCACCTGCAGAATTGTTATCTTTTTAATGACTATTCTTATAGCGTCTTCATTAGTCCCCTAATCTATTCAAGCTATTCTCTATATTCTTCTCCATCACCACATCTCCAAGTTTTCGAAATAAATATTCTACTTTTTCCTCAGGATCCATGTCTTAGCTCCATACGAGGTTATGTTCTATATTTAGCACTTCTCCAAACTTGTCCTCATCTTTAGGTGCAGTTTGCTAGTTAATAGCATCTTTTTCTGGTTGAAAGTAGTTTTGGTCATTGCTATTCTTGACTTTATCTCCAGTGAAAACTGTACATATGTCGTAATTAAGCTTGATAAATACTTGAAATATCCCACAATATCCAGATGCTGACTTCCCACTGCATTATTCATTGATTTCTCGATCTGGAAGACACTAGTGATAAAATATCAATTTACAAAAATTGATTTTTATTCAAGTTTATATTGTTCTAGAAAACACCTAAATAACAGTTGATAACAGTTGAGTATTTTAAATTTGAAATAAGCACCAAAAGTCTAAATAAATGCCGATAGTTGATCCGGGAGCTAACACATAATTTTAAATACAATGTTTACAAAAGCCAAGTGCAAATAAAAATACTGGCTGAACGATAGATAGCTTAGTTTGATTAAAATACTACACACCTCTGGTCGTGAACTCCGTCCAAAGTTAATAATTGAATCATACTCTTCATGTTGAGGAAGCGTTTGTCATATCATAGTGTTATTATTTTAGCCTTCGTAATAGAGCCGCTGGAAATCAAAATTGGAAACCAGAAGTTGAAAAACATAGAGCAGTTTACAGTAGCTGTGAAGTATGCTGACAAAATGCCTAATGCACTAAGGAAACTAGGTCAAGGATCGCCATAGCCAAGGAAGCTTTCGACCAGTTTGGAACTGGGGAAGAAACTGATGAAATGCTACATTTGGAGCATCCCACTGTATGAGTAGAAACTTGGACTCTTAAGAAGATGGAAAATAAATACTTAGCTTTAAATGTGGTGCTTGAGAAGAGAACCATTTTGGATGTGATTCTTCGGTGCAAAGAAAATTGGATCGACACCTCCTTAGGAGAAACTGTCTTCTGCACGCTATCATAGAAGGAAAGGTTGAGGGAAAGAGGAATTTAGGAGGGAGGATTCAAATATTAGATGACTTGAAGGAAAGAAAAAAGTTCTGGTAGCTGAAGGAGGAGGCAAGGACAGGGTGCATTGGCGGTCTAAGTTGACTACAAAAGGATTGGACCTGTCATAAGACAGAACACATAATAATAATAATAATATATATTAATAATTATGTTTGGTGGTTTTCTATTCCCTTATTACCATGTTGCTCAGTTTGGGAGAAATTTGATGTAGATTGTTGTTGTCGGCCATTTCAACAATATTTATATTAAGATAGAGTGTATTTTTTCAACATGTCTTACAATTCGTTTGGTATAGTCATTAATTACGCTAATGGCGTGGAGATGAGGAAGGTAGAAATTTAGATGATATTACTCCATTTGCGTGGAGAAAAAATGTAAAACCTTTTAGTAAAAACTAACCTTAACACACCCGACTGGGATTGAACTACGATACACCCATCCACAGCCATCCAGTCTATTGCGAGAGTGACGCCTAAGATCATTCGACCCCCAAAGCGATTTAAGACAAAGTTACTTTTGTATGAATATATAAATGCAAGTTTTTAACTGTAGTAGAAACCAAACACCAGTATCAATTGGTTATTTTTTATATTTTGAATAATCCCCACAAATAACATTAATAATAATATAAATAGAGGTCTTTATTTTAATTTTTGAAAGGGCTTTACCCAAAAAATTGTTTTTTTCCCTCAATTTGTCTGCAGATGCTTCAGCAATCCATTTCAATTAAAACCAACTAGCAGTTTTAACCAAAGTTAGTGACTATTTTGAGAATGAGCTTTTAGCGAGATTAAACTACTAATAGTAGTGCTAGCAGTTCTTACTAAGTAAGAATTATGGAACAGCGAACACGATACCAGTCTGGAGGAGAAGACTTTGGGAACATCTTTGCATTCATTGTTACTAGTAGGGGAGGTCTCATTCAATTTGCGTATCTTGGAACATGGTGCCATCTAGACTTCAGTTGTTCAGCAGTTAACTAATAATTACACCTTTTCAACCGATGCTTCGATATCACTTACACGTATTCTGCTATAAATAAAGTTTAGAGCCCGAATCTGTGGACACGCGGACTAAAGGTCCATCTAGAATGGTTTTCTTGTGACGGGGAGGTCGGGGTTTGAATTCCAGGAGAGTGTACCGAGTAAGTTTCTGTTCCTAAATGGTTTCCTTATATCCCTACACTCAAATGTTCACATTCTCTCTTAACAATGTATGTAACGACTCATATGTTTTTCCCCAAATATATACAAACAATCCACACACGGAACATACATCTAGTTGGTACTCCATTCACGGTAAGAATTACTCTCTGAAAGGTCTTTTTTCCTACCAATACCTACTATATAGTAGATTTCTGGTAGGGAAAAAGGCCTTCAGAAAACAATTCCTAAGCTCGATTAGAAAGCAACTATACACTTGCCACGCTCAACACAGCGCATGTCTAACGCGCTACTCTTGCAGTAGACTAGACCGCCGATGACGGGGAAAACAAGGTTTGAATCTCGGTCAGGTGTACCGAGGTCTTTTCCCAAAATGGTTTTCACCTTTCCCGCCATGCAAATGCGGGTACACTTCCTCTGATTGTAGCCTTACTAATCCCTAAAAGCACTAACGTAACTAGTACATAAGGTTATAACCCGAACGGGTAGTAGGACGTGGGGGATAAAAAAAAATCTTAGTCACTCTCCAAAAACATGGGGAGCTGCAGAAAAACTCTCTTATACAGGGTGGGACGGAAACAACTAGACGATCTATTTTCAGGAAAGTGATAGACAACGTGTTGAGGTTTATCTGACGTCCGGTGGAACTCACCTGAGTGACATTTATCTTCAAAAGGGAAAAGTGTATTATGTAGTTTGCTTTTATACAGCTAGTGAATATCTACTTTTAATTAAAGTTCTAATTTTCAAGTTACTAATCGTCTAATTGTTTCAGCCCTACCCTGTATAACTTATTATGCTCTGGAGCAGCGGTTAGTAGCCAGTGTGCCACAACACATGGGTGTTCCCCCAAGTTTTGGTCACTCTGTAGACATAATGCTCTTTCTAATTTATTTTACAAGCATCAAACGCAAACAATCGCTAGAACTTGGTGAACTTGAATTTTAAATGGGAGTCGCCTTTTGGTCCATACGATATCGTTCATACTAATAATAACAAATTAGTAAAAAAATATTCAGGTTCAATCTTCACATTAAAATAATTATTAATCTATTGTTTCTTCAAAAATACAACATATTAATGTATTATTACTGTTTTAAATTACTGTTATAGTTGATTGACACCTTATCTCAGTTGGAATGCATGCCTACTTAATAGGCCAAGAGTCTCAGGATCAACTTTTGGCATACTCTATAAAGAACTAATTAGAAACATTGTGGCTTAAGCTTTCACAGTGTTTATTTAGCGGTCAAGGTACTGGTAATGTCTGTTCAGAATTTTAAATTAGTCGAGCACGGATAAAATCAATAATTTTATAAATTGCACGTTAATATATCGTATTGAATACATTTATTTACACTATTATAATATTTTTAATTAAAAAAATTAGAATATCTTTATTTACTTTGACTTTTTTTTTCGTGCTTTCAAAACTTCATTTTTTTAAAACCAGTTTTTTGACTTTTAATCCCTTAAATTGCGCCACAAATTTGTTGTTATTGAAAAGTTTGCCATGAGGAATAGCTTATTTTAGTGGACATTAACAATCTACCAACAGCAAGTAGAGGCAATTAAAGTAAATATAACAACGTTCACCTGCGGAGTTCACTACAATGTGAAACATAAATTCCAGGACACATTTTGTCTTGGTTCTGTCTCCCCCATTGCTAATTTTGCAGTTTAAATTGACACATACTCAACGTTTACAGTTCTGAAATAGCAAACTATACTTATTCCTAAATACTCGACAAACTTTTACGTTACACGTATCCCCATTTAGACTATTAAACGTAATCACGTTCAAAGTTTTTTTTATAGATAAAAACGGTCGTGGTTATCCATAGTAAGTTGTGTCATTTGACCGGTTGTTCCGCCAAAGCGGGTCTCTCGCAGCTGACTCCACTTATTACCATGAGAGTAACTACAGAACGTCCCAGTCTAATAACCTGAGAGTCCAGAGGTGTACTACCTATAACAATAACATTACACCTGGGTAATCAACTTAACAATACCGAATGTAGGCTGACTGGACTATACCATGAATATTGAAACACTGGACAAAACAAACATAGAGCTGGAAACAAAACATATACATACACTCCGGGAGACAATTTGATTTTCGGTCATCTTGGAACCAAACACAAGAATATTGGTCCAAGTTGCAATTCGAGAGAAGTTGAAGAGGTAAAATGGAAATGTGTTTGGGATTAGAGTGCTAGTTTTTGTTCTAAGCCTGTATGTTTAGTATGCTCTAATGTCAGTTCTCTTCACTTACATTTATTTTTATTATTATTATTTCAGCACAATCGTTCTAACACAAGTTATTTAATAACTTAATATCTGGGGTAGGGATGAGAAATGTAATTTGAAATATTGCACCCATATTAGAATGGAAAGAGGATGGGAAATATACACACACGTGAAACCCCTCTCCCTTCCAAGCACCCTTAGCCAAGATTTGAACCTAGAACCTCCCATCATAGGTTATTATGTTTGGAGGTACTAGGGGGAGGGTGTGATGTTGATGTCTTAGGTTAAGTGGTTTCAGTAGTTTTAATTAGCTTATATGTTAACCAAACGTCTGAGTTATGTCCATGCGAAATTTCAGCTCAATCGTTGTAGTGATTTTTGAGTGAAAAAATAAGGAAACTTTGTAGCACATGATACAATAAATGGTACGGCACACCGCACAGACTTTCTCTCTCTTTCTATAAACTCGTAAGATTTCTGAACGGAATAATGTACATTGTATCATCACCACTCCACATAAGAACACGCATAAAATAATATACAATGATATAGAATCAATGAGAAAAGAGGCGCATCTTTGTCCACCTAAGAACATTTCAAACAGTTTAATGTCTTCCACAAGGGTCAACACTTCGTTTTAAAATTTCGATTTCTGGTTAAAATTTTAACATTTTAAAAGGTGTTGCAGATCTTCAAGTCATCGCATTGATATTTAATTATTCATTTATACATTTTGACCAATAAAAAATGTAAATATTGACTATTGAGTCTAAAATGGAGATAGATCATTGCTATGCAAACATTTCTCCTAAGAGATTTAAGGAAAAATAACATACTTTTTACTTTCTCTCTATCTTACAGGTAGAGAAAGTATTGTGATCGTCAAAAAAATCGAACTCGAGATTTTGATGAATTTTGACGTTTCATGACTTCCTGAATCCGAAAAAGTGGTTTTTGAATTTCCGTCTGTCTGTCTGTCTGTCTGTCTGTCTGTACCTCCAACTAGAGCCTAAACTATTTTACCGATTGAGCTGAAACTTGATATCTAGGGTTTTCATAGGGTTGCCCCGAGGGGTTTTTGGAATTGGATATCTACCCCTAAAATTAAGGGTAGTTTACTGAAGGGCAAAAAGAGAAAAAGTCGATTTTCTCAAAATCGGCTCTAACGATTTTGATTAAATTTCATTTATGAACATAAATAGATATTCCAAACAAAATGGCTACTCTCAATATTTCGGCAAAATCGTTTTAAGGGCTCCGGTCTGATGCGTAAATTAACATTTTTTATAATAGCTCCGAAACTATTTGAGATAGGAAATTACTTAGCATTACAAATATGTATATATATTTATAATACAAAAATTTTATTCGAAACATATTTTTATAAAATCAATAACTTTCAATATATACGCAATTATATATATATTTTTAACTTTTTGGGCATTAAAGCTTAAGTATTGCGACCGTAAGAAAAACTAACCTGAAATGTTGATGGATGTCGACGTCTCATGACCCACCGAACCCTTAAAAATAGTCTTTGCAATGCCGTCTGTCTGTGTGTCTATTAAAACTTAAAATTAAGGGTAGTTTACTGAAGGGCAAAAAGAGAAAAAGTCGATTTTCTCAAAATCGGCTCTAACGATTTTGATTAAATTTCATTTATGAACATAAATAAATATTCCAAACAAAATGGCTACTCTCAATATTTCGGCAAAATCGTTTTAAGGGCTCCGGTCTGATGCGTAAATTAACATTTTTTTAAATAGCTCCGAAACTATTTGAGATATGAAATTACTTAGCATTACAAATATGTATATATATTTATAATACAGATATTTTATCCGAAACATATTTTTATAAAATCAATAACTTTCAATATATACGCAATTATATGAATTTTTTTAACTTTTTGGACATTAAAGTTTAAGTATTGCGACCGTAAAAAAACAACTAACCTGAAATGTTGATGGATGTCAACGTCTCATGACCCCCCGAACCCTAAAAAATAGTCTTTGCAATGCCGTCTGTCTGTGTGTCTATTAAAAGTTAAAATTAAGGGTAGTTTACTGAAGGGCAAAAAGAGAAAAAGTCGATTTTCTCAAAATCGGCTCAAACGATTTTGATTAAATTTCATTTATAAACATTAATTAATATTCCAAACAAAATGGCTACCCTCAATATTTCGGCAAAATGGCTTTAAGGGCTCCGGTCTGATGCGTCAATTAACATTTTTTTTAAATAGCTCCGAAACTATTTGAGATATGAAATTACTTAGCATTACAAATATGTATATATATTTATAATACAGATTTTTATCCGAAACATATTTTTATAAAATCAATAACTTTCAATCTATACGCAATTATATGAATTTTTAACTTTTTGTACATTAAAGATTAAGTATTGCGACCGTAAAAAAAAAAACTAACCTGAAATGTTGATGGATGTCGACGTCTCATGACCCCCCGAACCCTAAATAATAGTCTTTGCAATGCCGTCTGTCTGTGTGTCTATAAAAACTTAAAATTAAGGGTAGTTTACTGAAGGGCGAAAAGAGAAAAATTTTGTTTTCTCAAAATCTGCTCAAACGATTTTGATTAAAATTCGTATCTAGGCGTTGATTAAGATTATAAATAAACTGGCTATTTTCATTTTCCTATGAAAATGATTTTTAGGGTACTTTACAGAAGCGTTAATTTCCGTATCTCCACAACTATTGGAGAAACTAAACAACTTATCATGGCAAAATTGTAGGACTATTAGAAATAAAAAACTTTTATTTGACATATATTTTTATAAAAGCAGCAGTTTCTGAGATATTTGCAAATATATTAATACAATTTTGTGAGCTTTAGTTGTAAACATATAATACTTAAGTCTTAACGCAATAATTCTCCAATGCCATAGAGTAATTAAATATAAGTATCTAAAATAGTATGTTATTTTTCCTTAAATCTCTTAGGAGAAATGTTTGCATAGCAATGATATAACTCCATTTTAGACTCAATAGTCAATATTTACATTTTTTATTGGTCAAAATGTATAAATGAATAATTAAATATCAATGCGATGACTTGAAGATCTGCAACACCATATAAAATGTTAAAATTTTAACCAGAAATCGAACTTTTAATACCAAGTGTTGACCCTTGTGGAAGACATTAAACTGTTTAAAATGTTCTTAGGTGGACAATGATGCGCCTCTTTTCTCATTGATTATATATCATTGTATATTGTTTTATGCGTGTTCTTATGTGGAGTGGTGATGATACAATGTACATTATTCCGTTCGGAAATTTTACGAGTTTATAGAAAGAGAGAGAAAGTCTGTGCGGTCTGCCGTACCATTTATTTTAGATACTTACTTATATTTAATTACTCTATGGCATTGGAGTATTATTGCGTTAAGACTTAAGTAGTATATGTTTACAACTAAAGCTCACAAAATTGTATTAATATATTTGCAAATATCTCAGAAACTGCTGTTTTTATAAAAATATATGTCAAATAAAAGTTTTTTATTTCTAATAGTCCTACAATTTTGCAATGATAAGTTGTTTAGTTTCTCATATAGTTGTGGAGATACGGAAATTAACGCTTCTGTAATGTACCCTAAAAATCATTTTCATAGGAAAATGAAAATAGCCAGTTTATTTATAATCTTAATCAACGCCTAGATACGAATTTTAATCAAAATCGTTTAAGCAGATTTTGAGAAAACAAAATTTTTCTCTTTTCGTCCTTCAGTAAACTACCCTTAATTTTAAGTTTTTATAGACACACAGACAGACGGCATTGCAAAGACTATTTTTTAGGGTTCGGGGGGTCATGAGACGTCGACATCCATCAACATTTCAGGTTAGTTTTTTTTTTACGGTCGCAATACTTAAACTTTAATGTCCAAATGTTAAAAAAATTCATATAATTGCGTATATATTGAAAGTTATTGATTTTATAAAAATATGTTTCGGATAAAATATCTGTATTATAAATATATATACATATTTGTAATGCTAAGTAATTTCATATCTCAAATAGTTTCGGAGCTATTTAAAAAAATGTTAATTTACGCATCAGACCGGAGCCCTTAAAGCCATTTTGCCGAAATATTGAGGGTAGCCATTTTGTTTGGAATATTTATTAATGTTTATAAATGAAATTTAATCAAAATCGTTGGAGCCGATTTTGAGAAAATCGACTTTTTCTCTTTTTGCCATTCAGTAAACTACCCTTAATTTTAAGTTTTAATAGACACACAGACAGACGGCATTGCAAAGACTATTTTTAAGGGTTCGGGGGGTCATGAGACGTCGACATCCATCAACATTTCAGGTTAGTTTTTCTTACGGTCGCAATACTTAAGCTTTAATGCCCAAAAAGTTAAAAATATATATATATAATTCCGTATATATTGAAAGTTATTGATTTTATAAAAATATGTTTCGAATAAAATATTTGTATTATAAATATATATACATATTTGTAATGCTAAGTAATTTCATATCTCAAATAGTTTCGGAACTATTATAAAAAATGTTAATTTACGCATCAGACTCGAGCCCTTAAAACGATTTTGCCGAAATATTGAGAGTAGCCATTTTGTTTGGAATATTTATTTATGTTCATAAATGAAATTTAATCAAAATCGTTAGAGCCGATTTTGAGAAAATCGACTTTTTCTCTTTTTGCCCTTCAGTAAACTACCCTTAATTTTAAGTTTTAATAGACACACAGACAGACGGCATTGCAAAGACTATTTTTAAGGGTTCGGGGGGTCATGAGACGTCGACATCCATCAACATTTCAGGTTAGTTTTTCTTACGGTTGCAATACTTAAGCTTTAATGCCCAAAAAGTTAAAAATATATATATAATTGCGTATATATTGAAAGTTATTGATTTTATAAAAATATGTTTCGAATAAAATATTTGTATTATAAATATATATACATATTTGTAATGCTAAGTAATTTCATATCTCAAATAGTTTCGGAGCTATTATAAAAAATGTTAATTTACGCATCAGACCGGAGCCCTTAAAACGATTTTGCCGAAATATTGAGAGTAGCCATTTTGTTTGGAATATTTATTTATGTTCATAAATGAAATTTGATCAAAATCGTTAGAGCCGATTTTTAGAAAATCGACTTTTTCTCTTTTTTTCCCTTCAGTAAACTACCCTTAATTTTAGGGGTAGATATCCAATTCCAAAAACCCCTCGGGGCAACCCTATGAAAACCCTAGATATCAAGTTTCAGCTCAATCGGTAAAATAGTTTAGGCTCTAGTTGGAGGTACAGACAGACAGACAGACAGACAGACAGACAGACGGAAATTCAAAAACAACTTTTTCGGATTCAGGAAGTCATGAAACGTCAAAATTCATCAAAATCTCGAGTTCGATTTTTTTGACGATCACAATACTTTCTCTACCTGTAAGATAGAGAGAAAGTAATAACAGTAGATTATTAAAAAATATATATATTGACCAATTTCAGTGGCTAAGTGGTTTAAGGCACTACTCTCGAAGTAGACTGGACTGCCGATGATGGGGAGATTGAGGTTTGAATCTCAGTTGGGTGTGGTGAGGGTGGTTCCCCAAAATGATTTTCCACTCTCTCTCCATGCAAACTCGGGTACACATACTTTAAATATAACCTCCCTAATCCCTTAAACCATTAGTGTAACAAGTATAGAAGCATATAACACGAACGGGTAGTAATACACGGTGCTAAGAAAAAAAAATATATATTTATATTTGTTCTATACTGCAAATATTTCTACCCATCCAATGTATTTACGATAAGGGTTTAGGAAGAAAAGTAGAATTTATAAGTAGTGCATACGCATTAGCGTCAAGGATGAGTGTGAAAACATTTAAGGATCACCCATCCCCCTCTTTTTAATACACTCCGATGGGATTTGAACTTAGACTTCACTGTTACCGGCAAAGCCAACCAGTCGTATGACGTCTTAGCCAACGTGCCCACCTATGTAGATTTGATATTGAAATAAACTTGATGATAGGCCTATCTTTCATTTATTCTATTTATTTAGTCGAGGTATTTAACGTGCACTTTCTGAACAAACTGATTATATCAGCACACGAGAATTTCAATGAGCGTGAGCGAAAGAGTTTACAAATTTTGCCGGGAAAGGTATTTTCACATACCTGCCAGGGTTCTTCTACATGCAACAATCGACATGGGACCGATGGATTTACTTCCCTCACGAAGAAAGTTGTGCTACAGATTTTTATCGCTCAAGAAAAATCCATCGACCCCAACTGGGTTTAAACCCACGAACATCGGGTTCTGAGGCGAGAACTTTACTCATCTTTCGTTTCAATAAATTAAAAGTTCTTTATTTATACACTCTTAAGTGGCCTAACGGTCTAAGGCGTCATTCTCGTCTTAGACTGGCCTGGAGATCAGGGTTTGTATCCCGGTTGTGTCTAATGAGGGTGGTATTTTCCTTATTGGTTCCCCACACTATATTATCTATAAAATGTTTCCTTCCTCATACTTACCCCATTAGATTAATTATCACATATGCGTGTATGACCTGAGGAGGTAATAAGTGAGACGCGGTGATAAAAAATAAATGAATTCTTTATATGAGAAAAATGTGATACAACACTCCCAGCAAATTGTTGCCAGCCTTCACTCAAATACCTCAACTACTCTTACCGGGGATGTCTGACGTCTCATTGAGGTTCGTTTGACCGTGTGATTATGACCGGCTGGCAAGGCCCATTGGAGATCGCAATATTGGCTCCAGTTAGCCATGTAAAATGGGGGAGAGCCGTGGAAAGGACCAGCGTGTAATAAGACGAGCTCTTATACGGACATGTATAGATCGATAGCATGATATGGCTCACACATCTCTTATTGGATCCTCGCCTGGATAGAATACGAGCCGAGACTACAATGAAGGATTAGTACAAAAGTGGCGTGCAAAGGCTTATGATCTTTCTCTCTCTTTTCCTCTCTCTTTCTATATATATATATTCTTTTTCATTAAACCAAAAAAAAGTTACTATCCTTTATATACAGGGTGTTCTCTGGTTAAACTGTTAAACTTTGGGAATTGATAGTGGATCAAAAAACTAACCTAACTCAAAATGTCTTATGAAGATTTAATAGTTTTCACTTTCTTTCTGCACAAAAAGCATGAAACAAAATAAAAACTAAATTGGTAGGTATTAAATAAAATATTGTATTTATTTTGTTCAAAGTGATGGCCTCCAACCCCTAGAAAAGCATTGTACCTTTCAATGACAGAACAAATAGTTGACCGAGCTTGTGCGACTGTTGTTTCTTCGCACGCTCGCGTTATCCTGTGTCGTAATGATTGAAGGTCATTAACAGGCATTTCATACACTTTTTGCTTCTATAATATAATATTAAGCCATTGCCGAGGACCTCTGCAGAATAACTTTTTGTATTTAGTTTTTTTTTTGTTTGCGCGAAAAGAAAGCTAAAACAAGCAAATCTCCAAAGGACATTTTTAGTTCGTTTTTTGATCCAATACCACTTCCAAAAGCTTAGCCGTTTAACCCGGGCACATCCTATATATATATATTTTATATATATATATATACACATTATTTTCAATAATTACGTTAACCGGCCCCGTTGTATAGTGCTCAGTGTACCTGGATACGAGCCTAGGGGTCCCGGGTTAGATTCCCGGCTGGTACCTTGGGTATATGTCCCCAAAGGGGAATCACTCCAACGGTCACCAGTGTCTGGTTAATGAGGCTTAAGTTAGGTTTAATTGTTTCCATTGGTTCCATAACCTCATACTCACTATCACTATCAGCTAATTGGGGGACACGAAAAGAACCTCCATGGAAAGGATGTACAATTAGTACATCCGGGGATCCCTTGTGCAACGGTACATTAGTACTGACTAATCTTTCAACCACTGGGCTACGAGTACTGTAGCCCTGGTGCGCAATATATATGTAGTTATATAAGTTATAATCGCTCTATATTGAATAGTGAACAATGTAACATGCATAAGGTTCATTAACTTTATCTTAATATACATTTTGCATGGAGTGTAGTATAGATATAATCAATTGGACTTAATACGTATCAGCCAATGAGAATGCGAGGAGAGAATATTGACAGTTAATCGTCAGTGTCGTACAAAAGCAGTCGAAAATAACTAGATTCTGTATTAATATTCGTGTTTGAAAAGACTTGTGGTAGTTATACTTGTTAGTTATTCACGATTTCTCTTTGTTTTAGCATCAATGATTATGATTGTCTATTTGATTGAAAATAAATGAGAAATATTACAATTTTGACTCCGTTATTGAGACATGACAATAATAAAATCTGAACCATATAAAAATAGAGTTTTATTAATATTACAAACAAAACTAAAGTTTAGTTGAATTCGAGTTTCAAAAAATACGGTTCAAGGTGATTGGCCCTTTTCATTTGGCGTGGAAATGCAGAGCCATAGGAATAAACGGTTGTTTTCAAGAATTTCTATTGTTTTGCAATTTTCTTTTTGGAAACGGTTTGTTCAAGAATAGAAGCATGTTTATTAAATTATACTTTTTAAATACACACCTCCTCTATAATTTTAACAGTGATCAAATATCGATAAAATATACATTTTTCAATAAAAAAACTACCGGCTTCATAACAAAAAATAAAAAAATGTAACAATTAATAAACATCGATACATTATCTTAGAAGGGGTGCTGAAAATGTTAACATAAAAATTTCACTCATTCTCGATAAAACTGATATTTCCAAACGTATGATTTTTTCCGCAAGACCTATCCGGTAGCTAGCACCATCTACGGTTTCCGTGATCCATCTGTTCTTGTTGGCGCGGAAGGTTACTTTGGTCGGTTGTGAAGCCACGCCACGCCTTTCACCCTCCCGCCCACCAGCCCACAAAATATGTCTTAGACTTGCACTCGACGGGGCCAAGGCCCTTAATAACATGTTTTTTCAAATGAACCCTTTAGTGAATTATTTTTAGAGATATTATCTAGTAGTGAAAAGAGGTTAGACGATTTAAGTAAGACTTTATACACCACGTTTCTTTATAAATTGATGTATTTTTCATATGGATTATGTACTATAGGATATATACTATTTACTATTAGCTATACGTTAAGCACGAATATAAGCCCAGCTTTAGAACTTACCGCAGTTAAATTATGGACAGCTATTCAACTTAGACCTTAATGGCCGTTAGAAATAACCATATTTAAATGTGTTTTTGTGTTTTATCTCTTACAATAAATTTAGACTATCTGGATTTATAAAAGTTAGTGCTAACGCTTCATATTTACACTTCATATTATCTAAAGCAAAGTGTTAATTTTTTTTCAATAGTGCATTTCTGTGTCACTGACCAATTTATAGCTATTTAAATATACAGTACATACCTTGCAAGGCTACTTAAATGTACGTATTTAATTTAAAACATTTATCTTCAAGCAAATATTTATCTTGGTAGCTCATCAGTCACCACCATAAAATACCTTTGTAATTGTAATATTATTTTGAGGAGTGTCTTCAAAGTAACGCATGGTTAATAAAATAATATAAGACCTGAAGCACTCAACATCCTTATGACATCTTAATAAGCAGCAGAGAGAGAGAGAATAATACAAGTTGAAACATCTCTAATGAAACCTGGAAGCCAGTATTTAGTGTAATTACATTTACATGACTATTTATTATTTATTTTTCTGCCTCAAGAGATTTCAGTCGAGTGTATTCGGAAGGGAATCTGTAACAAATGTACGAGGAAGGTAAAAATACGATGAACGAAATAGAATGTTGGTGAAGAAAGAGGTGGGGGAGAACTGGAGGGTTGGGGGAGGGGAGAGGTTGGTAAAATAGCGAGATATAGGTAGAGTGGTAGAGGAAACAGGAACGAATGTTGAGTTGAGTTGGTTGGTTAGTTGGTGCGTGCGGGTAGAAAGAAGGGGGTGTGGGGAGAAGGGAGACAAGAAGCCCCAGTTTTTTGGTTCACCTTTTCTTTCTCGCCCCCCCCTTTCACTGACAACCGGAGTTGTTGCGGTGGGCAGCTCTCTACCAGGGCAGAGCGTGGGAAGAGGAGCATACGGCGTGTAGCCTAACTCAGGGAGCGCTACAGAAAAACACTCAACTCCAAAATAATGTTTTTTTTTATTATTGGTGTGGGTTTTGATCAAATCATCTCAATAATCAGCGATACTTAGTTTTCACTTAAAAAGTTTATTTATAGCTAAGTTAACGTCATTTTGATCCAGTTTTTGTATTTTTTTTTAGCACTACGTCTTACTACCCGTTCAGGTAATAGCTACGTTAATACATTAGAGATGTGGAAGGTTGAAATAAGAGGAGGTGTATCCACAATGACATCGAGAGAAAGTTGGAAGCCATTGAGGGGAAACCACCCTCACACCTTACTGGGATCGAACCCCGATCATCCCATAAACGGTTGTCTAGTATTTTGAGAGAGTGGTGCCTTAGACCATGCGGTTATCAAAGTAGGCTACTTTTTCTATCTTTAATAAACTCCGAACTCTATTTTATGTATAAGACTGTCTGTTTTACTCATTCTTTGCACGGTTAAAAAGCACCAAAACGGTATCAAATTATATTAGAACGTTCAACACCCATTTTCCCACTTTTTGATAGTTTCTCGTTTAACAATCCGGAGATAGATATGGTAATCACAAACTAATTATGTAACTAATAACTTAAAGTAAACTAAATATTTGAGGCAAAATATTACCTTGTTCACAAACAAACGCAGCTCATCAACAACGCTATATCTACCTAAGCACGATCAAAAAATAGGATAAACCAACTGAGACATGGTTACAGAAATATTTAGGATAAGAGAGTATCACATATTTTCTTCAAAGAGCATAAATAAATTATATTATTTGTTACAGAAACATATTAAATAATAATCATAATGGTTTTATAAAGATGATCACGATTCACCGAGCTATGTCGCCAGAGTTTGTTTATTTTAATTGTTATGTCGCTGCCAGTTAGGTGCAAATTTAACCTTTTGATTTTTAGTTTTTGGATTCGTTCATTTTTAGACTTTTTCGTCTGACCATACAAAACCCAAATTTTCTATCATAACTAAAAGTTTATATTTATTCGTGATTTCCCGTCCTCTGTTGTTAAATTCAAAACTTTCCAGTTTTTATGATTATTGTGGGGTGATCCTTTTACAAACTTGGAAAATTAAAATTCTTCCGTGTATAAACGAAGATTTTATAGTAATTTTAGAAACATTTAAATTTACTACCTCCCTTCCCTATCTTTCTTAAGCCCCTTTCTAAATAGTAAATATTTAACACTTATTTTGTAATAGGAGTAATCTCTCTGCATTTACGGCAAATTTCGATTTTCTGCCGTAGCTAAAATATTTTTTATTTTTACTGAATACACCGTTCCACCAGTCCTATTTTCTACAGTTGAAATATTCAGTCCTTTATGATTATTTGGAGCGGTACCTTTTTGCCAAATTTCAGTTTTCTACCACATATAAAAGTAGTTGTTTCTATTAGTTTTTGAAATTGTAGCTCACCTCCCCCATTAAAACAAATCCTACTTATAAATTTTGAATTTTAAGACGATTGCGTTTATCTGGAGTTGTCCTTCTACCTGCCTGCAATGTTTAAATTTTCTACCTCATCTAAAAAGTATATATAGGCTATATTTATATACTCCCCCCCAATTACTGTAGCTCCCTTTTGAGATTTCATGATTTTTGATTTTCATGGTTATATGTGGAAATTCCTCTAATTTACTGCTAAATTTTAGTTTTCCGGCTCACTTGGAACTGAGTTTTCTTTGACCCACCGGGAGGCAATTCCTTATTAAAAAATAAGTAGGAAATATATGTACGACTTTTTTCCAAAAGTGATTATTAAGGGAGCTATGAGCCCTTGAAAAACGCGTTTTAAAATGCTTTAGTAAAAAAAAAAAAAAATTAGATACAACTTGAGCTATGACCACATCATAGTAATAGATAGTGTTTTGTTGAACAAAGATGTTAAACCTCTGAAAACCTGGTTGGTAAAATCACCCCCCTTCACTGATTAAATGGGGGTTGCCACCCTCTTTTCTCATTGAACTTTGTAACATTGAGCTGTAATTGATTTAAATGATGAATTATTAATCAGCATGTCTAAATTAACAAAAAAAGGTCGTCTTGTTGGAACTCACTTAGGTTCGCTGTTTAGGTGAGGTCTACTAGTAGGACTGTGCTAACGATAAGAACCTAGAGAGAGTGAGGTATATTGTTCACATAACAACATGCAAAAATGTAGTAATGTTCTGAAATGGGAGGCAGTGAGGTCTACTGTTCACACAATATCATATGATTAAATGTATGAATTAATTAAATTAGCCAAAAACAAGGTGGTAAGGAATATATTTGGACCAAAAAGGAAAAGGGTTTCTGGGGTATGGAGGAGATTAAATAATGACGAGTTACATATCCTGTGCTCATCACAAGACTTTTTTTAGGATAGTCAAGTCTCGTAGATTATGGTAGGGGGGATATGCGGTGCGTATTGGAGATTCTAGAAACTTGTTCAGGGTACCGACTGGCAAACCCATTAGGACGAGATCATTGGGAAGACCTAGACGCAGATGGGAGGATAACATTAGAATGGGCCTGAAAGAGGGTGTAATGAGGTGGACTGGATAGAACTAGCTCAAAAAATAGAGATAGGATGTAATGTGGTTGACTGGATAGAGATAGCTAAAGATAGAGATAGGATGTAATGAGGTGGACTGGCTAGAACTAGCTCAAGATAGAGATAGGATATAATGAGGTAGACTGGATAGAACTATCTCAAGAAGGGATAGATGGCGTACTTTAGTAAGTGTTGTTAAGAACTTACGAGATCCTAATTCCATGTAGTAAGTAAATAAATTAAAACTTTTGTAATAATTGTCAAGTACTTTCCCTCCGAATACGTTTATAATATAATGCTTTCTTTCTGTATGACATCATATATTGTATCCATATTTGATTCAAACCGAAACTATTCAGACCTGGGTGTTAGCTATTTTTACATTTATTTAACACCGTGTTGTACAAACAATGTGTGCTACCCACGTAATTCCACTAATTTTTTAGGGATGAAGAAGCTAGAATTTTTTAGAAAAATATGCCAACACTTGCGCGTATAGAGAATGAGAAATAAGTTTATTCGGATGTTATTCGAACCACAGCCTCCTCCTCTTCTTTTGACAAACATACCGAAATGGACCAATACCTGTGCTCGCACTCCCAGCTATGTGGGTACGTTCTTTTAGAAATCATCATCCATATAGATTGACTAAATGAATCGTATGCAAGATAAGATTTTAGTTTATTGAAGTTAAAGTGGACTTGAGTTCATTTATCTTAACCTCCATATTGTACTGGTTTACCAGAGAATGGGCAGAGGGGGGGGAGCAAACTCGTAGTTTCCCAGATCCCCTTCACCCCCCCTCCTCCCACTCCCATTTCACGGCAAAACAAAATGTATGGCTTTCATCACGACATACGTCTATTGCAAGAAATACCAATTTACAGACCTCAAGTGTTCCACATAACATATCGTGTGCCTGCAGATTAATTCAAGATTGACCATCCTTTATGCTGAGTGGTTAGGTAGATACACATCATATCTCAGATATTCTGGTTTGATCCCAAATCAGTGCACTTAGTAATTTAGCTGATATCTCAAGATTATTTTATTACCTGGCTATTAAAGATTTATGTTGCTATGGTTGAGATTCTCTTATTGAATGTTCCGTCTTGTACATTTCGTTTGTGCTGAAAGCTTACCTTGCTTGTTTAGACCATGGTGCAGCTTATATGTTAGAGCCATAGTGGAGACCATCGAGGTAAGACTGTAAGATCTCATCCTAAATGGAGTGTACCTCATTCAAGCCTTCTAGGGAAGATGAACATAAAATTTTTAAGGATTATAGCATTTACAGAAACTCTAAACTTTCACCAGTATAGATTGACAAAATCTGTCAAACGTTAGGGATAGACTTATTATTTTCACCGCGCATTACCACAAGGTTCAGCTATATGAATACTTACACCTATAGGTTAAGTATAAGATAGTTCTGAGAAAATGTACCCGCGTTTACGTTGAGGAAGGGTATAAAACCTATTAGTAAGAAACACCCTTAATTTAACCTGTCGGGTTTTGGATCGTGACTTCCCCGTCACTGACATATTAAATAAGACTATCCTTACGTGACTACAGATACGAGTTAGATTTAAATTAACAAAAGAATTTTGATAATGTCCTAGTCCAACACCTTAGCTCAGTCGGTAGCGTGTATGTTTACTGAGCTCAAGGGCCCAGGAATCGATTCTTGGCATGGCCAAAAAAGATATCATTTGTTCAATGAGGGTCTAACCTTTCACAATGATAAACTAACGATCAAGGGATGGATGTTGTGTCCGTTATATATTTAAGTTAGTTTATAAATCATGTGCTGATATCATCAGATAGTACACGTTAAATATCTCAAATAAATAAAAAAATATATATTTTCCTTTTGTTATGTCAGTGAAGATACTTCGGTCTGTGGTTCGACTATAGGACGCTAGTTATAGATTTTGTGTTGATATATACATGTGTATAGATAATGAACCTTATTTACTACAAGAATAAAGATAACATAATTTGGGGTCAAAACAAGGCAGTAGAAAGATAGAGCTGATAAAGTTGTGGATGGTAAGCGACTTATTGTTAGTTAAAGACCTATACAATAGTTTAGTTAGTAGGCGTAGTCCAATCCATAGTTATAACATTATCATAATTCAAATTGATGTATTTTGAAGCTATGTCTACCAGCTGTAGTAGGCTACATAACCATTTGCCTATAATTCGGATTACTTTGAATACAATAACATTAATCGCTTGAAAAGCCAATTAATAGTAACAAAATGTGATTTGAATATTCGTGTAATCTACCCCTTTCATGAAATACTGGGAATTTTAAAACATAATTTTTAGATTTGATTAGGCCTCACCATACGTCAGAGTATCGATTATTAGAGTAAATCCCATTTAGAGATTAAAATATTTTTATTCTATTGACATTCACTCATAATCGGAGTTGTAACGTGTGGGAGATTAAAATGAAATATGATAATCTATATATATATATATATCATTTGAAGCTATATTCTGTTTTGAATTGACATAATTCCAGAGTTAAATCTGTAACCATAATAGAATCAAAATATTAATTCTAAACGACCGCACGTAAACAAAACCATTTCTTGGATATAATAATTACCAAAAAATTATATTTTGGTTGGAAATGTAACTATAAGAGAAACTGTCTGCCAATTTATGTTCATAATAAATTATGTTTAATTTTATGAGTCCATATTTTTACAAATATTATATTGGCTCAGAGGTGGCGATGATTCGACAAAATGTTGAAAGAATTTTCAAAAACAACTCACAAATGACGCAGATTAACAGGAACGAGGGGAATCATCATAAGCCTACACACACACACACACTGGACACATCCCAAAACCGGTGGATACTCGGCATCAGCAAATAATTATTTATAAAAGTGTTCAATTAGCACTAATTACTGTAATTACCTCATATAGATCATTTTAATTGCTTTATATATGACGAGCCCATGCCCCCAACGTTGACAAAAGAAGAATAAAACATAACGCAGACATGATTCATCGCGTTTCATCCTCATGCGGAAAGCTGATTTATTACTCCTGAAGGTGCAATAGTCAGTAAAAGTTTTAATCGAGACCATTTCATGTAGAGTTGCAAATAACTCAATGAAATCACGTCTTAACATCTCTATAGAATATCCTCATTTAAATACATTAACGGGGTAAGGTTGAAGAAGAGAGAATTTAGAGGAAGTGTACTCACATTTGAGTGAAGGTAAAGTAGAAAACAATTTAGAATAAACCACCCTCAATACACATGGGTTTAATACCACAACAATTTGTTTATTTATTCATGTTCGAGTGTAGGCATAATATCTGAATACATAATCAGTCAATGAACGAACGATATTGATACAAGCGGAGAATACATAGTTCCACAAAATTGGATGCTGAAGTTTAATGATCAAATGTTAATTCATATTTTTTGCTTACCAATTAAGGTCCCGGGTTTGATTCCCATGTCCAGGTGTCAATTTTCAATTTTCAGAATTACCAATTATTGTAAAATCAATCTGACGACATAATTAAATCAACCATACATTTTACAATTAATAAATAAAATATGTTTTGAGCTCTTACATAAGAAAGGGTTCGTGTTGTCAAAAGAAAATCCACTAGTTATATAATCGTTAGTTTCTATCTTTGAGAACTACTAATTCACAGTAGCAAGAAGTAGCTTTGAGATTAAATATTAAAAATGCCAAAAACTCTCTAAAACAAATATTATAATTGCCTACGAACTTTTTATTTTTTTTCAAACAAATGACAAATATTTAATGTATTTTCTCTTATTATTATACCAATCCATTTCGGTTTTAAAATAAATAAAACGTTATTAAAAACCGACACAAAATGAAAATTAGGTACATATAAGGTAATTTCAACCGTTTATACCAATTGAAAATAAATTTAAAACATACCCATAATTATCTGCTTCATGGTTACGTCTTGTTACTTTAATAAATGATTTGAACACAGCCTAAGCTTGCCTTGGTGGGTTCCACTATGGTTCAGTTTGTAAGATGGAGCCATACAGTTTTCGGGCAAGGTAAAACTGCTATTTTTCAAGGTAAACTTAGTGTACATAAACATACATTATATAGCCTTATCTCTACCCTACCTGAAGGGTGATAATATATGGCGGAAAAATGAAAAGTAATATGTAGTTTTTAAAAAAAAAGAAAATAACAAGTCCATACCATGCATAACAATCTATAAATGTGTTTCCACCTCTACAATAACGTATAAATAAGTCAGTTAGGAAAATAACGCTGTGTTAAGTAATAAAAAAAAGTACCATTAAAATAAAAGAGCTAAAAAACAAGTGGATCTGATTGACACCGTCGATAATAATTTATACCCGCAAATCTCCTAACGATTCGTTTCAGAACTGTGTGTTTTACCTCAATTACATTCCCAGTAATTAAAACTAGAGCCAATGACACACATCTCCCACAACCATATCCACATCACGAATAGTAAGTCAAGTTGCTAACGCTAATTATATTTAATGTAATGTGATATCAAGGTGCAGTCATCTCATCGCTAGGTCATATTTCGAGTTAAATGGAGTGGAGAGAAAACTGTTACCAAATAATTAATATGTGTAACCCTTTGAGTTTTTATTTTTGGAACATAAAAAAATTTACGAATCATTTAACATTGTGTGTATTAAAAAAATAAAAATAAGAGTGGGTGCTAAATCCATTTCGAATGAATACGTGTAACGTTTCAATTAAAATTAAATCTAATGTGGGCTATGTTTTATTGGGGTATAGGCAGCCAGGAATTTGCTAGTAAAGAGTAACTTTCATCTGAAATTTGTGACAAATGAGTTAGGTTTTACAATTAAACTTTGTACTTACCATTTATATTTAAGTTCTAAGTAAAATAAAATCGCAGCTCCATTTCCTTCAACTGAATGGTTAGAGCGCTTGACTACTCTTCAAGGATAATCTGGTTATATTACCGGAGATAAATGACCGATCGAAGCGATATTCTGTTTTAACTCTGGCCGTATCTATGCCTGTACGTCCGGATCATTGTCACGTGATAACTGTCAAATTCATTAACAAATTTTAAATAAATTTGGAAAGGACATTCTTGAAATTAGGCCAAACAGCGTATGTACAGGTTTTTTTTTATTATCCGTTTCAAGATAGCATTCAAACAAATATCCGTCTGTCTGTTTATTATTCCACGACAACGGCCATGTGCTAGGACTAATTTAGACGAAATTTGGATTGGCTATTCTTTGAGCCAGGGCCGAAAGATGTCTTAACCTGGTTTTTCAATCTAGATATGCATTTCAATATGGCCTCCGCTCAAAAAATTTTACACTCATTAGCTCATCTCAAAACCTAAGCAATAGGTACCTATGACGTATTTTTTTGAAGTTTGACATATATTGCGAGACTTGACATCTAAGCTGCACGAAAGACTTTTCTCTATCAATATAATGTTCTTTTGAATATATTATAATCAGTTGGATTTCTCTCTAACTTAATTACCAAATATAAATATCAACTTCAAATCCAAGGAGAAATTATGGAAATATTTCAACTTGCAATCAAAATAGAAATGTTATGACTGTAGTAACGATAATAACATGGAGGGAGTGAAGTCTACTGTTCACAGAACAAATATTATATATCAACATTAATTTAAGTAGATTGTATATAGATTAAGTCACACACTGATAAATACTTGTGTTTTAATTATGTTTTTAAAACCTAAATACCAATAAGGAGATAAATCTCACTTTATACCCACGGCTGTGACTACGCGGGCTATAGGTCAAACTCATCCAACCTGATTTGTTGGAGATATAAATGTTGGGGTTTGATGCTCTGACAGGTGTACAATGGTTAATTTTTCCCATGTAATCTATCACTGTCATTTCACAATACTTTTTCGAGATTATCTTGTGAAATAATTGTTTTTATACTTCTGCTTAACAGATTATTTTGATATTTGATTGGTCAAATAAAGGATCACGTGTGTACGAGTTTTTCAAAGTGAGTGGTGCTAAAGAGAGACATAAAGTATAAGTAAACTAACAGCTCTGCTGCTTATTTATGAAAGGAAACATCATCACACTTTAGCATTTATAGTTGGAATGACAGACCTGACACTTTAAAACCATTTAAACAATCCTCAATCATCTTGAAACTTTCTGTTGTGATCCTATCAAAGTAATACATTATTTGTATAAGTATAGGTGTGCCTACAAGGTGGCCAGGTGGGTCATGTCCCCAACCCCTACCCCCAATGGAACTGTCTAGGAACGCCAGTAGATATAAGCTACTTAATATTTATCTTGATCTAATTTTTTGTTCAGAGTCGTTGAAAATTATAGCATCAAGTTTGGTAAGTTGTCCCCTTAATTCTAGATCAGATGATCGATAATCCACTTTGATCTGATATATTTATTCTTTATGGCACTGATCTTTTACAGTTTACATTTCATTACCATTACGATAACCAACAACTGCTACGATAATGAACGTAATAAATAGATAGTTCACTTAGTATAGTAGCTCAGCTAACTCTGAAAAGAGACGATTCATCAGCATCAAAAATGTTTGCAACAAAGAAAAGCCAACGCAAAGACAGTATAGCTCTAGCTATCAACTAGTGATTTAATTTATCTTAATTAATTTTATATATCTTGATTTTATGGCAAGTTTGTTTTTATTATCAGTTAATGTGTTGTCCAAATTGAATCCTCCAGCATGTCCTATCAGGATATTTCTTATTTTGATCTTGAAGATTCATCTTATTTCCTTGTTTGAGGTCATCCATCAGATGCATTCATCGAATTCATCGTTTTAATAGTCCTCGTCTCCCCCCAACCAATCACCAGTAGAATGTTTTTATTTTCAGAATTAAATAGCCAAAGCTATTATTTATGCTATTAGTGGGAATTACACCATCTAGATATCATATTCTGAAAATTCAAAAATGACACCTGGACACGGGAATCCCGAGTTCGATTCCCGTGTCCAGGTGTCATTTTTCAATTTCCAGAGTTTTTCTTTTCATTGACTCTTCTCATAACTTCTTCATTACTCATTTTTTCTATATATTATAACCATTATTGCTGAAAAATATTTAATGTTATTTTAGATGGCGGCTAAAAGCTAGGCTTTCCAAGTCTCCCGGCCATAGCACTAATAAACATGATTATCTTATAATGGAAAGGACGCACCAGCGCTCTCAAGGGAACTATGGGAACAATAACTTTTCAAGAGACAGGGGGTGAGCCAAAAGATGAGTTAGACGACCTTTATGAACGAGAGCCTATCGGATTTAGCATGTGAGGACAAATGGTTAGACTTGTAATTAATTTGTATGTCTATCGTAAAATAAATTTCGCCGTTGAATTTTTTTTTTTTACTATTTCTACAGCCATTTAATTCTAGTCTCAAAAATGAAGTTGGCTGTCCACTGAGATCTATTTCCTTCAGCCAGAGGTGTAGTTATATATTTAAAAAAAACTCCATGGTGTGGTCGACAACTGAGCTATACCGACCGAATGGCCGCCACCGTTAGCGATGATAGTGGCAAAATTTGCGGATAGAAGGTGTCATGTGGTCAGCATAGCGAGCAATCCGTCCATTAATATCAGTTTTCTAAACTGGAACTGCTACTTCTTTATCAAAGTAGCTCCTCATTTTTCTTCACATGTTGAATTTGACTCCTTTCCAGACCCACTGCTTCACAGTTAACTGTCGGAAGCGCCGGGGACTAAATCCATCTGTATTTGAAGCCAGGACCTCTGACCACTATATCATTTAGAATACCTAGTTAGTAAAATAAACATTCTATTTAATATTACAAATCTCGTAGCTTTGGTCAATACTCGATATTATATTTATCATAATTTTGACAGAGAATGTTTAGATATTTTCTTTATTTGCGCTTTTCTGATAAGTGTTGTCGCTGTAATCCTTTGAACGTATCGTAACAAAACCTCACATCGTCTATTGGTAAGATACAGTGGGATAACTAATTTAGGGGGGAAACTATAGGGAACCTCTATATCTGAGTGATGATGACTCTACAATAAGTTACATAAAACATGAAGATGTTAGTTGTTTTTAGTGATCCTTATTACAGTTTAAAGAACCACTTCCTGTGTTCTATTGAGTGGGCACTTTAAATTATTGTGGTAGGGGAGGCGAATTGGTATGCGTGTTGATAGATCTTGACACGTCTGACACCGCTCAGTATATTTATTATTATTATTTAGCATCGCGTCTTAATACCCGTTCAGGTTATGCGCATAAGTACTAATCACGCTAATGGATTATGAATTAGGGAGGTTGAATTTACAGGAAGTGAATCCGCATTTGCGTGGAGGTAGAGTGGAAAGTAATTTAGGGAAACCACCCCCCCCCCCCCAGTTCACCCGACCTAGATTTGAACTCCAATCTCCTCGTCCTCAGCAGTCTAGCTAAATATGAAACTAGCGCGTTAGCCAAATAGGCCACCGAGGCGGGTCTCAGTCTATTTGAATGGACATATATTCACTAGCTGAAATTTCGTATGAAAATAGTAGTCCTGAAGCTTCAAAATCTTTCAAACCATCCCTAATTATCATACAATTTTATAATGTGAGCACAAAAAAAAACTTTATTTGTTTAAGTAAAGAAAAATCTATGCTTCTCGCTATTTATTTAACTCTTGCAATTGTGAAATTTGGCTTAAAACGCTATAAATACATTTTTTCACCCTTACATATTTTTAAACTACAAAACTTAAAATGTGATGTCTTCAAGTTCTTTGGCCTAAGCCATAATTTGAAACAACAAATCACTTCTTAATTAATGCGGGATCCCTGAACGTTTAGGATATATATTTAAAAATGTATGTGTAAACATTAATATATATATATATATATATATATATTATAAACATTAATATAAGACTAGTGTATTTTAATCTAAAAATATAATTTCGTATTGATGGTACTTAGAATAAAAATTTAAATATAATACGACCTTTTTTGTAACATGTTTCGAATGGAAAAAGACCTGTTTAAAAAGACAATACATTTTTCTAGATTATTCTTGTATGGTTTCTCTATTTATTCTATACGTGATTAAATTAACAATAAAAATAAAATAATGCGCCTAAAACAATGCCATAAAATATTTATGCAATGCACAATACCCTTACATCTAATATAATATGCCAGCGCCCTGAAATGGAGGGAAAATTAGTTTAAAAACTTTTATCAAATAGTAGGCTTAAATAAATGGTATAAAGTAAAAACAAAACAATATAAAAAATGTTCTTTCAACGAAAACAAGATAATAGAATAAGAGATTAATGTTGAAACCGAAACTGACAGTAAAAAGTATAAAGATAAAAATGTTGGACATTAATATATAAAAAATATTAACGACAGTATTACATTCTGAGGTGGAGGCAAAACCCTAGACAAATAACAAAATGTGTAACCATGAAAACAACGTTCAAAAAGAAAACCAAAGCAAAAACTAAAGAGAGACAAAAGGTTGTGAGGGAAAGAACATTTGTACTTCTCCTGTAAAAGAAAGGATGCAATAGTAATAATATATTATATAGTCTGAGTGTTCATCATTGGATGGTCTTTGTTATGAGGGAATTAAAGAGAATACAACACTATACTCGCAATCATTCATGCGTTCACTCATTTGACAGCATAAAATGACATATTTTGTAGGTACACCTGTGAACAACACTTGGATCATAATATCCGGACGAATGAAATGTTACTTAATACCGTTAAACTTGTATTCACCTCAATGAAAATATGGTTTAACAACTGCATCACTGGACACGCTGACTGAATGCCAAGCTAATCTAGTTTGAATTACCGGTGAAGGGTAATTTGGAGTTCAAAATATCGGCTGGGTGTACACTTTCCACTTTACCTATATGCAAATGTGGGAATTTTTATTATAAATTAGACCTTTATCACCCCAATTTCATAAGTATAGTTTAAACATGGATAGCCAGCACGAAAATAAAAGTCTTACAAAACTGACTTCACTCGTAAAAGGATAAAAACCACTTTCTAAGCAGATATAATTGGAACAGTTTTTGGCTGTTTTTCACAGGTCAAAAATAAAAGCAAAATTCTAATTAATGTAATAAAGTTTTATGTATCTGTAACACACATATATCTTATTTTAAAACCTTCTATAGGTGTTATTGAGCGTTCTAAGGGTGATATTGAGTGTTCTAAGGCTGGTATTGACCATTAAGGATTTAAACCTCAATCACATTTTAATTGGAAGGAACTTCCTTATATACCCTGATTTTGGTTGAAAGAACAGTTAATGAATTTCAAACTTATTTATCTAAGGTAAAATTTGAAAGAATTTCACTCAATTATTTGTGATTTTATGGGTATTTATAAAATATATAAAAAGTGACAGCTGCATATAACTTAACTTGATGAATGAATATATTAAAATTGCTATAGTAGCTTTAGTAACTACCAGATATTGTTTTTCCTACCAAAATCAGCTTTGGGAAGCGTTAATAGATCTCTTTTTATGTATTCATACGCCAATTCTTGTGATATTATGATGCCAACTTTTATAAATATAATCAATACCTATAAAATACACTAATAACATATTTAAATATTATCAATTTTGGCCGCAAAAGAGTTTGAATTTTTACAAAATACTCTTCCTATAAAAAATTGGACCTTATCAAGCTTTTTGGTACAAACTCTATAAATATTGATCTGCAGAATATAAAACCCCGCTATGTAAGATCACTCCGAAAGCAGCTGGTTCGAATCCAACCCCTTCCCCCAGGTTCAATATCAAGCGTGTCCAACGTCCTCCGATACATGGATGTGGTAATATTGTATTGGTTCACCCCGAAGAGTACAAACAATAAAACGCGTACGCAGCCTATATTGCGATGTGAGAGCTGTGCTCATCTCGACCCGAATGTGCTCTTTAGAGGGGGAAGGGGGAACACAAGTGTAGCGGCCGTAATGGAGCTGTCATCTAGCTCTTGATTCTAACAGAGGCAGAAGGGTTGTAGGACAGAAGAAAACCTCCTACCTTGCCTCAGGGCAACACTGCGATTGAATAAAAGGATCTCGATTTCAGCATGTGTCATGAACAGTCAAACCCCCCTTCCCTCCTCCTTCCCCACAAACCTCTCCCTCTTACACTCCTACCTCCGACTATCGATTCTAAAATAGACCTCTCGGCCCACCGATAAATTGCACTCGAATCGTGCTTCAAAGTTCCTCTATTTCAATTCTAGAACTGTCTCGAGGTTCAAAAGAAAGCAACATTCATTCTCGACATCGCTACAACTTCTACTTCCACTTTTAGTACTATTATTATTATTTTTACCAGCGCGTCTATTTACCCGTCAAAGCTATTCGTAAAAAGGTAGGATCAAGGAAAGTACAACTTAGAGGAAATGTACCCAAACGCACGTGGAGAGAAAGTGAGAAACCAGTTATGAAAATCTACTCTCAATACACCCGGGATTCAAACCACAACCTCCCACATATCCAGCAAATTAGACTAGACGAGTATGACGTTTAGTCTGTGTGACTATTGATGCAGTTGAGTATTATCATAATCATCATCATTTGTTTAACAATTAATACATACATTAATAAAGTAAAGTTGATATCACTTTGAACATTTATGAAACCGAATAATATGTTTTAGTAATTAATAAGCTAACAAATACCTTTTTAGAAAGTTAACCTTGATTTGTCTACTGACCATAATATATTTAAGAAGTCTGATCTACTTTATATTCGTAAGGATATACACAACTTTCATAAAACGCAAACTAAGAAACAAATATTATGAGTCTTGCTTTTCATGTTCTTGCTATTTTTCGTTTATTTAAAAATGGTTGGAGAAAAAAAAAACTAACTAGTTGGAAAGTGTTAGCTTGTTGGTAAGTGCCATTAGAACTTCACCCAAAGAGTTAGAAAATTCTTTAAAGATCAAGTGAATGTATTTTATATTTTAGTAAATAACATTTTCTTAAAGAAAATTTTAATCTATATTAATAAAATGTATCGTTTGTTTGTCTGTCATGAGCATTGGACGATATCTATCGCAAGCATAGGCCTGCAATTTAAAAAATTAATAGCCCCTATACGTGAACATTTTCACCTCAAAGACAGAATATTAAAATTTTGACTAGATTTTTTTAAAATTAATTAAATGTAGGGTCGGGAGCAAAGCTACTTTGTTTGCACAATGCTTATGAAAAACAAATCAAGATGATAAAATATTGTTAGATAAAAATTAATGGCACGGAATTGCGCACGGATTTTCTCGCTCTATTGTTTAAAAATGGAGATATTTACTCAAAACTCGTAATATATGTGAAACGAAATAATATACACTAGCAAAACCAAGCATAAATTGCACTATATTTATGTAGAACAATTTTTGAGTGCCAGTTTTAAATTTTATAATTTTATTTTTAAAGAATTAATGTCCTCATTTGTAGGTTTGGACCGATAAAAATGATCAATATTGGGTACACAAGGGTCAACACTTCGTATTAAAATTTCGACTTCCGATCGACATTTCACTAGGTGTTGCACATCTTCAGGTCAGCGCATTGATATTAAATTCTTCATTTATAAATTTTGAGAATTATTGCGTTAAAACTTAAGTAGTATCTCTTTACAACTAAAGCTCACAAAAGTTTATTATATATTTGCCAATATTTCAGAAACTGTTGGTTTTATAAAAATGTATTTTGTATAAAAGTTTTTTATTTTTAATAGTACTACAATTTTGCAATGATAGTTTATTTAGTATCTCAAATAGTTGCAAAGATACGGAAATTTCCGCTTCTGTAAAGTACCCTAAAAGTCATTTTCATGGGAAAATGAAAATAGCTAGTTTATTTATAATCTTAATCAACGCCTATATAAAATAGATATAGAATACATTTTTTCTATTTTCGCCCTTTATAAAACTACTCTTCACAGACAGACGGCATTGCAAAGACCATTTTTAAGGGTTCGGGGGGTCATGAAACGTCGACATCCCCAACATTTCAGTTTAGATTTTTTTTACGGTCGCAATACTTAACATTTGGTGTTCGAAATGTTAAAAATTTGCGTATAGCTTGAAAGTTATTTGTTTTATAAAAATATGTTTCGAATCAAATACTTGTATTAAAAATAGATCTACATATTTGTAATGATAAGTAATTTCATATCTCAAATAGTTTCAGAGATATGATAAAAAATAATAGTTTACGCATCTGACCGGAGCCCTTAAAGTCATTTTACCGAAATATTAGAGTAGCCATTTTGTTTGGAATATTTATAATTACTTAAAATGAAATTTAATCAAAATGGTCAGAGCCGATTTTGAGAAAATCGACTTTTTCTCGTTTTGTCCTTCAATAAATTACCCTTAATTTTAGGGTTGGATAGCCAGTTCCAAAAACCACTCGGGGCAGCCCTATGAAAATCCTAGATACCAAGTTTTAGCCCAATCGGTAAAATAGTTTAGGCTCTAGTTAGAGGTACAGACAGACGGAAATTCAAAAACTACTTTTTCAGATTCGGCTGGTCAAGAATCGTCGAGATTCCTCAAAATCGATTTAGATTTTTTTGACGATCACAATAGTTTCTCTACCTGTAAGATAGCGAGAAAGTAATAAGAAGGCCCTGGCAGCTAAAAACACATTTCCTGGGCAATGCCGGGCAATTCAGCTGGTATATTATAATAATTCTAAAACGCTTGAATACCAAATACGAGTTTTCGTAGTTGCATGCGAAAAATACTATATGGACGGCCTGACTTCGCTTCATTAGTAGATGAAAGCACAGGTTAAAATGCCCAGTAGAATGCTCGAGTTGAAATATATTATAAAGTACTGTCTAGCTGTATAATAGTGTTACATCTGTATTTGATTTAGGCTGAATGCACAACATCCCAAGTTATTATTAAACCAAATTGAAAACTTTGGAAGCCTTTTTTTTGAATAAAATTTTACGTAAGGATACGATCTAGTTTTCTAATATTAAAAAAATATCAAAGGTACAATATTATATTTGTAGTTATAAAGGTGTAGTATGTAAAAACAAAAATATAATTTTTATATTAGGACGAAACAAACATATCAACACCAGGTACAGCGATTCTTTGTGAAAGGGCTTATTGCTAATTTTAGCAAGGCTAAGTATCTACTGTATCTACTTTGAAGGATGTAGCGTATATGACATCAAGGTCACAATATGCCAGAGATCCACTCTATTAGGGATACTTTACAAATCAATCAAAAATGTAGGAAAATACAGATATTTAAATTAGTTCCTTTTGGGGCTTGGAACTTCCCTGGGATGAATAAGTTTGCTGCGTGGCTCGCCAGAGTTAACACATACAAATTACAATGTACAGTCCGTTTCCCCTGAATAGTATCCATCTTACCTTGGTTAACTACACTATGACCTTATCTTATAAGCTGCACCATAATGTAGCCCTGGAAGGTAAACTTGATACCTTTCAGAGTAGATCAAAGGTACATGTTATAAGATATATTTATGAAGCTAGTCTTAAGTGAAGTTGAAAATATGTTGAAAGAGTGTATATTGTCCATGCCTACTCAGTACTAATGATAGTCAGTCAGCCTGATATTGTTGTGTGGCCGCGCCTTTCAGGGTGAGAAGAGACTATTCTTTGTAGAAATTACACAGAAACATGGAATTCTTGCATTGATAATTATATTTTGTGTGTGTGACGAGAAATCTTTAAGTTTTGACAAAGCTGTGTCCTGATTAGTCATAGAGAACGTAATGAAATAGCTTGAGCCAAAAAAGTTGGAAGGAAGCAATGCATAATTTTGTTCCCAGGCACTTGGACAGGTGTTTAATTGTTGGAAAGGTCTAATATCTACCCCCCTCTACCCCCTCCATACACACAGAGGTTTGTATCATTTTTTAAACATTTTAAATTAATATTTTATTGGAATTTGACCGTAAGTGAAGTTAAAACAGGCAATAAAAATCAAGAAGGTGACCATATTATTACATCAACGTGTATAATTATCACTTATAAGATCGAATATAATCTTGCTTACTCAAGAAACAACGTACTACAGAGTAAAACGCCATGCCATGGTATAGTCTCCCTGATTAAAACTGGGCCCTGAGAGTAAGTTTGTATTCCTAAATCTCTGAAATATAATATGGCAACCATTGACCTTTGAGACGGTTCTATTCTTGAATCTCCACTATTTCGTCAACACTAATCATAGGTTGGGTGAAACATATCCATAAGCTGATCTAGGGGAACCCCGGTCTATCTATGCCCGGTTAAAACATTGCAAGTCGTGAATTCAAACTAAAGACCATCGATAAGTACGTCCTCCTTAATTACAAAAGCTTACTGATCCCCTAGAAACGTTAGGAAATAACAGTCTTGTCTATTACGATTTATAAGACTATACAATTTTAAAATGATCACTTCAACTTGATTCACTCATGCCTTTCAATGGCACATTAAGTTTGGTTTTAAAAAATAAATAGAATCACCCTCTTACATATTCAAATAATATTTTGTAGTTTGGTTTAGGGACTTTTTCCAACTAAGTGAAACATAAACTGAAATATAATACTACAATAAATTGTATGTTGGTATGGAGAGGACACATAAAAAATAATATTTGCTGTTCAATTGACCATGTGTAGCTTGATATATGATGATTATTATTACTATTGTTAGTATGGTATTCATAGCATTGGTCAAATATACATATGATAAATATATGATTGGAAGTATTCATACTTGAAAGTAGTTTCAATATTTTATGTAGCTTTTAGATACTTACTACTTAGTGGCGATTATAATAATTGCTAGATAATGTATTATAATTTTTTGTGACACGATGATCTACAATAATATGTCTTAGTATCTTAACGAATTAGCAGAATAATCTTATCGCTACAATACTATATAATAAGATAACATTTTTAAATTATAAGAAAAATGTTTAGGCAACGAGTGACCAACGTGAAAATTTTACAATTAATTAATGTATCAATTTGGCTACAAGCCACCTCGGTGTCAGCATAATCTAAGTCTTCACTATTGACGAGAATGGCAATGACGGGGAAATCAGGGTTCAAATTCTGGTTAGTATACTGAGAGTGGTTTTTCATAAAGGTATCTCCTCTCTCCCTCCACGCAAATGCAGGTACACTTCCCCTAAGTTCAACCCTATGTGCTGAGTAACAGAACGATAATTATTTTTCACGAAATTTTTTTAGGGAAGAACTGTTTATTTTCATTTCCTAGTGGTGAATATGTGAACTATTTTTTACCATGTGTATTATCGCCTTCGCTGTCGCGTATTGACATGCTCTAATGCTCCCTGAAGAGATTGTTATGAAGTGATGGATCCTTTTTATATATCTGGCTGGTGGTGTGACCTGCCGGTGAAAATGAAAACCTTTACAGTGTACTGTGTGTGTGTTTGTTATTATTTTTATTTCTAAGTATTAACCTAATCTCTGCTCCAAATAGTGGGGGATTTGCTTATTTTTATGTGGAAAAAGTTTCATCTTGTTTTGCTAACTTTTGTATCTTTTATTTAAGCCCCAGGTCTTACTATCCATTCGGAATATAATGCTTATGTACTAATTACGCTAATGGTTTTATGAATGAGGAAGGCTATATGTTTAAAAAGTGTTCCCACATTTGCGTGGAGGGAGAGTGGAAAACAATTTTGGGAAAAAAATCCCTCAGTGGACCTGACTGAGATTCAAACATTGATCTTCGCTTCATCAGCAGTCTAATCTACTGTAAGAGTAGTGCCTTAAACCACGCGGCCACTTAAGTGGGTCACATTATATCTTGTTTTAACATTCATTGATTCCTTTTTAGAAGCTTCCCTCTCCATTTTGAAATTAAGAGAATTTTAATCTTTTCAGTAAGTTCAATTTTAAAATGTTTAGCAATACATTAATTATTATTATTAATAATAATATTAATACACATTTCCAATTATATAATATGATAATATAGAGAGAGGAGAGAAGGTACGTGCGGGTTGGTACGGTAGACCCATGTCTTCTTTGGTGCTGACTGACAGTTCACAGCTGACTTCTGACACTCAACATTTAGGTGTATACCTAAATTTTGACTGCCAGAAGTGACAGCTGCTAAACACATGTTTTTTTGCGGATCATATGGTTCGGCGTAGGGATACATAATTTGGTCTGGTAGCTTTTAAAGCCGTCAGCTATCAGCTGTGAGCTGTCAGTCAGCACCAAAGAAGCCATGGGGCTACTTTAAACCGACTCATCCAAACACATTAGCCTAGTCATTGCATGAATGTATAACCTGACCGTGTAGTAAAACTTGGTACTAAAACAAATTTTTATAATTTTTACAGTACATTTACTTTAAATCGAGTTGTAATTTCCTATAAATATACTTACTGTAGTCTCCAAATCAAATAAATTTAATATTATTTTACATCACGGTAAAACCAGAATCCATCTCTCCCAAGATGAAGACCAGAAAACCACTCCATTTGCTAACATGTATTACCTATCTAAGCTAGATGGTATCCTAGGGTAACAATATTACTCTTAAGGAATTATATTTTCATTTACTCTTGTGCCATAAGTAGCTAACACCTATCCAAACTATAAACCCTTAATCAACAGGTAGGCCTATATAAAGATGGATTTGGTCAAAATGTACCACAGCTTCCCCTGATAAAGGTCTTGGTCCAAGTAAATAGTCCACTAGTTTAGTCATGCTGTCAAACATTAAAGAAGAGTCCCAGAAATGCCCCGTTGGCAATACATTGGTGAACTGTAAGCATCGGACCAAACCTTGTACCATTAAGGTCCTCGCACACCGGCATAGTATCGTATACGTACGGTGCGTGGTTTTCCATACAGCTTTGAAAGCGGAAAGACACATACGATACTGTCATGGCGGCTGTTGCCTACCCCCCACTACACCCTTTCAAACACTCCTTTCACACATCAGTAAGTTTTTTCAGCCATTGAGGGATTATTTCGACATATACCCAAATCATTTCAAGTATCTGCTAAGGCTGAAACATTTAACTTGGTCTCTCAGTATGAGAGAAAGTATTATAATGCGAGTACAGCTATAACCCTGGACATTTATCCTCAACAAGCATTGCAACATCATACATCCAAAGATCAGCTGCCCATGATACCTCTACCTCATCAAAATGTTCCTCAGTCACTCTCTCAACAATCAATGAAACCTCTTGCTTTCCATCATCAAATTTCCATGCCTCCTCAACCGGCTGATAATGTTCCTCAACAGCCACCGCCTCCCACTGCATTCAACCTTCAACCTCCTGTGTTTCCTCCTCATGATGTTCCTCAACAGCCACCGCCTCCCACTGCATTCAACCTTCAACCTCCTATGTTTCCTCCTCATGATGTTCCTCAACAGCCACCGCCTCCCACTGCATTCAACCTTCATCCTCCTGTGCATTTTTCTCATGATGTTCCTCAACAGCAAATGCGCCAACCTCTAACTAAAGTATAAGAAAAACGTTTTATCGTCGTGGATCAAATCCTCAAACAGTGTAAAAAAAACCTCTTCGTGTAATTGAGTATTTATGAACAGGAGTTATTATTAACAAAATGTTAGTTTACATAAATTGTAAAACTTTATTTATCATCACAATAGCGGAAGTTATAAGTGCATATTATCACTATTGGGTGACCTGGCACTCTAGGGGTAAGGTGTCAGACTTCTGTGCTAGGGGTATGGGGTTCAATCCTCAGTCCCGGCGCATCTTATTATCTGATTTCCAAACCTATCCTTCACCTCTAACAAGACGTGTATTAATCACAACTTGTGAATGTGAGGAATGCCAGGTCTCCACCGTGGTTCGGATCCCACGTTAAACTGCAGGTCCTCCATTTCATCTCATAATCACCCTACCATTACACATTAGCGTAATTGCGTATAACCCGAACGAGTAGTAAGACGTGGTGCTAATAATAATATGATTACTATAATTATTATTGTTTTGAAGGCAATATCACAATCCATGTGAGAAAATATTTAGTTTTTAATCACGATTTGCTTACAGTTTCAAAGTATTCCTGTAACGCAAAATTAGTGGAGCGATGATCTGTTCTAGATGGTAGTAGTATCTATTCGATTTTTAATCCCCTGTAAACTCATACGCATGTAGACTTATTTTTAATAATAGTGTGTAAAATCCAGTTTTCAAAAGTCCGATATTAATTTTTATTTATTTAAAAGTAATCTCCATGCTTAATAAATAATATTATACTACTATAAAGCCACATGGCTGACTCACTCACTGACATTAATGTTTACCCACTTCCAGATGAACTAGACACTTTAAATTTGGCAAAATTATAGCTTTGATCCTGTAACCGATGGAAAAATTCCAAAAAGTTAAAAAATTTAATTGTTAACCCCCCAAAAAAATTCAAAATGGCGAAGCAACTTTAAAGTCGGTGTGGACCTTTCTTCGGAGGTATCTTGTAGCTAAACGGTTAGACCTATCAAAAAACAGCTCTGGAATTATATTAGTTTACATCCACTTGCAAAGAAAACACATTGGGGTTTGGGGGCGTGTCCCCAACGAGCAAAACGAGTTGCATTTTTATATCAAAAAATGGAAAGGCCACGTCTATTTAAACATGCACAGTTTTTTCATTTAAGTGGCTGCTCACAAACCTGCATTGTTACAAATACAATGTCTATTCACAACTATATTGCTAATTCAACATGAAGAATACATGGTTATCACAGATAGCACATTCTCCCTACAGAAAAACAAAATATAGATAAGATTTTCTTGGTTTTATTTGAAATTAATATTGTTTGGTCTAGACTGACATAACACACGGGGATTGAAGCCATCTCGATAAGAAAACAATGAGAACGAAGGCAGAGTAGAATTTCTGGGAGACATTCCAAGAAAGAAGATCGGAACGAATAGAATCGTGGTGGGAAATATGAGCTTGATTTCTGCCAGGAAGGTTTCAATATTATTAAAGTGGTTAAAATTGATTCGTCTTACATATTTTATTGACTTCATATACAAAATGGTATTTTAATTTATTAGACTGATATTTACACACCTGGCTCAAAAATGGCTGACCAAAGAAGGACCAAACAACTCGTAGTTACCATTGAAAGTTTATATATGTGTATTTCAGGTTTGTTATGGATTCAGCTTTCGATCAAAAGTAATCGAGGACACAAACACAAATGCGAATAACACTTATTCTAAAGCATATTTCCTAAGAGGGAAAAACAAAGGATTTTTTTAAACAATTCTTGGCTTAGTGATAGAGTACTTACGTGCTTAGCCTGGATTCAATTTCCGTGTCCAAGTGTTATTTTTAAATATATAAATATATATATATTTTAATCATTAAAAAAAGCTTCCTTTTCATGGATCCCAAACCATCAATGCCTTGAGATTCATGTTCTGACAAAATAACTCGGATGTTAGCCAAAACAAATACAAATTATTTAAAACCCTTATCATAGGTTTTAAATTTAGTTCTCGATAGTAAAGGGTCTAAATTTAATTTTAGTTCTTAGAAATTAAAATTAATACTTATTTAAGACATAGGAAAACATAATTAAAAAAATGTTTAAATGGAAATTTTGCAAGTAAAGACGTACATAATTAAACCATTTAGTTTATTGTAAAACAATGCATTTGTAACTTGATAAATTTGATGTCACATTTTGTGGTTTTATTAATTACATTCTGCACACATTATTTAAAATATAAATAAATTAAGATAGGCCTAACCGAAAACAAAACATTAAAATCTAATTTGCATTTACGCTTTCGTTACTCCAATTATATAACGAGATCGCAGCTGACAAACAATTGAGAATATAGACCTTTATGTGGCCCAACAGTTCAAATGAAACTAGAAAACAATTTATTTGAATGATATAATTAAAATAATTTTAATTTGTGCTCAATATTATGTCCATGCAATTCATTATGATAACAAAATTACAAACTATTACGGTTTGATTTCTAGGGTAGTAGATAGGTTGATTTATAAATGATATCATTATTAGATTTGCCATTCACACGTAACACACTAAACTCATTATGTTTGATTACGTACCATGACTTTATGATAAATAGTAATAAACATGGTTCATCAAACCCTAAAGCGGCCTGATGTGCTGTGTCTTAGTAATTAGTATGTATCAGTTTCTTTATTTACAAATTTTTATGGGTGGTTAGATATTGAAAGTGTATTGTTAAATTTAGGCAACCCATTGGTTCCGGATATATGTATTATGGTGGTGAGGAGGTGGGGACAGGGTGGTTTGAAGTTTAGCACCATTGGGTATCCCCCCCACCCGAAGGGTAAATTCTTAGCCGCAGTGGTTTCGGATATACCTATGGAGGTATTAAAGGGAATGGACGGGGTTGGCTTTTAGACTTAAGCGGTATAAGTAATTTTAATTAGCCTATATGCTAACCGACCGTCCATGCGAAATTTCGGCTCAATCCATGTAGTAGTTTTTCAGTAACGGAGATTATTCTGGGGGTGTTTAGGAAGGTGAGGGTCGGAGGGGGGCTCGAAGTCTAGCACCTGTGGGTACACACCGCCCTATGGGTATACTCCCTAGGGCTCAGGAGGTATATCTGGAGGCGGACAAGGGGAGGAGGTTAGTGTTTTCAGGTTAAGCAGTGAAAGTAGTTTTAATTAAGAATTAAATAGCCAAAGCTATTATTCATAATTTTAATGAGGATTACTCCATCTAGATTTCATATTCTGAAAATTTAAAAATGACACATAGACACGGGAATCGAACCCGGGTACTAAGCCAAAGGTCCAGGTCCAAAGGTGTCCAGGTGTCATTTTTAAATTTTCGGAATAATTTTAATTAGCCTATATATTTACCGAACGTCTGATTTACTCCCGTACGAAATTTCAGTTCAATTGGTGTAGTGGTTTTTAATTGAAAGGGTTAATTATTTTATAGCACAGGACACAATGCCAGAGTTATTACTTCATGGTGTAGTAGTAGATTGGATTATATGTGTGGTTAAAATTTTCAGAAGACCAGATTAGAGTGCTGCTTTGAAGATTCTCCAAGCTATCCATATTTATCTCATGGAAATGTCTAAGAATAGGTCTTACTGAACAACATTTTTATAAATGTGTTTTCAATATAACTGATGCACTAGTCTCACATCTTGTAACCAAAGTGAATTAAGATTGATGTACACTATATTTAACAATACACCCCATAAAAGTTCTTCTGTCCAATTAAATTTAATAAAAATGGCTGGTTGAAATTTTAAATGCCTCTAAGAAATAACGGTGAAAATAAATATTAATTTATTGCGAAAGGGAATTTTGAAAAATACTAAGGCTACATTTAATATAAAGAGTGAATTAGAAATATTTCTACAAGCAAGGCAGTCCCAATCCACTTCACTAAATATAGATGAGCCTTAATATTAACAAAATATATCTCCTATTCATAAGAAATTCAATGAGAGTCTTAGTACAAACAAAAGCTGTTGATTATAAGGGAAAATGGTGTGCTTATTATAAAAATGACATTAATTCTGTCTTTTACGTCTACATCAAAAGAAATACTCAAACTATACAAAATTTAAATTGTGTAGTGGATGACCAAATATTAGGAGCGTACAATCATACATATAAAATGCAAACACCATCATTAATATTTTCCTGTTAAAATATTACAGTTTTATTAATTGAGATTATCATAAAGAGTATTCCATACTCTACATTCTCTCCCATAATACCGCTTTTATATCGTGGATATGTCATTATAAAACGTTCCTCTTGCTCATACCTCACAGCTCACACATTTTCAGGAAAAAAACTCAGATGTGAATGTAGAAAATGGAATCTCAAAGACATTTGGTATCCTATACATTTAAAGCAATGTAAAACGGTGATACTAGAAATTAATAATTATTGTCTTCATCCCTGTTTCCAATAAATCCATACAACATTGATATAAGCGAACATAAATATGCCGGTTCAGTATCTTTTAGATTAATATCAAATACATCATCTTTAAGAAGATAACTTATTTGGGGTTAAATGAAAATTCCTTCTTTCTGTTTAGAATTTGCTCTATTGGTAAAAACGTCTTTAAGGTAAGGGAATCAGACAACTTCTTATTTCATCCAATACCTTAAGGAAATTCATCAGTAAACCAAGCGTTGTAATATGTAAAGGAGGAAGAAATCATTTTATAGTTCAACCAGGGAAACATTTCTTACATTTTATTTCTTATGGGTTAGTATTAGCTTTTCTTTCCCCTTTTTGCGAAATTTTCTGTTTTCCAACTGTCACACGAACAAAGAAAACAAGACTATTTTGAGAAACCTCCCTGTATACCTGTAAGTAATCCAATAACCTTTATATCACCACATACATGCTGAGAGTAGTCTTTGTATTTTACTGCACTCAGAATCTTCAATATACTTTCAGACGTTTCTTTCAAGCCAGTGGCATTAATTAGAGGAACCGATGGATGTTTGTTTCTGTTACGCAACAGAACTGCTTTCAAACTTAACTGCGGTGCATCAATAATAATTGTACGACATCTATTAGGATTGTGTTCATTACCTTGTTCTTTCATAAGAGAATTAATATATTTTTCATACTGTCCACTATAATGAAATACTTAGTCCTAAACTTTACTGCATACACGTGGTGTAGCGGTCAGTGCATCTGGCTGTGAGCCTAGGTGTCACAGGTTTGATTCCTGGCTGGTACCTTGTGTATTTTTGCCAAAAGGAGAAAATTACCCCATTGGTTACCAGGGTTTGGTTAGTTAGGCTTAAGTTAGGTTGTAAATGTTTCCACTGGTTCCTCACCCTCATAATCACTATCACCATCACCTCATCTCATCGGGACATGGAAAGAGCCTCCACGGAAAGGATGTACGATTAGTACGAATGATGTAGCCCAGACGCGTAATAATATTATCTTTACTTCACTGCATTGTCTATATACAATGTTGCTTTAATTCCTACTCAGAGTAATTTCCATTGCTATTAACGGCAGGTGTTAATGAAGATATTATTTTTGGATATTTGATACTCTGCTTGTTTTTGATATATTAGTCATTCAGAAATACCAATCATCAACTTTGTTACGTGGTTCTCGCCACACGATGGTACATCAAAAGGGTTACTTTTGAGTTTCCAGCTAGCCACATTCTCAGATTAAAATTCGGCTAAAACAGGACATGTGGAGCCCAGTTTCAGTCAAGGTCACCAATCTTGGAACCAAAGTACGAAGAATATCTACGTTTAGTATTGCTATAGATCTTCTTTATCTATGTTTTTTTTTGTAATCACAAACATTGCAGACACTGCCAAAGTGATTAAGACACTTCCTTTGCTTCGGCATTATAGCAAAACATTGGTAAACAAAACACAGAAGATATAAACACTCTCCAAATAAACACAGACCAATCGCACATTTGCTAACGCTATATCTTTATCTTTGTAATTAAAAAAAGAGATTGTGCTAGCATACGCAGTACAACGATATTCTCCGAGACACCACTGACATCTATGATCAAATGAGAAAAAAAAATAGCTTATGTATTTGATTAGTGTCATATTTTATTGTTTACATGCAACAAATATACTGTAGGCTATTATATATATATAATGTAAGACCAGTATCATATTCTCTTCCCTTACTCGGCGTAAAATAATAACGCGTGAACACAAACACTTTTACAGACAAACGTTGCGATGTTATGTCAATTTTTTTTATTTTCATTACCGAGATATAGGCCTGTACACAGAAATTGAATAAAAACAACCAAAATGTTATGAGAAATAGAAACATGTTGACTAGTGTAATTGGAATGTATTTGAGCCAGAACAAAAGAAAAAATAATAATTCAAATAAAACCAAGCTCTTTTTGCCTTGCGTGTCTTGACGAGATACCGCTGGGCGGAAGTTTCGCTTATAGTAAAAAAAAAAAATCGCACCAGTAAATGGAGTTTTTTATTTTGGTTCATATTTTACTGATACTAATTTCACCACAGAGCAATTAGATAAACTACCTTGGGCAGAAAGAAAACAGTAACATTGTTAAAAAAAATGGTCAAACTTGATACATACTACTATTAAGTTAACTTTAATTTGTTTACAATACATACATTACCCAAATAGATAAATTTAACACTAACGTAAAATAATTAGGTGTTTCGGGAAGATAGTTTGTCCTTACCAAACTTCCTTCCTTAACCACCACTTAACCTACCTAACTTTTCATCAATTAGCTTAACTTAGATTTAATCTATAATAGTTTTTATTTTTACTGACACTTAAGTGTGCAAATAAGAATAAATATTGGAACACAGATAGTTCAGTAATTCCTTAGATGGTGGATGAACTATATACTATGTTGTATTTTGGAGAGTATATTAATATTCTAGAGGAAACAAAATATTATAATGAAGCAGATTCAGTATTATTGAGGATAACATATTTTAAAACATTTTGAATAATGTTTGGGATCAAACTAATAATCTTTTAACTGCAACAAAGTCTAGTGTGTAAAATCCACGACCAAACACTATTGTGTCTCAAATAAAATTACTTACTTACTCTGTGGAATTAGGAACTTCAAAAGTTCATTGCCGAACTTACAAAAGTAAGCCACCTATCCCTAATTTGAGATAATTTTATTTAGTCCACCTTATTACAAACTATATCTTTCAGGTCCGTTCTAATGTTATCCTTCTATCTGTGTCTAGGTCTTCCCAATGGTCTCTTCCCATTGGGTTTGCCAGCAACACCCTGAACACTGTTCTAGATTCTTCCATTCGCGCTGCATGTCCTGCCAACAGTAATCGGCAAGATTTTATTATCCAAACAAAGTCTTGTGATTAGTGCAGGGTATGTATTTAACTTCCTCCACTTCCTAGTATCATCATCCCTTTTGAAGCAAATATATTCCTAGGCATCTTTTTTTCGAACACCCTAAATTAATTTTCATCAAATACACTAAATTAATGTTCGTCAATTAAGGTAACCGACCTTACTTAGCAAATATAGAGGACAAATGATAAAACTATAATTTTGTATATTCTGAGTTGTACATTCCTTAATAGCAGGTGAGATGTCAACAACTTATTGACCGAGTAATAGCATGCATTTACCGACTGTAGTATTTTTCTAATTTCCACTTGAATATCGTTATTGTTAAAAAATATGTTCCAAAATATTTAAACTCCTTCACCCTCAAATAGTATGTTGTTCGCAGTAATATCTAACTTATCGTCATAAATCGGTGTTTCCTCTGTTATCATACACTTAGTATTTTTAGAATCCACTTCTAAACCTATTTCTTTCCTAGCCTCTAGTAAAATTTCTACATTTCTTGCAACCGTTTCCTTAGTATAACCTAGCAAACCAAGATCATGTGAGTATCATAGTAGCTGCATTGCTCCATTTAATATCAAGCCCTCTCTTCTCTTTTGCATTACCTTAAGAGTAAAAGTCAAGTCTAGAATGAAAAGTAGTGGGGAAATTACGCCAAAATGAATTTAGTATCTAATCTTGATTCGACAATGCAACAACATAATCAATTCATCCAGCTCAACGTTTCATATTTATTACCACACATAATAATCAACATTTCTCTTGCTTGACATTTCTCTTTAAGTCTTCATTCACAACATTATTGTAAGTGTTGGTGCAGAGTAAATTGATACAATGCTCTGTCCTTCAGTAAACAGTAGATGGCTATTTGTCAGTCATCAGCGTCCTTCATTTCCTCTCCATTCATTCCCCTGGGCGTCGCTTCCCTTCCACCGCCTTCTCGGCACATCCTGAACTTGCAAGGTATCTCCTTTTCCTTATGGAATTTTCCACTTCTGACGCAAACAATAAACGAAGTAGAGGTTTTAATATTATCTTTTAATAATGTATTCCATTAATAATTTAGTAAGTGATATGGTCGTTAGTTTTCAAAATATATTAAATGTAACATAAATGAAGTAGGTAGCACTGATAAAAGTCAATAAATTGCTATTAAATTGTAAAATTAACACCATACGTGAAAAGCATCAATTTTAAGACATGTAAGCCTATATAAGAAAATATATTTATTAGTTTTTTTTTTCACTTTCATATAACCAATATTTCATAATGAATGAAAATTACTAGCTGATTACCAAACTACTCTATTTATTTAGAGCAATAGTACAGATAAACATATGCTGGTAGCAGCTCTCGAATTACAAACTAACTTAACCTGGGGAAAAACCAGCTATAAAGCCAGAAATTGTACTATATGTATACGAGGATGAATATATTAAAGAATAGAACATCACTTTTCTTACACCCGTTCATTAAAACAAGACAGGATCTTATGGACGTATTGTTCCTACTTGGTCTCCGGACATGGCATTGTGTGAATTGACAAGCTCGTCTGCTTCAATATTTCCTTTGTTTTCATATAATTAACATATTATAAACAATAAATATAACTTTTTATGTAGAAACATGGAACTCTCAGTAAATATATGTTGGTTAAAAGTAAAATACAGTCATATTATAAATATTACTTATATTTTCTCACATCACTCTACATAAACGAACTAGTAAATATTTATATATGAAACTTAAATACTGGAATATATTTCGGGATATGTTTCAAGTCTCATTTATCAACCTGTATTGTAATTATGTTTGAGTAAAAGCTGAATTCAGACCATATATTAATTAGGATGTGACCCTTATCAGTGTGCTAAGTGCCAGGACTGTCAAGTGTGGCTTGTCAATGATGGGGAGGTCAGAGTGCGAGTCCCAGTTAGGTGTACTGAGTATGGTTTGTGCAAAATTAATTCTCCCACTTTTCCTCCACGCAAAAGAGGGTACATTTTCTCTCGTTTTTCTCTTATTCATCTTTGCATGATAGTATTACTAAATGTAGATAGTCCGGATAAATATTAAAACGTGTCATGTTTGGGTGATTGTGAGATGAAATGGAGGACCTACAGTTTAACGTGGAATCCGAACCACGGTGGAGGCCTGGCATTCCTCACATTCACAAGTTGTGATTAATACACATCTTGTCAGAGGTGAAGGAAGGGTTTGGCAATCAGATAAATGTGTGCCGGGACCGAGGATTGAACCCCTAAACCCCGAACACAGAAGTCCGACACCTTACCCCTAGACCGCCAGGTCACCTAGAATTTATAATTACAGTATCTTTTAAAAGTGTTTGATAATATTAGGCCAACAAATGGAAGCCTATAGATTAACTAAGCTCTGTGGTAATAGTAATGCTTATTTAGATAATTATATAAAATCAGTGACTAGCCCTTTCAGAATTATAATTATTGGTCAAATATTGAAAAAAGAAGGGGTTTTCAAATTTTTTTATGTTCCTTCACGCTTAGGTTTATTTTTGACAGCTGTAAGAATTAATGAATAATGGAGACCGGGGCTGGTTGTCACACTGTCATTTAATACGAAATTATAAGGAGGAAAGATCTATTAATACTCCTAGGCTATACGCTGATAAATGTTCGGTCAAAAAAGCTGGTTCTGATTGGTTTGGGAGATTTATGGAAGCAGCGTAAAATGTATATATTAGAACACCTGAGACAACTACTAGCTAAGCCCAAGCACCAAGTTTTAATAAAGCAAATGTTACTGCATTTATTAACAATTTGTCTAAAGTGATGATGAGAAACCAATTTCAACCTCATGAAATTTGTAACATGTATGAGATGGGTATTACCAAAATTCAAAATCTCGATAGGATTGTTGGACGTCAAAGAAAATTGGATCGATAGCTTCAGTCGAACTGGTAACCTTGTTACTATGGCTGTAGCCGTTTCAACTTCAGGCAACAGCATACCACTTTTTTATTTTTACACTTGCTCAATTTAAAGAACATTTTATTAGAAAAAGACCATTTGGATACAATGGAGGATATAATCCTTCAGTGGGATAACAGAAGAACACTTTTGTGACTTCCTAAATTATTTCGTTAGTAACTTAAAGTTCACAAAATATAAACCTTGTTTGCTTCTTCTTGACAACCATGGTTCCCATTGGTCTGCTGATGGACTTAATTATGGGAAGGATAAAGGTGTCGTTATGCAACATTTTCTCCCCACTGTTCACACAAACTGCAGCCATTGGATCCTAACATTTATGACCCATTTAAAAATTACATTATCACACCCTGTGCATGTCGAATCACCCTGGAGCAACAATTGCAATTTATGTTGTGGCAAATATTTTCTCTAGAACACATCCACTTGCATTCACCCCCAGTAATATAATGGTAGGATTTAAAGTGTCTCACATATTTACGTTCAATGAAAATTTATCCGATGAAGAATTTTCGACAAGTTACGTCATTGATAGACCAAATCCAGACACTGCTAACATTGGAAAGGACCCTTTAACATCAGACACACGGACAAGAAAAGAAACTTTACTTTCTGAAACTGACGAAAACAGAGGGATAAATCATTGTGGGGGAAAAAACAGGCCTAATCACCATTTTACGAAGGCAAAGCTTAGCAGACAACAAATCTTACATGACGATGTCAGACTACTTACAAAAGTGGGTGAAAGAAAAAAAACAAAAAATCTTATTACGGGGGGAAAAGATTTTCTTCTATCCTTACAGACACTCAAACAAAGAAAATGATTGTGGAAAAGAAAGTTCAAAAACAAAGAGAGGAGTCAAGAAAATACTTTAAAAAAATGAAAAGATGTAGGAACAGAAACGTTTGACTTATCATAAAGAAAAAAAAACAGTTATAGAGAGGACGAGGATGAGTATCTTTGCGTTGTTTGTCTTAAGACATTTTTAATAGCAAACCTAAAGAAGAGTGGGTAGAGTGTTAAAGTAGAAGAATTGCACCCACCAAGCTTGCACAGTTGGGAGAAAGCTATACAGCACATATTTTGTCACAACTGCGATACTGATTACTCCCATTAATGACACAATTGTTTTCAATGAGCTAACATAAAAAAAACACTAAAATTTAAGCTATAATTTTTGAAACCAAGACTATAATTCTTAAATTCACTAAATAATATTGATTAAAGTATTTTTAATATTTTCTTAAGGTGATACGATTTATTAAAAATTCAGTTAGATGTTATTTTTGTGGCTATAAGATAAATGTATTAAGGTAGAGAGTAGAGGACGCAAAAAAATAGTGTTTTTGCAGTTTTTACACCAGAAATGTTTTTGGTCGAAATAAATAAAATATTTCTTCAATATAAACATAGAGTTGAATTTTCTTAACATGCTGACCTCAACAGTTCTTTGATGCATTTCAAGAATGTTTTGAAATTTAATGACAGCTTTTTCTCTTAGTTAACAAAGTTTGTCATCTAATGCCGATATTCTAATATCAAATATTAAAAAACTGTTGATGTCAAAATGTGTATAAAAATTAAACTCTATGATTCTACATAAGAAATACTCAATTTATTTTTTCCAAAAGATTGTTTTGTTATAAAAACTACAAAAACAACTATTCTAGTGTCCCCCAAACTCCCACCTTAAGACAGATTAATATATTATTGCATTTATACAAGTGATATCCAACCCCAAGCTGTGAGACAGCCAACCCCGAGAAGGGGTAGATTGTCCCAAACATTCTATTATTAAAAAACCAATATACATTATAATACTGTTAGGAGAAATTGAAATATTTTTTAATAACTGGAAGAAGGTTTTTACAATAATATGTTATCTTTTAATTAGTGAAATACTTTAAACTGAGAGAAATAAAAACTATAAAATAAATGTGTAACAATGACCCCCGGTCTCCCTTACATAAACAAACATATTTTTATAGTCTGGGTAGATTTAAACAGCTATATAGCCAGCATTATTTTATCCTGGCTTTAAGCCTATTTACAACAGGCTGAAGGAAAATCAGCCTCCGGAACTTAATCTGTAAAATATAGATTTTGTGAAGGGAAGGACCTAATCTTTAAATTTGTTTGAACATGGAAGTTGTAAAAAAAGAATTTTTTTATCAGTTATTACTCTTAACTAAAATACTTTTTTTATATTCCACACATTATATGCGTTAAACCAATAAAGGGGAAATACCTTAATCTAATATACTCTCGCAGTAGACTAGACTTCCAATGACAAGGATATTGAGGTTCGAATCTCGGTTGTGTGTACTAAGGTTTTTCTAAAATAGGTTTCCACTCTCCCTCCATGCAAATGTGGGTACACCTCCTCTAATTATAGCCTTTATGGTCCCTAAAACCATTACCGTAATTAGTACATAAGCGTATAACCCGAATAGGTAGTAAGACACGGTGCTAAAAAACAATGTCGATTATAGCAATACTACCCATCTTAACTTAATCTAGTTTTAATTGATAGATGTATTGAAGGTTAGATTTTGTTAATTTGGGTTGATTTAAGTTCAAACGAGATCGAATATTTGGATGCAAAGATGACTACAAACATGTGAATGTAATTTAGAGTCAATCTGTTTACCCTTTTTAGAGATAAAATTTACTAATTTTTCTCAGGTTTCGGATTTTTTTACACCTGTTGAGTGGTTCCTTTAAAATTTACTCTAATATAATTGGTTCAGCTCATCTGGAAGACGAACAATCTTCTGAAAAAATATGCATACTCCTTTGGATGTTAAGGTCCAATATTATTATCAAGGGCCATAATTACACAATAATGTTTTCTAGGGGTGTATTCCCACCGGCCAAACACCAAGAAAAGATCATATAAATATGGGTCTAGAGACGCTTGGTTCTTGAACTATGAGGAATTTTACTGTTCAACTAATAAGCAATCCAACAGAAGAAGTAATGCAATTAATCAAGACAAAGTTTAACAAAAACACAAGAAGACAGAACATTTTTTTACACTAATTGTTCAAAATGATGTCCTGCTTCGATGCATCATCCTCTGAGTCTACATTTTATTCTTTGTCTTACTCTGTTTAATACACCTGAGGTGTTATGTATTTGCTCACATCCGTTTAAGATACACTCTCTTAAAACTTCAACATCAGGCACAGGACTTACGCAAACAATGGACTTTAAATGTTCCCAGAGATAAAAAATATATGTATCGGATTCAAATCTGGTGATGGGGCAGGCCATTCAACGGATCTCCGTGACCAATCCATCTTCGAGGAAAGCCTTAAGTAACTCTAAAAGTAAGCATTTATAGATCCATAATTATATGTACTTTTATTAATTTTTTTGTCAGTTGGAATACGCCCCTAGAGTATTTGACGCTAATTAAAGATACCCTGTATAGTAAGGGTACATAACGGGCGCTATTTGAACCTACTTATTATATAAACAAAAGACTCATAAATCAACTTGACTCTAGAAGAAATACAGCACCCCATTTCATTGTGAAACCCAGCACGCCGACAAAGACGCAAGTCTTGTTTAGTTTACCGGAGACGTGGAATTCGAAGTTCGAATCTCGGCCGGGTGTACTGGAGATGATTTTCCACAGTTGTTTTCCAGCTTCCTCTTCATACCATTAGTTATCTTACTCTTCAATAACCCTTAAACTAATCAGTTAATAACATTTTGCAGTAGACTGTGACAATATATGAGTAAAAACAAGATGCCCGTGAACTGTGAGCGTGGACACTTATCCCATCAGGCCAGTGACGCAACATCCTTTGACACGCCACTGAAAAATCCCGACAGTGCTATTTTTTCCTCCAATACCGGTAGAGTACTATGCAATTAACTAAAATATATAGAGATAGGGTGGAATTTATAGAAAATGTACCCTCATTTTCGTGGTGGGAGAGTGTTAGAAAAACACCCACCATCAGTACACGCTGCCAGGCTCCCAACCCTGACCTCCTTATCTCCGGCCAACCAGATAAGATGATCTTGACGACTATTCCGCGTGCTCACTAGTGCGGGCAGCCAACAGTGACCCGGTTCTGAGGAGGGAAGAACCCAATACGCCACCGTTACGAATGTTTGGCATGATATCATGTGCGCTACGTCACGAAGCTATGTTACCGCAATGCTTGCTCTACATCACAGTAGTTTGGAAAAAATACCCACCAACATCGCGTTTATTTGCAATTAAGAGACAACTTAGCCTCGGGTCGTTTTAATTATATATATATCATTCCATTCATGTGTTTGCTTCCCATATTTTTTAATTTATAGACGCAATTAAGGCTGAATATTAATTAAATTTTACTTTAGGGTACAGCATATTGCGTTGATACAACCGACGATATTGCTTTTCATTTATTGAAATAAATAATTGGAAATTAATGTACGCACGGAAACAAACAAAAATATTATTATAGGCCTATATATGCACTTTTTTTATTTCAAATTTGAAATCATGTAATTTAATGATAACTAATGATAAACAATCATTTATAGGGAATCTTTATGTTGAGACCGAAGAATAGCTGTGGAGGATAAATACAAAGTTTAACGATAAATTACATTTATATGTTGGTAGTTAATATACCATTTAAGTGTTACACACCCGAATAACGCTCAGTAAAATAAATAAAAACCCACTCATTTAAATACATAGGATAAATAACTTTAAGGCAATGGAAGTGCACTTGCATTCTAATGAAAAGAGGATGGTAAAATCACACCAAAAAGCACAATTTGCACAAATATGTTAAGTACCCTCTATTAGGACTCTAGAGGAAAGATTTAAAACTCACAGTCCTACCCGTGATTTTATGCAAATTAATTTGATAACAGTTGTTTTCTATAATTAAAATTAACAAATACACGAGAGATGATGAATTACCGACACTCATTTGTTATGAAAGTGACTTCAATACAAGGTATATATATAGTATAACATTCTTAATCTGGCTGTAAGAAGTTTTAAAATTCTTCTAAAACATTAAAGTAACTCTTTTAGTCTTTAGGTTTTCCGTAGCGATAGGGAGTTTTTATAAAATTTTTTACTCATACATAATGACAATATTACAATTTTTTGAAGTGCGGCTACCTCAGTATTTTTAACTTTTATTGTGTTTGTCACGCCTGGTCTAGCCAAACTTACACTTAAAAGTCAGAGTCAAGTACAGGACTATATGCAGGGAGTCAGCCATGCCAGTGGCTAGTACAGGACAATATGCAAGGAGTCAGCCATGCCAGTGGCTAGTACAGGACAATATTCAGGGAGTCAGCCATGCCAGTGGCTAGTACAGGACAATATGCAAGGAGTCAGCCATGCCAGTGGCTAGTACAGGACTATATGCAGGGAGTCAGCCATGCCAGTGGCTAGTACAGGACAATATGCAAGGAGTCAGCCATGCCAGTGGCTAGTACAGGACAATATTCAGGGAGTCAGCCATGCCAGTGGCTAGTACAGGGCAATATTCAGGGAGTCAGCCATGCCAGTGGCTAGAACAGGACAATATTCAGGGAGTCAGCCATGCCAGTGGCTAGTACAGGACAATCTACAAGGAGTCAGCCATGCCAGTGGCTAGAACAGAGCAATATTCAGGGAGTCAGCCATGCCAGTGGCTAGTACAGGACAATCTACAAGGAGTCAGCCATGCCAGTGACTAGAACAGGGCCATATTCAGGGAGTCAGCCATGCCAGTGGCTAGAACAGAGCAATATTCAGGGAGTCAGCCATGCCAGTGGCTAGTACAGGACAATCTACAAGGAGTCAGCCATGCCAGTGACTAGAACAGGGCCATATTCAGGGAGTCAGCCATGCCAGTGGCTAGAACAGAGCAATATTCAGGGAGTCAGCCATGCCAGTGGCTAGTACAGGACAATCTACAAGGAGTCAGCCATGCCAGTGGCTAGTACAGGGCAATATTCAGGGAGTCAGCCATGCCAGTGGCTAGAACAGGACAATATTCAGGGAGTCAGCCATGCCAGTGGCTAGAACAGGGCAATATTCAGGGAGTCAGCCATGCCAGTGGCTAGTACAGGGCAATATTCAGGGAGTCAGCCATGCCAGTGGCTAGAACAGGACAATATTCAGGGAGTCAGCCATGCCAGTAGCTAGTACAGGACAATCTACAAGGAGTCAGCCATGCCAGTGGCTAGTACAGGGCAATATTCAAGGAGTCAGCCATGCCAGTGGCTAGTACAGGGCAATATTCAGGGAGTCAGCCATGCCAGTGGCTAGTACAAGACAATCTACAAGGATTCAGCCATGTCAGTGGCTAGTACAGGACAATCTACAAGGATTCAGCCATGTCAGTGGCTAGTACAGGACAATCTACAAGGAGTCAGCCATGCCAGTGGCTAGTACAGGGCAATATTCAGGGAGTCAGCCATGCCAGTGGCTAGAACAGGACAATCTACAAGGAGTCAGCCATGCCAGTGGCTAGTACAGGAAAATCTACAAGGAGTCAGCCATGCCAGTGGCTAGTACAGGACAATCTACAAGGAGTTCAGCCATGTCAGTGGCTTTACAGGACAATCTACAAGGAGTCAGCCATGCCAGTGGCTAGTACAGGGCAATATTCAGGGAGTCAGCCATGCCAGTGGCTAGTACAGGCAATATTCAAGGAGTCAGCCATGCAGTGGCTAGTACAGGACAATCTACAGGAGTCAGCCATGCCAGTGGCTAGTACAGGGCAATATTCAGGGAGTCAGCCATGCCAGTGGCTAGTACAGGGCAATTCAGGAGTCAGCCATGCAGTGGCTAGTACAGGACAATACTACAAGGAGTTCAGCCATGTCAGTGGCTAGTACAGGACAATCTACAAGGATGTCAGCCATGCAGTGGCTGTACAGGACAATCTACAAGGATTCAGCCATGCCAGTAGCTAGTACAGGCAATAATTCAGGGAGTCAGCCATGCCAGTGGCTAGTACAGGCAATATTCAGGAGTCAGCCATGCCAGTGGCTAGTACAGGACAATCTACAAGGAGTCAGCCATGCCAGTGGCTAGTACAGGACAATCTTCAAGGAGTCAGCCATGCCAGTGGCTAGTACAGGGCAATAATTCAGGGAGTCAGCCATGCCAGTGGCTAGTACAGGCAATTTCAAGGAGTCAGCCATGCCAGTGGCTAGTAACAGGACAATCTACAAGGAGTCAGCCATGCCAGTGGCTAGTACAGGCAATATCAAGGAGTCAGCCATGCCAGTGGCTAGTACAGGGCAATATTCAGGAGTCAGCCATGCCAGTGCTAGACAGGGAATATTCTACAAGGAGTCAGCCATGCCAATGGCTAGTACAGGCAATATTCAGGAGTCAGCCATGCCAGTGGCTATACAGGACAATCTACAAGGATTCAGCCATGCAGTGGCTAGTACAGGACAATCTACAAGGATTCAGCCATGTCAGTGGCTTGTACAGGACAATCTACAAGGAGTCAGCCATGCCAGTGCTAGTACAGGGCAATATTCAGGGAGTCAGCCATGCCAGTGGCTAGTACAGGCAATATCAGGGATCAGCCATGCCAGTGGCTAGTACAGGCAATATTAGGAGTCAGCCATGCCAGTGGCTAGAACAGGACAATCTACAGGAGTCAGCCATGCCAGTGGCTAGTACAGGACAATCTACAAGGATCAGCCAGCCAGTGGCTAGTACAGGACAATCTACAAGGATCAGCCATGTCAGTGCTTGTACAGGACAATCTACAAGATTCAGCCATGTCAGTGCTAGTACAGGACAATCTACAAGGATCAGCCATGCCAGTCTAGTACAGGGCATATTCAGGAGTCAGCCATGCCATGGCTAGTACAGGGCAATATTCAGGGAGTTCAGCCATGCCAGTGGCTAGTACAGGAAAATATCAGGAGTCACCATGTCAGTGGCTAGAACAGGACAATCTTCAAGGAGTCAGCCATGCCAGTGCTAGTACAGGCAATTACAAGGAGTCAGCCATGCAGTGTCTAGTACAGGCAATATCAAGTACATGCCTGATCTATTGATGGACAATTAACAAGGGCTTGGCCATGCATTAAGTTAATGGCATTATTTCATTAGTCTAGCCATGGCTCAGTTTGGTTCAGAAGACATTTCAGATAATGCATGAATAGTATAGGGAACATTCACGAGTATTGAACCCTGATCTCCCCGTCATCAGCCTCGCAGTATTTGTGAGAATGATGCCTTAGACCAAGCGATCACCAAAACGGTTTTATAAGTAACTTATTGATAATTTCACTCAAAATTCGACAACTATCCTACAGATCACATTGGTTGACTTATTAATAAGTGAAATTATACTAGTAGCGTTTATTGCTGCCAGATACGACCCACCCCAAGAAATGGGAATATACGTTGTTCTTGTTACTAAATGATTGAAGAAAAATGTCTGAGTAAATAAATTTGAAAATACAATTTTGAGTATTGATAATTGTTATCACTACTATTATTTTCACCCGCATAAAGCCAAAGGCTTAGAAGTGAACGCGGACATGACTAAGTATTTAATCAAACTAAGAACATAAATTGGTGGCGATAGTTTAAAGATCACTTCGAGCAACATATTATTTGGCAGGGTTAATGAATTTAGATATTTAGGAACAATTTTAAATATCAAGTCGGGAATTGCATGTATATTATTACTTGGTCAGTAAGATGTTGACATCTCACCCATTTTCAAGGAATGTAAAACTCAGAATATACAAAAATATAATTTTACCGGTTGTTATCTATGGGTGTTAAACGTGGTGTCTTATCTTAGATGACAAAAACCAATTTAGGGTGTTCAAAAACTAGGTGCTTAGGAACCTATTTGGTCTAAAATGGGATGAGGCTACTGATGAATAGAGGAGGTTACATAACGATGAGTTACATACCCAGTACTCATCGCAAGACATTGTTATGATAATCAAGTCTTTTAGATTACAGTGGGCAGGACCAGCAGCGCGAATGGGAATATCTAGAACTTTAGTCAGGGTACTGACTGGCATACCCCATGGGAAAAGATCAAGTGGCTGTGGCTGGAATATTAATGATAGCTCTTAGTAGCCAATAATATTCACACGTCCATCATAGAATCTGCCTTAAATTATGAGTGAAGAATTACCCTGAGCACTGGATAATCCCTGGATAGCTTAGTGGTAGAGCATTTTTTCACTAAGCCAAAGGTCTTGGGCTCAATTCCCATGTCCAGGTGTCTTTTAAAATTTATTCGATGCCTAAATTAGCTTGACAAACGTTTTAGGTATCCCAAACGTAGCTAGAATGTCATATAGTTGGTTTCTTTTAACTGAATCATAGGCCCTTTGAAATCTATGTATAATTGATGAACCATCATGTTGTATCCCCACTTTTTTTCTCATATTTGCTGAATAGTAAAAATCTATTTCGTCGAAATCCACACTGATGAGCCCCAGTAATTTCCTCCAAATATCTAGTCATCTCACTACCGACATAAAACCTAGAAGTAATGATACGATCTAAGTGAATATATTCTTTCCCTACCTTTCATTAGCTTCATTGTTCTGGACCCCTCTGTTGCGGAGAGCAGTCCATTACAAGTGGCATCCCCTGATTGGGCCAAGTTGTAGATGACGTGCTTCGTACCGACGCTCGCGTGTTTCTCGTAGGCGAAGCATCTATACCTATCCTCGTCGCTGTGCGCGTTAGAATGGAATAGCTTTCCGACCAGGTATCTTGTGGACCCATCTTTCCATGTTGCAAGACAGACCAGTTCTTCCGCTGTTAACAGAAAAACAATATCCTGGTAACAACAAGTGGTGTAGTTAAAAGACAAACAATACCCTGGTAACAACAGGTGGCGGTGTAGTTAACAGACAAACAATACCGTGGTACAACAGGTGGCAGTGTAGTTAAAATACAAACAATAACCTGGTAACAACAGGTGGCGGTGTAGTTAACAGACAAACAATACCCTGGTACAACAGGTGGCGGTGTAGTTAACAGAAAAACAATATCCTGGTAACAACAGGGTGTGTAGTTAAAAGACAAACAATACCCTTGTAACAACATGTGGCGGTGTAGTTAAAATACAAACAATACGCTGGTAACAACAGGTGGTGGTGTAGTTAACAGACAAACAATAACTTGGTACAACAGGTGGCGGTGTAGGTAACAGACAAACAATACCCTGGTAACAACATATGGTGGTGTAGCTAAAATATAAACAATACCTTGGTACAACAGGTGGCGGTGTAGTTAACAGACACACAATACCCCCTAGTAACAACAGGTGGTGTAACTAGTACCACATGGTGACATGTGACAAGACATATCGGTTCGTCCATTGTTAAAAGATAAACAATAACCTGATGACATGTAAACTACAATGTGTGGAGTGAACGGCTGCTCCTTAGACTGCATGACTACGTGTGTGGGGGCTACAAACCCAATAGACTTATTAAAATGAAACTTTATATACGTACTGTACATAGGGAAAAATGAAGGTGCACAAACAGCATTTAAAAAAAATTGTTTCTACATTACAAGCCTGAAGAATTTAATTACATGATTCATTTTATATTGAGATTCTTCTCCAGGAGAAATTTCAACCTTCAATACAAAGGAATTTATAAAAGACTTGCTGGTGTACCTTTTCTTCGCACGGGGAATCTATAAAGTAGCTTTGTTATTTATTGTATGTATATATATATTAAACCACAGAAAATAGTACTCAAATCTTAATCTCTGTTTAAATATTAATAATTTATTGGTTTGAATTGTGTTACAAAACGCGAAAGAAGGCTAAATTATATACAATCTCAAAATAGAGATATAATCTGAATATGTTCTAAAAGCTTACATTTCTCTTTTTATATACAATACTTGTAATTCTTGTCTGTTTGTGCTAGTAAAAATAAGAGTGACACAGCATGAATAATTAGTTCTTAAAGGGTTGTGGTTGAATACAATCAAAATTAGTTTAGCATTTATTAATCGCATTCACCCCGTTCACCAATCTTGACCGTTTTACCATTTTTACACGTTTTATAACTTTTTATCCTTATTTCGCTCTTTAAACTAAAATAAATGGTTTTGCCATTTGTTATCTTATTGCCCTTTTTGAACCTTTCCACCCTGTTTACCTATTGTACACTTTTTTAATTTTTCTATTCCTTTTTTCTTTTTTACTATTTCATCCCATTTAACTCTGTTTAGTCTTTTAACCCTTTTTACCATTTTTGGCCCTTTTTCTGATTTAATTTTTTACCTTTTTAATTTATTAACCCTTTTAACCTTTACACCCATTTTTTACCCTTTTTAACAATTTTTTGTATTACTACCCATTTTACCCTGTTTATCTTTCGTACCCTTTTGAACATATTTACACTCTTTACAACATTTGGCCCTTTTTCAGCATTTTATTTTTTAAATATTATATTTCTTTTAGTACTTTTAAACTTTATTACATTTTTATTTTTATTAGATTTACTATATTCTCTTTTTACCATTTTTACCACTTTTAATATTTTTGCTCTTTTTACCATTTTGCTCTATTGTGCCCTTTTTGCCCATTTTCACTTTTTTCACATTTTTTCCTTTTAGGACAATATTGCAATTTTTGCCCATTGGTCTAAATGTCCTATTTGATTAGATTTATATTTTACACTATTTATAGTTTTTGTATTTTTTAATTTTGTTGAAATTTTCACACCATTATACATTAATTACCTGGCTAATCTCCGGATAAATATTTTAGGGGAAGAATGTTTAAAAAGGTGTGGAAGTGAAAAAAGGGCTTAAAACAATGTAAGAATTAAAAATCTAACATTTTTTTAAAAAAGGGGTAGGTAAAAAGGTTAAAAAGATAAACACACTAAAAAAAGGAAGTTATATCAGTACTTTGAAATTCTACCTTCCATGTTCTTACGTTCACCCACAAGGTTTACCGTAACCCACATTCCACAACTGATTGAAATGTATTTCTAAATCTATCTCGCAATGTTAATATATCTTCATTTTTTAAGTTTTAGATCAATTAAATAAAATAATTCAAAATTTTAAAATTCCGGATTCAATGTGCACATGTTATTCACAGTGGCTACTAATATTTAAATTTCAGAGCTCCGCGTGAGGTAGAAATCACGCAAGGCTCATGAAAGACACATAAACTCTTCATTTTTTAATAATGATAAAATAAGATAATAAAAAACCTCTCATTTTTCAGAGTCCTATTTTAAAATGTGAAACTATCAAATAGGTTAGGTTATTTTGGGTAGTATCTGCTTAACATTCCTGCCAAGTTAGAGCTTTATACCAGCATTGTAAGTTGTTTTTTCTATTTGTTTTGAAAGTTTTGAATTCCCCCTGCCCCACTCACCATTTCATCTACTCCAACTTTTAAATCTCAAATTTTAAGATGGGTCTGATTATTTGGAGTGGTACTTCTTTCTACCTGCTTGCCAAATTTCAATAATAAACCTTCTCTAGTAGGCTATTTCTGTATTTATACCCCCAAAAACCCCAAATTCCTGGTGCTCCAATTTAAAAAATTTCCCTTTATGATATCATTCTGGTTGTTCTGAGGCAATTCATCTACGAGCCTGCCAAATTTCAGTTTTTCTAGCCCATCTAGAAGTAGTTAATCTATTTCTGGACACATACACACACTGACTTTCTGCTTTATATATATATATATATATATATATATTATATATATATATATATATATAAATATATACCCTTATATATATATATATAAATAATATACCCTTGTATATATATAAATAATTGATCCGGGTAATAGCAGGTTTAGTAGATAGTTATTCATAAAAGGGATCAACATTAGTTGTATATTAATAATTTTCTACTTTTTAAGCAACAAATAAAATTAAATCAATGATTCTCTATTTAAATTTGGTAAATACAAATGGTAGAGAGTGAAAGGGAAAATATAAATTAAAAATGTTTTTCATTGAACTATACACAGTACCAACTTTAGTAGTATTGTTATTAGCACCGTGTATTACTACCCGTTCGGGTTATACACAGCCAACTTTAGTAAAATTACGTCTTGTTTAAAACATGTGAAAAATAGCAAGTAACAAGTAATAGAATGTTAGGTCTGATGCATTTGTTTTTTAAATTTCACATACATTGTGGTGATAAATTATATTCATTTGTCTAGAAATGTCAACCGACATTATTTATTCCACCACTTCTTGCCACACATCCAGGCTATACAGATACTAATCTAATGGTTAGGAATGAAATAGAGAGAACCCATATTGGTGTGGAAGGAGAGTGGGAAATCTTTTAAGATAGCTATCTTCAGAACACTCGAATAGGATTCGTACAACAGTACAAGAGCCGTGCGATATATTAGAATACTACATTCATGACATATATAGACACAAGTAGTATTCATATATTTAGAAGGGGCAGTGTTGAATAGCGCCGTGAGATAGATTGGAATACTACATTCATGACATATATAGACACAAGTAGTATTCATATATTTAGAAGGGGCAGTGTTGAATAGCGCCAGGAGATATATTAGAATACTACATTCATGACATATATAGACACAAGTAGTATTCATATATTTAGAAGGGGCAGTGTTGAATAGCGCCAGGAGATATATTAGAATACTACATTCATGACATATATAGACACAAGTAGTATTCATATATTTAGAAGGGGCAGTGTTGAATAGCGCCAGGAGATATATTAGAATACTACATTCATGACATATATAAACACAAGTAGTATTCATACATTTAGAAGGGGCAGTATTGAATAGCGCCGTGAGATAGATTGGAATACTACATTCATGACATATATAAACACAAGTAGTATTCATATATTTAGAAGGGGCAGTGTTGAATAGCGCCGTGAGATAGATTGGAATACTACATTCATGACATATATAGACACAAGTAGTATTCATACATTTAGAAGGGGCAGTGTTGAATGGCGCCGTGTATTATTATACTGCATTACTATTTTCATGATGGTTATAATTAATTCTCAAGGTCAAAGTACACAATAAAACAATGTTATTCTCATTTCAGGTTATGTTGACAAAAAATTAATAGATCGAAATTGATTTAAAATATTTGGAAAGTTTTAAAATCAATTCTCAGAGCTACGTTTGTATATTAAATCGGTTTGAGTAAACTACTTTTCATCCAATTGATATGTGTTGGCATTGGGAAGTGATTCCGATTAGTTATATTTAAAGTAAACATGATCGGAATAAATTTTTTCCACCTCTCTAAGTTTTATCAACTATTGATCAGAAGTAAAAACGAGGAATCTAGGAGGTGTCTATAGGTATCTTGTGTATCAAATATTGTCGATACATGGACGTCATTTTAAACGTTTCCTAAAAATAGACACACATAGACATAAAATACCATTACAGTAGTATTTTTAGCCTTACATAGAGTTAAATAGAGAGAGATAACGAAAGAACTAATTTAGGAAGATAAAAAAGAAAGTTGAAATATAAAAGAAGGTGAAAGAAAAATATGAAATAAATATAAATGAGACAGAGAAAAAGAGTAAAAGAAGGCCAGATAAAAATGAGGGAAATCAAGAGAAAATAGAAAATTAAACAAAAAAAGAGAGCGATTATAAACAGAACGCGATAAAAAGATTGCGGTAAAAAGAGTGTGAGAGAAAAAAAGAGCGGGAGGGAAAGAAGATAAATTATAAAGAGATAAGTGATAGTGAGGGATAAGAGAGATAGATTGAAAGAAGCTAGATAAAAAAAAAAGAGCTAGAGAAAATAAGAGAGCGATAGAAAAGAATTGATGGAAAAAAAATGTGAAAGAAATAAGATATTGAGATTAAAAGAAGAGCAGGATTAAAAAGAGAAATAGAGAGAAAAAAACGAAAGAAATAGTCGACTATGCGAACATGCGACAAAGTTATATTTTTTTTTCAAAGTAAAAAAATATTTCTGATCCCGTTTACTTTCTGCTGATAAAAGAGCCGGTGTATGACTCCAGGATAAGAAGTCTAAGCCTTCCCTTGCGGTACAGGCCCTGATGCTCTCGCCACTCAACTAATAGCAGGCGACTCTGTGTCATGCGAACTGGCACTTAACAAGCCCCTGTCTACCCAGGGGGCTTTGCGAATACTTCGTGGGATAACAGAGAGAAAGGTGCGAGACTTAAAAATGGCAGATTGCTACAATGTTGCCGGTCGGAACAGTTTGGATTCAAACGTAATGTTCATTTGCCATGTTGCCAAGTTGTCAGAGGTTAGAGAGGGCTAAGTACAGAGCAATTGGATCCATATTTACAACATAAAGCTGTTATGTACACAATGTGCCCCCACTTTCAAAAGCCAAATATCACCACCATATTTTAGAATCTAAAATAAGATTTCACATAAACATAGTTTATAAACTTTTCTTATTTAAGGTAGAGCATCTGGAAATATCTTAATTTATTTTTTTGAGGAGGTAAAAAACAGCTAGTGAGGAAAACAATTTTGTTTATTTTAAGATAAAATCTAAAATCAACGAGGATAAAATTGCTCAGAAAAATAAGCAATACCAATAAAATCTTTAAAATTTTAGTTTAAAAAAATAGGGGAAAATAAATAATCTAACTGGAAAAAAACCGAAAGAGACAATTAACAACTTCGTTAAGACGTTTTAATTAAGATGTTAAAAATGAAGTCCATTTGCTGATGCCTCCCCTCAAAGAGGACGTGTTTTGAAACCTATGTTTATATGGACTTTCATTCTTATTTTGAGCTATAGAATATGATAAAGAAGTTTGGCTGTTGAAGTTTGGGACCACCTTTATATACTATCAATTGTTACCTGCTTCGGTGGCAGTATGTTCTAAGCCACTACTATCGCAGTAGACTAGACTGCTGATGAAGGGGAGCTCGAGTTTCGAATCTCAGTCGGGTGCCTTGAGAGTTTTTTTCTACTAAATGGTTTTACACTCCCTCCACGCAAATGCTGGAGCTCTTACTTTAAATACAGCCTTCCTCAACCCTAAAACCATTGGCGTAACTAGTACATAAGCGTATAACCCGAATGGTTACGAAGCCGTGGTGCAAAAAAACAAACAATAAGTTAAAACTACGGGAATTAGTGCGGTATGCAGGAACGTACAGTGAATGCTTAGTGTACCAATAGTGTGGTCCGGAGCACACTATCGGTCCACCTTTTAACCTATGATGACGCAATCAAACCCACGCTAGTGTCAACAAAGCATCCACTTATATAGTCAAGTTCTTGCATACAGCCCTTAGTGTTTTTAAATAAGTGTGTTTCAAATAAGTTTTTCTTATAACATTGGAAATACTTTTCATTTAGTAAAATTAATAATAATACATCAAACAAAATTTATTGTAAATATGGCTTAGCTTATTCTTAAAAAAAAAATGCATTCTCAATACTTGATTCCTCTACGAGAGTTAAAAATTGTCCACCTACGTGATTCAAAACTTTAATTGTAAATTTAACGGGTGTTCAAGAGATTCATACAAATATATTTTCATCCCGTCTTGCTATAATTTTGAGATATAGGCAAAATTATCTATTTTGCTAGTGGATTAAGAATGAGTAAGGTAGAATTATAAAGAAATGTACCCATATATACGTGAAAAGAGAGTGGAGAGAGTTCTATGAGAAACCACCCTCAGTAAACCTAACCAGGATTCGATCCTCTATCTCCCTACCACCAAATTTCAAGCCAAACATGAAAGTTCCACGTTAGATGATGTGACTACCGATTCGCAAATATTGATTTTGATATATTTTTTAAATTGTTAAAGCCTTTGAACTCCTTTTATTAAAACTTATCCTACTCCCTTTATGAAAACTCTTTTGGTACACCTTTTATTGAAACCCTTCATACTCCTATACTCCTTTTATTAAAACCCAGTGTACTCCATTTATTAATCCCTTAGTACTCATTTATTAAAGCCTTTCGTACTAATCTATTAAAACCCCTCATAAATTCTTTATTAAAACTGTTAATATTTCCTTTATTAGAACCCTAGATACCCTCTTTATTAAAACCCCTCGCTCTTTCTTTTCATAAAAATCTTTGTTCTACCTTTATTAAAACCATTCATTTTAACTTTATTAAAACTCCTCATGTTTAAAAATATAATTAAAACCATTCATTCTACATTGGTAAAAATCCTTCGTTTTACCTTTAATAAAACCCTTCCTTATTCCTTTGTTAAAACCCTCCGTACTTCCTTTATTAAAATACTTATGTTTTATCACAAACATTGTCAGGGATTTATATTAACATTTTAAACTCTATCATAACATATTTTAATGTATATATATATATATAAGTTAATTGAGATTTTACACCCACCTCGGTGGCGTAGTTGGCTAACGCGCCAGTCGTGTTGAGCTAGACTACCGAGGACGGGGAGATCGAGGTTCGAATCTCGGTCGGGTGAACTGGGGGTGGTTTTTCCTAAGTGGTTTTCCACTCTCCCTCCACGCAAATGCGGGTTCACTTCCTCTATATTCAACCTTCCCAATTCCTAATCCATAAGCGTAATTAGTACTTAAGCGTATAACCCGAACGGGTAGTAAGAAGCGGTGCTAAATATTATTATTAAATTGAGATTTTACTAATAAATAATTAAGATTTTAATGAAGGTAAACTATGGTACATTTTATATTACAATAAAAATGTAATAATAGGTGCCTAACCCTATTTATTTTAGAACAGACGTTTGTTAATCAAGAGCGTATAAATGGTTCCTAAACAACTTTAGCTCTATAAAGGTGGTTCGCGGGCTGTGTGTTAACACGACCATGAGTTTACTATGAAAACGTGACATTTACTTTATTTTCAGGTTAAAGGTGAGAACGTTGTTAAAGTCTCGTATTTTCTGATTCTTCGGTGATGATGAGATAAAGTTTTGAATCCCAGTTAGATGTTATTAAAGTGGTTTCTTTTACATGGTTTTCCAGCCTTTTTCCATACGAATTTGGGCGAAATTTCTTTTAACCTCTACTATCCTAATTCTGGATCTATTATTATGAATATTCCGTTATCCCAGACAAAATAATACGTGAACCATGTATATTATTTTTCCTGATAAATAAGCTGTACAACTCAAGTCTGACCTATTTTTCTGGAAAACTCTGTTTATTTATTAGTCGAACTAAACAATATTTCAGACATAGGTTTCGTATTGGGACTAATGTACACCCACTTGCAATGTCGATCAATGTCGACATTACTTTTAAAGCATCCAAATAGAAATAAGTCAACATAATCCCCATCACAGCGTAAATAATCAAACCATGCGTTATGATTTCGCTATAAGCCAGCCCAAGATTTTATCTCACGGTGATTAAGTGTTAAAACATTCAATGAACTCATTTGATCACACATAAATTTGTGTTTGTGAGGTAAACATTGCTTCAAATAAATAAATACACTAATTTATCATAAATATGCGTCATAGATATTAGATTCTACACACATTTAAAATACCATTAAATTTGCAAGTAATACATCAGTTATTTATATTTGTTAAATTAAGTATTTATTAGCTGCTTCGGTGGCCGCATAGACTAAGGCATAACTATAGATGACTGTCGATGACATAGAGATCGGAGTGTGATTCTCAGTCAGATGTACTGATGATGGTTTTCCTAAATGGTTTTCCACTCTCTAGCCATGCAAATCCGGGCACGCTTTATCTAAACTCAACTTTATTCATCCCTAACTCACTATCGTAAGTTAGTATGTATACGTATAGCCTGAACAGGTAGTGAAACGCGTCGCTAAGAAAAAAAAAGGATGTATTTTGTTGCATTACATAGGTTTAATTAAACCACCTAATTAATATTTTGCATTTAAACATTCGCGGGAAAAACAAAGGTTTGTTATTTTTATTATATTCACAACATTGATGTGACTTGTAGTTTGGAAATGTAGGTTGTTAACATTTAGTTAGATAGTATAATAGTATTATAATATCCGACCCCTTAGCTCAGTCGGTAGCTACTCTTTCTACCAAGCTAGGAGTCTCTGTTTAGATTCTCGGCATGACCGGAAAATTAATAATTGGTGAAATGTGGGTTTACCTTTTCACAGTGATAAATTAACGGCCGGGGACTGGATGTTGTGCCTGTCCTAGTCTTAAGTTATATTATAAGGCATATAAAGCTACGACAGGCCTAGCAAGCCGGTAGTGGAAAATATATTGCTTGAATAAAAAACTGACCCAAGCCACCGGCTGGAAACATTAATGGATGTAAAGTGTAATAGTATTCTTACGTGCCAGCATGTCAGGTTGTTTAAGATGGGGTGCTAGTGAGCGTGAGTTTAGGGAAGTATTTTAAGTTTTTACAGCATAAACATTTTTGGCCAAAATAAATAAAATATTTCTTCTATAGAAACATATAGTTTAGTTTTCTGCACATGCTAATCTCAACAGTCCTTGAATATATGTCGGATATATCCTGGAATTTAATGACAACTTTTTCTCTTAATTTAAAAAGTTTGTTACCAAATGCCATGACAGATATTAGCATGTGCAGAAAGCTAAACTCTATGTTTATATAGAAAACAAATTGATTTATTTAGTTCAAAATATGTTTATGCTATAAAAACTGCAAAATTAGCGCACTATATTCGTGCTCACTAACACCCAACCTTAACAACTACATTTTACCATGAGGGTTATATATGGGTGTCTGGGATACTTCACTCCTAGCTCTGTTTGCAGAAAGATGAGCCGGTACTAAAGTACCGTTGCCCAGGACGCCCGAATGTACTGATTGTATATCCTTTCCATGTCCCGATGATTTGAGAGGATGATGATAGTGAGTAAGAGGGTGTGAAAACTCTCAACCTAACATAAGTATAACCAATCAGACACTGGTGAGCGTTGGCATGATTCCACTTTCGGGAAAAATACCTAAACTTCCAGCCGGGAATCGAACCCGGGATCCTTGGCTCATAGCCAAGTGTGCTTACCACTATACCAATGGGATTATTAACGTGAGGGTTATACATGGATTAATACAAGGGGTAGGTTTGAATAGTATCTTGGTGGTCACATGGTCCAAGTGTCCAACTCGTCTGGTATGATTTGACGGTAACGGAGAGGTCAGTGCTCACTTAGAGTCTTTCCCTCCTCCCCCTTCTGACGAGGTTCATGTTTTTTGTAGGGATTCCCCTTGGTACAATACACCAGCGCAAACATGAAGCTCTTCAATACACAACTTTACCTAACTTAGCTCGGAGCCAACACAGAGCGTTACATGTATAATTACTCGCTTTGTTTAGATAATGCGGAACAATTCATCATGGAACAAGTCAATTTAACCAAACCGGTGGTCAAGCGGACTGAACGTCACGCTCATCCTGGTTTTAAGGTGATGGAGAAGTGGGCACGTGGTCTGAATGTCACGATCATACTGGTTTTAAGGTGATGGAGAGGTGGGCATGTGGTCTGAATGTCACGATCATCCTGGTTTTAAGGTGATGGAGAGGTGGGCATGTGGTCTGAATGTCACGATCATCCTGGTTTTAAGGTGATGGAGAGGTGGGCATGTGGTCTGAATGTCACGATCATCCTGGTTTTAAGGTGATGGAGAGGTGGGCATGTGGTCTGAATGTCACGATCATCCTGGTTTTAAGGTGATGGAGAGGTGGGCATGTGGTCTGAATGTCACGATCATCCTGGTTTTAAGGTGATGGAGAGGTGGGCATGTGGTCTGAATGTCACGATCATCCTGGTTTTAAGGTCATGGAGAGGTGGGCATGTGGTCTGAATGTCACGATCATTCTGGTTTTAACGTTATGGAGAGGTCACAGCTATATACCATATTTGGCAAACCACACCAGGTGTCCTCGGACAAGATTTGAAATTCGACCTCATCGCTACCGCTAGGCCAATAAAATATGCTTCAAGGGACACTTCAAAGAATGTTAAAAACATCACTTCACCAGTGACATGCTCAAAGTTGTGGGAACGATGTGAGCTACAAATATAATATATTTAGTAAATAAATGATTGATCACAGCTATAATTGGCTTTTACTAAATTATCTTACTTTGTTGAGTATTTTCTTTTGTTGTTTCCGCGGGAACTAACTGCCCCTAATAAATGGTTTGTAAGACACGAGATAGCTATTTACTTTATGAATGGGTGTGTTACTACGTCGAATCCATCAACCAATTTGTATCCATCTAGCCTCACGTGACTAGCTATGCTTCACGATATATGCTCATTTAAGATATCTAGGGTTCACTCAAAACTCAGCTTTCTAACAGTTACCCACCTCGGTGGCGTAGTTGGCTAACGTGCTAGTTTCGTGTTGAGCTATACTGCTGAGGACGGGGAGATAAAGGTTCTAATCTCAGTCGGGTGAACTGGAAGTGGGATGGGGTTGTCCTAAATGGTTTTTCACTTTACCTCCACGCAAATGCGGGTTCACTTTTCTTGTATTAAATCTTACCAATGCCTAACCCATTATAGTAATTAGTACTTAAGCGTACAGCCCGAAAGGGTAGTAAGACGCGGTGCTAAGTACTATTATTATAACAGTTAATATATTATTTTTGTAAGAAAAGTGTTATTTGTTATCTGGCTCAGAATATTACTAACACCACAGTTAGCCATAGGTATATACTATTTAATAAAGGACAAAAAAGGAAGAATTTAAAGAAAACATACACGGATTCTAGTAGAGGAAGAGTGAGAAACTATTTAAGAAAACACCCAAGTACGCCCAGTCAAAATTCAACTCCAGACTTCCCATCTCGGTCAAGCCAAACAAAACGAGACTGAAGCCTTTGTCCACGTGGATCATGCTTTGGTTTAAAAAACTTAAAACTGAAAAGTTACACTATGATTTGGTATTATTACATGATGTAATTAAATATCAATATCAAAAATATTATAATTCAAATAATTAAAAAAAAGGATCTATAATCATTTAAACAATAAATACAGTTTTTTTTAAAGCATCCCCAGCTAAGATTAGGTATTAGCTTACAAATGAGCAAAATCGATTCAAAATTTTATAAATATATTTTTAATTTTTTCAACACGTTCAAGCCATTCGTACCATGCGCGTATATTAATTAAGCTAATGTGGTAAGGATGAGTAAGGTAAACTATAGATAAATTGTAGCGTCATTTGTAAATACAATAAGTAAAAAAGCCAGTCAGCCAAGATTTGATCCCAAAACCCCCCTCCCCCCATAACTGGCAAACCAGACCAAATGCGATTGACAGTTGAACCATGTGTTCACTGCCATGGAAAATATTATTAATTTTGAACTATCTGACAGAAAAAAAAATTGCTTGGACTTACACAGATATTCTGAGCCTAAGTGACTATTATTTTAGTTATTTTTAATTAGGGTCTAAATGATAAGCATTATGTGTATAAAATAAAATAATCAGATTAGTTATTCGTCTAAATATGAGTAAGTTAGTTTATAGTAATTATTTTGATCTATATAATAATTTATGTTGAAATAAATTGCTCAAATACATTACATTGGATAATATTTTTGTGTATAAATCTATAATAAAAAAAAAGAGTTGAAAGCACTTTATCGGGCAAAGGCAAATATAATTGCTATATTATTCTCTCAAAGTTAAACAGTTTCAAGAAGGAAACAAGATGAAAGCTTTGAGAGGGTTATTTTGAATGAATTGTATCACTATTATGCTCGTTTCAACACTACCTTGTAACTTTGTGAGATACAGTCAAATCAAACAGTTTCGTTTGTTTGGATTGTCAGTATTTACGTCGCTCTAGTTTAGCGAGTTCCTCTTGCAGTATCGATTAAAGTTGGCGAGGGCATCGCCTACATGAACGGAAACCTCCTTACATAAGTATGGCTACAGTATGTCTTGTGGAAATGGAAGTTATGAAGTATTGAAATTAATAAAAATCTTCCGTAATTAACAATTTAGAAAACATTCTAAAAAATGGTTGAAAGGAGTGGTTATAATATAAGTTAAGACTTAGATAAGTTGATCTAGAAAAATAGATACAAAATTAATTTATAAATTAAACAGTTAATAAAGTGGTAGATGTATTAAGTGAAATTAACAAGCAAAAAATGTATAATTTAAATATAATTTTGGTGAAGAAACATAGTGTAAGATATGAACATTTATATAAAATTAGAATATATCATTAACTAAAATATAAATCTCAAACGAAAATTCTAAAACATAAGTTGACACATTAAAATATTAATTCAAAAATATAAGATACAATAAAACGTGGTACGAACAATTTTATTAAGTCCAGATATGTTGTGAAATAAAAGAATAAAAATTAGGTTAACATCTGCCAAATTGCCAAAAAATTAAATGAAATGTTTATGTAATGTAGAATAATCTAAGTACTATCTGTGTCTTTGTCCCATTACTTCTTTTTGATATCCAGTACTGGATAAAGGCTGGATTACTTCATTCTATAATTATCTTAAAATTGTTTGGTGTGACAATTTTAAAAAAATGCAATGAGATAGTCGTACACACATTTTTATGTACTGTACTATCTTGTGTACCTGTTCTTGGCATGGGGAGTCCATAAAGTAGCTTTGTTATTTTTAGTACATAAAATAAACTAAAGGGAAAAGTAACTTAATATAAAATTATGTTTAGTTATTAATCCTTTATTGATTTTAATAGTGATACGAAACGCGAAAGTAGGCTGTACTAATTAATATACAATGTCAAAATAGAGATACAATCTGAACATGTTTTAAAAGCTGACAACATTTATTTTAAATATTGAGTTATAAAATTAAAAGTATTTGAGTATTTTTTTTATTATAGTAACCCCATTCGCTCTTATTACCAATTTTAATATTTTTCACTTTTTGCACTTTTTAAACATTTTTAACCTTTTTACCCACTTCTCACTAAAATACCCTTTTTACCCACTTCTCACTAAAATAACCTTTTTACCTTTTTTCTATTACTATCCTTTTTACCAGTATTTACTAATTTTACCCACTTGACCTATTTTAACATATTTAACCATTTTACCCTTTTAAGTCCTTTGCTACTTTTTGATTTTTATCATTTGTATTTCTTATACCCATTTTAATATTTATAACCGTTTTATTTTTATTATATTTACTTCTAGCCCTTTAAATATTTTTTACCCTATTTGCTGTTTTTACCTCTTTTGCTATATCGTGCCCTTTTTGACATTTTGATATAAAAAAGGTATACATATAATCAACATTTTAAAATTCCAACTTTTAGGTTCACATGATCATCCACAAGGTCTACCATAATCCGCATTCCGTAAATGATTGAAATTTATTACTAAATTTATCCAGCAGTGTTAAAAAAAATATATCTTCACTTTTTAAATTTTAACTAATCAAGAGAATTAAATCAAAATGATAAAATCCGGCTTTGAGGTCCATATGTTCGTGCACAGGGGGTAATAATATTTAAATCTCAGTCCTCTGCATGCGGTGGATATCGCACAACAATCATGACAGACAAACTATTAGTTTTATTAATACAGATAAGATAACACCCTCCTCCTTCTTTATCCAGAGTCCCATTTTAAAACTCGAGATCAATAGACTTTTTTGGTTATTTGAGGTAGCCGCTTGACCTTATTGCAAAGTTTAAGTCCTATACCACCCTTAAAAGTTTTTCTAACGTAAAATTTGAAAGTTTTGAACTTCCCACCTCCATTTCACCGACTCCAACTTTGAAATCTCAAATTTTAACATCTGTTTGATAATTTAACTGCTTGCCATTTGTCAATTATCTACCTTTCCTAGAAGGACTTTTCTATCTTTAGACGTCCAATACCTTCAAATTCCTACCCAAGACCCCCAAATTTCCAGTGCTCCTTTTCAAAATTTCCCATTTTTAAATTGTTCTGGTTATATGAGGCAATCCCTCTAACACCTTGACAAATTTATGTTTTATAACCCTTGGAGAAGTGGTTATTATTTTCTGGACACACACAAACACACACACACAGACTTACATTCTGCTCTCTCTTTATATATATATATATATATATATATATATATACATATATATATACATATATATATACATATATATACATATATATACATATATATACATATATATATATTATAACTTGGAACCAAAATTTTCCTCGGAAAAACAAACACATCACCTTGTCAACCAGAATACATACTCTTAATGATATATAAATCTTGGATAAACTACTAAACTTTTTGTTATGCTAATTTAGAATTAAAAAGTTACACTTTATTAGCTATATTAAAATTATTTATATTTAAAAAAATAAAAATATTATCTTATTTACTGTATAGTGAAAGAAAATTCCCAGACATCCATTTTGAACTAAATATTTATAAACAAATTTTTGAAAATTTCAATTTTTATAGAATACTGTCATATTAAGTTGTTCCTTATTTGAACAATAAATCAACATTAAACTACTGTTAAAAGATTTTTTCCCCCGAAAAATTAAAATTCATTTTTACTAATCATATCAAATACTCCCCAGCTATATATTTTAAACCATAACGTTGAAGCCATTTATAAAAATGAATTTAAAAAAATCACTCATTAGTAAAAATAACCTTAAACAAATTTTACCTCCAAAAACAGGTATAGTTTTATTAGTTAAGTCAAACACCCTCTAGACATCTATTTTAAACAGAATAATTAGATCCAATTTTGAACTATCTGGAATATTAAAAAAAATCATTCATTTTAAAATAAGGCTTAAGTCAAAATTTAAAAATGTATGTATCCCAATGTATGGCCATCTAGATATCAGGTGTGGACCAAATACATCAAATCGTTATCTGTGGCCAGTTTTAGATGACGACAGACAGAATCGTAAAATCAACTTTTTTGGGTTCGACGCACATAAAAATTAAATATTCATCGTGGTTTCTAGGCTGAAAATTTTCCCGATTACAATACTTTATCTTTATATGAAAAATTATAAATGACTCCACTTGTTTTAGTAAGGCTAAATCTATCTTATGTTTGTAACAATTTTCTAAGATTTCAAAATCACGACATTACGCGTGAAACGTCATTGAAAATGAAAAATTTAATAAAAAAAAAAGGTTTTTTCATTAAATAAATCTTAAAAAAATAACTATATTGTTCCTGCGAGGACATGTTGATATTTTCCAATTACATTTTCACTCAAACCATATAATTAAATAACAAACCACTCGCTAGCCGACGCGGGATTCCTTGATGTCCGCGATACAGAGAAAAGCCGACTAAGTCTTGTATTTATCAATATCATATTAGGAGTTCCATTTTCAACCAAAAACATTCAATGAAAGTCACTACAGTTTGCCATTCTTGAAATATGTCTTATTTGATTTATTAATTAAATAGCTCTCAAAAGCCTCCAAATATTTTTTTTATGGATTTCTATATTATAATAATGTAAATTGATTAAACTAAATAAAAAGGAAAAATAAACTAATAGGTGAAAATTTAATGACAAAAGCCCACCAAAAGAAAGATGAAAATTGTGGGAAGAATCCAAATCACAAAGGTGACATCTTTCTTTCTTTTGTCTCCTATAGTAGAAATAGTCACACACACATTTAAACACTAACTTTAACATAAATTGAGTAATATTTCGGCATTGTTGCCTTAATCAAACAAAAAAAAAGAGGTAGAACACTTTACACAAACACTAAATTATTCCGTTTTTAATAATTTAGTGTTTGTGTAAAGTGTATTCCCTCTTCTTTTTTGTTTGATAAAGGCAACAATGCCGAAATTTTACTCAATTTATGTTAAAATTAGTGTTTAAATGTATGTGTGACTATTTCTACTATATAAGACAAAATAAAGATGTCACATTTGTGCATTGGACTCTTCCCACATTTTTCTTCTTTCCATAAGTGAGCTTTCTTCATTAAATTTACACTTACTAGCAAATTTTTCTTTTTCTTTATTTTAATCTATTTTCATTTTCATAAAATTATTTAGCCAATTAATATCATTTTTAAACATTATGGATTACTATATAATGTATTTTTACATAGATAATTAAAAGAACTAAATGGCCTGAAACTGTTTGGATATGTAAAACGTATGGATACTCATAGAGCAACAAGTGTATGGATAGAGAAAGCATTGGAGGACACAAGACCCAGAAGAAGACCAAAGAAGAGATGGAATGACAAACTAAGATAAGATGAGAATAGCAGAGGTGTGGAATGGAACCGGGTCCAAGATGTACAAAGATCAAACGAGATGGAAGAGGTTTGGATAGCTGGAGCAGGATTAATATAGTGCTGATTAAAAATGAAAGCACAATTGTAATATTTCTGTCCACGCCAATGTGGGGGAAAAAAAAATTAAAGTTTTCAAATAACGAACTTCTTATAAGCTTGTACTTCCTAATTCAAACTCTGGTAGTGTTTGTATGGACGTGGGCTCCTTTCTTGGAAGGAGGAGGGGGAGGGGGGAGTGTGAGGAACCGGAGGAAGATAAAAGTTTGTAATTTTGACATCAACCATCTTTAAAATAATATATTGTTTATTAGAAAAATATTGCTGCGTGCTCTGTCTATTACTATTGGTCCTGGCAATCTACCTGTGAAAACTGATGGAGTAAGGATAAGAAATGTACAGTTTAGTATAAATATACCCAAACTTTCATGGACAGATAGAGTGACCGCGTGGGACATTATTTATTACATTGGACCATGATTCAAACCCCCCACCTTCCCGTTACTAATAAATAAGACCAGATGAAACTGTCACACTTATCCGCGCTTAAAACGTTGTAGTATTTTAGTAAAATCGATCATGTGAAAATATTCACTAAAGTTTTATTGTAAATAAATAATATGTTGACAAATGTGATAAATATGGTGGAAACATTGGTCAAACCTAATTAAATTTTAATGGACATATATAATTATTTTGATTACAAATGACGAGAGTAAGCATAAATAGATATTAGTTGATAATTTGCTTGCTTTTACAAATACATTTTACGCCTGAATAATTGAAGGTGAAATCATTTGAATGGTTTATATTTGTTCATGAAAGCTTCAGGTAACGGGATAAAGTAATGCATTGTTGTTGAAACAATATACATTTAGTTGGGTGATTTGAAACTATAAATGTTTTAGGTGGAGAGACATCACATACAGAAAGGTCTGGGAGGACAACCAGTGGCGAGAAGGAACCGGCCTTGGACACTATTTATCGAGAATATAGATAGATACAGGAGAAGTTATACAATATCAGGTACATGAAATGGTAAAAAGGTAGGCGTGGTGATCGCTTCTTGAAGCAGCCATGCGAAGGTTCCCTTCTTGATCCAAAAGATATCGGTTGGTATTCATCGGAGGGAAGTGAAGATGTATAGTGTACATTCCGTTTACCCTGAAAGACCCTATCATTTATCTACGTTACAGTGGAAACGTGCAAGGTAAGCTTGCTTGCTGCCTTTCAGGGTAAACGAAGTGTACACTTCATATACCTTGTAAAGTAATCTTGCTACCCTTTAAGATAAACGTAGGACTACGTAGTGTACCTACTTAATATTACTGATTATCTGAGACATCCGAATATTTAAACTAACGGAGGAGGAAGATCGAGTTTAAAGGACGTGTACATGTATTTGCGTGGAGGTAAAGTGAATCGCTATTTAGAAAGAAAAAAAACACCTTAAGTGCAACCTGCTGAGATGAGTCCCAGATTACAAATGGACTAGACAATAATAATGACTTTGCTTGCATGCCCAAAAGTACGATATATATATATATATATATTTGATATACGTATGATTTAATAACTCAATTTCTTACGAAGAGAAATATCTGATAGCTATAAAAATTACCTTTACGTATTAATACTCAAGTCATAAATAGGTTCCTTCTGATAGATATTGTCAATACTAATAAAATAACACAAATAATATCGTAATAATGTAATAAATGTTGGCCGCAAAGAAATATGTTTGTATTTTCAAAAATGTGCTATAAATGTTCACTCGTAAGAATATCAAGGTGTAATTGTCGAACGAGGATTTTATTCTTTTATAGCCTATATTTATATTTAAAATAATAATAATTTTATTGCTCTATTCATATCCTAAGAATAAGAATATTGGGGTTTAAGAACAAACGGATTCAAATGAAGGAAAATGTAAGAAGATATGTGGAAATAATTTTTCAATTTGATTTATTTAAAAAACTGGGGGAATAGGGTTTTTACTAACATGCATCTTACTGATAAAACATATAATTTATAACTTAAATTGACACATGAGAACATACATATCGAGGATATAAAAGAGCATTTGCCTGGATATGGGATATGGAAACCACGTTGCAAATAGAATATACATTGTGTTAAACCAATCAAAATTTGGACTTGGCTAAGTATAAACTAAATCTGGCCTTGTGGGTTGGGGCTGATTATCAAAACTTAGACCTGCCTCCGTGGCGTAGTTAGCTAACGTGATAGTTTCAAGTTGAGCTAGACTGCCGAGGATGGGGAGATCTAGGTTCAAACCTCACTAGGGTGATTTTTACTAAATGGTTTTCCACTCTACCTCCACGTAAATACGGGCTCACTTCCTCTATATTCAACCTTCCCAATTCCTAACCCATTAGTATAATTAATATTTAAGCGTATAAACGAACGGGTAGTAAGACGCGGTGCTAAGTATTATTATCAAAGATAAGCCTGCTATCGCTAAGACAGCCGTTTCTTTGTTCAATTGATTTAGCTCTTTAAATATCTTCAGACAAGAACAGGTTTCACGAAGAAGTTATGCGGGATTCTAAAATTAAACATATTCAGAAATATTTGACCGATTTATGTGATTTTTGCTACCAAGATTGGACTGACAATCCTAGTTTTCTTCTGTATTTTAAATTGGCATTTTAATAATAATATATATTATTTCCATGATTATGTTTACATTATTATATTTCCATTACAATTTTATAGGAAAATCTCAGACACCTTTTCGATGATCTATGAATATATTTATTACATATATTTCTTTTTTATGTATTTTCTGGTTTCCACATAAAAGTTGTTTACAATTTATAATTATGTAGGTTTTTTTTAGTTAGTACTTTCCATACCGAGATTATTAACGACTTAATTTAAGGGTATGTGATTTAGACAGTAACTTAAATAAAATCCACCCACACTATCATTTATAGGAGGTGAGGAGACCACAGTGATAAAACATGTAATAAAGACTACTCCTGTGCAACCAATCAAGATTTGAACCTTGACCTCCCAGTCACGACAGTCCTTGCTTGCTGCCTGTGTGTATACTGGTGTCGGAATAGCGGTGTTCAGATGACAAGTATAAGTTATAGTAAATGTGCCAGCACTTTATCTGTATAAATAACACAGTATTTTGTGAGGTAACCCCCTTAACATTAACCATCCAGTACTCAAACAATAGTTCCAGGCCAGAGTCTAGCCCATCCTTTGTCGGTGAACTAGAGTCGCCGGACTCTTTTTATTCATTTTAGATCATGTTCTACCACTCATACTGGCTACACGAATTTAGTTGAAGTAATAGGGTAGGGATGAGGAGGATATAATTTAGTAGACGTGTACCCGAATCTGCTGGGTAGGAGAGTGGATAGCCATTTAGGAAAATACAGTCAACCAGATTATTTGAGCTTGACATTTTGTCTACGTTCAGTGTACAAAGTTTAATTTATCTTAGCTTAATAGTTTTTTCTTTAGCACCGCGTCTTACTACCTGTTCAGGTTATACGCCTATGTACTAATTACACTAATGTGTTAGAGATTAGGAAGACTTAATTTAGAGGAAGTGCACCCACATTTGCGTGGAAAATCACTTAAGAAAAACCACCCTCAGTGTACCCAACCGGGATCAAACCCCGATCTCCCAGTCTTCGGCAATCTAGTCCAACACGAGATTAGCGCGTTAGACCACGCGGCCCCCGAAGTGGGTCTTATTAGTTCAAAAATTTAAAGTAGTGTAACCCACATTGGTGGTCACATAGTCAACGATGTAAGTCTCACAATAGACTGGATCCTTTGTAAAGGGAAGGTCAAAGTTCAAATCTCGACTGGGTGTACTGGGAATATTTGATCCTTTCCTCAATGTTCTTACACTTTCCTTTCACACTAATAAGGGTACATTTTCTCCTAAAGGTCTACCTTCTTCAGCCCACCCCCTCGTTAGTGTAAATATGCGGGTATAAATTCTGGGATTATGATAAAACTTAACAAAAGGGTTGGCTATAAGAGAACTTACGTTACATTACGTTACGTCACGTGATCCTGTGAGTCAATCATGTTCGTTAACAACGTCAACAGGGATATTTAGTATTACATTTGGTTGATTATAGTGTGCAGATTACTTATTCGAGATAGTCTAATTGCTAGCGTCAGCCCATGCTGTAGCTCTATTACGTTTATATCACAAGAACTTGGAATTAATCAGTAATCACCCATAACGGCTAGAGTGTCATGTTAGTGATCAATTTGTTTTAAAACATTTTAAACCAATGTCTGTGTTTTTCTAGAGGTTTACGTTACGATAAGTGAATTTGTATCAAATACAAGTGAACCTTGATCTTGGCATAAGATGAATGTTAGGAAACGCACATATTTTTTCAACGCGTCTCATTACCCGTTCGGAATGTACGCAAATTAATTAATTATGCTAGTCTGGTAAAAATGTTAAGGGTAGAATTTAGAGGAAATATACCTGAATTTTCGTGGAGATAGAGTGGGAAACCACTTATTGGAAAAACAGCCTCAGAAAACCCAACCAAGATTCGAAAACCGATCTTCCCGTCGACGTTAGTCCAGTTTTTTTATGAGAGGGACGCTTTAGGCCATCTTATTACCGCCATCTTATTACCGAAGTGGATAACACATGATTATAAAACAACAGTCTATTTGTACACCACAATTTTAATACTAGTGGATATATATGACAGCTAGAAAAATTAATACATTTTATTTCACGTATTCATACGTTAAGTCGTGTGATAGCAGCTATTGGGTGACCTAGCGGTCTAGGTGTAAGGTGTCAGACTTCTGTCCTGGGGGTCCGGGGTTCAATCCTAGGTCCCGGCACAGATTTATCCGATTGCTAAACCCTTCCTTCACCTCTGACAAGATATGTATTAAGCACAACTTTTGAATGTGTGGAACGCCAGACCTCCACCGTGGTTCGGATCCCACGTTAAACTGTAGGTCCTCAATTTCATCTCACAATCACCCTACCATTACACATTAGCGTTAGTGCGTATAACCCGAACGGGTAGTAAGACGTGGTGCTAATAATAATAATAATAATAATAATAATAATAATAATAATAATAATAATAATAATAATAATAATAATAACAATATTAATAGCAGCTATCATTTTTGATATATTCAATACCTATAAAATAACACAAACAAAAAAGTTAAATAATAATCATTTTGACTGCAATTCTTTTGAGGGTGCATTTTTTAAAAGGTGCTCCAAAAAAAGACAGTCGCAATTAAATAAAGGTAAAGAAAGTCGTCTTGGAGAGCTTGTTGGCTGATTGTAAAATCTCTATTTGCGCACGGTATTTCAGTACAATCACACGAGAATGTTCCTATTGTATTGGTTTGAACTTGGTATATTATCTAGTATATGAGGTCTCCACTGATAGTCTCTCCTTAACATCCTTTCTCCAACTCCGCTCGGAAGTAAGGAGTGAAAGTAAATGGTTATATAGAAAGGGAAAGTGATGAAGAAGGTTGTGAGGAGTCGGATGGGAAGCGTCTACTCCCCCCCCCCTACCACCCGCGCAAACAAACACGATCTCACAGTTTCCCGCCTAATGTCACTACGAGTCTTACAAATCAATTCTCCTCTATAATGGATGAATTCACAACACAAGGGAACCTTCGTCAAGTACTTTAACGTTCGTCCTATCTCGCACATGGAAAAAATGTTGACTTATTTCCTTTTACAAATACACCCCCCACCCTCTCTCTCTATTTTTTTTTTAAAGCCCCGCCATCAAATTGTCAATATTTTAGACAGTATTATTGCTGAAAGCTAAGAGCAAACATTGTTATTTTCCAATGAAATTGTGTGTACTGCTTTTTATTAGTACTATCCTCAATCGGTCACTACCGGCCGTGCCAAGATCACGGGGTGACTTTGAAGCAAATCATTTAAATGATATAGATTTACTACAGTAACATATTACTATCGACCATTATAAATTAGATTCTTCATTTATCAGCAAAAAAAATCTCCGCAGCATGAGCACGCAATCACGCTTTACCAACCGGGCGGCTGTAGTCCGCCAGCGAAGATGCGGGTAGAGGATATAATGTGGTTAAGACTCTCCAACCACTAACCTCAGTTTTCTAAACTGGAGCTACTACATCTTTATTCAATTAGCTCCTCATTTGTCCTCACAAGGCTGAGCTAGCCCCATTTAAGACCCACTGTTTTATAGAAAAATCTGTGAGTGTTTGGGCTCGAACCCAAGACATCTGGATCCGTAGTCAGGAACCTCGAAACACAGAAGAGGTATGTGCTGAGGTCTGGGGTTCAATCCCAGGTCCCGGCACAGATTTATCTGATTGCCAAACCCTTCTTCAGCCTCTGACAAGACGTGTATTAATCACAACTTGTGAATGTGAGGAATGCCAGGCCTCCACCGTGGTTCGGATTCCACGTTAAACTGTAGGTCCTGCATTTCATCTCACAATCACCCTACCATTACACATTAGCGTAAGTGCGTATAACCCGAACGGGTAGTAAGACGCGGTGCTAATATAATATTAATAATAATATAAATAATAAATAAAAATAATAATAATAATAATAATATAATATAATAATAATAAATAAAAACACAGAATAGGTTTTTTTTCCGAGAAATGAACATTAATTTACCTAGGAGAGTAAAACATGTGTTTAGCGACGTGCGTTTTTATCCATGATTTTTGTTTTTATTATACCATATAATAGACAACATTAACAATATTTTTTTAAATCAACAATGAAATTAAAGGTTTAGATGATAGATTAATATTTTTAATATACATTAAGTTGAGAATTTTAAAGTTAAATTTTGTTATAAATTGCTATGATTGAATTTTTTGGTTGAATTTGGTCCTTTATATAATCATAAAATGACTTCCATATTTTTTTAAAATTTGTTAAAAAACCATAAACGGTTAAATTACACTTGTAATAGTTGATTTTTATGATTTTTCTTATAAAGATTCTATAATAATAGTTAACAACTATTTGATTTATACTTTTTATAACAAATAAATGTATTGATATTAATATTTCAGGTCCACATACTATTTTAGGAATAATAAACATAGTTATCCGATTATTTTCATGAACGTGGCTGTACAGATGATTATTGGTAAAACAGTATTTGTAGGATAAATTACAGTTTTGCATTAAAATAAAATTATTTATTATTGTATCATTACGAAAATATGAATATAGCAATATTACTCAACCTCACAAAACCCAACCCCCAATTGGTAGGCTTATTAACTGTTAGGTTTAGTTAGGTTGAGTTTTCTAGTAATGGTAACATATAAACAAATATAATGAGTATGTTATAAAACACATGTTTTAGTGTATTAAAGTTTTTAAAACTGGCCCGACTCATATATACACATGTATCTATTAACAATTCTAATGTTTTTGGAATTTGGCACACATATTGAGTGCTTCCTTTTCAAATGTACCGAACTCTCAATCTTTCTTGCTCATTGGGTGGAAGTATAACGGTTCTGGGCATGTATGAATCCATCCAGAATAGTATTAATATGTCCTTTTTTGTGTGTATGTTTGATAATTCCACAACGATTATTCTACAATTAGCCTGAATTTCATGTTTTTATCTCATCAGGAAGTATGAACAATCCTAGGGATATATATATGGGGTGGCGCAAAAGTCAGCTCCCCTTTCTCTTATTAATTATTATGTAAGGGAAACCTGACTTTGGAGCCACCATGTATATTATATACCATTATAAAATAATTAATATATACATACATTTTATATACGTATCCTAACTCAACATAAGTATACATTAAACAAAATGAAACCCCAAGACTTGAGGTTTGGAATAAGTCTCATACATACACAGTGAAATCTACTTTATTTTTTTGCGATGTATTAGTTCTTCCTCCCCTGCTTACGATTCACTGTTTACCATACAACTTTGCCTCCCTGACCGTATTTCTTTTCACATTGTCTGACGAGGCACTATTGACACCCCTCCCTCATTGTAACCTCTAGTTCCCTCCAGCCGATCATAATCTGCTGACATTCAGTCTAGAACTCCTCACAATCAGCGGCCCGACATACATAATTCACTGTTTCCCTGATCTTTCCGTCGTTTAGATGTTTCCTTCCTCCCCTCCCCTCATGGCTTGCTTCATGCACTATTCATTTATTGATGCTCGATCCCACCACACGACGACTACACTGCCACCACGCGGGAATTGCCAGTAACTGTAAGCTGTTAAAGGGAATTGTATCGAAGGGCGCACAGTAAAGAGGGGGAGAATGTTAGCTACCATATTTCTTCGTTTATGACGTTCTACTCGATATGACCTTTAGGGTGGAGGGGGGGGGGGTCGAAATAGTGTCAAACAGTGAGAGGATATGTTCATAAAAACGCAAGATATATTTTGTTTTATTGGAGCTAGGACGTTGATCGATAAAACTAGAGAAGATTGACTTAAACTTTATGAGGCAGCACCTTTTTTTTTTATCTTGAAATATGGATTCAATTTATTTCTGCTTTAGTAAAACCGTAATAATTTGGTATTTAATCGAGTTCGACGTTCAAGTTTAGTGTGGAATTCTAAAATCTATTTTATTTATTAAAATATAATTTTAAAAAACAATTCATTTAAGTCAAACTTTGAAATCACATATTTGCAAAACTAATTTTAAAATAATTAATTATATTACGTGTAAAAGTTTAGTCACAACTAAAGTCATTCGACCATTTAAATTTCATCTCACAATTTTAACAAGTGTATAACTATAAGATATAAATAATAATTCAATGATTTCAAATCATTACAAATCACGAGTTATAAATGGTCGAACTTGCTATTTTATACTTATTTTTCGTACCATTGTTAAGGTTAAGTAGTTAATGGATGACAGTTAATGTAGCTAGACATTCATATGTGGTGTAGAGAATCAAATATTTATAATATCAATCATATGACAATCGCAATTTTTTCAGAGAAAACAGCAAGAAAAAAGTAAATTTCCGTCAAAACATACCAAATTTTTTCTAGCAAAATACTTCCGCTATGTTTCGTATTAGTACGGGGAAAAAAGTCATAATCAGAAACAAATCCATAGTTAGTACTCATGGACCTACGCTTGTATATACATATATAATATTATATAATGTGGTATCAATAAAAAGACGTATAGCCCGAACGAGTAGTAATACGAGGTGAACCCGCCTCGGTGGCGTAGTTGGCTAACGCGCTAGTCGTGTTGAGCTCGACCGCCGAGGACGGGGAGATCGAGGTTCGAATCTCGGTCGGGTGAACTGGGGGTGGTTTTTCCTAAATGGTTTTCCACTCTCCCTCCACGCAAATGCGGGTTCACTTCCTCTAAATTCAACCCTCCCAATTCCTAATCCATTAGAGTAATTAGTACTTAAGCGTATAACCCGAACGGGTAGTAAGACGCGGTGCTTAAAAAAAAAAAAAAAAAAAAAAAAAATACGAGGTGCTAAAAAAGTATCACTTAAGGATTTAAATCGATTGTAATAACCGACACTTTAGCTCAGTTGGTAGCGAGTCTACCTACTAGGCTAGAGGGTCCCGGATTTGATTCCCAGCATGGCAGACATTTTTTCACTGATGAAAATATGGATTTACCCTTTTACAGTAATGAATTGACGGTCGGGGACTGGATGTTGTGCCTGTCCTATACTTGAGTTAGATTATAAGGCGTATGAAACCATGACAGACCTAGCCAGCCTGTAGTGGAAAATATATGACTTGAATAAAAAATTGTTCCAGGCCATAGGTTGGAAACATTAATGGATGTAAATTAAAAGTAAATTTGCAATTAATGGAGAATTTGGCTAATACGACATTGGTTGATTCAAAAAATTGAATAAAAAAAATTGAATAAATCGAAACCCGCCTCGGTGGCGTAGTTGGCTAACGCGCCAGTCGTGTTGAGCCAGACCGCCGAGGACGGGGAGATCGAGGTTCGAATCTCGGTCGGGTGAACTGGGGGTGGTTTTTCCTAAATGGTTTTCCACTCTCCCTCCACGCAAATGCGGGTTCACTTCCTCTAAATTCAACCTTCCCAATGCCTAACCCATTATAGTAATTAGTACTTAAGCGTATAACCCGAACGGGTAGTAAGACGCGGTGCTAAATAAAAAATAAATAAAAAAAATAAATAAATCGAACCCACCATAATTTCGTGTTAATATACTATTTAAATCAATGGTAAAAATAACATTTAATTCGAATTTTAGAGGAAAATACTTGGATAATTCGAAGCTTATTCGTTGTAAAAAATTTCAAGTTTGTATTAATTTCAAACCTTGTTAACGATCTTTATTAAATCACACTTACATGCCAAGAATGTCATACAAAGCTATAGAGCTATTGACGACTAAGGGGACGGCCAGACTGAGCGAGCGCGCGAGCGACTAAAATATAAAATAGAACACATTGGTTATAATGAGAGGTGGCCAGACTGGAGCGAGCGACTGAGCGCGCACAATTGAAAGATATAACTGGTTATATTTTTCAAGCGCGCGCGCTTGACCCAGTAGAGTCTAGTTTACAGGCGCTAGGCAATATTATTGTATGTTGGTTCATTGAGTGCTAGGAAAACTTCTCATTCTGACATTTTTATTACTATCGATAGGTTTAGCACACTTGCTACTAACGGCCTAATTTAAGTGGTAAGATCATAAGACATACCTATATATATATACATATATATGTAAAATTGATATATTAAAATACTTCAATATTATCAAAGTAGGCTTTTACAAATAAGAATTACCATTAGCGTGGAGAGAGGATGAGAAAACCATAACAATAAATCACTTGTTAAAACCATCCTCAGTTCACTCAGCCAAGATTCGGAGCCTCCTCGTGAACAGCTAACGAGAGCTATCTGCTAATCACGCACTCGCTCGCACGCGCGCTCGCCAGTCTGGCCAACCAGTCGCTTGCGCGCTCGCAAGCTTGTCAGTCTGGCCGAACCCTAAAGCGGGGAATTCATCATCAGCAGGAGTGTTTCCTAGAATAGGGGCTATATTGGCTCAGCTTCCATCACTTCTGTGTGGCAATGTAATCACGTGACACTCTGTCTGATGTAAGTCTTTAAGTTTCATTTGTTAATTTTTACAAGTTTTATTTTATGTTTAAATTTTTCTTATTTTTTCACTGTATGTATGCATGTATGTATTGAGTATATGTTTTTTATGTAGCATATATAAAATGTGTGTGTGTATTTATTTGTAGCATACTTTGAGGTTATTGATTTGTTGTGTACCAGATGCCTAAATATTCAGAAAAATGGTTAGTTCAAATTTTGGATATTCAGAGTTTTTTTTTAAGATATCTCTTGGACTTTTAATTTAAAAAAGGTTCCACTGTATATTATTTCTCGATAATATTTTAATAAATAAGAATTTGGACTTTTAAAACATGGCTCCAATAATTTTGTCCAAAATGTATATCTCGGGATTATTCTACATTATAAATAGCAATATATATATAGGCCTACATTGTAGTTTCCAACTATAATTTTTCTTCATACAGTAGTGTGTAAATTAATGTGAGCACTGCTATTATTTTATACTTTTCTCAGTTGGAAACACAATTATGTTATTTGTGGTGGCCATTTTGGTTAACATGCAATAACTTTAAACCAAGCATTGTGTCAGCACTTGTGTACATCTTTACTTTGAGTATTTAGAGGTTATATTTGATCCTTTCCTGAGTGCAAGATAAATATTGACATCTGTAGTTTTGTGAATGCTAGTACAGTTTTTTCAAGATGGATGTCACGCCAAGAGAACAAGAGAATATTGGAACATTAAGTTTGCACACCACTTTTACACAAAGGGAGATGGTAACGGAGTGCTGTGTAAGTCTGGGGGCAGTAAAAAAATATTTTAAAAGAAACAAGAAAAATTGGGTCGGTTAAAGTGAAGCTAGTAGGAAAATGTGGATGAAAGAATAAGACTATCGTACAATATGAGGCTTTTTTTAAATCAGAAACAGCAAAATAAATCTCCGTAAAACAGGTTTTGATCTACAATGAGTTAGCAGAAGCTGGTGTCACCATTTACGACACAACAATACTAAGAAAGCCCAAAGAACAGGGAAGAAAGGCCCTCCGATATCAGAAAAAGCAACTTCTGACTGCTCCTTTGATAAAAAAAAAAAAAGCTTCTGTGGGCCAAAAGATAAGCCACTGGGAAAAAGAATATTGTAGAAGGGTGTTGTTTTCAGATGAGACACACTTTTAAGTGCAGAGACAGCAATCACAATACGTCAGAAAAAGTGAAAATGAAAAACTTACGGCAGCCCATATTGATCAAACAGTCAAATACCTCCAAAATAATATGTTATGGGGCTGTTTTTCCTATACAGGCACCGGATCTCTGGTAGCAATTGAAGGAATGATGAAAAGTCAAAAATACAAGGAGTTACTGGAAGAAAAATGGCCTAGAGAACTGGAAAAAATTTATCCCAATGGCAAAGCAATCTTTCAGCAACATTCAGCCCCATTCCATAAACCAAAGGTTATGATGAAATATTTCAAAGACAAAAATTTCACGTGCTTAAAATGGCCAGGGAACTCACAAGACTTGAACCCTATTGAAAATTTGTCAGCCATTTGTAAGTCCAGACTTCATAAGATGAACTGCACAACCAATACAAAGATGATAGAAGCAGTAATTCAAGTATGGTTTCACAATGACCAAATCAAGGGAAACGGCTACAATCTTATAGATTCCATGCCAAAACGACTTTAACAAGTTATTCAAGGCAAAGGGGGGCCATACTTCATATTTAAAAAAAATACATTGCTCATATTATTAACTATTTTAAGCTTTATTGGGTAAAAAAATATTTTTTGAAATTCATCACTTGTGTTTACATTAATTCGTACACTACTTTACATATAAAGGAGAATTGGTGGACCTATTTTTGTTCGCTTATAACTAGAGAACCACTCAACTGATTTGGATAAGTTTTTTTAAAATAATTTGTAGGATTTTTCTGAAAAAGTTTCAAACTATTGATCAATGATATATGTTTTTATAAATCTGAGCTTAAACGTTAAAACTAATACAATCGATGATTTTTTAATACACATTTCCTAGTTTTACTTAAATTAGAGCTTTAAGACTAAAATCAAGTTAATACCTATTTGTGTTGTTAAGAATGTGTCCATTATTCAATTTAAGTAGGCCTATAGTTATACTGTTGAAAATAGTAGTTATTCGTTTTCCATCGACATTTTATAACTAAGGAATAGCTTCAACACTTAATACTAATTTATTTCACAAGACCACTTCCTTAATCCTGACAACGCTGGGCACTTTGCAGCTATAATATGAGAGGGTATATTTGATTTTTTTTTTCCTGTTTCTCAATTTATATCGGTAAAAAGAGAAACAGAGACTAGCGATCTGACTCATTTTAACTGAGTTTTAAGTTAACTGTGTCTAAAAAATACTATTAATCCGACGTGTAATAAAAATCATTAGATAATATAGCTCAACTTGTTTAATTTATATCATGTAATTAAAACTACGACCCACTTAGTTCACCACGTGGTCTAACGCGCTATACTCGCAGTAGACTAGACGTCTGATGACGGGGAGATTGAGGTTAGAATCTCGGTCAGGTGTATTGAGGTTTTTTCTTAAATGGTTTTCCACTCTCCTTCCACGCAAATGCGAGTACACTTTAACTGAATATAGCCTTCCAAATTCCTCAAAGTTTAAACCATTAGCGTATTTAGTACATAAGTGTATAACCAAAAACGGGTAGTAATACGCGGTGATAAAAGAAACAAAAAAAACCCAACAAAACTATGAACCTTATTTTTATCACCGGGCTCAGGCTATGCGTAAGAAAGAGGAAGGAAGCCTTTTAAAGGTAATATACATGCAGTTGTGTGGAAAGAGTGGGAAGCTATTTTAGGGAAAAACACCCTCAGTAAACTCAACCGGGATTTGAACCCAGACTCCTGCGTCACCAGCAGACCAATCTAACACAATAGTTAGGCCCTACGCCTTACAACATTCAACCACTGAAAAGGGTAACTATGAGCTGTTTTATGGTAGGAGCTTACATTGATTTAGTAAATTATAAGGAAAATATTGTTTAAATGAAGAATATATTTAATAAAAATAAGTATTAAGTATTGTTACTGTCCAGTGTCCATGATAAAAATAGGCATACTTTCGGTAGAACTATATGTAAGAGCCATTATTTTTTGTATCGAGCATTGATTAAAAATATAAGTTGTGTTTTGTGTGGTGGTAAAAATACTACCATAGTAGCAACTTTCAATAACATGAAATAATTTAAACTATGAACTATTTTTATAAATGTAAATAAGTAAACAAGTTAAAAATGTTTTAAATAAATTTTCTTACAATATTTTTATAAAAGCTACTTACATTTCATAAATGTTTATTCAAATACAATTATCACATAATATGTGACATGGTATATTGTGCTACAAATTATCCTTGGTTAAAATGGGCGTTTATCGAATCCTTCACTTTCAAAAAAACAAATATGAAAAGACCCACTCCAGTGGTCGAATAGTCTAAGTGTTTTAGTATCACAATCTACTAGACTGTCGGTGATGAGGAGGTCGGGGTTTGAATCCTGGTCGGGTGTAGGCTAAGTGGTTTTCCTTCAATGGTTTTCAGCTCTGCCTCCACACACATGCGTGTAGACTTCCTTTAGATTCAATCTTCCTCATGCCTAACAAACTAGTGTAATTAGTACATATTGGTATAGCTAAAATGCATGGTAAAAATAAACTAGTATACATGTTTACAAATACACTGGCGTTTTTAATATGATATATTTGAATAGTTTCTAAAATATTTCTAGGAGATGCTAACTTGTTAAATTAAACTACTTAAAACTCTTTCTTTTGGTGGGAGTGTATTTACTAACATGTCGTCCCCCTTACATACTCTCCACCACCCACATGAAGAATCTACCCAGACAGTTAAATGCACCCGATATTTCAAGAGCCCGTAGCGCTCCGCGTGGGAATTACAACTATTACCACCAGGACCTAAAGCCAAGTTAGTAGTAGTCGATTCTAATGTTTAATGGATGAGACTAGACTTGACCTAACCGTCGCTTGCATTTTCTCCCCTCAATTTACGAGGTCGAGGTTGGCCGCGGTTTAAAGTAACCAGCGTTCTGAAGAGAGAAATGTGTTGCCTCTGAAAGGGAAGCACAGCTCTCTGTGATGGGGAGCCGCAATTGAGATTATTGCTGATTGCTAAAGCTACTGACAAGTGTACTTCTTTTGTTCACACGGTGATCTAGTTTTATCGTCCTCCCACAGCTAAGCTAACTAATACAAATAGATCCAAGCGTCACATCGTACTTTGGTGGACAGTACCCTACCTTAAGAAAATAATTAAAGAAGCCAGTGAAAAAATTTTGCCATATTAAAAAAAATTACCAATTTTAAAAACTATTATTTTAAAATGAAAGAATGATAAAACTGAATCAAATGTCACTGTTAGTAAATAAATATTGCAAGAACCCACACCTCGATGAGTTTGATGATTCAAACGTAATATTTTTTCGCGGTTAATCGGTCGTAAGTTGGACTCTACAGATAATATGTATTTCGTCTTCAAGTGTTATTTGAATATTAAGGAGTATAATTATTTAATCAAACTGTTTGGTTGAAGTCCAACACCTTAGCTTGGTCAATAGTGTGTCTAGCTATTGAGCTAGGGGTCCCAGCCTTGATTTTTAGCATGACCAAAATATGTATAGTTTGTGAGATGTGAATTTCTTATTTATTAGTGATGAATGAAAGGTTGGGGTTTAAATTTAGTGTATTTTATATATTTATGATAGTTTATAGGCTCTTAATAAATCCAGTCTGGTTCAAAACCTGACCTGCCTCTGACCTTAAACACCTAGCGCTAGCAAACTAGACAAAAATATACTGACAGATTTATCTGTGTGTTCTCCGGTGTGGGTTTGATTATAATTAACTATCCGTATTTCTATAAATAAAGTGAAATTATTATTATTAAAGGTTAGGCCTATCTTTAACATTCATATAATATGTCCCTTGACAGACACTTAATCATTACTCTTGTAGCACTCTATGTACTTTTTATCAATAATTAGCAGGCACTGGAGTGGGTACATAGGTCTAGTTTACATTATAGGTGTTTACGGACATCATGCTTTATATAAATGGGGGCATGAAAATATCATGTCAAAATTATTTTAACGCATACACTTGAATTTAAATTTTCCAGATATTATTTGGTTAAGATATCTACATCAAGTTAAAAAATATATTGTCTGATTAATTCATATTAAGAGAGTCACATAATTAGTTATGGATACAAATATATGCTAACATGAATATTAAAAAAAGGTGCCAAACTAAATTAATAAAATTATATATTTAATAACACATTTTTGTGACCTATAGAGCCACTGAGGTTAAAAGTAATGCCAATTTTATTGGTCCTGTACTCGATGAAACCAAAATCCTTATCTTCACCTCCATGTAATAGAGGGTAGGCAACGCTTACGGTTACCGTAGGAAGGGACCATTTAAATGCCAGGAAGCATTCTCCTTCTCTAAAGTCATCTTGCCCTTGGACCTTTCAGAGGTCAACGACATAGGATGTGGAAAGCTAGAGGAAACCACCACATTAAAAACTGTGGTATCCCTCTTCTCAATGGCAAAACTTTCATAAACATGGTCGTTCATGAGAAGAAATATTCCTGGGTAAAATTCTCACAATCGGATATCTGGGTAGGCGCTATCCCAAGTGAAAATTACGTCGTCATAGCTAGTAACAGCAAGTGGAAGAAGGAAACATCAGGTTTGAGGATTGGGACTTGGAGTGTAAGAACGATGAATAGAAAAGGGAAATTAGCGAATATGAATAAAGGATAATGTCAAATACGATGGTAGGGAGAAAGGGAGGTGGAACTTGGAGAGTACAAGATGATTTATAAAGAAGGTGAGAAAAAGGAAGTAGGCGTCAGATTGATGTATTGGAAAGTAGTGGATAATATTATAGTTAAGGTGATGCCTGTAGGTGATAGGGTTCTGGCAATCAAGATATTGAGTGACTTGGTGGATACCTTGATCTTTCCAAGTGTACATGCCTACGTTCGCGCAGATGAGGAAGATGTGGACAGGATATATGAACAGATAGAAGAATGTGTACAAGGAAAGCAGAAAAGATCAAGTAAGAACGGTGATGAGAGGCAAGAGAAACAATGTGGTGGGGAATGTAAGGAGAGATAATATAGTTGGAGAGAATGACCTAGGAAGACGAACACAAAAAAAAAGAACAATTGTAAGAATTCTCTAAGAACCTCGATCTCTGGATTGCCCACCCCTGATTCAATAACCATTGACGAAGGTTCTATACTTGTAAGAGCCCTGATGATATAAACAGGTATCACATAAACTTCACTATTACGAACCAAAGGTTCATAAACACCATTAATTTGGGGGATCATTTCCTTGAGCGAAAGGCGATTCAGACCACAACATACTGGTGGTAGATAAAAAAAAACACGGCTGAAACATGTCAAAAAATAACAATCTATAAGGAAGTTGGATGTGACAAAGATAAATAACGAAGACGCTGAGGTCTATACAAGAAGTTTGAAGGAAAAGTTGGAAATATCAAAGCAGAGTATGGATATATCTGAAGAACGGGATACCATAAGGGACTCTATGTTAAAGACGTTAGAAGATGACATATGAGAAGAAAGAAGAAGAACTAAGGAGTGGATCAAGCAGAATATGTTGTATGGAAATGAATGGACTTAGGGGATTGAAACATGACATATGGAGAAAAGAGAAATTACAATATAGAAAACTGAATAACGAGTTGAGAAGAATGACTGAGAGGGCTAGCCAGAGAGAATTGGAGGGAGAGATGGTGTAAGAATGGTAAAAACAAGTACACATTAAATTAATGTTCACAACACTAAGTGTTTGACGAAGAAAGACCCAAGGGAAATAAGCAAGCAAGGAATGCTAAGCAAGCAGGGAAGGCAAGCGATATGGATGCAATACATGAAGGAGATATATAATTCTCAGGAGATAATGGAGAAGTGGTGTCGGAAGACAAGATGAAATGCAACAAGGAGGACTGAGGACCGAGGATAGGATTATGGGAAGTTGCGAAAGTGAACCAAGAACTCAAGAAATAAAAATCATTGGAATGTGATTGAATACCATCTGAAGCACTTAAGAACTTAGTGAATGGTACAATAACAAGGCTGACCAATCTAGTAAATAAGAATTTGGCCGATTCATCTACTTAAGACCATTTTGATTCCCTTATCAAAGAAGTGCAACGCCAAAGAATATAAATACTATAGGACAATTAGTTTTAATATGTAATATTACCAAGGCTGTGATAAGGATAGTGGTGAGAAGAATAGAAAGGAAAATAGAGGAGAAATTGGGAGAATATCAGTTTATTTTTAGGGATGCAGTTGAGTGTCTGAGAATAACGGCAGAACGAGTGTTGGATATTGTCAAAGAAATGTATGTTTGACTGGGAGAAAGCCTTTAATAAAATGGACTGGAGTATGCTGCTGAAGGTTTTGAGGAACAGTGGTATAAATTGAAAGGTTAGAAGACTGATAAAGCAGATGCACACATGATACAAAGTGGTAGTGGGAGCGGAGGAAGATGAAACGGAGAGAGGAGCATTTTTAAGAAGGGTGCAATAGAGTTGTATACATCCCCAGTGCTTTTCAATGAATACGCCGAAAAGTTGAATGCGAAAGCTCTAGAAATAGCAGGAGGGGTTGTAGTAGTTGGAAAATCACTAGAACCCATTAAGTACGTAGATGATCAAGCGGTGATAGCAGAGTCATAAGAATAATTGTGGGGCATGATGGATTGTATTATATGAGTGGGAAAGGAATGACCCCCTCAATACACTGGATGAACTCAAGAACTCAAAACTAAAGCCCCAACCTATGAAAGCCAAGTTGATCGCCTTTGTCCTCAAGACCACCGATGTGATTCCTACAAAAGCCAGAATTGTTTATATTTTTAGGAAACAACTTTAAAAATAATTAATTATCTGAGAAATTGTATAGCCACCTAATTAAATAGTGATGAATTTAAAAAATATTTTTTGTTAGACATACAAACTATCCTTGATTTTTATATACTATTATTACAATATATATTAGGTCACAGCCATTTTAAAAAATAAAGTAAGCTCTTTTATATGATAATGCAAGCTAGAAATAGTTGCAAAATCTCAATGTCAAAGTTCCACTATTAATTACTGAGTAACAAACTATTTAAGATAGAAACATTCACGCCACATTCCGATAATGAGTGCTCAAACCGCAAGCTTGATTTGCAAATCCAGAGAGTATATTTTCCACTGTAAGACTTCACGAAATGTAAGGACGGACGAGTCAAAAGATAGAATTAGATTAACTTACTGTGAAATGACATCCTTTGAAACCATCTGAGCTTCACTAATGTAATCCAGGTAAAATAAATAAAAATGTGAATGTAATCAAGTTGAGAACGGCCAGTGAGACTATGGATAGAGATGTAATAAAGAAGAACAAAACGAACAAACTTAGGACTTAACATTGTATGAATCATAGGTTTCCACTGGTACCACAACCAACTTACTTTAAAATTTTGTATCACTAATTATTTTGATTAATTAATTATAAATAATAATGTATTAGATATGTTTGACTCACATATCACTTTTTTAATGACGGGTCGGGTCCAATATTTCAACAGTTAATATGCCGGTTATATTATTTTGTTCCTCAGTAACAATACACTTAACTACTCAAAACTAATCTAAAAAAAAATCTGGTCTCCTTAGATACAGGTAGGTAAGTCTTATAACTAACGATCTATAGGCCACTATTTTTTTAAAATAATTACAATATGTACTCGCCTTAGACTTTTTGACTATTTATAGTCTTATATTTAACCAAATTAATTTCTCTATGCGTAATTACTAGCTTTTGCCCGAAACTTCGCTCACATTGATGTTATTTTCTAATAACATGTTAATCAAAACAATAATGTTTATAATCTCAGAGTTTTTAATTTCTTGCACAGAGAATTAATCACACACAACGCTTGAGATAGAAACTACCACAGTGAAAATTTTTGAGTTGATAAAAGATGTTTCTTTGAAATAAAAAAAATCAATGTAGTGTAAATATTTCTGTTTTAAGATTGGACGCACAGAATATTTGTATTAATTGAAGGAAATAAACTAACACAATCTAAGGCAAGGGATCTTTGTAAACGACGTTAGTGTGTAACCCTCGTAGCGAACGGTTACATGTACACTGTACTCCCGCCACTTTTAGGGTTTGACCTTGAACTGTGTAGTGGTCATCGCATAGTAAACCTTGCTAAGAAATTACATCCATTTAAACTGGAAGGACAGGTCTGATAGTATCATGGGGCTTTTTTGGAATCACGACCCATTCTCCAGTAGTGCAACCTGCCACGACAGTCGCCCCTATGATAAGGTTCTGCAGTGTGTTTACCTGTAAGCGGGTCCCACTATATAATTCAGGCGGGCTCAAATTTAGCTGCAAAATTATGGCTGCTAATATTTTAATCGAAGAACATGGTCGGGTAATCCAAATGAATTAATGGAATTAAAAATTAGGCAGGGTAATGCCTATGGACATGTAAGTTCGGGATTGCACATTGAACTATTCTAAAATACGGTCGTCAATTTTAATACCTGATGCATATGTGGATATAGAATAGCTTACTTTTATAACCATGAAAGAGGCTTTTTTTTTTGCAGAAAATGTATATCGGGATAAATAAAATGGACAAATTCCTGGATATCTTTGTAACGGGCTAAATTGGTTTAGCCCTGTTAGACCTCAGAATATGAATATTAACTGCTTGAAGCAAGCCATCACCATTTTGTAGTGATATACTGTTTCTACATACTCGACTTGTAACTCTTGTTTACTTTGTTTACATACCCTCATCGTGGATTTCTGCCTCGAAGACCCCCGCCCCATCAGAAGAGGCGTCGCAGCAATAGTGATTGACAGCGCCTATAGATAATGTTGCTCCGCACTCATCAAAGTTCACGAGTCGACTGAAAGCAACCCTGGATTTGTTGGTCCAGCGAGTCAACCTTCTAGAAGTAAATGGAATTTCCCCCACTTCTTTTCACCGGTCACCTCTTCATGCCTAGCTGTGGATACTATATATTCGCCGGCTCGCTTGAAAAATATATGACTACTATCACCAACCTTCCACGGAACGGACGTCGCACTTCGAGGAAACTAGCATATATTGGTGAACATGCTGCTTACGGCGACAGCCCAGCTCGATAGGAGGAAGTAACAAGGACAGATACATATATTTAATAACTACGGAACAATTAGGAGAGGCCTATGTTTTTGGATAGGTCTTATAATTAATTATTTGTTACCTCGGGAACATTATCTGCATTATTATATTTGTTTAGGATAGGAATTCAGGTTTTCGCCCCTCACGCGTATCTCCTGCTGAGTCCTTGGACCAGCAGTTATAGGGAATACATCCCGCGTCTCCCCTATGTGGCCATTTCTCAATCTCTGGGGTAGCTAGCTGGGATAGCGATAGTTCTGGTCATTAGTGGGCCTGGAAATGATACCTAGTTAGGTATATTATTTATGTGGAACTCCGGTTAGGGAGTTCAATCTGTGGGCCGTCACTGCCCACCAGGCTTGGCTCACGGTATTGTATTTCTTGTTTTACTTTGCACTCCCGTTGGGGTGGACAACCCGTGGGGGCGCTTCTGCCCCTCTGGCACGGCTCCTGTATTAATTGCTTTGTATTATTTTACTCTTGTTGAACTCCACTTGGTGGCTCAACTGGAGGGGCGCTTTCGCCGACCAGGCTTGGCCCGTAATGTTAAATATTTTTCTTGTAAAGTAACCTTGCCCTCCATGTGAATGTTTCTTTTGGCTCATGTATCTCAGGTATTCATGATGATTGAACTTGAACTTGCCTTATTTATTAACTTGTTGAATGTTTACGGTCAACGCATGATGTTAACGGATGTTTTCTAGGTATCTTATTTGTCCTAGTACGTCCATAAGGCGCTTCACACCCCTTGTTGACCTTGATATATTGCCTAGCTACCTGATTGCTAACCAAGTATATAGACTGTACTCATTGAGATTATGTGCCTATGATATTCCATGTACTATCGTTTCATTAAATCTTATTATGTTAACTTATCCTTGGCTCTCATTTATGATATGTATGTATGTGTACCAACATCTCCACTATAACTGTGATACAAACACCCCTCCCCCCCTTTTTGAAGGGACAGGAAATGCGAGATGGTGCATCTTTGACCACGACGCGTGTTGGGAGCTATTAAGGGACACCTTGCTTTCGTGTCCTGAGAAGACTTAATTGCTAAGTTTCAGCAATATATCGACACAAAAGTCTAGTTCTTGTCTTCCACAGCAGATGCAAATGTTGGTTGACATGTAAAGTTTCACAGCGTGGGTATATGTAAGATCTTTCAGGTAGGCGATGACCTCGTCAGCTCTAGTGAATCTCAGAATTGACGGTAAAGTTTGTCTGAGGTCTATTGTGAATAATATGGTGACGCCTCCTATGACCACATTGTAGCTTCTGAGATATATCAAAGTTTTATCTAGAGCATCAATATAGGTTTTATGGGGCGCCATTGTACTCTCATTCAATAAAATAAGATATAATTTTTGTAGTAATTTTTATATGAAAATTTGCTTTGTTATGTTGCACGTAGTAGTTTTTCGTTAGAAAAATGCTAAGGTAATTTAAATGTAAAATTCAGTGTTCTTCTCCCATTAACAAAGTAGTAGCTATACCAGATGATGTCACAGAAAAGGCAACAAATCCCTCAAATATTAGCTAAGCCAATAATAAATGACGTAATTAAAAATTATTCCCTTTACCTTCAGGCGCATCTTAAAATAACACTTTGTCTACTGGCTTTCAAACATTCTATAATACCTATATGATATGGTATGTTGTTCTGTGTTCAATAGAGGCTTGTTTATATTCAAAGTTTATAATAGAAATTACCAGCCTGTTTATATTCAAATTTTACAATAGAAATGACCTGTCATTTGTCGTCTCTTTCAAATAGTCTCTATAGAATATAAATTGGTACAAAATGTCGTGTAGAAGAAGACTCAAGTCCTTCACGGTCTTGTCTGAGCGAAATCTTACAATTTGTTTGAGTTCATTAAAACTTCTATTAAAATATTTTCATTGAAGTCCAACTTGTCTACCAGTTGCTCTGTTATTATTCTATCAATATCACCCGACATGCTTTTCCTGTAGGTGAACCAACGTGCAAGAGGATCTGTCCCTTGAGAAATTTTAATATGATAGAGAGCAAATATCTGAGTGAAGAAAAAAAGTGTCACAAATTATATTTTGACAAGCTACTGCTCTAGTGTGAATAATTCTCTAAGAGTTCCAGTGCTTTGAAAAATAATTGGTAAGAATGGTAGGCTTCGTTGTTCTCGATACCTAAGTTTTCAAATTAATTGGGACCTCTGATGACATGGAACCGCATTCTCAAATAATAACAAAATATTGTATCATGGTGTACGGTACATGCTCGCCCGAGGAAATCATCCGTAATTACTCCGGGGTTGTTTCTCAAGAGAAACATCTTGCTTTCGGCATTGGAAATTATTAATTTTCCCAGCTTTATATGAAGCAACCTCATTATAAGTGAGTGTATTCACAAAGGGATATTAAATGACGCCAGTGATATTACTTGTAAAATATATACCTTGTCCATTTTCAAGATGGACAAATAAATGTATAATAGTATGAATAATCTCAATAGAAATTGTATCCCCTCATTGCTCAAGTTAATACTAAACGTACCTTGATCACTGCCCTTATTGTTGTATTTTATACATATTTAATGGCTTTGATGAAACTGCACAGATACACAGCTTCACATTAATGTGAAAATTGAACAAATATCTATCTCCAAGGCTCAAGAAAGGACCGTGGTTGATTGTCCTCCACCATCAAGATGCCATCTACGATATTTGGGATATCCATCATGCCCATCAACGTAGCTCTTTGAAACCTATTTGGATCATTGCTGGATGCACGGAGAAGATCGAATCAAAAGTTTCTTTGGATTTAGTGACCAAGTTATATAAAAAAAATAATGAATTCTGAACTCAATAGGAGAATTCATCATTGATCACGAGCTTTAAGGCAACAGTTTGGAAAACATTAACATTATATTTTGATTTAATTGGTTTGATTAATAGCCTAAGAACTTCCTGCTAAAAATCTAAATAATGTTTAAAAAAATTCATCGCAATCAGTTAAGTTATTCCATAAATTTTAGCTAACAGACATATAAACCAGCACGCCTTTTTTTTAAGTAGTAGAGATTAATACTATTTAAACATGTACTGTACATAATTATAACTAACAAAAGCGGTGTATAGGATATGTAATTAAACGAGTTGTGGTTCTCAAGAGCCTATCCCACGGCTGATCAACCGGGATAATATATACACAAACACATTCAAAGAGGTAAGATAAGTGCAGTCTTCTACAATGTTCATTAGACAACAGACAAATTGGGGCCACAAAAGCAGATTTATTCAGTTTTAAATGATCATTTTTGGAGAAGGACGATATTTGCCTTCAAGCCGGTGGCACCTTTAGTGTCTGTAGATTAATGAATACACTGGTCAACAAAGATTTTGTCCCAAGTCAACTCAAGAGTTATCTACAAGTTATTTTTTCGCTAATTTCAAAACTGGTCTCAGAATTGTTCTATCACTCATAGTTTTAAAGTTACGCCCTCTTTAAAATTATACCATGTGTAAGTGAAATCTCTCTCCAGTGAAGTGAGCAAAGTGGCTAGGAATCGCAGTTAAGTTGGCATAACAGGCTCCCTGCTTTGTAAAAAAACCTTCAAACCTCTCTTCTTTTCAACCTTATGCTGTTCAAGGCCGTGCTAATGAGTAATGTGACATATGGCATATTTTGGACATGATAAATCAGACAGTTGCTTGCTTACTGTCTCAGTCAGCACTCCTGGCCAGTTGGTGGTCAGAGTTCGTTCTGTGAACGCCTAATACTGTGTATTTCTCTGTCATAAGTTGCTATTAATGCAATTCAGTGTATATATTTTTATAGTGTTTCTGTAGCGTAGTATAAATTTTATAGTGTTCAGAACACCAAGTGGTACAATGCCTTGAAATTGTGTTAACCATCCGGACTCTTTTTGCTACATTTGTGGTGAGGTAACATTTAAAAATAGTAAACGTAGTTTTACTCCACTCATCAATAAGTGCTATAAGCTTTATTTTGGTTGCAATATTGGTGACCAAGATAAAAATTGAACCCCTCATTTTGTTGTGTCACTTGTGTCAACTCCTCACGAGTTGGTCAAAGGTTCTCGGCACATAATGTTGGCGTTCAATGATTTGGCGGGAACCAAAAGATCACTCTACAGATTGTTACTTTTGTCTCATAAACATTTCAGGCATCAATTATAAATCAAAACACCGTAACATACCCTGATTTACCATCTTCCATAAAGCCTGTGCCTCATAGTGAAGTAATATTCAAATCTCCATAAAAATTCAATAACTATAATGATATAAAATTTTTAGCAGCGAAGAGGGTAATGTAAGACAATTGGTAATATGATGAGAGTTGAATTAGGGAAAGAATGAGAGTGAAAATTTGAAACCACCCCATTATGAAGATTCCTGTTCACTCTCTCGATCACACATAGGTTACTTACCCAAGGCGGTCGCAAGTGAGAATTGTCCGGAGATTTGAAATGCTATATAAAAGAACAAGCAGAAATTTAGATCAGGAAATTGAAATGGATGGAATCTTTTCTCCTGTCATATGAAAAAAAGAGTATGTGTGGTTGTTTTAAAAGGCAAGCAGACTTTAAGATAATTGAAGAGGCTTGTATTTTTCATAATATGTGTTATTTGGTATGCATAGCACTTGGTCACGATCACAAAACAGAGGAGATGGCGATTATTATTGATTTTCTAAAGCTAGCTTGAAAGCTGTGTTCTCCACAATGGAAATAGTTTCCATCAGTGCACAAGCTCATGCTGCCGAATATGAAAGAAACATAGGTGAGCATGAAACTCCTTCTGGAAAAAATCAAGTATGATGAATACAAATGAAATAGCTGTGGTGACTTGAAATCATTGCTCTTTTGTTTGGACTACAACTTGTTTTCACGAAGTACTGCTGTTTTCTTTGTGAGTAGGACAGCAGAGACCGGCAAAATCACTACACCCAGAAAAAGTGGCAAAAGCGTGCATCAATAACACCAGGAAATAATTATTATTAGCACCGCGTCTTACTACCCGTTCGGGTTATACGCACTTACGCTAATGTGTAATGGTAGGGTGATTGTGAGATGAAATGGAGGACCTACAGTTTAACGTGGAATCCAAACCACGGTGGAGGCCTGGCATTCCTCACATTCACAAGTTGTGATTAATACACATCTCGTCAGAGGTGAAGGAAGGGTTTGGTAATCAGATAAATCTGTGCCGGGACCGAGAATTGAACCCCTTCTGCGAGTAGGACAGCAGAGACCGGCAAAATCACTTACCCTAGAACAGCCAGCGTGCATCAATAACACCAGGAAATAAGAATGTTGTCAATACACCACTTGTCGATCCAAAAAAAGTGTATTTACCTCCACTCCATATAAAGCTTGGTCTTATGAAAAACTTTTTAAAGCAATAGATCGAAGTGGGCTTTGATTTACATACTTAAGACAACAATTTCCAAAGATCAGTGATAAGAGATCAAAGAGGGGATCTTTGTAGGACCTCAAATAAGAGAATTGATTAAAGATGAGAACTTCGACCAGGTTGAAAAGGCTGCGTGAGATTCTTTCAAGAGTATTTGCCGGAACTTTTTAGGGAAACTAAGGCAGACAAATACAAAAATAGTGAGCTATTTATTAAACTCTTACAAGATCATGGGATGTAACATGTCTTTGAAAATACATTTCTTAGATTCGCACCTGGATTTCTTCCCAGAAAATCTTGGAGCAGTCAGTGACGAACAGGGTGAACGGTTTCATCAAGAAATTTCCGGAATGGAAAAACGTTACCAGGGCAAGTTGAGTCCAAATATGCTTGCTGAATATTATTGGACCCTTAAGAGGGATGTTCCAAAGGCAAAATACAGCAGAAATCCTACACTTCTACCTTTTAAGCGAGATAAGCCCTTTACTATATCTGTATTTTGATAAACGTAACACTGTAAAATTTAAATAGGTATTACTCAAAATTCTTACGCGATAGAAAAATTATAAAAATATATTCGAATTCAGCACAATAAATATTATTAGATCCACCTATTTTCGCTTTTGGACAAAAAATATTTTTTTGCTACCCAGTGATATTGTGATCATCTTTGAGTTGTTAAATAATTAATGACACTTAAGGAACGCCAGTAAATGATTGCAGTGCCTCCCTATTTGCTACAGGAAATTGCGGATTTGAGGAAAAGTTTTTTTTTAAATTACACCAAAATTAGCGCTGAGAAAGAATAGTAAAAGCCACAACAATATATCAAAAGAGAAAATCCTCTCTCCGTGTACCTACAAAGATTCAAACCTGAGCCTCTCCATCACTGGACCAACTGATGCTTTATACCTCGTGACCCCTTGTGCGAGTAACACGATAGATGGTCATTAGGTTATTGCTATGGACTATTTTTAGAACAATTTGAAGGAGAGGCCCAAACTCACGCAAGAAAATATAACGCTACGATAATTTTTTACAAATATTGTAACACATTTTTCATTAAAAGAACCAACTAGCTTCAGTCATGAGCTGGGACTAGTTTTATTAGCTGACGGAGAGTGATGAGATATCGCTTTGGATTAAATTTGGGTGATTCATCAGCTCACCACATGGTTCTAATTAATTAGAAAACCAAGATCGTAAAATAAAGGATATTTTTAGCTTCACGTCTCACTATCGGCTCATATTGTACGCCTATATAATAATTAAGCTAATGAGACAGGGATGAGGAAGGTTGAATTTATAGTATGTGCATCCGCATTTGCGTGAAGGGAAAGTCAAAAACAATTTGAGATAAAATCCATTCAGTACACACGACCGGGATTCAAACCCCGATCTTCCTTTCTTCGGTGGTCTAGTATTTCGTAGACCATGCAGCCACCGAAGCAGGCTAGGAAATGTAAATTTGTTTAACGTATCATCAGCTACGATGGTAAAAAAATAAAAAATATCATTACGAAGTCGTTAATTTCTAAGCCGAAATAAAATTAAAGATTTCCACTTTAATTTTGGAAATTATAATTATTACATTTAATATTTATCAACATTCATTTCAAGTTTAAATACACCAAAAGGTTAATTCAGCCTTTAATAAGTGCATTTAAACTGGTCCAAATTTTGGATGTACAGTACAAATTAAAATAGTTTTGTGTAACAACAAATATTGTGATAGTAGTTGCCAAGTACGGCTATGTCCGCATCTAAATATCATGATCTTTAAATATGAAACACGAGAGTTGAACATGGAATCGAACCCTGGACCTTTGGCTAAGCACGCCAATGCTCTTACCACTAATCTATCCAGGAATTTTCCTGTGCCCAAGAGTCATTGATTCTTCCCTCATATATTAAGGCAGAGTCTGTGATGAACGTGTGGAAATTGTCAGCTACATATGAGTGATCAATTAAGATCGCGAACTATCAGATAACCCAACCTAACTTAACCTAACCTTTCATGTGTTAATGAATTGTATTCTTATTTAATTTTGTAGTTTCCTGTGTGACGCTCCTTCTGTTACCATGGACTTCCATGAAATGGAGGGGTGTTAATCCTCAACCTTCCTTACTCTCTCCATAAAAGTGAAGGAGCTAGGCTATTGCTATCGACTAATTATTTCCTTGGAAGAACTCGACCCTGCCGCAACATGTAGCGCTTCAACTTTGACTGGAGTCGAAAATTGATCTGTGTCAGAAAAATTAAATATCTACACACTTCATTTTTCTTGAACCAGTATTATTCACCAACAAACACTGTTTGTAAAGCTATTTTTAATTCATTGGGTTTATGAAGATTGCCAAAATAGCCAACCAAGTGAGTACCACTAAGAGCTGTCTCTTATTTCACGGTTAAGAACAGTTTTGAAGAGGAATGTATGTTATACTACAAATACAGTCCCATTAAGAAGTGTCTCTTGTTCCAAATTAGGTACATTTTTGTCAAGGAGTACAAAAGTAGCCTAAGATTTGGTTGAACATATTTAACTGCTGCAATGTACGCTACGTTTACCATGGAAGATAGGGTTGCTACACTTGATTGTAAATGGAAGACAAGATTGCTACACTTAAGTGCAAATGGAAGACAAGGTTTCCACACTTTAGTGTAGATGGAACGTATGTAAGAAAACCGTTGAAATTGATTTAATGCTAAGTCAAAACTTGGCTATAAAATCTGTTATGAGTAAATTACAAAATAAGTTAGCATCCCTCACCTTTCATTTGGTTTTAATTTATAGGCGAAACTGTTTTTACGAGCTTAAAAAAACACTCTCAAGTTGTGCTACTAACAAAAAAAGATATCTTATTGAAAATATGCATTTAAATAATTTGAAAACAAAGCATGTGAAATAAATGCAAATTTTTGAGAGTCTACTACGATTATTATTATTCTAGTATTTTAAACACCTCTATCTTTCTCTGACATTCAATCACTTATCCAATCTAGAAAACTTAAAGAAAAGAAGAGTGAACGCGGGAGTTTAATGAACCACAAAGAATTGTTATATTTTACATATACTTTTTGTACAAATAAAATATGAGCAATCGTAAGTGAAATTACATTTCCAGTTTTACCGAGCAGCACCAAAAGAGGTAAACTAAGAGTTCACTGGTTCCTCGGTCCTCCACCCACCGCGCTGCCTTCTCAAACAAAAGAGGGCTTGCCAGCACGTTCCCTCTGGGATGTTAGATACCTCCTCCCTTCCCCTCTGCCACCCACCGCACTCCCTTTTCACTAACTTGGCGCAGATAAGAATTTGTCGAGTTCATTTTCGAGAAAATGTATAATGTATGAAATGTTTGTAGCTCGCTCAAGAAACAAGGAGACAACTGATAATCACGAGATGATTATTAAGCTAAATGTTCACTTGGGGAAACTTAAAGTAAGGCCCACTTTATTCTTTGATAACGGATTCAAGCTTTGTTTATAGTAAATACATTAATTATTATTATTGCCAATTGATTAATAAAAAGAAAATACATCACTTATTTATAGCTTGACCTCTTTACAAAATCAAATTTTAAATTTCTCGTCTCGTAATATGTGGTTTGACAGTGACGGGAGCTTATGATTTTAATATCGGCTATAAACAAAGGTGATTTTTTCTAAATGGTTTGCCAATCTCCATCCACAAAAATGTGGGTATAATTTATCAAAATTGTAACTTATACTACTTGCCCTTATTAGTGTATTTTAATTTGGCTGGCCTGCGGGGCTAGACGTGGTGCAAAGAAGTAATAAATACTGTGTATTGATATTGAGCTAATTTATAAGGCACCTTGTATTACTTACTATATTTTACTAAAATAAATTATCAATGTACTCTATTTACACTAACATTGTATGTAATATATAAATTATTTTATTAAATAATAACTTATCTATGTAAATTATTTTTGTATTGTTTACATACATACTACGTAGGTGTTCTTTTATAGGTACTTTTTGACCCAAGATAAATAAAATAAATTACAGTCTAAAGCCGATGGGACCACAATGTTCTGCTAAAATTACGTTACGACCACAAAGATATAATGGTCGTTGCCGGAGAATGGAGATGGTTAGATAATGCATTGCCTAGTAGTAATACATCTATAAATTTTTTTTAATAAACTCAAATTGGTGACTTGGCGGTCTAGGTGTTGCGGGTCTGGGGTTCAATCCTTGGCCCCAGCACAGACTTATCTGATTGCCAAACCCTTCCTTCACCCCTGACAATATGTGTATTAATCACTACTTGTGAATATGTGGAATGCCAGGCCTCCACCGTGGTTTGGATTCCACGTTAAACTGTATGTCCTCCATTTCATTTTAGATTAATTACATAAGAAATTTGATGTATGCATGGTCCCAAAATTATGTTTTGGTCTGAGAGTTGTAGCTTAAAATATTACCGATACCACTAACATTGTTTATCAAAACTATGGTGCCAAAATATTGGTTGAAAACTGAAACGTTTTAGATGGATAAAACCCCATAGTGAGTTTTGCAATGTTATCATAGACTCCTTATTTCATTTTAAAGTATGGATTTAAGGACTTATCAAAGATGATTCTTTCAAATTGATTTATTTCCGATTTTTTTAAAATTTCTAACGATTTTTGTGGGCATAGCATTAATGCCAAATTTCATTACAATCCAAAGTATACATTTTTTACCCAAGATATATCACACACACACACACTCACACACACACGCATATATATATTTATATTTATAAAGATATACATATATCTATACATTATTTATAATGGAAATCGTCGGCTACAAATATTAATATAATCACATTATTTATAATGTTTTAGCAGTTAATTTTGGGCTTATTCGTAAACTACTTTATTACTATTAATTGCCTTTAAAAGATGTACTAAACATATTTAGACGTTTTTTGTCACGCCCAAGCCCCCTGTGATTATTACGTCATCTGTGGGGTTTGATATGATGATTACGCCTGGCCATGTGAGCTAGACAATCTGCTCTACTGCTAAGTTGGAAGGATTGCATTCGTGTATTATCATGTATCTAACACCCTCATAAGCATTTGTTCTATTTAAAGCGAGCTTACATTATAATTTAACAAAGTTATTTCCACAGAAGAGTAAAAAAGTAGAATTTGTTTGCTTTTTTTTTTATCAGCATGTTTCACTGCATGTTATGTGTCTATTGCGATAATATTAAGGGATGAGAAAGATTGGATTCAGAAAAAGTATACAAACATTTGCGTGGAGAGAAATTAAAAAAAATATTTAGTAAAAAATATGCTCGCTCTTGGTGTCCCACTCCCAAAATCAGGTATGAGAGATTGATTCGCTAGTGCTATTGGTGCCCTAGTCCCAGAATAAGGTATGACAGAGTAACTTACTAGTTCTATTGGTGCCCCACCCCCAAAATCAGGTATGAAAGATTGATTCACTAGTGCTATTGGTGCCCCACCCCCAGAATCAGGTATGAAAGATTGATTCACTAGTGATATTGGTGGCCCATGCACCCCAAGAATCAGGTATGAAAGATTGATTCACTAGTGATATTGGTGCCCCACCCCCAGAATCAGGTATGAAAGATTGATTCACTAGTGATATTGGTGCCCCACCCCCAGAATCAGGTATGAAAGATTGATTCACTAGTGCTATTGGTGGCCCATGCACCCCAAGAATCAAGTATGAAAGATTGATTCACTAGTGATATTGGTGTCCCACCCCCAGAATCAGGTATGAAATATTGATTCACTAGTGATATTGGTGCCCCACCCCCAGAATCAGGTATGAAAGATTGATTCACTAGTGATATTGGTGCCCCACCCCCAGAATCAGGTATGAAAGATTGATTCACTAGTGCTATTGGTGGCCCATGCACCCCAAGAATCAGGTATGAAAGATTGATTCACTAGTGATATTGGTGTCCCACCCCCAGAATCAGGTATGAAAGAGTGACTTACTAGTGCTATTGGTGTCCTACCCCCAGAATAAGGTATGAAAGATTGATTCACTAGTGATATTGGTGGCCCACCCCAAGAATCAGGTATGAGAGATTGATTCACTAGTGCTATTGATGCCCCACCCCCAGAATCAGGTATGAAATATTGATTCACTAGTGCTATTGGTGGCCCACCCCCAAAATAAGGTATGAGAGAGTGACTTACTAGTGCTATTGATGCCCCACCCCCAGAATCAGGTATGAAAGATTGATTCACTAGTGCTATTGGTGTCCCACCCCCAGAATCAGGTATGAGAGAGTGACTTACTGGTGCTTTTGGTCTCCTACCCTCCAGAATCAGGTATGAAATATTGATTCACTAGTGCTATTGGTGGCCCACCCCAAAATAAGGTATGAGAGAGTGACTTACTAGTGCTATTGATGCCCCACCCCAGAATCAGGTATGAAAGATTGATTCACTAGTGCTATTGGTGCCCCACCTCCAGAATCAGGTATGAAATATTGATTCACTAGTGCTATTGGTGGCCCACCCCCAAAATAAGGTATGAGAGAGTGACATACTGGTGCTATTGGTGGCCCACCCCCAGAATCAGGTATGAGAAAGTGACTTACTTGTGCTCTCGGTGCCATGCACGTCCGGGCAGGCCTGGTAGCGGAGCAGAAGTCTCGACTCGTCCGTGCACGAGTCCACGATGGAGGGAGGCGCCGAGCACTCGCCGGATCCCTTGTTGTACGTGAAGGTGTACGGAGGACCCCCTTTGAAGGGACACGAGGTGGGACCAGCCTCCGACCGGAACATGGAGATTAGGGTTGCATCCCTGGTATTAGACTGCACAGTCGATCCAGGCTGTCCTTACGGTCACAGTACGCTAAAACAAACAGTCCAGTTACACGCTACATTATTCTAGTCAATAAGAGTACTATCATCTGGTTAGGACAACACGTGATTGCAGTCAATACTCTGGTACTATCATCTAGTTAGGACAACACGTGATTGCAGTCAATACTCTGGTACTATCATCTAGTTAGGACAACACATGATTGCAGTCAATACTCTGGTACTATCATCTAGTTAGGACAACACATGATTGCAGTCAATACTCTAGTATTATCATTTAGTTAGGACAACACGTGATTGCAGTCAATACTCTGGTACTATCATTTAGTTAGGACAACACATGATTGCAGTCAATACTCTGATACTATCATCTAGTTAGGACAACACATGATTGCAGTCAATACTCTGATACTATCATCTAGTTAGGACAACACATGATTGCAGTCAATACTCTAGTATTATCATTTAGTTAGGACAACACGTTATTGCAGTCAATACTCTGGTACTATCATCTAGTTAGGACAACACGTGATTGCAGTCAATACTCTGATACTATCATCTAGTTAGGACAACACGTGATTGCAGTCAATACTCTGATACTATCATCTAGTTAGAACAACACATGATTGCAGTCAATACTCTGGGACTATCATCTAGTTAGGACAACACGTGATTGCAGTCAATACTCTGGGACTATCATCTAGTTAGGACAACACATGATTGCAGTCAATACTCTGGGACTATCATCTAGTTAGGACAACACGTGATTGCAGTCAATACTCTGATACTATCATTTAGTTAGGACAACACGTGATTGCAGTCAATACTCTGATACTATCATCTAGTTAGGACAACACATGATTGCAGTCAATACTCTGGGACTATCATCTAGTTAGGACAACACGTGATTGCAGTCAATACTCTGATACTATCATTTAGTTAGGACAACACATGATTGCAGTCAATACTCTGATACTATCATCTAGTTTAGGACAACACATGATTGCAGTCAATACTCTAGTATTATCATTTAGTTAGGACAACACATGATTGCAGTCAATACTCTGGGACTATCATCTAGTTAGGACAACACGTGATTGCAGTCAATACTCTGATACTATCATTTAGTTAGGACAACACGTGATTGCAGTCAATACTCTGATACTATCATTTAGTTAGGACAACACGTGATTGCAGTCAATACTCTGATACTATCATCTAGTTAGGACAACACGTGATTGCAGTCAATACTCTGATACTATCATTTAGTTAGGACAACACGTGATTGCAGTCAATACTCTGATACTATCATTTAGTTAGGACAACACGTGATTGCAGTCAATACTCTGATACTATCATTTAGTTAGGACAACACGTGATTGCAGTCAATACTCTGATACTATCATCTAGTTAGGACAACACGTGATTGCAGTCAATACTCTGATACTATCATTTAGTTAGGACAACACGTGATTGCAGTCAATACTCTGATACTATCATCTAGTTAGGACAATACATGATTGCAGTCAATACTCTGGGACTATCATCTAGTTAGGACAACACGTGATTGCAGTCAATACTCTGATACTATCATTTAGTTAGGACAACACATGATTGCAGTCAATACTCTGATACTATCATCTAGTTAGGACAACACAAGATTGCAGTCAATACTCTAGTATTATCATTTAGTTAGGACAACACATGATTGCAGTCAATACTCTGGTACTATCATCTAGTTAGGACAACACGTGATTGCAGTCAATACTCTGGGACTATCATCTAGTTAGGACAACACATGATTGCAGTCAATACTCTGGGACTATCATCTAGTTAGGACAACACGTGATTGCAGTCAATACTCTGGGACTATCATCTAGTTAGGACAACACGTGATTGCAGTCAATACTCTGGACTATCATCTAGTTAGGACAACACATGATTGCAGTCAATACTCTGGGACTATCATCTAGTTAGGACAACACATGATTGCAGTCAATACTCTGATACTATCATCTAGTTAGGACAACACGTGATTGCAGTCAATACTCTGGGACTATCATCTAGTTAGGACAACACATGATTGCAGTCAATACTCTGGGACTATCATCTAGTTAGGACAACACATGATTGCAGTCAATACTCTGGGACTATCATCTAGTTAGGACAACACATGATTGCAGTCAATACTCTGGGACTATCATCTAGTTAGGACAACACATGATTGCAGTCAATACTCTGGTACTATCATCTGGTTAGGACAACACATGATTGCAGTCAATACTCTGGGACTATCATCTAGTTAGGACAACACGTGATTGCAGTCAATACTCTGGGACTATCATCTAGTTAGGACAACACGTGATTGCAGTCAATACTCTGATACTATCATCTAGTTAGGACAACACATGATTGCAGTCAATACTCTGTACTATCATCTAGTTAGGACAACACATGATTGCAGTCAATACTCTGGTACTATCATCTGTTAGGACAACACATGATTGCAGTCAATACTCTGGGACTATCATCTAGTTAGGACAACACATGATTGCAGTCAATACTCTGGGACTATCATCTAGTTAGGACAACACGTGATTGCAGTCAATACTCTGGGACTATCATCTAGTTAGGACAACACTGATTACAGTCAATACTCTGGGACTATCATCTAGTTAGGACAACACGTGATTGCAGTCAATACTCTGGTACTATCATCTAGTTTGGACAACACGTGATTGCAGCCAATACTCTGGTACTATCATCTAGTTAGGACAACACGTGATTGCAATCAATACTCTGGTACTATCAACTAGTTGGGACAACACGTGATTGCAGTCAATACTCTGATACTATCATTTAGTTAGGAAAACACGTGATTGCAGTCAATACTCTGGTACTATCATCTAGTTAGGACAACACGTGATTGCAGTCAATACTCTAGTACTATCATTTAGTTAGGACAACACGTGATTGCAGTGAATACTCTAGTACTACTTTCTAGTTTGGACTAGACGTGATTGCCGCTAGTTATGAATAAAGATTTTCCCTTAATATTAATTGCAAACTAGGATGGTTTGATTTTCTAGTTCTTGAGTCTAGTCTAGTAATAAACAACATATTTAAGATTATTATTATTTGATTTTTTCAAATTATTGTTTAATGTCTTGAAAAAATCAAAATATAACAAAATGACACATGCTTACCAATTAAATAGCTATTTTACAATTTCACAACAATAGATGCGGATGGCTTTCGGCTTGTTTTTCGGATTTGCACTTATAGAATCGGTTGGTTAAGGTGCATGCCCATTAATTGCGTAGGTTGGTTTTAAAATTTGATTGATTTTCCCAAGTTTATATGGTCTAGCAGAAAAAGGAAATATGAATTTATCTCAAGACTCGTCGAACAGAAAACGCCGATAAATCTGAAATTTAGTGATTAACATAAAGTTCTTCTCGTGATTACGTTTCTGTTCTGCTCTTGTTTTTCGTCGAGCGTGTAGATTCACAGTATCACAACGCTTCAAAGTAATTTAAGAGTAGTGTGATCTATTCTCACCAAGTTCATTTTCACTTTTGTACGTCAATAAAATATGTAATACTGCAGATATTGTTCTTGAAGCCAACATAAAAACTTATATTTTATAAAAGAAAAATCTAAGATATAAATACACAAAAATGTTATATCGTTTGAACTTCATCTTGAATCCATAAAGGTACAAGATGTTTATTTTGTTCTGTTGACCGTTGTTCTGCACGATATATAGGTGCATGGACAATTCTACAAGTCGCAAAATACTATAAAACGAGACGAATGTTTTGGTATTCACTTCGTCAACTATCAGAGTAAAACTATATACAAATGCATCACAATTGGATAACTTAGAGTTAGATTTTATTTATAAAATGCAGTTGAAGAAAAAAAAGCAACAAAAAGGGTGTACACTTTTAGTTTTGCAAATTATTTTAATATAGTTGGAAAATTACACCGAGGCCCAGAATTCTGACCTTGGACCTTTGGCTTAGACCTCAGAGGGAACGGCTATAATCCGAACTAAGTGATTAAATATATATATATATATTTATATAATCTAAACTAAGTGATTATATATATATATATATATAATCTAAACTAAGTGATTATATATATATATATTGTTTAGCTACAACCATTTACTCCGTGATAATATAAATATAATATAAATACATAATTAAGATTTGAAGGCAGGACTTCTACCTCTCACGGTTAACGGATTGTACAATTGAATATGGTGCAAGTAACAGGATAAACGCAAACCCCAAATCACTAATACAGTGATTCGGATAGCTTCAAGGTAGCCGATGATCTCACACGTCCATCACAGAATCTGCCTTAGACTAGAATTAAAGACTAGCCATGAGCTTAGGAGGAATCCTGGACACACACATTTATATTAATGCTTTGTTTTATATTACGTTCTATTCACAAATGTATTTCAAATGTTTATTTAGTATCTAAAGCTGGTCACAATTTCACGGGAATCAAACCATTGTGCTTTTGCACTTTTCACTGTTCATTTTGTATAGTGTTTCATTTGTTATTTTGAAACCGCGCTGATACGTGCTTAGTTCAAGTTTTGTTTGTACGAATATATTTTACTAAACTTCAACAATCTTTGTGGTCGCACGCTGCTTGCAACGTGTAATGATCCAAGCGAGTTACTGAGACAAAAGTGAAAGTTGGTACAACTTGACAAGTGCAAGTGGACAGTTATAAATAGCGTCAACCAACAGATTATGTGAGCAAATCAATAAAAGTTTATACACACACACATATGTATATTATTTATAAAACATATATATATATGCATGTATATCATTTATACAAACATATCTAATATGTACATTTGTGTGTATGTATATATATAGTTCTATATATGTCCGTATACGTGTATACATGTATATAAATTATACAGGATGTTCCCGGGTTAAACGGCTAAACTTTGGGAAGTGGATCAAAAAACTAACTTAAAATGTATTTTGGAGATTTGCTCACTTTAGCTTGCTTTTCACGCAAACAGAAAAAAAACTAAATAAAAACTCTTTTTTCTACAAAGGTCCTCGGCAATTGCTTAATAGTAATCTTCCTGGAAGATGGATCGGTCGTGCTGAACCTGTGGCTTGATCTCTGCGTTCACCTGATGCCATTATGATTGTTTGTATGGAGAGCTTTCAAGCAAAAAGTGTATGAAGTGCCTGTTATTATTATTATTATTATTACTAGCACCGCGTCTTACTACCCGTTCGGGTTATACGCACTTACGCTAATGTGTAATGGTAGGGTGATTGTGAGATGAAATGGAGGGCCTACAGTTTAACGTGGAATCCGAACCACGGTGGAGGCCTGGCATTCCTCACATTCACAAGTTGTGAAAGTGCCTGTTAATGACCTTCAATCATTACGACAAAGGATAACGCAAGCGTTCGAAGTAACAACAGTCGCACAATGTCGGTCAGCCATTCGATCTGTCATTGATAGGTGCAATGCTTGTCTAGGGGCTGGAGGCCATCAATTCGAACAAAATAGATAAATACAATATTTTATTTAATATCTACCAATTTTTTTTTTTTTGCTGTTTGCTGAGAAAAAAAAGCGATAGCTAGCAAATCTCCAAAATATATTTTGAGTTTATTTTTTGATCCACTACCACTTCCCAAAGTTTAACCATTTAGCCTGGGAACACCCTTTATATAATATATACGCTTAGTGTATTTTATATATATATATATTTCCTAAGGGTCTTATATATATACATACATATATACATACATATATATGTATATATATACATATATATATATATATATATATATACATATATACATATATATATATATATATATATACATATATATATATATATACATATATATATATATATATATATATATATATATATATGTATATAAGATCCCTTTGGAAATAGCTGCTGTGATTTTGTTAAAAATATATTTCTGGGAACTGTTTGATAAGAAAAATAAATTTGTATAGCTGTCTTTCGGTGAAAGATTCGTGGGTTGTTTAGTGAACAACTCATTTTTTTAAATGACTATGCGATTTTTTTCAAAATGGGTGTCTCATAAATTTATTACAAATTAAATAATTTTATATTTTTCTTTAAGCTATTCGTTTAATATATGATATTTGAAAACATTGATATATTTTGAAAATGGTCGTTATTATGTTATTTAAAATTGGTATCAAAGAACTATTTTATATAAGAAAGATAGTCGATATTTTCATTTTTCTTGGTTATTTGGTGTAAATCGGGTTTATAATACCCATATTGATATTAGCATGGTCGGAAGCTTTGCCCTTGTGTAAGACTGGATTTCAGTTAACAGCGAGATCAGGACTTCAATCCTAGTTGGATGTACTGAGTGTGACAATTTTTTTTTTAACGGTTCTCACATTCTCATATTGGAGTAAATTTCCACTAAAATTCTACCTTCCTCACCCCTATTCCATTCACGCGATTAATGTATGCGTATGCCTATAAAAAATGTGCACGAAGACGTAGTGAACTTTCTTTCCATAGTTTGAGGGGGGTCTCTTTCAATTTAAACTATAAGGAGACCACTCTATTTAGTATCTTTATCGTGTTCCACCACGTAGAAACGAGGACAAGTCTTAAGATAATAAACTTATAGTTACGGTAACTACAAAGGCGGTTGCACGGCTTAGGGCACTAAGCTCGTTAGTTCTCTTGAACACTGTTAACCAGGAGGTTGGTGTTTGAATCCCGGTTGAGTGACCTAGGCTATTTTCCAAATTAAATTTCTTATTGTCATTTTAATTGATTAGTAACCATTTTATTGGAGTTGAAATCATTCAATAAAAAAAGTTTTACTTAAAATCTTATTCAGAGCGTCTTACTGTCCATCCGGGCTATTCCCCTTTAGTTACATTAATATATTATAGACAAGGAATCAATTATTTTAAAGAAAATGTACCCGCATTTGTAGGAAGGGAGAGTGATAAAACATTTGGCAAAACAAAAGGCCCTCGTGGCCATCCTGACCTCCCCAGGTATATAAAAACAGAGCAGATGAGATCGACGTTCAGTCCACGTGGCTACCGACGCGACTTTACTACTACTTTCTCTCTACACTAATGCTGGTACACTTTATATAAACTACCGTCTATATTTTTACTCTTATATTAATCCGTGAGTAGCCAGGTTATAAAGTACCCCTAGAAGATGAGCTACTGGTGTATCAGGTTAAGTAACAAGATATTGTCTCCAGCTGGTGTGTGATAACTCGTCTGTCATGAGTCAAGGTGAACAAGAAACAGAACTAGACAATGTCCAAAACAAACAGCTCGTTTATATTCTAGCGTTCTGGGAAGCAAGCTTGCGTTTACTCAAATACATTTACTTATGTACGTGACGTGATACACACACACACACACACACACAAATAAACTTCAATTTTTTTTAACCTATTTAGTTTTCCTTTATTCCCTGTACGTCCCTCATCCATCTCTCCCCTCCTACTCTTGCACATCCGCTTTTGTACCATCCATTCCTCACTTGTTCTTCGCAGTTTAAAATAAAGCACACAACCTTCCGTGTATGTCTCTTGTCAGAATGAGAACAATGCGACACATTTACCTTCTTTTTGTCCCACTTTTCTTGTCTCATCTTTAACCAGCTTTTTTTATTTTTATTTTTTATTTTTAGTTCTTCTCTTACGTTTTCGTCTATCTCCACCGTTTTTTTTTTTTTTTTGCCTCTTCGAATGTAAAAGAACAGAGTGTGTGAACTATGAGAGAAAGGATAGAATAGTAGTAGAAGTAAAAAAAAAAGTAAACCTGTAAGAGAGCATCTTGTAACAACTTGAGCAACTAGAAGAAGCAAGCCCACTTCTGGCGCAAAAGGACTTCCCTGTGTAACTCTCCCACGCAACACTTTTAACAAAATGTATACCGAGACAAAAAAAAAAAAAAAAGACATTCCTTTCTTGGATATACCTCTTGAAGCAAGGAAATGTACTTCACTTATCTGTCGTGAAGTCATGTGCTACAACTACTACTCATTGTTGTTTATTAAGGTACTTTAATAGAGAGGTTCAGGCTCCTTAGCTCAAAGAGTCGTGAGTATTTCTACATAACTTAGGATGGCGGGTTTGACTCTCGGTATGGCTTTAAATCTTATTGTTATTGAAATCAAGGCCTTATCTTTCACAGATATGGAGATTATTTTAGAGTGAAGCAAGCTTGTATGTCATATTGGTTTGGAAAATAAACAATAAATTCACCAGCTTCAGTTGCCGAAAGGTCTAAGGCTCTACTCTTGCATAGACTTGACTACCGGTAATGAGGAGATAAGGGTTAATTAAAATTCTGGTCGGATGTTCTCACGAGGGTTTTCATAAGTATTTATATACTCTCCCTCCTCGCAAATACGGGTACATACCCTTTAAATTATACTCTCCTCTTCCATATTTCATTAGTGTGTGTGTATGGATAGCTCAGATGGGTAATAAGAAACAGTGAGGAAAATACTGTTTCAAGAGAGATATAGTTACTTTTCACGAATTTAGGATGATTTACATTTTTTTGTCAAATTATTAAAATAATGAATAAAACCTCTAAATGTTTTTATCATACTGGTTGTGAAAATACAGCAATGCCTTGGATGTGTTACGAATCATCAAACGTATTCTAACTAAATATTTTGTTCATGTTTGCCTCAAACATAGCCAAGATCAATCAGTCAGTGTTCTTCAGTTAACCAACACCTTTTAAATAATTTGGTTCTAATGATGGTGGGGTAAATACATAAGCTTGACGTGGAGCCAAAACAAGTGTGGTTCGACTCATTCGGAGATAACTAAAATTTAGGTCGACATTGCTTACGATACCCCTGTGTGTCGCTGCCACACTTTTGTAAGACGAGGGGGAAATGCCCACTCTGCCTTTTAACTCCCCTTCAACCTTAATCTTCAAGAAATACCCTTATGTAACATTTAAAAAAACAGTAATATAGCTCAGATGCTTAGAAACTGCAGACTCATCGTATGGGACGTGTGCGCTACGTCACATAAGGGGAGATAGTCTCTAAAGGCTAAACCTTAGTGCTGAAGGACATTCGCAGCAAATACAGGCTAATGGGTGGAGCGATGGTGCTGCTGGTGGGGAACTACATACAAACCTTGCCAGCAGTATCCTGGGTTACCCGAGCCAGTGAAATCAAGGCCAGCTTGAATCATCGTACCTATGGTCGAAAATTCCAAACCTGTCACTAGATAGAAATATGAGAGCCCACCCAAGAGGAGATAGAACTGCTGGAGAAATCACAGACCGTCTGATAGAACTATGAGATAGCAAGATGAAGGAGGTAGAGGGAAATATAAAAATTCCCTCTAGTATGTGTCAATTAGTGAAGGATATGAACAATCTGAATTCAATCACTTATTCCAACCTAAAGAACCTAAGAAGTAAACCTATGTCCCTATGTTATGACTAAAGAGAGGGCTATTTTAACTCCTAAAAACGACAAGAATCAGGAGATCAACAACATCTTCCTCAGAACTTTTGTCTTAGAAGAGATGACCTACCAGTCAGTGGATTCAGTCGTGGAAATGGAGGATGCTGTCCAACACTCAGTATTTTTGCACACCCTCAACCTCCTGTACTCCCTAATAACACACTCCCCTTCAAGGTCAGAGCGCCTGTCATGCTGTTGCACAATTTGAAGACCCAGAGCTGTGCAATGGAACCAGGTTGCAAGTGAAGGCCCTCCAACGTAACGTCATAGAGGTTACCATATTCACATAGGTGTGGTTATAGTGTGGCGAGTTGATTAACTTTTTAACAAGTTACTACAACAACACCCAATAAAAGGTCAATACGGTTACTACCAGATTTAATAAGTTCTAATAATGTGTGACAGATATAGACTCACTGTGACATCACAAGTGGGAGACGACCAGTTCTCAACAAAAGCTACCCCAGCGAACGAGGCAACTCGACTTCGAAGACCAACACAATTCACACTTATAGCACCTTAACCAGTCGACGAGTAAATGAGAGAGGCATCAGTCCAAAGCATACCACCAGGCATTAACTAGCGCTAGTTGTCGTCCAGCGTGATCTCTGATGAATCCCCCCTTTCCCATTTCGTACATTGACAAATTGTATTAGTCCCGCTGGTATAAATGGGCCTGTCCTCGGTTCACGTCTATCTATTCTATTGTAATCACTTGACGGAGGAACTGCGGGAAGAGCTTCACAAGCTCCAACCAAGAATAAGTACAGAAGACCACGATGTTTGAGGCGTTTGAGTCACCTCCTCACCGCAGACTAAGAGGAATATCATAAAGTTTTGTATGTCAATATTTCTGACTCATTTCCCTATGCCCTTCAGGCGTAGTTTATGGCTTTATGCACTACCTTTCTATGTCTATTAGGCTTAGTCGCAACTATTTGGGTCATGATTAGTCTCCTCAGACTATATGACCATGCTGAGGCTAGTTTAAAGAATATAATTTAATATTGGACGAGACCAGGTTATCTATTGCTATGTTTCACGACCTAATTGGGTCACCAACTGACACTTGTCTCTGATGAGTCTGTGTACCGGCTTGCGTTACGCAACCTGTGGAAGTGCTACTAGTCTATAGTAGTGGCCCGCGGGGTTTTGTCTTTAGCGTTTGGTCCTCTTGTGAAGCCTTTAATGTTAGTAATACTGATCACTATTATGGATAGTGATGTTGTCCCATTAGTAGGGTTACAGATTAAAGATACTATTGATTGCTCAGGCAGTACTAATTAGGAAGAGTCCGGCCATAGTATTAGTAGCATCTAGTCTTCCTGGTAGTACGTCTAGTACTGATTGTAATCTTGTAAGTTTTCTAGGAGTTTATAATGTTATAATGCCTAATTGTTTTGACTCTCAATGGAGTTAACTCACGCTAATTAGCTCTTGCTAATTACCTCCCTCATAGATCCTTAAAGTAGGACAAATGTTGGGTGGCTTGGTTTTTGTATATTTTGTTGAGAGCAGTTGCTGCCAGTCTGTCAGTTGACTAATGTTAAATAATGATTAGTATGCATGTATATAGATTTAATTGCCACCACTAAGTTATAGTACCTTGGAGCCGCTGCCTTTATTACATATGATAAGTCAGTATATGTCCTGCTTTAACGAGTTACTAGCTTTCATAATAACTCCTATTACCAATAAGTGTGGGTAATAGGATGTTCTTATGTGCTTCACACCTGATGCTCCTTTGTTGATCTACATATTTATATTATTGTATCCTCTCATATTATTATGGCTAATCGATGGATGGTTTGTTTATTTTCTAACTGTAAATCTATGTACTTCCTAGTGACATGTTTCTATACCAATAAACTGATTTGTTAAACTTGTAAAATATTCTCATTTCTGTTTCTGTACTAATAGTGTTACGCCCTAAATAGTACAATAGGGAAACAGTATTCATACCTCGCATTCCCCTCATTCCTTCATATTTCCCCTACAAGTTTAAGATAATCCCAATCCTCCTGAAAGTCTGCTTTGCAATGATTATCAACAAGACTCGGGCTCAGTCCTTGAAGGAAGTGGGGGTTGATTTAAGGGAAGACTGTTTCTTCCATGGCTATATATATAATGCTTAAAGGTGACTACACCGAGCAGCCTGGTGGTTTTTGGCACCTGAGAGAAGGATGGATATCATTGTATACAAGAAAATACTTTAAAAATAGACAGACACATAAGGAATATGACAAGGCAGTAATGGTTGGGGTTTGCTAACCAAAATTCTCTGACCAGATAATGACAGTACAGTAAGAAAGTGGGTTTGCCAATTAAAAACTCCATGAACAAATGGCAGTTAGAAAGGGGACCTATCTAGGAAAATTCCCCAACCCGGACTTAACAGAGATACGTATGTTCACCCTCACAAAGTGTTTCTCGGGTAACTAAGAGACATTCGATGACAATCAAATAATTTCTACCAGTACACCCATATTTAAAAAAAAAGTAAGCCCTCATTGACTCAAAAATCGACAAAAGATACGAAACCCAAACTAAGCAAGGGCTATTGGCTGATAAATTATAATTGGTTTATAAATAGTCGGAACATATATTGTTAATTTAAAAAATGTATAGTTATCCATCATTAGCTAATGACATGAATGGTTTCATAGATTAATTTTAGTTTATTACAATCAGCCAGAACACATCTGGTAATCTCTCAAATTAATTAAGATACACCACATTTGACCAAAAATACTCCATAAAATTTATTAAAGTAATTATAATAAGCCGTTATTATTCATAAAACGCAGTACTAATTCTACAACTAATTAGAATAAGCTACTGCTAGAGAGAAAACCTGGTGTTATTTCTAACACGATCTATACTAACGTTCAATTAGCTTAGAAACGAGACGTTATTTCTATTTTTTTATTATAATTCCTTATTAGCGATCAAACGTGATATTATTTCTCTAATTATAACACAGTGAGTTTAGCCTGCACTATGTATGATTAACACCATGAGGTTAGTTAAAAAAACTTACAGCCAAGAACCTTGATTAGACAAATGAAATATCGGCTGGTGTCGGGGTGTGAACTTGGAAACCAAACCCGGGGGGAACCTTCCTGGCATATCTCTAAGTCAGCTCTACTATGTGAGGAGTCCCCTTTACGACCACGTACAAGATCCCCTTAATTTCTTCCGCTGTCACATACCTCCACTCTACTTCATGCTTCACACACTCGCGAAAAAAACCTGGATTCATAACACATAAAACTTCATTTGAGAGGAAACATAAACAATTTTATAATTATATACAGTAAGCCCTCGACTTACACGGACTAGAGCTATGCAGAATCGTAGATACGAGGTTGCGGAACACTTTTACTAATGACTTGCAATGCCATCTATCAAGCACCACTTTAAACACTATGGATGGCGTTATCAGTAAGCTGAATACCAGTTGATAGTGTAATTGACATTCTGTTTGTCACTAGCATGAGCGCAATATTTAGTTTGTTAGTGAATATAAGTAGTGCTCATTGTAAGCAAAACTTTTTAATTATATACTAGATTAGATACCGAATAAAGTTTAGTTTAAAAATATATTTCCCTTTTTAAACAACACCTGTTTGGATTTCATTATCTTATGAAACAACCATATGAATAAAAATACTTTGCAACTACACACCATTTGACCTAAATTGTTTTTCAACTTGCGCGTAAATCCTCTTAACGAACTAGCAGTAAGAGACTGTAATTAGTGTTTATTGTAGGTTTAGGTGAGTAGTTAGCAATCTTGACCGACTTATAATGGTAGAGTTATATAAATATGGAATGCACCAGATATAATTTTACAGTGTAGTTCTCCATGCTTCATCCATAAAAGTTTTTGTCTAGTTCCCTAAAACCTCTAAATACATTTATTGTTCACAATCTAGTTTTTTCATAGTATTTTTGACATAGAAAAGTACGAGTATGAACTTATGTGGGCTATATAACGCGCGTAAGTTTAGGAAATGACAACATAACCCCAGAAATGAGGACGCGATATTTTAATTACTATGCTAGATCTCATCTGCAAGTGTGTCCGAGAGTTATACACTTGATATCATCCTTGAGGGAACTGGATGGTTACTCTTAGAAAACAGCGTTGTCATTTTCTCGTTTTCGTGTGGTCAGTCTCCCCTCAAGTATAAGATACATTTTGCAACGCTGGTTAGTCGAGGTTTCCAGTAGCTCCTTCTTACCCCAGCACACAACCTTCACACATAACTGAGAACGAGGATATTTGACAACAACTTACCGAGAGAGAGCTAAGATAAAGTTTTTCTCCATAAAACCTGCAGTTCCCTCAGCAATGAAATTGGGCGTATGGTGTAAGACTTGAGTGATTATTATCAGCGTTAACGGGAAACTTGAGGTTTGAGAATTATCTGGGCGCAGTTAAAGGGCAGGGTGGAGATATTTTTCACTATTTGGGATATTACTGTGGTTTATACACCCTCTCTTTACTACAATGCTGGTCTATTTTCAATAACAACATTTCTAAATTTTGTAAAAGATCGTTAATAGTGCGTGTTAAAACGTATTCATTTAAAGATCATCAACACATTGATGTTTAAATATGACACTACCATGACAATATATAAAATATGTGATCAAGGTTACAATAATATTTTTACAGCTAAACATGTTTATACACTCAAACTGGATTAAAAGTAACCACTACGTAGGTCTATGGTGGGCTAGATCCTAGAAGACATCGTAATACATGTGATCTGAAAATAATAGTGAGATATGTTTGATTATAGTTAACTACAATATAAAGTGAGCTGGAAATAATAGTGAGCTGTTTGAATATAGTTAACTACAATACAAGGTGAGCTGGAAATAATAGTGAGATATGTTTGATTATAATTAACTACAATATAAAGTGATCTGGAAATAATAGTGAGCTGTTTGAATATAATTAACTACAATACAAGGTGAGCTGGAAATAATAGTGAGCTGTTTGAATATAATTAACTACAATGTAAGGTGATTTTGAAGTAGTTTGGATATAATTAACTACAATATAAGGTGATTTTGAAATAATAGTGAGGTATGTTTTAGGTCACGTTTTTTATTTCCCCTACTGATTATTATTCAACCTATTTGCACTTTTCCTTTGGGACAAATATATTACTGTTAACTTATATCCAGCATAGGCCATGTTCACTCTTTTCCTTTTTTTAATGGTTAAAAATTAAAACAACAAGAAAATTAAAAACAAATTATTAAAATTTTAATAAAATAAGCCGTTATTAATTTCCATTAATACATTTTAATATAAATGGTTTTATTTATGTTGATATTTATACTCGTTGATCTGTCTATAATGTTCTCCAAACCCAAAATAGCTTATTTCTATCCACTTTGGTTGCTATAGTAAAAGTCATAGGTGATTTACGACAGGTTAATGTTTTATCTGCTTCTACATATATCTATTTGTTTAGTTTATTGACATCATCAGCCCATCCTTTCACCTAAATTTTTAGAGGTTTCTTATAGTTGCGGTCAACGATAGTCTTAAAACTGTAAGAACAAATTCCTAACATTCTTAATAATCCAATATTGCTGTACAGGTAATAAAGATTTCCGGATAATGTAGGGTTACTTATTTTACCTAGCAACGAGAGAAAATATGTACCCCACTTTCACGGCTATGAATATTAATTTTATTCTTATTTATTTATATTTTAGGTATAACTTTAGCCTTCTCATCCCCCATCTCCCTACCCAGCCAATTCTCCCTTCCTCCTTACCAGAGTGACACTTTGTTTAGTTTCATAATAATGTATATGTTTCTATTTCTCAATAAGCATTTGGTTTTGACTAAGGTTCCCCCCCCTCGTATTTTTTTGAGGGGGGGCTTTATCAATATATGTTTATCACTTAAAAGCTGCTTCTTGAGCCCATATGAGATAAGGTGTGGAGTTTTGTTTATATTTTTTCTCACCCCCATTGCTAAGGAAAATAAATTATTAGCCTAAAAGCGTGCCCTATTATTAACTTTATAACTTATATTATTATATTATATTAATTATATTATTTATTATTTTATATTATTAACTTTATATTATTGAATTATTCTTGTTCTGTTTACATTCGAGAGCCCAACAGGATTAGTGTATGTATGACCATCATTGTATGTGTGTGCATACAGGCTTACATTTGTTATTTGAAGACCCTGAATAAATAATTCTTATAAACAAAAGAAGTAGAACTACATTAAGGACAGCATCTGAGCAACCAGCTCCAATTCATCTAACCAGTTCTCTAGCATTGATCCCATTGTTTCTGTAGACACCTTAGACCATCACTGTGTCTATATCTTTATTAATCCAGGATGATCTCTACTTGCAGTTAAACAGCACGTCGTGCTTGGGCCAGCAGATCACACGAACTGATAAACAGTGCTTCACAGACACGGATCGTTCTTTTGGGACATTTTCAAGACCAAGATGCGGCGCACACGTGCTTATTGAAATAAAGGTAGGATTTAAAGATGTGAGGGAGGATTTAACCATGGAACATTAGAACCATATTGGTCGCATGATCTAAAGCTTGATTCACACGTTCGACGAAAATAGAAAGCAGAATCTGATTGACTAGCGCAGAAATTCTCATGCTGTATGTTGACCCATGATGCATTACAACGCTAAATTGAAACAGATGATTAATAACATATTTTATTTTCTAGTACATAAACATATATTTTAGATAATTCTCCTGACAGATGTTTTCAAACTATAGCGCTGTGTCGTGGCACAATCCAATACATCTTTACACACGTTTTACACTAACGGGTTACTTCAAATCTCCTCACAACGGCCAACGAAGATGTCTGCTTGCTGTTATTTCTACAGCGCATGCGTTGTCAAAATAATGTACATGCGCACTGATTTGAGATTGTTGAGTTTGAGATTTGATTGGTTCTCCAGTGTCAAACATCTCAGGTAGAGCGGGCAAAGTAGGGTGAGTTGAACTTTAGTAGACAGCTTGCGCCGATTAAGCGGAAATCTTGTGATTGGTCTTAGAGATCGTCACGTGACTACGTTTCTGTTTCTGCTATTGTTTTTCTGCGAAAGTGTGAATCCAGAGTAAGGCTGACATATTAAGCCCATGATTCTGTGCATTTCACAGATCTTATGATGAATCAACATAATATGTTAGAAAACATGAATGATATACTAATTAGAATTCTATCTGCTGTACTTAACTTATAGGGTTGTGATTAATCTAGCAAAATTTGGACAAATCATAATGGCACTTAAAGATGGTTAGTCATTTGGTTTATTTGGTGATTAATTAACTCGATGAAAATATAATAAGTATTGCTGAAAATTTGGTTGCTCAGTTACTTGGATCATAATCTGAAAATTGTGGTTCATTATGGTTTGAACCACCACTACCACTATTTGAAAAACCTTAAATTTTATCACCTTTTTCCCCATCATCCAGTCTGTAGTTTACCATTTAGTGTATTTGTTTATCTCCTGGGTTAAGTGTGGATGAGTATGTTAAAATGCAATGAAAAAGTTTGTTTACCATAGACTATATCAATGAAAGTGGAACACTACAACATATAATCCTGTCCAAGCAATTACGACCACCGCTCTGTGTACCACTATGAATGTTAAAGAAATATGTTCAAGCTAATGTCAAGCCTTGTTGACTTCAAAATTTACTATGTGGTGAATTTTGAAAATGCCAAGCTAAATAATAAAATTGTATTAATCCATTAGAAAAACATGTATGCATTTATAAATTATGTGTTATCTTCAACAAATAAATAGTTGCAGGATTATTATAAGCATCTAAAAACTGTGAAGAAGGTCCAAATTAAACAACTGAAACTTGAAAGTTTCTTCAAGACTTGATTATTACGTTTAAAAACATGTTCAAATTCTGAGTCTTCTTTCGATGAATATATGTAGTGTCTTTTTATAGTATTTAAATAAAGGCTTCTCGATTATATGTTTTATTTACTTTCCCCAACACCACCCATACCAGTCAATTATCCATTTATTAGTGTTCTAAGTTTTTTCGTATTTTGGGTTATATTTTGCTTCACTAATTTGGATTAATCCTCCCATAATAAATTGAGAATATAGAGATTTACTCTATTACAGTATCCTTGAAATATCTCTTACCAGATTATATCTTATATCTTAGTTTATAATAATTGTTTTTTATATATATATTTAAGAAAAATATCTTTATAATTATTAATGCGTAAATTTAAAAAAATCTATATTTTAAAATATTTTAAATATTTGATAATAGCTTTATTTAAACGTGATATGGGTTAAAATATAATAAAATATTAATAATAAAAAAAACCCAAACCGATTTCATTTGACCTACTGATGATGTTTTTAGAAAAAAAATATTGTAATACAGAGTAGTATTTTGAGCGTATCACAGTTTCGGCTCAACAGATTAAATCCCTCACGTGTAAACAACTCTCCAAAATACTACATTCCCGGAAGATCAAGTAACTGTTTCGTGTCACAGACGTCAAAGAAAGTGTCACGTATTTTTAAAACGCCTTGAAAAAAGAGCGCCTCATTACTGACCGGAAGGACAAAGAGAGAGAGAGAGAGGAAGAAAGAAAAGAAGATTAATGTTTGTTTATCATCAACAGCAGAAACATCGGCAGCGGGAGTTCTCGACAGGATGCAGACAGATCTCATCAATGGTCCCATTCACTCAGCATCTGTTGGTGTTGAGCCCGGTCCAAAAGCGTGGCTTGGCGTCGCGTCCTCCAGAATGGACGCCTCGGACGTTACTCCCCCCCCTACTCGCTGCCCTTTCCTTCTCCCCACCCAACAGGCGTTCCTTTGAACTTAAAACGCTGTTTGAAATCTCCGGCAGGGGATGACTGACTAGATCTAAATACAAAGATGACAACGCTGTACAAACATTAGGATCACTTTGATTCCAGGTCAGATGTACATACTTACGACTGAGAAGTGGATGGAACTCTGGACTGCTTCGGGGCTCACATGCTTTTAGGACTAATGGAACTACTGTTTAGATTAACTACCTCTGAGCTGGTAGCTCCTTGGGTTTCTTTATGGAGCCATGTGCTGCTTGCGGGAGAACGATTTGGCTCCTTCGAATGACAACGGTTCTTAGAGGCATACAGATTAACTTGCAGGTAGCGAACTGTTGTCATTCTAATGTCAACATTTCTTAGATGCAAAAAGATTAGCTTGCAGGCAACGAACTCTTGTCATTCTAATGTCAACATTTCTTAGATACATAAAGATCAACTCGCAGGTAGCAAACTCTTGTCATTCGGATAAGCTTAATAGAATCTGTTCTTAAATTTTATTCAGGGAGGCAGGAGGTCAATCATTGAAATATTTAACCTTGTCCTCCACTCGAAACAAAGCCTATGTAAATCCTGATTACAGGGGTGGAAGGATCCTGTTTTGATCCCATGTGGAGTGTGACGTCACACTCCACGTATCAGGAGTTGCGCTGGTTGAACTGTGTGTTGGTCGCGTGTGACGCTAGAGGGCGGGTCGGCCGCCTTCCTCTCTGGCCTGCGCGCGGCGGGACCTCAGTTCAACTCGAGGCAGAACAGTTCAACTCCAGGCACATGAGTTCTTCTCTTTGCTCGGTCCGCGAGCGGACACGAAGAGTTAACAACAATGAGTTACAACATTATTAAAGAGTTTCAACATCATTAAAGAGTTTCAAAATCATTAAAGAGTCCCAACTTTATTCATAGAGTTACATGGTAGCAGAGCAAACAAGCGTTCCATGATATTGAATCTAGTTAAACACTTTTGTCAACTGGGACAAAATACTAAACAAACAACTCTTGATAGTCAACGCTGCAACATAGACTCGAATCAACCGTCCGAGCCTTGTCTACAACAAAGTCGTCCCAACGATAGCAACTTTCACCACAGATCTTCACCATACATGGGGATTCCTGTCTCCAACAACCCCAAACAGCCACCATTCACCTCTACTAGAAACGTCCAGCAGAAGTCATAATGGAATTCTACAGGGACCGTTAGCGACATCCTTCAAGATGCCTCACTACAGTTAAAACAGCTAAGTGTTAAAGCTGACTATTTTATGCATTCAATAACATTTTAAAGTGATGTGGTAATTTAATTGATGTTTAGGGACGCGAGGAACCAGCCAGCCAAGATTACTGGCATTACTAATTTCTTACTTAAAACTACACGTAAATAGCAATAAAAATCACACACATATAATATTCATATCATGTCAAAAGAGTTAATAGTAGGTTTGTGCTTATATGTCTGTTTCGTTATAAATTTTCAAGTAGTAATACAAAACCAAACAGGAGAGTACATGTCAAATGGGTCAGGGTGGTTTAGTTTAGAACAACAATTAGAAGGCTTATTAATTACTACAGCATGCTCACTTCAAACTAAAATAAACATGGATGTTTACAGACTTGAATCCGATGAACTCCAATACGAATTGCGTATTAGAGGTGTTAACCCAGGGTCGACCACAGATAAAATGCGGTCGCAATTGAGAGAAATAGTAGATCAAGAACAGGATGAGGGAAAATCACAAGTACTCGTTGAATTAATACCTAAAGATTCCATCGAGATCCCCATTATAGAACAGAAGTTAAATAATTTGCTAACCCAGGTTAAGGAAACTAAATCCCCCAGTTATTCTCAAACAAAGAAATTTGTTACTAAAGCTAAACATATTGAAGATAGGATAGTACGTTTGAGTTGTGACAATGAGGAGGTTAAACTTAAAACAGAACAATTAAAGGCCCTTTGTCTTAAAATAAATACGTTAATACACCAAGAGATTAGAGAAAAAAAGAATAAACCTAAAACAGCTGAAAACGAACAAACCGTTATGTCGCTCGAAAATCTAAGGATAAATCCCGAAAATCAAATAGCACCTTCGCCCAAGATGGACATAGTAGATACTATTCCTAGTTCTAGGGAGAGAGATGTTACCATTCTCAAAATAGTCCAGAAATGGAACTTAAAATTAGGGAACAATTCGGATCCTGTGATCTTTCTAGAACAATTAATAGAATTAAAGGAACTGTATAGATTAGAGGACCTAGAACTTTTAAGAGCCCTTCCTGAACTTTTTGAAGGCAATAAAAGACAATGGATTAGAAACAACTCTAACCTTTGGAATTCCTGGGATACCTTTCTAGATTGCTTTAGACAAACCTTCTTTTGTGTTGATTATGTTGAAAGCCTAGAAAACGAGATTAGAATGACAAAACAAACCCCCACAGAATCAGTCATTAATTACTTCATAAGGATTCAAACATTATTTAGAAGACACGGAGGATATTCAGATAAAGAGCAGTTACATAAAATTTATACTAATCTCAAGCCCGCTATCAAAATAAAAATATGTCTTGATAAAATTAAGAGTTTGTGGGAGCTACAAAGGTTAGCGTGTCATTTTGAAAATGCCATCACTGAAATAGAATCATACGAAAAACAAAATTCCATACCCAATAGTGTTGTTCCCGTACAACAATCCATACGAGCAGAGCCCAATCAAAATTATATCCCTCCGCGATACAATACTGACAGCTACCGCAAGTACAGTACTAGACAGTACGTTCCTAACAGTACTGTGGGACATAGCAATAAGAATTATATGGACCAATCTAAATCTAAAACAAAAAGGTGTTACTCTTGTAATTCTCCAGAACACTTAATATCTAACTGCCCTATCAGAAGTAAGGGCCCCGAACATAACAAAAAAAACTAGCTGTGCGTGGAAAAACACCTAGGTCCGCGCAAAACGCTAAGTTTTCAAAGATACTTAGCACGCTCCAATAATACCCCTGTATCATTGTTGTGTTTAGAAATTTACATAGGAAAGTATAAAGTATACCCATTACTTGATACTGGATCTATCAATAACGTATGTTCCAGACAGTTATATGAAGATTTACGCGTTAACAAATGCATAAAAAAGGAACAAGATTGCTATATAAAATGTATCACGGCAGATAATAGTGTATTTGAGGTTAACAAAAAGATCAAAGTTTTTGTTAAAATTAGCGGCTTGTCGTGGCCAGTATGGTTTCTTGTGGCACCTAAGCTTACGGTAAGCTTGCTCTTGGGCGAGGAATTTATTAAAAATTCTAAAATGATAATATCCGTGAGTGATAAACAGGTTATCTTTCCTCATAATAAAAAAGGAATTGTTACCGTAGAGCTGAAAGAATTGTCCAAACTTCCATATATTTATACAATCAACCAGGATGCCGAGAGTAATGAATTATTAAAAGACCTATTAAGTGAGTTCGATGACGTCATCACGGATAAGAAGGTAAGACTAACGTGATGACATATGAGATTGTCATGTTGGACAAAACCCCTGTCAGATCACGCCCATATTATTTTGCCCCTCCTAAGTTAAATGTGCTGCGCAATCATATAACTGAACTTTTAGATAAAGACATAATAAGACCTTCCAATAGCCCATTTGCTTCACCTGCATTTTTAGTTTCCAAACAAGGAAAATCACCCCGTTTAGTCGTGGATTATCGTAAATTAAATAAAAATATACGTTTTGAGGCTACTCCCTTACCCACGCAAGAAATGGCGTTCCAATATTTAGGTAAAGCTAGAATATTTACTTTGTTGGATTTAAATAAGTCATTTCACCAAGTTCCTTTAAAGGAACAATGCAAGCAATATACGGCATTTGTTACACAAACAGGTTTGTTTGAATATAATTACCTCCCGTTTGGCTTATCAATCGGGTCAGGAGTTTTAACCAGGCTTATGAACATAATATTTGGTGATATTCAATATAAATTCGTTTATAACTACCTAGACGATTTAGTAGTGTATTCCAACAACATTAGCGAACATAAGCTTCATTTAAAAGAAGTATTCACAAGATTACGTAAAACGGGATTAACCATAAACCCCAAAAAAATACAAGTTGGTGTAACGCAAATAGAATACCTCGGACATATAATTTCATACAAGGGTATTTCCATAAATGCTGAAAAAATCCGCCCTATAGTGGAATTCAAAACACCTAATACCCAAAAGAAATTATCAAGATTTTTGGGTATGGTATCTTTTTTTGGAAGATTTATTCCCAATTTGGCTTCTGTGGCAGAACCGTTATACAAGTTAAGAAAACGAAATACTGTTTTTAATTGGAACGCTGCGGCTGACCAAGCCTTCAATCAACTGAAAAACGCTCTCATAACAGCGCCCATTTTACGCATGGCAGATTTTGATAAACCCTTTATCCTTCAAACCGACGCTTCCTCTTCAGGTCTCGGAGCTATGCTAGCTCAAGAAATAGAAGGACATATACTACCAGTAGCGTACGCTAGTCGTACTCTACACCCCCACGAGTTAAATTATCCCACCTATGAGCTTGAAGCCCTTGCTATAATATATGCCATAAACAAATTTAGACAGTATTTAGAATCGCAACCATTTGAGCTACACACTGATAACTCGGCTGTAGCGTGGCTTCTCCAACACCCACGACAAATAGGTAAGATAGCACGTTGGATTACTCAACTACAAGAACTTAGATTTGACATTGTGAATATAAAAGGAAAGGACAATCCTATAGCAGATGCGCTATCTAGGATGTTCGAAGAAGAAACTATAGAGTGTTCCAACAATAATGTTTCGAAAATCGGATTTTTAACCCAAATACCAGAAATCTATACTTCCATAGGATGTGCTCAACAAAAGGACGAAGAACTAAGTAAGATAATTGGAAGAATATTAAATAAAGAGAATATTGTCAATTACAAAATTTTGAATAACATTCTATATTACAAACCATCTACTAAATCTCAATGGAAAATATATGTTCCCAAATCTTTTCATAATGTTCTCTTTCAGTATTATCACATTTCGCCGGTTGGAGCACATCTAGGGGTGGCCAAAACCATAACGTTCATACGTAAGCAATTTTTTTGGCATGGTATGGACAGAGACATACGTGTTAACGTTCGTTCCTGTGATGTTTGTATACGATCTAAACCAGGTCAAAATTATAAATATGGATACCTGTCATCAACAGTATCAGAATTTCCTATGCAACGTTTATTCATAGATTTTTTTGGCCCCTTACCCAGATCTAAAAACGGTAACAAATATATTCTTACGGCTGTTGACGGATTTTCTAAGTTCGTGTGGTTCATACCCACAAGTAAATCTACCGCTGAGCAGACTGTACGTGCCTTACAAAATAATATCTTCAAAAACTTTGGTTTACCTTGTTTCATAGTTTCGGACAATGGCTCTCAGTTTACATCTCACACGTTCAAAAATATGTGTTTTGAGCTCGGTATAAAACACTATACCACTGTGCCCTATTATCCTCAGCCAAATTTATGTGAGAGATCTCATAGGAATTTAAAATCTGCTCTCATAGCCTATCATAACTTGCATAACAGAGAGTGGGATTCTAATTTACACTGGCTACAAATTGCTTTCAACAATGCCGAAAATAGTAGTCATAATTATACTCCAGCAGAACTGTTATTGGGCCATGAACTTTTGACACCCCTGAATCTTAAATGGTCTTTACCGGTAGTGCAAACTGGAAGGGCAGGAGGAAGCTCCCTGCGTATGTGGAACAATGCTCTTATACAGTTAAAACGGGCACAAGCTCGCGTTGGTAAACACTACAACAAAGACAGATATCCCGTTCCTTATAAGGTAGGTCAAAAGGTAGTTTATAAAATCCTCCAGATTAGTGATAAGGCTGCTGGGATTGCGGGCAAATTAAATTTTCGCTGGTCTGAGCCCGTTACCATCAGCAAATTTTTGAGCGATGTCACGGTTCAATTAGTAGATGCTAAAAGTGGGCTACCTTTGCGCCGCGCTCATGTTTCACAACTCAAACCATGTCCTATCGAGGTTACACCACGGGGATAGGTTTTGTCGTTGTTGTTGTTCCCCTATCTGTAAGTGTTTGCCTGCCATGACTTCTTCGGCATGTACTCTACTAAGAATGAGTTTCTTGGTTTGCATAAAACTGTCTATATTTAATTTATTATACTCAAGATTATTTTATAATAGTAAGACTTAGACAGGGTGGACATAAGTGTTAGTTGTATATTGCAAGCCCCTTATTATTATTCAAACTTAACTATTTTTTACAAGATTTGTTCAAGTTAATAATTTTGTGGTTACGTGTTCCTTGAAATAATTCTTAGAAAGAACTGATCAGTTTATTGTAAAATTGATTTTCTTATACTGCACTTAGAATTATATAAACATATAATGCTTATCCGCCTATAACTACTGTTATTATATTTACGTGTGGTAATCCTATAAAACCGTAGCTTTGTTCATATAAATGTAATCAAGAGCATAACTTTTTGTTACTTATATGTATATGTTTGTCAATTTATTTAATCTGTATACTTTCACATTACTAATTCTATATTAGGTAAAAGACCTAACAATTTAAAATGTTTTGTATTTATATTTTCTTATTCATTGTCTGTTTAGAGTAGGCCTACTCGCGTCCTTTAAAGATTGTAAGTTTATATGTATGTACTTTTTGATAATTATTCTAGTGTTTATATTTAGGGTACCTACAAACACTCCTGGTATATTGCGATACCATATTTTGTACTGTTATAGTTTTAAGAGTTTTGTATTTTTGGTTTTGCTCATTTTCTTGTGCCTGGGGTGTATGTGGAGTGTGACGTCACACTCCACGTATCAGGAGTTGCGCTGGTTGAACTGTGTGTTGGTCGCGTGTGACGCTAGAGGGCGGGTCGGCCGCCTTCCTCTCTGGCCTGCGCGCGGCGGGACCTCAGTTCAACTCGAGGCAGAACAGTTCAACTCCAGGCACATGAGTTCTTCTCTTTGCTCGGTCCGCGAGCGGACACGAAGAGTTAACAACAATGAGTTACAACATTATTAAAGAGTTTCAACATCATTAAAGAGTTTCAAAATCATTAAAGAGTCCCAACTTTATTCATAGAGTTACACCCAGAAGCCATTGTCTAAATAATTTTGTATATATTTATAATCTAACCCGGTCTCTCCAATACCATAATTCCTAGAGAGTGTTTTGTTTATCTAGTGTTAAATTATTTGGTTCTCTCTCAAGCTGACTTGTAGGTCTTGTGCCGCTATAATCTCTATGGTAATGCGCGTTCACATCCACCTAAACTACCATTATAATCCCTATACTTTGAATTAATCATTTAATAGTCTCGATGTTGTAATGGTTATTTATTTCACCGTGTATAAGTAGCCTTGGCAACTGCGCTGAGGGATGAGGGATGTGGCAGGTATCATTTTGAAGAATTGTACCCAAGTGTGCATGTAGGGAGATTAGTAAATCATTTAGGTACTACATCTTCAAAACCCTAAGACCAGGATTCAAAACAATATCTCCCCATTACCGGCAAGTAAGATTAGATTATCCTGAAATTATCAACGTGCCCATAGATGAGGGTATATAATAATAAACAAATAAATACAAATTAGCTTAGACACGAGACAATACCTGATAGTTCAAAGGTATCTTTTTGGGACACAGAATCAAAGTTATTGGGTTCGAAAACCATGTCCTTATTACGGTTTGAAAACTAAATTGAGTTTGATTCTGGCATCAGATCTATAGTTTAGTATAACACTTATTTACCACTAAATGATATTTATTATCTCATTTTACTACATCTCTGGAAAAGAGAACCATGATGTATTGTTGATCTGCGTGTGAAATGGTCGTGAAAAATCTGTTAGTTCAGTCTGCAAGTTAGCACAATTATTATAATACGCAATGTTCTTATATTATAAATATATCGGTATATGTGAATGTTTATATAAACTTGTATCTTTGGATCAAATTTGAAATAATTTTTTTTTGAATAAATATACATGTTATATTTAAAAATCCCTATTACAACAAAATACGTCACTGTAAATTCCACTTGAAAGCGCAAGACAAAGCATTTAGTTTAAAATGTTAAATTATTGGTATATTTTTGTTGGGAGCGAGTTAAAAAAACAACCAATATCATGTTTAATAATCTCTGGAATATAAGATTTTTTTTTTGTCACGGTGAATAAAACTTAAACGAGTTTCAAACAAAACATATATACTGAGAGATAACGAACTAAAAAGGTTTTCCTGCGGGCTAAAATCAATAAACGATGTGCGTGCATGTGTTTAAGCTTTTACATGCAGAGTTGCTAGGCATATATTCATACACGCGTGTTCATGTTTTGGGTTTGGCGGTTAATTATTAAATGTGACGTAGACAGAGGCACTAATTAGCACTCGTTAATAATCCCCTTGGCTAGATACAAAACAATTGAATAATGGAGAGCGTCAGGAGAATTCATCCTCCCAGAGAGAGGAAGAGATATAGAGGGGGTGTTTGAGGGGTGGGTGGAGGGTCGTTAGAGTAGCTTAGCGAAAGACCCTCTTGTTTTATCCATGATGCTATCTGCCTAAGTTGGTAAGAGGGAGTGGAATGGCTCCTTCCTCTTTGCTCCCAGTGGGACCTCAAATACGGCCTGCATAAAGACTGCTAGGGGACTTTGTGCGTTAAACCTACTAAAAGAAAGGTAGGCTGAGCCCTTTAAAATGCACGTATAATGGACCCCCTCTTACCTACAAATTAATATGCAACAAGTTACCTGCTCTTACTAGGATTTGAAAATAACATTTTGTAATTATGTTTGGGAAAGAGAAAATTTAAAGTAACGATTTAGGGCCAAATTTAACTAAAATTATATTTTATAATATATGAATAATACTGTTTTATGTTATTTTAAAGGACGATATGCTAAGGAGGCTTTAAAAACATATTTATAAAGCTATATTTACAAAGGATAAAGTTTACTAGTGGATCGTTGCAGTGATGATATATTAGATAATAGAGAAAGAAAGTGAGAAAGTGAGAAAATGTGAGATTAAGTGGTAAGTGGTCAGAGGGTAGTGTGTGTGACTGTGTGAATGTGTGAGTGAGTTTAAAATTGTGTGAGTGTGTGAGAGATAGTGTGAAAGATTGTGTAAGAGAGTGTGTGTGAGAAAGAGAGAGAGTGTAGTATTTGAGGGAGAGTGTTTGAAAGAGAATATGTGGAAGATAGTATGTGTGAAATAGTGTATGAAGAGAGCATGTGGGAGAGAAGTATGTGAGAGAGTAGGAGAAAAAAGTAAAAAGAGATGTGTGTTAAAGATAGTATGTTGAAGAGTGTGAGAGTTTGGGTGAGAGTTTTGTGTGGAGATTGTGTGTGTGAGAGAGTTTGTGTGAAAAATATTTGAGAATGAAAGTGTGTGATTGAGAAATATTTTGAGAAAGAGAGAGATTGTGTAAGAAAGAGTAAGTGTGCGGGAGATAGAGTGAGTGTAAGAAAATAGTGGCATACACAAAACATATCTTTTTTTCTTTTAGCACCGAATCTTACTACCCGTTTGGGTTAAACGCACACATACTACTTACGCCAATGACTTTAAGGACGAGGAAGGTTATGTTTATAATAAGTGTACCCGAATTTGCGCAGAGGCGGAGTGAAAAACAAGTTTGGAAAAACCACCCTCAGTACACCTGACCGAGATTTGAACCTCGATTTCCTGTCATCAATAGTAGTCTACTGCGAGACTAGTTAGTGCCTTAGACCGAAGTGGGTCCAAAACTTTTTTTGAAAATCAAATCTAAGTGGTAGCATGGAAACACTATTATATAGAAACAAAACCATTACATAAACCAATCTACTGTTGTATAAGCAACCCTACTGTTACAGAAACAACCCTTATTTTATATAAATACCATACTGTTACATACACAACCCTAATGTCATAAAAACTACCCTACCTTTACATAAACCAATATACTGTTATATAAATAACCTCAATGTTAATAAAGAACTTAATGTTATATAAACACCCCTATTGTTACATAAACCACACTACTGTAATATTAAAAAACATCCTTTTGCTAATAATAAATAATTCTGTTACATAAACAGCTCCACTTTTATATAAGTTATGCTAATCTTATACGGGAATAAACAAGCCTACCATAAACAACCATTTTGTACATAAACACTTCTACGTATGTACCTGTAGTATCAATCCACTGTTCAGTCAGAAGAGAGTTTATAGGGCTCATAAATAAAATGTGCGCGTTTTTAAGAACTGAAGTTCAAAGATGGTGGTCAATTACTGTCCTGTTCCTTGTGTTTATGTCATGATTGATTAGAGAAACACGTCTCGTGAATCACGTTAGACGGTTATATGAGTTTCCTGCCGGTCATTGTTTGCTTTGAGATTGGCGAGTTTGTTTTTCCGACCCACGGGCTTCCAAATAGCCGTGCATTAAGTGCATTACGTGTATCGAGGCAACGACTTCAAGCACTTCTTTATTGTCACAAAGGAATGGGGATGGAAAACTTTTGAATAAAATATTTCGAGTGCTTTTCGTTGTTTATTTCTTCGTATGCAAAACAGAAAAGGAACAGACAAAAAAAAATTGGGGGTGAGGCGGTAAAGGGGGGGGGGTGGCGAAGAAGAATAGGAAAGCCTCTTCAAGTATTCTCCAAGGGCATAACTTCAGAATTTACAATGTGATCCTGTACATCCTTGTTGGGTAAATATTAATGTTCATGGTGCATTGCCCTATATCATGTTACTTTGTATGAATATTACATATGGCTCAGGCAAATGGATTTGCTATAATACGTAATATGTTTATGTCTTTGAATGTTAAGTTAAAAACGACCTAACCCATTCTGAATGATGGCAAGGGGGAAAATAAATACTGACATTTTAGAATAAAATAATATATATCTAAAAACAAAAAACATGCAATTTTAAGCAGAAGTCTATGTATTCCTAGATTGTGTAAATTACTTAAATATTTTTCATATTTGAGTTTATAAGTTTTATCAAAAGTCACATATATGGGCTATGAGTGATGGATGTAGTTAGAGAAAGTGAACCCACATTAATATGGATAAGGGTAAGAAAACTGCAATGATATATCATTTATTGGATATCATGCTAGTTCACACCATCCGCCCTTGGTTTAAGCTCCTACACCTAAAGATAGATAAAGTATTTATCTTCGACTTAAATTCACTCTATTGCGAGAATAATTCGTTAAAACACGTGCTCACTGGTTAGTAGGCCTATATGACATATAATAAGGTAACAATAGTTTTTAAGTATCCAAAATAAAATATATTTCAAGCAATATAGGCACAAACAACTTACCATTTAACTTTTTTTCTTATGAATATTTATTAAGTTCTATGGGCAACCAATTCTAAATCGGTTTATATTAAGAAACTTTTGAAAGGGTGTTTTAGTCACCTTATTTTTTTCCAACCATTTAAGAATGTATAAAAATATTAGTAGATAATTACAACAACTAATATCGTAAATATTTTATGTTTTTATAGCGCACCTTCTAAGATAAGGTTATGTATCGTACATCAACAAGTTTAAAATATTAAGAGCGTGCATCACATAACAATCAATTCTGTGATACGGTCGGCCAGAAATCGTAAATTTACACAAACACTATTGCACGTGGATAATTTATGATTGAACATTAATGGAGAAAAAAAGTTAATAAAAGTTACTAAAAACTGAACATTGTTAAAATATTAAATGATATTTGAATAATAACTGCATTGAAAAGGCCGTTTTTGAACATTTTATAATGGCTTCACAGATAAGTAAGCCACTGTGCACAAATCTTGATTCTGTCATAATAAGGGTATACTGTAGTTATTAACAAGAAACTTTGTCGCTTTGTCCTCCATCGTCACCGTGGAAATTGTCGAGTAATCATTCAAATACGAAAGCACTGCACATATTTCTGTCATATCGTAGGTCTTTTATTTTCCCTTTTACTCCCATACTTCGGGCGCGCGCGCGCACCCCACACACACACACACACACACACACACACGCATATGCGAACCAGAAGCTGGTTGGACCTGCTATTATGAACGCTTTTAACTTAGAAGCTCGCGAATATTCTATCTATAAAATATAAATTACGTAAATAGGGGCATGTATGAATGTTAATGTACCCGGCTTTCCAGTGTCTTAAAAAAGTGCTTAAGGTATCTCAAACAAGGTCTTCCAAAAATTTTGAACGGTTTCTAGGCATTTCTACAAACCTTGCGATTTGAATCAATTAATTTAGGCTATTTTTCGTCTGGTTATTACGATTACCTACTATGATTATTTATAGTTGCTTATTGATATATATAAGTAAGTCATTGCTCATTATAAGTATTCCTAGTATAAATAAGCAACAATAAATAATCATAGTAGGTAATTGTAATAACCAGACGAAAAAATAGCCTAAATTATATATATTAGATCTCACCGGGATTTGAATCCAAAGTTTGTCAGAGATCATCGGGTGACGAATGAAGCATCCTCGCCCCAGTCTAAAGGCCTCTTGTTGACTAAGCTACAAGTTTATACAAACTTTGCTAAACATTTTCCTCGCTCTAAGGATCTGATCCTTCCACCTACAGCTCATAAGATTAGAGAGGTTTACCAAGCAAAGAGGACTCTCAGCCAAAGAGGACTTTGCTCGACTCAACCTTGTGTGATTAAAAATTTAAAAATCCTAACAGCTCGTCCAGAGCTGACACCAAGGTACACAGAACCAGTATGTTTACCCTTAATTGTTTCCAAGGTAAAGAATACCAAATATAGTCTATTTTTACAATACAGGTATTCACACCAATATAGTGGAAGGGAGGGAGTTCACATTTAGAGTAAACATACTCACATTAGTATGAAAACATTTAGAAAAATCACCCTGTCATGATTCGAACCCAGAGCTCCCAATACAAATATACTTGCACCGCGTCTTACAACCATTCGGGTATACGCTAGTACTAATTCACTAATGGTTAGGAATTGGGAAGGTTGAATTTAGAGGAAGTGAACCCGCATTGCGTGGAGGGAGTAGAAACATTAGGAAAAACCACCTCAGTTCACCGACCGAGATTCGAACCTCGATCTCCCGTCCTCGGCAGTCGAGCTCAACATGACTGCGCGTTAGCTAACTACCACCGAGGCGGTCAATACAAGTAATTAAATCAGATGAGTCTGACACCTTAGTTGCGCACCAACCGTTTAGACTCATATTACCTCTTTGTTAAATTGAACTAATTGAACTTAACTATGATATTATATTTTCCTCAGTCCGGTGAAGACAAGTTCTAGGTTTGAATCTAGGTGTTTTATTAAATTGTTTCCCACGCTCTCTCAACGCAAATGCGGCTATCATTACTCTAGATTATTTATCCTCATCCTTATACCTACCGCATTTTTAATTTGTGTGCGGATAACTCAGATGGCTTAGAGCCTTTTTTTTATAAATTGATAAAAGGAGAAGAGGGGGGGAGGCAGTTGGAAAATAAATCAATGAATGGTGGATCCAAGCTTGGCGGTATTTGTTTGACAATTTAATACATTTATAAGGTAATTGTAAGTTTGTTTTAAAATGATAATTAGGGGTTTATATAACCTCCCACAAATAACTTTTTAGTTGAAAAATTAATGCCTCTAATACAATTTGTATATTTTCAAGTAAATATTAGGGTTTCTATTTCGCATACATTTTTTAAACATTTGATGCTTTTAATTAAATTATTTCATACACAATAAAAAATAACACCTTTGTTAAAACTTTTGAGGGTGTTACTCATCTTACTGTACAACTGGGATATTGGAAACTTATACTGAATCAAGGACACAAAATAGAAGGTTTTAAACAACTGAGAGGAATACACTTCAATAATTGTACTTTTTAATGGAAGATAAATGTTTGAGACAAAAATAATAACTATATTTTCCTTGATATTATAGAGGGTGGAAAAGTATCAAATCTTGAAAGCATTAAAATTAAGAATACTAAAAGTGAACCTTTTGAACTAAAAAAAAATATCTTAAAATTTAAAAAATTCTCACCAATTATTGCTTTCAAATAAACTTCATACAGTTAATATTATTATTTTATTTATTTTGATATAGAAATATATATTGATTATTTCTGAATATACAGAGGGGGAATGAAACAAATTCAAGGAAGATATTTATTACTGGAGGTTTAAGGGGCAAATTTATGTCAGGGGTGAAATTCCTCCCCTTTTTTGATTTTCCCTGAATACATCCCCATGGTGACACGTAGAACCCCCAAATTAAATATTTACAATTAATATTATTATTGCATCACGGTACGTTATCAATACATCGTATATGTGTGAAAAAGTAAAATATAAAATTGCAACAAAACATATAAGTATAGTTTTATTTTCTTAACCACAATTCAAAGCTATTTAACAATGTATGTATTCTACGTTTATTTATCGTAAAATGTTGAATCGGCTTAAAATCAATTTTCAATTAAATAATTTGAAAATCAGGTTATATAGATGTTTCCAGGTTTTTTTTAACACCACGTCTTACTACCCTTTAGGCTTATTCGCTTATGCAATGATTACGATAATTATTTCGTGTTTCCGGGACCTAGAGAGGTCATATTAATAAGATGTGTACCCTCATTTGCGTGGAAGGAGAGTGAAAAATAAATTTGTAAAAAACTACCCTCAGTACACCCAATCGCGAACCTCTATCTCCCCGTCATCGGCGGTCTAGTCTAATGCGAGAGAAGCGTGTTAGACCACGCGGCCACTGAAGAGTTTGGTAATGTTTCTAAATCTAGTTGCAAGAAAACAAGGAATGTTATCACTTAAACTTATCACTAGATTATTGTTTTAAAATAATTGGTTTGGAGTGGTAATAAAATAAATGGTACGGAACTCCACACGGACTTTCTCACTCCAATGTTTAAAAATGGAGATATTTACTCAAAACTCGTAATATATGTGAAACGAAATAATATACACTAGCAAACTCGAGCAAAAATTGCATTATATTTAAGTTAGACTTTTTTGGATCCCAATTTTAAATTTTAAATTTTATTTTAAAGAATTAAAGTCTTCATTTGTATATATGGACCAATAAAAAAGATCGATATTGGGTCTACAAGGGTCAAAACTTTGTAATATAATTTCGACTTCCATTTAAAATTTTCGACATTTTAATAGAGGTTGTACATCTAATGGTTATCGCATTGCTATTAAATTGCTCATATATAAATTTGGAACAATAAAATAGGTAGATATTGACTATTGAATCTAAAATCATATAGATAGATCATAAAGCTCACAAAATTGTATTAATATATTTGCCAATCAATATCTCAGAAACTAGAGGTTTTATAAAAATATATTTCAAATTAAATTTTTTAAATTTTAATAGTACTAAAATTGTAAAATGATAAGTTATTTAGGATCTCAAATAGTTGAGGAGATTTGAGAATTTTTGCTTCTGAAAAGTACCCTAAAAGTAATTTTTATGGGATTATGACAGTAGCCATTTTGTTTACAATATTAATCAACGCCGAGATACGATCTTTAATCAAAATCGTTAGAGCCGATTTTTAGAAAATAGATTTTTCCCTTTTCATCCTTTAGTACACTGCTCTTAATTTTAGGGTTAGATAGTCACACAGACAGACGGCATTGCAAAAAAACACTTGTTAGGGTTTGGAGGGTCATGAAACGTCGACATCCATCAACAGATAGGGTTACAGTTTTTTTTGACGGTCGTAATACTTTACCTTAAGTATTGGTAAAGTTAAAAAATATATATGTCCACATATAGCTTGAAAACTATTGATTATATAAAAATATATTTCAAGTAAAAGATGTTTATTATAAATAGATATACATATATGCTATGCTATGATAATTAATTTCATATCTCAAAGACTTACGGAGACACAATTAAAAATTAGAATTTACACATCAGATCAGAACCCTTAAATTCATTATGACGAAAAATTGAGAGTAGCCATTTGGTTTTTAACATTGATCAATGCTTAGAAATGAAATTAATCACAATAGTTAAAGCCAATTTTGATAAAATCGATATTTTCTCTTCCCGCACTTAAGGAAACTATCCTTAATTTTAGTGCTGGCTATCCAATTTCAAAAACCCCTCTAGGAAACCCTATGAAAATCCTAGATACCAAGTTATAGCCCAATCGCTAAAATAGTTTAGGTTCTAGCCCGAGGTACAGACTGACAGACAGATGGACAGACAGAAAAACGGCATTGCAAAAACTACTTTATCGGATTCGGGGGGTCATGAAACATCTAGATTCATCAAAATCTCTATTTCAACTTTTTTGACTATTACAATACTTTCTATACCTGTAAGATAACGAGAAAGTAAAAAAAATGACTACAGTTAAATTAATCAACTGAACACGATCTAAATTTTAATCTACTATCCTAAAATCTTTGATAAATATAGTCTAGCATAATTTAATAAAAATAAATATACATTAAACTTTAAACCAATATCATATTTGAAGTTTATCAAATTAGTAATTAGAAAATTGAATCTGAACGAGATATGATATAATTGGCCTTTATACATAACGTAAGAGATAAATAGATGCTGAACTTACTTTCCTTGTACTGCAGTACGTTTGGATGCTTCTCGTATATCACGAGACACCGATGGCAGTTATCCATCCTGGAAACACAAAATACATAAATTAGTCCAAGAAAACCACTTCCCAAAAATGCAACCTCATAGTAATAGATTTGATATGTTTGACCATAATTCTATATCTTTTGATTTTTAGATAATGTAAATACATAAAAAAAACACAAAAATAATCATCGATATTTTGAGAAATATATTATGTGCCCTCTAAATTTGTAAAAATATAGTGTTTTCGTTGATCTGACACATATGTAACTGGAAAAATAAATGGTCATAGGTGTTTCTTTTAACTTCAAAGAAGTCCCTTCCATTTAACTTGAAAGGTAGCTTTCCACCATGGTGTAGAGAGTGTCTTTCGGGGTAAAACGGAGATTGTTTGAATGTATTTGTATACAAAAGACTTGTATTATTTTATTATGAAAACACTGCTAAGTAATTGTAAATAAACATATTAAATATGCCAATATTTTAAATAGATTAAAGAAAACATATAAAGATAAAAAATTATGAAGAAGTGATACGGTCTACATTTAATATACATTATTGATTGGCTTTCTGTCAACACAAGTAGTTGGAATAATTTTTAAATTTTTAATTATTTGCTGAATGGTAGCTTGTTTCATTCATTATACACTTCCGTTTTCCCAAGATTATGGCAAAATCTTCCTAACTTCATCGTATCTTTAAGGTCATATGTCGATTAAAAATATATCGCACAATTTTAACCTGTGTATTATTATAAGCTATAAATAATGATTCAATGATTTCAAATCATTACAGTTCCCGAGTTAAAAATGGTAGAACTTGCTATTTTATATGTATCAGTTCTCATTGTTAAGGTAAGATAATTAATGTATGGGCTTAAATTTAGTCTAGCTAGACATGCATATTATATGTACAGAGTGAAATATTTTAAATGTGTGAAGCAAATAATTATTCAAAATTATAAGCATTTTAATTATGATAAAATTAGAAAGTTTTTAATACGATGTTAGTACTGTTGTTTTTAAAAGATTATCATTTTTTTTAAGAACATAATGTCATTATTTTGAAAATAATTTTTTTGACCTAACTCTATTTGTTAATAATTTAATGATAACAAATTGATCATCGCAAGTATAGATTTGAAATATACATTTAGTGAAGTTTCTTGTTTTGACTGTAGCGATCGTAGTGACAACAAAAAGACAATATCCCAGTAATAGACAGTCTAATGACACTGTCCTTTAACAAATCGGTTACATGATATCATTTACAAGAAACATAATTTAGTTTCTGCTTATTTTCTCTGTCCTTAGGTCACTTTGAGCTTGAAAAATATTATATTAGTTTTGTGTTTCAATACAAATTTCGAAAGGGACGCTTCTGATGTTATATCAGCATATGTTACAGTATTTTTAAATGTTGTTTATCTAAATATTATAATTTCCTTCATGATTCTATGAATATATGTTTCCAATTTATCTTAAAGTCAGTCCATTAAATATTTAAAAGTTCCTTTACAGAATACGAAATATTTTTAAAAATAATTTTAAATTTCACTTGTAGTTTTTATTTGGTCGCTGATTTTTATAGGTACTATCACTACACTGACAAAATCCGAACACAAAATGTAAGTTATGTGATATTTGTTTTCATATATCTACCTTAAAAAAGTGACCTAACATATGAAGGCAGCTTATTAGTACATAAATATACCACTCTAGACCCAGAGAATATGAAAAAAACACTTTCGTAGAATAATATTCCCAAGTAAGCTCATCCAGAATTTAAACTCAAGACAAACACGGCAAATCGAAGTTATCTTTGTCACTGACGCATGTCAAAAATGGAACATTACTTTTATGTCTTCCCACTCTAAATGTATTATATCAAATGAAAGTTTACAAAAATAAAACTCGCTTAAATTCTAAGCTCACAAATTAATATGAGTAATGCATTGGCAGTTCACTTTCTGAAATACTAAAGTAAAACATTGTAGGTCCTTGTAAATAAAACAAGAAAGTGGTAACATATTCAGTTTCTTTTTGGTAGTACAGTTAACTCCCGATTATCTGTGGAAATGAAGGGGAAGAGTGCCGCGGATAATCAACCTATTTAGTAAAACAAGAGATTGTATATAGCACATTCAATTCAAACTAATATTCACTACTCACCTATCGGGATTGCTTTCGTGAACACATCATTATATTTCAAGCAATAAGATAGTACAAAAAAAACCCACTTTAAATCAATGTACAGTATACTCAAAATGGGCAAATCCCTTAAAAAGTTTGTATTATTAGTCTTCTGCCTTTTTCCTTATCCCGCTATGTATTTTCAGTAACATCAGCTTGTCAGATAGGAGCGTGTCATCTTCCTGTTCCAGATTATTAAGCAGGTCATGAGTTTATTCCAGTGCAGTCCCCCTTGCATAAGCTTTTTGCCTCTCTGGCTATTATCTCTTCCCTTGGGATTTACCGAGTACAACAATCGGTAGCCCTATATTCTCCATTAACGAGGCGTTTTTCAAAAACGGACCCCCTGCTGTCGGCGATGCCATGGGTAAGCCGCAAAGCAGATAATCGAGAGTTGACTGTACTTACAGAGAAAGATAAGAGCTATCCATTGTTGACCACCCTCCTCCTCACACGTTCCTTCCTCCAAACTTCCTCTCCCCCCCCCCCCCTTTCGTGTTAGATTCATTACCAAGATGTCACATACCTCTTTGACTCAGACATGCTAAATGGTCAAATGAGCTTAAGATCAGGCAGATTAAGGTCGGTCCGTGTAAATGCCATTTGCTATTCGGGTTCTGTATCTTGGTTGAAAAGTAGCAGTCTCATAAGATGTATGATTTAAGAGAAGAACCCATTTATTGTCAGTCCTTTGTGGGAGGACTGTTGATCTAACGTAAGGTGTAAGTTTTTAAGTGACAATTTCTCTAAAATAAAACCGTCTCACTAGGAACAAAAAATAATCCTACAAACCAACCCGAACGATAAGGAAGGTATATGCGCGATCAGCCTAGCCAATGAAACGACTAGAAAAACCAGTTATAATCACCTGAATAAAGTTCAGAATACTTGGAGTTCTCCCTATGGATACGTCGTTGGTGAAAAGATTCGCTTGTATACTTGTCCTAAAGAGAGTTCCTGCCTCAGGCCATTTCTCTTTGTCTTCTTTAACTCTCCATATTCTGGCTACTCACTTTTCACACATCCTTTAAACCTACAAAGATATTCCTTTATTTCAAGAATTCCTGTCCTCCTTGGACACACACAACCCTCCCAATTTACATGTCTGTAAGAGCTCGCCATTCCTTTGGCAAACGAAACCCAAGGGGAAGGGCTTATTCGGATATATTCCTGGCTGCATGTCAAACTGACATTATTTTATTGGGAGAGAATTACATATGTTCCTCTAAGAGGTTTTAATAGATGGGTTAATCTACTCCCGAGATGACCCGATACCAAATGACCGAATAAATATATCGTGCTAGGAAGAACATTAGGGTGTGCAGGAAAATTTGTCATTACGCCATCTATCTTCCTCTCCAGCAGTTGTAAACAACGGCTATAAGATCAACAAAATGAAATGTATCAGAATCTATATCAAATTGTGGATTAGATACAGCATGCACTTTAGGGGATTCAGCCAGAGTACTCCACCAACTGGAGGACCTTCAGAGATTAAGAGAAAAGTTATTTAATTTGTGAATGCTGAATCAAAGTATAGGTATTATAAATTACATATTTTATTAACAGTTAAATTAATATAATGTTTATTTTTTCGTAGCAGACATACTGTGACAAAAAAAAAACACCACTGTAACTTATTTTATTCTCTATCTTTGTTTTCCTTTTGAAAATATTATTGGGAGCCCAGAGGCCTACAGAATATTAATCTGGCCTTGATTTAATAAAGAGTCCATAATATCACATTTTGTACTTGATCTACATTACAATGGGCTCCACACCAGTTCAGTGTTACCTGCGAAGGTTTTACTTTTTAGTAGAGTCGTGGCAAGGACGCAAACAGTGAGATTTATTTTGACATTTACCTGCGGTTTTTGGGAAGGTATTTACCATTACTTGACTTTGCGTGTTCAGCTCGATTCTATCTAGAAATACGTGAGTTCCTCAAAACGTGTGACTGAGAAATCTTGTGGATTACTTTAGTTCACAAGTTGTCATTATTTTAATGGGGGGATTGGGGAAGTATTTTACGGATCCAAATCTCGAATCCATATCTCCGAATCCCGGATCTCTTATCCGAATATGAAATAATTAAGAACACAGAGGAAATATAGTGTACTAGAATAGTAATAAAAAAATACAAATAGTAATTAATGTTAACATTCCGTATTATAATCCTTTCATTATAATATTTATACATTAAGTTAAGTGTTAAACTATTGGTCTGGGGCCTGGTTGTTAAGTTCATTTTATAATTATAATTGATTCTGAACCAACAATAAGCAGCGTTAGAGCTCTAAAATAAATTTCACTTGAAAAAAATTGATAACAATTTTTTTTAAGGATTTGAGTCTCAAACTCGTTATTTTCTTGAAATCGTCAAATCTCATATATCTCTAAGGATTCAAAGGATTAGAAGATTTGAGGGTCCATCCTAATATGCATAAACTCGCTTTGCTTTACTTTATTTTCAAATGGATGTAAACTAATGTAATCCCAGCGTTGTTTTGAACGTAACAACTTAAACTTACCGGTATTATATTGTATTTTTCACACATTATTTTATAGTTTCTCATACTTATAGGGCAGCTATAATCATCAAATTTGGCACGCTTATGGTTATTTGATGTGCCAATATGCCTGTCCAATTTTATGATTCTAGTTGTCCCATCAGTGTGTCAGAAAATTTAAAAAAAATGTGTGGAAAATGTGAAGAATTTACATAAAATCAAAACCGATGGAGATACGACATAAAGTAATAGGACCAAACTTGTGGATCTTGCCAAGTCAGTAGCTGCTGGTTTAATCCGTTTTTTTGATAGGTCTTACCGTTTATCCACAAGAGACCTCCAAAGAAAGGTCCACAATGACTTTAAAGTTGCTCCGCCATTTTGAATTTTTGCGGGGGTTAAATATTAATTTTTTTAAGTTTTTGGAATTTTCCCGTCGGTTACAGGCTATAAGATATCAGTTTGCCTAATTTCAAGTTTCTATCTCATCTGGAAATGGGTAAACATTAATGTCATTGAGTGAGTGAGTAGATTTAGTGAGTGAGTGAATAAGCCATGTGGCTTTATAGTATATGGATATTCATAAATATTTATATATTATAAAAGGTTTCAATGATTACGTTATAATGTTTATCAACTTAGTAAACACTTTGATAACACAAAGCCTGTTTTAAATTTTGAGTCCAGCCACTAGCAATGAATTATCTTGTCTAAAGCGTCAAAATGAGTGTTTTTTTTTTTATTGGTCTTGAAATATGATACACCAGAATTTGAGACAAAACTAAACCTCCAGTACACAAACTTTGGGATCCAAACCCAGGATTCTTGGTTATAGTCCACAAGAATATTCTTGCTGTCAGCCATTCTAGCTACACTCTTATTTATTAATGAAGTTTAATTTTTTTTTTCTTTAATGTACTGCTGTAAGGTGCTCTCCCTCGCTACTTGCACTTAAACCCTCTCAGAGAATACCTAAGTGAACGGCGGACCTGGCAGAGTATTTCAACGTCCTCCAAAGGGAATTGATCCGAGAGGTCATTTCTGAGCCGTCCATCACAGAAGGGTCGTGAATGTTGCACAAGATGTAATTTGGTCCATAACACAACCGAGAACATGTCGTTTCTAAACTGGTCGACAGGCCGGCATGTTCTCTGGGCTCTAACGACTCTACGAGGGCTAGTTCTGAGTTCGTACACAGGTTATATCATCATAAGATGTCAAGAAACAATGTTTCCACGTTTGGTTGGAACTGAAATAGTGAATATATGAAGACAAGTTGAATAATTAATATAACTAGCTAACCACGATAACAATATAACCTATTTCATTAAAATGAGACGTGATAAATATATTTATTTTGAATTTATTTATAACAGAGTTGAATGAAGCTAGTTCTACTTTAGGAGATAATATATTTTAAATATCTATTTGGTTTTGGAGTGAGTATTACCCAAGCAAGAGTTCATTTTTTTTCATTTCGTTTATTTGAGGTATTTAACGTACACTTTCTGAACCGACTGATTATGTAGCACACGGCTTATAAACTAGCTTAAATCTGGAACAGACACAACAACCAGCCCCCAGCCGTTAGTTCTTCACTGTGAAAGAAGAAACCCACATTTAATCCAGGGTTAGAGCCCTGCATTTCACCTATTGATAATTAGGTAGCATATATGTATATTATACACATACCTCTGTATATGTAGGCGATATACATACCTATGTACATAATATATATCATATACATACCTATGTATATATAATAGGTATATGTCTATATGTATATCTACATAACATGTTTGTGTATATTTATCTACATATATAACATAATATGTGTATATGTATATATATACAAATATGCATAATAATTATAAACATGTAATACATAATTTTTGTATATTATTACATATACATAATATATTTTATATTATGTAATATATATCCTAATATGTTTTATATGATATAATTATATATGTAATATACATATTATAATAATGATAGATGGCTATATTTATTGTTAGCTTTTATACTAGGCGAATTTAAGACTATTTTGCCTTGCCTTACACTTTCAAAACAATGTAACAACTAAACAATCAACTAATAATAAAAATAGTAATTATTATAAATGACTAAAGTCACTATTTATGTACTTTTATCTACATTTAAATTTCCTTCTTACATTCAAACCATTCCACAAACATCACTAATAATAACAAGTTATATCCTAATTGTTTTACAAGAATGAAGAATTAGATTGGAAATGTTGTTTTTTTAAGTTAATTTTTGAATAAGCAAGCCCAGTTAAGTTTCATAATGTGGGGAGTAACACATTTCCTGCCCATGTTACCGCAATGTGAATGAACGGTGTTAAGTTTCAGACTTGTGAATTAGAGCTCTTATAATGTGGAGTTTTATAGCACTGTATTGAGCAGATGTTAATTTGTATGTAAATTAAAATTCACTGATAAATATTGCGGTAGTATTTTGTATGATATTTTGTGTAGAAGACTGAGTGATTGAAGTGTCCCCATTCATTTGGTCGTAACCATTCAGTTTGTCAAAGCATTTATATATGTTATCCTGATACTTGTGCTTAGTGGGGATGGGTTGAAAACAAGCAGAGATTGCATTCTAGTCAGCGTCAACTTCTTCTTTAGTTCCAAAAAGTTCCACGTATGTCGAAATCACCGCGTTAAATTTGATAGTCATACAAGCAAGTGAAGAAAGCAAGTAAATTATAATGTATACAAATATATTTAGTGAATATATATGCTTAATGTATAATAGTTATAAAAAAAGCTTTAAACTTTTAAATAACTCAAAATATGCAATAATTGCTTAGAGAAATAAATTTATATATACCTATATATAAGAGCAGTAACTTGGACTCTTAGGAAGATGGAAAAGAAATACTTAGAGATCTTTGGAATGTGGTGCTGGAGAAGACCTGAGAAAACCAGGTAGACAGATAGGGTAAAAAAATGTATAAGTCCTAAGAAGAGTGGTGAGATGAAACATTTGGAATGTGTTTCTTCTGTGCAAAGCAAAACGGATCTGACACATCCTTAGGAAGAACCTGTCTTCTGCATGTCGTTATAGAAGGACAGGTTGAGGGAAAGAGGAGCTTAGAAGAAGGATTCAAGTATTAGATGACTTGAAGGAAAGAAGAAGATTCGGAGAGTTGAAGGAGGAGGCAGAAGACAGGGTTAATTGGCGCTCTAAGTCCACTGACAAAAGGAATGGACCAGTCGTGAGACAGAACAAGCTAGTAATAGTAATATTAGATTATTCATACTACGGGTATTACTTAAGGTAACTCAAATAATACTAAAAATACTGCAATGCTTGTTTACCAATAGTCAAGAGACCATATAGGTAGGAATCGCTCACTATCCCTAAAGGCCGCTACACACGTACAGGTATACTGGATGTGCTAGTGCATCCACACGATACAGTTTTTTCTTCTTCAGACCACAGTTTGTTGTTGATTTTCTTTACAACGCTTTCTTCGTTGGCAGCGGGTTCAATCTCTTTTAGTTTTTCCACCAAAAAGATGCAGCTTCTTTTTTGTATCGGTCATGGCAGTCTCTTAATTTAGTTTTCTACAGACATTGTTCACCTTTGTACATTTCTATAAACTCTTCTTCTATGCATTCTCTGTGGCTACCACGACACTCTGCTGTCATTGTGTACAACAATAAGTTTATAAAGAGAAACTGGAACTTATCTAATTAGCGACCAATGTGGCGCGCCTGCGCACTTTGGTACACACGCTCCGGTACGCCTGCGCACTTTGGTACACACGCTCCGGTACGCTGCTCAGTTTGATACACACGCTCCGGTACGCGTGCGCAGTTTGGTACACACGCTCCGGTAACGCCTGCGCACTTTGGTACACACGCTCCGGTACGCGTGCTCAGTTTGATACACACGCTCCGGTACGCGTGCGCAGTTTGGTACACACGCTCCGGTACGCCTCGCAGTTTGGTACACACCTCCGGTACGCCTGCGCAGTTTGGTACACACGCTCACTGTACCCTCGCATTTGATACACACGCTCGGTACGCCTGCGCAGTTTGGTACACACGCTCCGGTACGCCTGCGCAGTTTGGTACACAGCTCCGGTACGCCTGCGCACTTTGGTACACACGCTCCGGTACGCCTGCAAAATTTGCTCCGACGCAGGTATATCGAATGAAAAACTAAATCTATTTGTTCCAGTCGCCTGTGCAGGTCAAAATAACTGTACAGTTATGTGTCATCCACACGTTCAGTTATACCGGTCAGGCGCGCCTGTACAGGCAAACCTCACAGCTATACCTACCTACCAACCTGTACGTGTGTAGCGGTCTTTAGACTATTTAATCTGAAACAAACACCCTTTAATTGACAGTGGTAATAATTGTCGAATATATAAATTAACAAATACTATCCACCATCCTGTGGACTAACCAAACAATAAAGTCAAAATATTCTGCTTTCTCGAGATACGTGTACTAAAGTATATATCTTCTCACGTTTAAAGTGTATGATACATGTGTCTTCCCTTCGCCGCACCGTGCGCAGTCTATGTGAATCTAACTGAAGACAGGTAGACAAGCTAAAATATAGATCGAGTATATGTCACCACATCTTAACTGGTCTGAGCTCCACGAACTCTCCAGACTACATGACGTGGTGTAATCCCCAGCCCCCTCCTAGAGGACCCCTCCTCATCAACTCTCAGCACCAAGTTCTCGCTGTGGGTCTCTCACTCTCATTTCTCAGTACTGTACATTGTGATATACGAGACACGAAGTTTCTGTAATTGCGTTTGCTTTTAACTGGGGCAGGATTTCGTTCCCCCCTCCCTAACCCACTCAATCTACCCCTTTACCCACTTCTTACCCTTTCCTTATCCTTGTTGCCTTTGCTTTTCAAGGGAACCAACATTTTTTTCCCTTTCATACTATCAAATGGGGCTTTCATCTTGAGCTCCTAAACAACAATCTTCCTAATGTTTTGTAATTGGTAATTTTTTTACAGTATTAAAAATTATTGTACTCGACGAATAATCATGTATAATCATTAAACTTATATTAATAAATACATCCTATGAAGAATACTGTTTCAAAGCCAATATTTAGTTAAATTTAAGGCGATAGCCGAATCGTACTAAAGTAAATCCTTGATTTACGTAATTAGTTTCTGTGCAAGTTGAAAAACAGCGTAGGTCGAATTGTACTTAAACATGATTTTTGATGTTAGTGTCAAAGGATAGACCTTTGTTTAGAGTAAGTACTACATATGTTCACTAACAAGACACAACTAATACTCAGGGAAGAAATAAACGGAATATATATGCTACTATCTGCTGGACGATATATCCTTCTGTGGGATTAATAGATGGCGTTGCCAGTCGTAGGCTTAAATACCACAATCACGTTCAAACGAATCCACGTATCTTGAATCTGAGCATACAAATAACTTTATATATAGTTAGGTGTTCTGTCTTACGACAGGTCCATTCCTTTTGTCAGTGAACTAAGACCGCCAATGTGCCCTGTTCTTTGCCTCCTTCTGCTGTATTTAAAGTATATCTTTCAATAAGTGAATGAGAAAAAGGAGCGGTATTCCAATGACTTGGACTGGGGATAATCCCATCCTTTTATTGGCCAAAATAGAACAAAATACTGATCTAATAGAAACATAAAGTTTAGTTTTCTTCACATGGTGACATCAACAGTTGTTGAATATCCATCATGAGCATAGTGGCATTTTATTAGAAACTATTTTAATGGAGAGGAAAAGTTGTTAATAAATTCCCGGACACCCCTGACAGATATTCAAGAATGACTGTTGAGGTCACCATGTGAAGAAAATTAAAGTTTACGTTTTTACTGAAGCAATATTTTATTTATTTTGACAAAAAAAAATCTTATATATATAAAAACTGTAAAAAAAACCTGCCCTTTCCTTACGTCCCCTACATTCCCCACCTTAAACTGGAGCTACTAGAGCTGGGTGAGAACACGTGGTTGACTCCTAACCAAGAAGCTTGGAACAAGTTTATAATTTGTGTAATAACATACAGAAAATATTGGCGTTGGATTCAGCTTGGTCCCTTTTTTTCTGTCAGATATAACCAATAAGAGCCAACATACTGAATAAGGGTGCCAACTATATACCAATTTAAAATGTATTATATATATTTATTTATTTATAAAAGCATCAAATTTTGATAGCATTGATTTAGTATCTAATATTTCGGTCGATTTATCAATATAATTATTTATATTTCATAAAACGGACCACGGCTTGACCACTCGTGCTCTAAAATTTACTTAATGCTGTGCATGCCAGGCAGACATATTTACAGTAATGTGCATATAATTTCTTCAATCTGTTGTGCTTACTTCAAAGCTGTGTATTTAATGAAATATAGCAGCTAAGTAGTTGGAAATTTTCTGAAATGTAGCAATATACATACCTGCAAAACAAGTTATAATATCCAGATTTTAAATATAAAATTCCTGACCACAACACTTGTACAGAGAATAGAATCTTACTGCTTTACGATACCAAAGTGTGTGTAAGTGTAATGGGGGGGGGGGGGGGCGGTATATTCAATTGAAATCAATTCTGGATTTCCCATATCATCACTTTCTTCCATACAAGTAAAACTACTTTTAATTTATAATTTCAATTATTATTTAAGTGTGTTTCAGACGAATAATTAATTAAATAAATAGGACATTTATTTTGGACCTTTTACATTTTTGAAAATATATTTTCATGTAGTTCAACATTCTTCCAACATTCCAGTACAATCCAGATATATACAATTTACAATATCGGAAAAATAAAACCATAATATTTTATCGATAGATCGTAGCTTTCGATTTAATATATAGAATGAAAAAAATATCGATATGTTTGGGAAAATTTCCATCCCTAATCCTGGAAGTTTCTTGCTATGTTTCTCAAAATACCATCTGTACGACGAGTATTTTTTCATTAAAATGTAGGTATGTCAAAATTATATTCCTTCTGTTCATATTTCTGTTGACTTACATCGCATTGTAGAAAGATTAATTATCATCGGTGGCTACGCAACTCTTTTAGGATGGATACAACACTAAGACTTCAAATTATTATAAAATATTTAAAAATTGTTGGTATCTGTACTGTCTGTGTACAGTATCTGTAGTGATGACCACGTGGTCTATGGCATCAGTCTAACAAGATACTGTATTGCCTATAATGATCAGGTAAAGGTTAGAATCACGGTTGGGTACTTGAAGAGTAGTTTTTCCGAATTTTATTCAGCCCTTCATTTTCTCATCATCTTTACACGGTAATGCGGGTACATTTCCTCTAAGTTACAAAGTTCTCTAGCTCTTATAATAAATATATAATAACAAGTACGTAAAAAGTTTAAAGCTACATTTCAATGTAAATTCTTCCGTCAACCTTTTTTTCTCTTTAAATTAATCATCGAAATGAACTTAAGCTGGGAAATAACTATCTTTTACTTCTTATTGAAACATAAGCTATATTTATAAGATTATTTTACTTTAACAAACCAAAAATAACTAGGAATTGATAAACAGAAAACAATTACATCACCCACTACGTCCTTGTAACAAGGACATTGGAGGATATGTCGTGTTGTAAATTTGTTCTAAACCTATTCCAATTTATTTTTTTAACCACATCTTGGAGTTTATTTCTCTTTCACTTGAGTGTAAAAATGGGCCGTATTAGTCCCCTTGGTCCATTTCGTTTTTCCTAAACTCCGCTACGTTCCGCGTGTGCCAACAGCTTCTCCCTTGGTCCCTCCCCCCATGTAATGGCAAGAGTGGGGGGAAGGGGGGGGCATCTTTATTGGCCTCTGGCGACCTATAATGGCAACCTTAACGCTGTACCAGTAGGGAGCTCACACTGGAGCTGACACGACCCAACTATGCTACATAAAACTGATCATTACGTGACGGTTTGACCTCGAGTCATGACTGCTGAGCCTGTCAATAGTCATAGAAACCCGCTTCTGAGGTCGAATAATGTAAGGCGTTACTCTCGCAATAGATTTGGCTGCCAATGACGGCGAGATCGGAGTTCAAATCCTGGTCGGGCTACGTGAGGATGTTCTTTCATGTATAGTTTCCCGATCTCCCTTTACCCAATTTTGAGTTCATGTCCTCTTAATTGTTACCTAATTTTTGTAGAGAGAGGGCAGGAAAAAGTTAAATAAAAAATCATTCAGTACTCAAAGCTAAAGTTCAAATTTCGAACTCCCTGTCAGCATAAAACCAGGCAAGTCGAGAATGAAGCCTTAATTCGCAGCTCACTTGTTCTTGGGTTATCAAAAATAAGTTATTTTGAAGAGAATAATCTTTGAAATTTAATATGAACATATTTTAAGCACAAATATCATAAATGATAAATTTACCTTAAAATATAACATTTGTTTCATGATTGTACCCATTATTAGTATTTGCGTATTCATAATATTACATTTTATTTAGCATTTAGTTGGCAGCCATGTCGAGTCTAGATATAAATCTTGAAGAATATGTGAGAAAAAGATCTGGTATTCATAGACACAATTCGAAAACTGAACAGTTCGCTTCGCTGTTATTTATATCTCCTTGGGGAAATCTCTGGCTATACAGTTGGACACACTGTTTTCGTTTGGGGCACCTGTTCCAAATATGTTGCTTTATTATAATTATTAAGAGCAAATACTTGATTTAAAATTAAATAAAAAATAAAAAATTTAATGATTATTTTAAGAAATATATACTAATTTCTTATTATGAGAAAACAAATTAAAAAACTTTTATTTTAAATTTCAAAATATACAATTACTTTTAAGGTTTGTATTTGTTTGTACTCAATTAAAAACTAACTATGAAATATCACTAATAATAATAATAATAATAATATTTGCACCACGTCTTACTACCCGTTTGGGTTATACGCTTAAGTACTAATTACGCTAATGGATCAGGAATTGGGAAGGTTGAATTTAGAGGAAGTGAACCAGAATTTGAGTGGAGGGAGAGTGGAAAAGCATTCAGGAAAAACCATCCTCAGTTCACCCGACCGAGATTCGAACCTCGATCTTCCGTCCTCGGCGGTCGAACTCAACACCACTAGCGCGTTAACCAACTACGCCACCGAGGCGGGTAAATATCACTAACCGTTATTTAATAAGTGAGATTTTTCCTCGTGTTGCACGATATAAAACAAACATTTTGTTTTCTGGTGGTAATTACTTATCAACATGCTGAAAAGGAGGCTTAAAGTATAAACATTGTAGTTGAATTTGTTTTAATTCATTCGTTCAATCAGATTACCGTCGTTTAGCTTTCACTGAACTAAACCATCGTTTAATTGAAAAAGCAAAGTAAAAAACACCGTATGGGAGAAAAAAAACTGTTTATAATTTTATTTGCGGTATTTAACGTGCTCTTTCTTAAACGACTGATTATATTAGTAAATGACTTATAAATTTAAATCTGTAATGTACATAATAGGTACTTATAAACTCAGCCATTAATTTATCACAATGTAAGGTGAAACCCGAATTTCATAAATGATAGGTTTTCAAGTAACCAAGCAACGGACCCAGGACACTTAGCTCAGGAAGCAGGCAGGCTACTGACTGAGCTAGGGTGTCAGAGAAAAATAAGAGCCAATTAGTTCCAAACACAGGCCAACCGTGTCCAAGTTAAAATTGCCAGTTTAACAATGGTTAGAGTGTTAATCAAAAATGATCATAATTTTAAAACATGATAGTGTAATTTAAACTATCTCGATATCAATATGTTAATTTTATTACTTATGACAGAGTATTACAAAGTCAAGTTTGATGAAATCACAGTTTTTTTAGAAGTATTTTCAAAACTTTGTGTGTGAATCCAATGACTCCGTCCTCGCAATTTCCATGAAATGGTCATCAAACTGAACAATTTCATGAAATGATCGACAAACTGAACAATTTCATGAATTGGGATACAAACTGAAGAATTTCATGAAATGGGCTACAAATTGAACAATTTAAGTGAGTTGGACCACAATTGGAACAATTTCACTAAGTGGGCTACTAACTGAACAGTTTAATTGAGTTGAACTACAAATTTAACGATTTCATGAAGTTGGCTACCAACTGAACAATTTAATGTAGTTGGAATACAAATTGAATATTTTCATGAAGTTGGCTACAAAGTGAAGCAATCAATGAAGTTGGAATACAAATTTAACAATTTCATGAAGTGTGCTACAAACTGAACAGTTTAATAGAATTGGACTACAAATTGAACAATTTAAGGAAGTGGGGTACAAACTGGACAATTTAATGGAGTTGGACTGCAAATTGAACAATTTAAGGAAGTGAGCTAAAAAAACTGAACAATTCAATAGATTTGGACTACAAACTGCAAAATTTCAGGAAATGGTCTACTAACTGAACAATTAAATGGAGTTGGACTACAAATTGAACAATTTCAGGAAGTGGGGTACAAACTGGACAATTTAATGGAGTTGGACTGCAAATTGAACAAGATTATAAAGTTGCTCACAAACTGAACAATATGTAATGTATTTGGGCAACAAATTGAACAATTTCATGATTAGGGCTACAAACTGAATCATTTCATGAAATGTGATAGATATTGTAATGGTATTGTAAATAAAATGCACCCACAATTGCATTTAGAGGGTAGGAGAAATTCATAGTGGAAAACTACCTTCAGTGTCCCCCTTCCGAGATTCTAGCGCTGACAGAAAAGTTGATGCCCTAGAACACGTACCTTAGCGCAATACAACCCTGTTGTTCTAGCAAGCTCCAAGATTAGTTTTCATTTCCAACAATTAATTGATTCAGTTGAGTACAGTGCACCGTAAACATTTTCTTGCTTCTTTAACTAATAAAATTAGGCATTTACTCAAGGTGCGGCCGAAGGGAGCGAACGTATTTTTACAGTTTTTATAGATTTTTTTTCTCCAAAATAAATTAAATATTTCTCCGGTAGCAACATAGAGTTTAGTTTTATGCACATGTTAATATCAACATATCTTGAATATCTGTCAAGGGTGTCCTGGAATTTTGTCAAAACCTTTTAAATAAAGATAAAAAGTTTTGACAAAATTTCAGGACACCCTTGGCAGATATTAAAAATCTGTTAATATTAGCATGTGCAGAAAACTAAACTCCATGCTGCTACTGGAGAAATATCTGATTTATTTTCGCCAAAAAAGTGTAATGCTATAAAAACTGTAAGATTACTCGCACTCCCTTCTGCCACACCTTAAAACCAGTAAGATATATGGAAATAAATTAACATACATTGTTGCAGAAACGTTCCACCAAAAAGCAATAATGAAAATAATATGCACTTTTACAGACACATTATAATAAAAGAGGAACATCTCGGCTCACCAAAGAGTATAACAAGCAAAGTAACTCATTTTCCAGACCTTTAAGTAACTTAAAATAAATGTTACTGTAGGTGTACCACACAGACATTCACTCGCTTTTATCATAAAATAAACATTTACCAAAAACTCTTAGGATTTGTGAAACGAAATAATGGGTTACTAAAGATTGCGTTACCATTACAGATCAAAAGTTTGTATCTTGCTTTGTAATTTTAGGTGCTACCAAATAAAAATACCTCTTCAAAATCCGGTTTCGTAATTCTTACGAAACTTTACATACACACCCCACATTCAACAATAGATCTGACATGAATAGTTTCCACAATTCTCCCCTCAGCCAAAGTCTTTCTCACTTTTGGCGAAATTTAACTATAATAAGAGCGGCAGTAACACTCGTGAGTGTCTGTGAGAAGTTGTTGCTCGCTGTGAACGCACAAACATCGGTGGAGACTTGTGTCCGGATAGAGGTTGGTGTGTGCGCGAGTGATGTTGCAGTCACTAGATACTGTATCTGGCGATTATCGCTCAGTGTGTACTAGGCTTTAATAGTACCACAACTTAGAGGAAGTGCGGGTAGTATAGAATACCATTTACTTTTTTAATAATATCAAAGATTATTTTCACATTTTGTCATTGGGTTTCATATTAAACTTATAATTAATAGGTTTTTAACTATTTTTAGTGTTTAAAGCAAAATTAATAACTGAATGTCCTGTAGGAGCACTTAAAAGAGAGATGTGGAAACCAATGAGGTTAATATGGAATATTACACATTTTATGTAAAAATAATAATTATATTTACTAAAATTAACAAATGTTTGATTAAAAATGTGTAAAAAAAACATGCAAATAATATGTATAAAGCAATAAAAATAGTATTAATAACGACCCGCCTCGGTGGCGTAGTTGGCTAACGCGCCAGTCGTGTTGAGCTAGACAACCGAGGAAGGGGAGATCGAAGGTTCAAAATCGGTCGGGTGAACTGAGGTGGTTTTTTCCTGAATAGTTTTCCACTCTCCCTCCACGCAAATCGGGTTCACTTCCTCTAAATTCTACCTTCCCAATTCCTAATCCATTAGTGTAATTAGTACTTAAGCGTATAACCGAACGGGTAGTAAGACGCGGTGCTAAAAAAAAGTATTAATAACGAATCATTGAAATAATACATTATAATTAAAAATAATTAATTAATAATCCGTATTAATAGTGAATTATTAAAATATAATAAACTAAAATATTGTATCAGGTTACATCGTTCTCTTGATATATTTCTTAGGTGTTAGGAAAAATGTTTGAGCTTACGTTGACAAAATTTAATCACTTGTCAAATACTTGAAAAATGTGCGGGCATTATGGAATAGCAGTGTTCCTTATTGCCCGAACTCGTCATTTTTATTTTTTGTTAGGTTATAATAAAATTACAGTAAAATAATGTTTAACTCAAAGATAAGCATGATCAAGCTTTAACCTAATGATTTGATTAGAATTAATAAAAACAGTAGAATAAAGAAATATAATGATAAACACTAGCCTGCAAAAGTTTTGTGACAGCCAAAAAAACAATCGTCTCTCACAAAACCATCAGTTGATCTCTCGAAGTGAGGCTCACCAGCTGTTCGAAATTGTTTTCTGTAATAGTTGAATTAGTTAACGATAGATTGTGACGCTTAACATATGAGAAACAATGGTATTCCGTATTGCCCGACTATTCCATAATACCCGCATCTCCTCTACCAATAATAAGTTAGCTCGTATCTCAAATAGTTGGGAAGAAATAATGAAAAGTGCAAAATTTCCTGTATATAAGGTAACCTAAAAGTAATTTTCACGAAAAAAATGAGAATTGCCATCTTGTTTATAATAATAAAGTGTCTAGATATAAAATGTAAGCAAAATCGTTAAAGCTCTTTTAGAGAAAATTAATTTTTTTCTCTTTTTCCCTTCAGTAAATTATCCTTAATTTTAGAGATAGATATCTAATTTCAAAAATTCCTAGGGGGGACCTTATAAAAACCCCAGATAGCTCGCAAACTATTAGTTTTATTGAAATATGTTTTCTTCAAATACCAGTTTTGAGTTTTAAAATCCTACAACTTTGTGATGATAAGTTATTTAGTATATCAAGATTTGCGGAGATATGATAAAAATAGGAGATAAACTGTTATGTAAAGTAATCCCTAAGTGGTTTTATTGGAAAAATTAGATTGCTAATTTGTTAAGTAATAATAAACAATGTATATTTAAAATTTTAATCGAAATCGTGAGAGCCCATTTCCAAGAAAATTAATGTTTTACCCCCTCTGGAGATTCCTAAATACCACCATGTACTACTACTCAATAGGTAAAATGAGTTCGGCTCCAGGCCGAGGTACAGACACACAGAAGCATCGCGGAAACCATTTTTCGGTTTCAGGAGGTCATGGAACATCGACATCCATCATAATCAAAAAAAAAAAAAAAAAAATCTACCAAAAAGTCACGAGAAATTAAAGCAGATTTTATTTTATAGCTTCCCTAAATTGAAAAATACATAATTCTAAGTAGAATATCAGAATTTTTGTTTGTTTAAGACACAACCAATTAATTTTAATAGTATTATTAACTCAGACAGTAATAACAATAAGTTTATTTGTTAATTTTGTTTAATATACGGTTTCTCTCACCTTGACGTCACAACTAATTATTATCTAAGAAAATAATTTAATTTCAGCTTAAATCTAATTTTAAACAAACTGAAATATTCGTCTCAAAGTGCGTAATAAATAAATACAGACAGTAACTTTATTAAACTTTCCTGGTTTATTTGAAAACTAAGGATGGAATTCGCATTAATAAGTATTTTCAGTCTCTTAGAAATATAAATTTATCTTGACGTCTGTAAATGTAACTTTTAATAAAGAGTCCCAATGGACCTGTATCCTAATAGCTAAAAAAAAGTGTTAGGATCTTCCTTTCATGCAAACTTTCAAGTTTGTGTCGGGTAAAACTTAATATTTTTTCCCCTGCTTATCTTGTATTCGTTAGCTTTTAAATACTAGTCCTACATTCAACAACACGTTAATAATGGCTTAACTTAAGTGAAAGTGAAGAAGAAATAATTTGGTAGGAAATAAACGCGTATTGGTTGGAAAAGGAAATGGAAAATCCAAGTGATAATTCTTCACGTGGAATCAATCCCGAGTACACTCGGATGAGATTCGAACCTTTACTTCCCACTCACCTGCAATCCAGTGTATTTGAGACTGATGCCTTATAACACGTGACCACCTATGCTGGTATTGCCATTGGTGTTTTGAAAAAATACTGGTTGATAGAAAAATATTCGATATAATCTATAGAAACGGAATAAAAAGGGTGAAGCTTAAAGACTTATATCAAAGCTCTGAATAAAATATTTATTTATTTTATCGTAGGGCATTATTGACAGAGAAACATTACATCTAGTTCTGTCACCTGTATGTTGACTATTCGTCACTCTGGAGGCACAGAAAGTTGCCCAGGGTACAGATATGGAGGTTGTCTACATGTGCACACACGTGAGATGATGTTATGATAGTGAATATGGAGATGTGGGCCAGTGGTAGTCTTAAACATAACTTAAGCCTAATTTACCAACTTCTTGTGACCGTTGGGATAACTCCCTTTCAGAGAAAAATATCCAAGATACCTATGTTCGTAGTCAGATGCCACTACGCTACGGGGATGGATATATAATATGATAAATAAACTATATTTGAAAACACTTCATTTTTTATGTCCCTAGCTGTATACAAACCTTGAAATCTCGTATCAAATTCAAACTCGATCGTACATAGGTACTTAGTCTTTTTTTATATTTTACACAACATATTACTTCTCATGTGGGCTATCCAAATTGGTTAAGATAAGAATGAAACCTTTCAGGGTAAATTAAGTGTATACTAAGTTTACACTTATAGGTAGGAGTATTATGATTACTGATACATATGTGGCTCTAAAATACATCACTGTGGAATCCGACAAGGTATGCATGAAACCTTTCAAGATTAACGGAACGATACGTTTCAATTATAGCAAATACACTTTCCTTTAGCAGAGTTGATTGAAACTGCCTACCTAAATTATTGACGCGTCGTTAATTTTGTCATATTCTAGGCCGTGTGCATTTAGATCAACGCCATGAGCCATTGCCATTTTTTCTGCCTCTTTGAGTTATAAATGTTTCTATTTTAAAGGCTTTTTCTTCTAATTTTTTAATATATATTGAAGGAATTTATTATGTCTCAAAGTTACTTGTTTCCCCAAGTTTTGATCTAATATATAGCACGGTCACACAATACTTTGTATATTTCAGGCGATCTTGTGACATACTTGACCACTATATGCAACTTAGTGTGGAATATTATCACTACGACTATAAACTGGGGCAAAACAAATATTTTGGGAGTGATATGAACTCCTAAACCTTTAAATTTTAACATAACACCATACATTACAATCTATCTAGTACTACAAGGTATTCTTGTAACTATGGCGTGGGAACAGTAAGACTTTCAGCTGATATAGAGTTGATCGTGGGTTTTACACACAGATCCTAAAATAGCCTCCACATGGAGGTCAATAAGTTTTGTAGACTTGTTTTCTGTTTAGCACCTCTCCAGCCCATTTTCCCATCCACTACATGCAGGGAGATAGGTTTTGTGGACTAGGCTAGGTTATATTTTTGTAAATTTAAAAATTACACAGTGGGTAAGGGAATTTAGCCCGGCCCCATGTCCAGGTATACATTTTTCAATTTTACAAATATGACGCTTGATGTGGTTACATCCATAATCTAAATATCATTTATATATTCAGAGCTTAGATATTATTGTACAAGCGTTAACTACCTTCCAAACAACATTTTATGCTAGATTTAACACATGGCTATTAAAACACCAAACACAATCATTTAGATGGCTGCAAACCCCAACGGCTACAAGATAAATGGAGTGTTTTAGAAGTTATTTTTGAGTCAGCCGACATTTGTACTGCCTGAAGTCTTTTGCAAATTCCTTAAAATTTGTAAAAAAAAAGTTATATTAATATTTCCTTTTCTTAATTAGTAAATGAGATACTCAAATAATACAGGAAATACTACATTAATACAATAAATACTAAATTTATAAAAGAAATACTAAAAGAATATAAGAAATACTAAAATAATATAAGAAATACTAAATTAACACAAGAAATACTAAAATGATAAAGAAATGCTAAAGTAATACTAAAATAATACAAGTAATACTAAATAATACAAGAAATGCTAAAATAATACAAGAAATACTTAAATAATAGAAGAAATACTAAAATAATACAAGAATGCTAAACTAATATAATATATACTAAAATAACACCATAAATACTAAAATAATACAATACTAAAGTAATCCAAGAAATACTAAAATAATTCAAGAAATACTAAATTAATACCAGAATTACTAAAATAATACAAGAAATACTTTATAAGAAACACCATAAGGAAACACAAGCTATATATGATTGTAGGTGACGTATCCAGCACAGTTAAAACTTCGTACTTCTATATAACACACATGATTTTACTCCACGTACATCGAACGCAAACTGAAACAAATACATACGATCCAAATAACACGGTTCAATCTAAGAGTGTTAAGTGTGGGTGAGAATGTAGGTCAAACATTGACCTAATAAAAAGTCCTCCATGAAATGAGAAGGCACGGGTCGATAGGTTAGGGTACCGAGCGCGTCGGTATTTGTGAACGGATGTTTATGTCATTGTGATTTGTAGCAACCGGGAAATGTCCATGTTTGTCATGAACACGCAACGTTTTCTCAGGGAGCCATCCCCAACAACATAAGACAACTTGATTGAGAACTCATAAAACAGGATAGATGGCTGGATAATTTCATACTACCCGTTCAAGGAAATGCTCCAGTAAGACAGTCTCGAAGAACTGTCACAAATATTAAAAGTTTGTTTGGATGGTTTATTTTAAGGACTGATTATTTACACTGTGAAAAATAATTAATTTAATTCATATTCGTTAAATTTAGCTGATATATTGTGAAATATAATATAAGATTGTTTTTAAATAAAACATTAAAATCTAAGAATATTTTACTTATTATTTCATAAACAAATCTCATAAACAAATATTAGACTAGGATTAGATACCTTATTAATTTTTAAGTTTATTAATTAGTAAAACCGAAATAATAATAATAATAGGTATGGTCTCGAAACGCCAACAATTTGTAGGTATTTTAATATTCGTTTAGGATTGTGCTCTGAAGTTGATAATTCACATCAGACAAGTATTAAACTGAAGTCAGAAAGTTTATTGCCGCTAACAGAAGAGTATATTAGAACATGTAATATGAGTGAAGAATGACCCTGGGCGCGGGACATTCCTGATAGATCAATGGTTAGAGCATTTGGCATACTAAGCCAAACGTCCCGGGTTCGATTCCCGTGTCAATTGTTAAATTTAAATAATATTATATTAAGTGCGGCTATAACTGTAATTAACAAAAATAATAGTTTAGCTTTTAATACATAATGTAGACCTAGTGTTATAAAAGTTATTTCCGGTCACTCATTATGTTAAGTGTGAGCTTGTCAACTACTTATACAGCACTGGGTAGTGATCGATGGGAACTTGATAGGTGATAGAATGTTGGACTGGACACCACCGAACCGACAAGAAGGAATTGTAAATAGGTGGATATGGGCATTTAATAGTATAATATAGCAGACTACAGTTCAGTAAATGCCACCCAGCTACTCCGTAAAATATGTCAGAGGTAAAACTAGTTTTTAGTGGGAGAGGAAGCAAGCTTAGGGGAGATCAAGGTTCGAATCTAAACTAAAAAAAAAAACTCTCGGTATGATTAAACGCTCATAGAGAAATCTGTTAAAAAATGAAAAATAATAATACAACTGCTAACATTACTATCGATCATTAGTCACGAGCAATGATGATAATGATAGCTTTAATTATTATTACCTAATCTATTTCAGACATTTACATACTAATAAAGTAGCCAGATATGTCTAGACTTTAGTGGAAGTTTTTTTAGCACCTATTTGTGCTACACTTCTATACTGAAATGTACTCGCATTTGTATGTGGTGGATAGAGGAGAACGTGAAAACCTTCTTGGAAATCCACCTAAAGTCTGTTCAGCGTAGGAATTGTTTTCTGAAAGGCCTTTTTCCTTACCAGAAACTATTATATAGTAGGATATTGGTAGGAAAAAAGACCTTTCAGAGAGTAATTCCTACGTGAATGGAGTTTAAGTAATTTATGTTATGATTCTGGCCACGACCTCTTCGTCATCGACAAACCAGACCAAAGGAGACGACTTACTCCTGTGTCTGCGTGCTCATCGGTGTTGGATACTTTCAGTAAGAAGTCGATAGGAATGTAGTTGTAATGAGTCAAGTTTTCAACAGTCACGGGGATTATTGAGTCAACTCATAACGTTTAAAATACATGTTTCATATTAAACTCTCTCAAGAGGTTTTTGGTCACACTCAACGTTTATAGCGTAACACCATTTACAAATATAAATTATTTTATTTAAAAATCCATACATCCAGGGGTGAGAATATTCTTCTCTAATTAAATTAAAATTTATTTAGTTGGGATCAATTATCACTTAAAGCTTGAACAAATTTGTTTAAATATTTTTCTTGACCAAAAGACCATAATTAAAATTTGCTTTTTTTATAGTGTGAAAACAGGTTGTTTGAATCAAAGTTTTTAAATAAAATAAACTAAAATAATATTTACAAACATTCACACTACCTCCTATAACGACAGTTAATAATAACTGCACACGCCAAAACCTAAACCCTAACCAATTATCAGCCTATTTACCCTCGTTCTCATAACCCCCCCCACACACACACACTCTCCATATCCCCTCCCATTAGCCCCTACCCACATGTTCTTCAGACCCACTTCCCCTAATTCCAACCCACATACTATCTATATCTCCTCCTCTTGTATAGAGAGAGTTCACAGTAGATAAATAGTTTCTGTCTTTCCTTTAAAGGCTATTTCATATTAATAAATATTTTCTTTCTTTATTTATTTCTTTAGCACCGCGTCTTACTACCCGTTCGGGTTATACGCTTAAGTACTAATTACACTAATTGATTAGGAATTGGAAAGTTTGAATTTAGAGGAAGTGAACCCACATTTGCGTGAGGGAGAGTGAAACCCATATTAGGAAAAACCCACCCCCATTTCACCCCGAACCAGAGATTCGAAACCTCGATTCTCCCCGTCACTCGGCGGTCTGGCTCAAACTATAATAAATATTATAAAGCTTTTTTGTTTAGTACTTTTGTCATTCATTTCAAAGAAAACTAAAATGAAAAACTAATTATTTAATTTTGGTTGGATGGGACATTTCCAGTGTTATCACTTTATTCGTTACGGAGTGTACGTTGCACCCATCCATCACTCGCAAGTCGCACACCACCCGAAATAGCATTTGATCGGATGCGGTCTCTTCCACCAAACGTGAACATAAAACCAAGCATGTAAATTCAGGGAAATAAATTACAAATGTCTGCTCCAGTTTTTATTACCCACTACTTGTGGAAAGGTTTTTTTTTATTAGTCTCTAGTGAAGAGGTAGCTTGCTAGTTCAAGGGTAGGACATAGTGTTGGAGAGAAGGGAAAGGGGGTGGAGTGAGAAATATGCAGAAAAAAAACACAGAAAAAAAAACCTTTTCAAATACTGTGGGTTTGCTTCAAAACTAGAAATTTCACGATAACCATGACAGAGTTATATTGTTCTAGAAGATTTGTGTTCAAACAGGCATTGTCACGTAGATCGTATCAAGAGATTTAAACTCACTCTTTGTAAAAAAAAAAAAAAGAAGCTTCAAACAATAGACTTGGTAGAACATAGATTTCCGTGCGCTTGGATTTAACAATTTGCTGTACACAAATTTTCATTCGTGAGTAAATATATCGTACTATTTAGACTGATGAAAGGTTAAAGGAGGATGAAAGAAAACATGAGTCTAAGTCCATATTTTTTTAGTTATTGTAACAAAAAAAATATTGTTTGGTCAAAATGTATATTAAATTGCTCCATTAGATACAGTTAGTATAATTTTCAACATACAAATTGGGGCCAAAACAATAGACTATTAGTAACCTGAAAATTAGCACTTTAATTAAAAAGTCAATATTCCCTATCTGAATAAAATCAAACTACACAATACTCTTTTTCACTTTTTGATAGATAATGTCACTCAGATGAGTTCCACTTGACGTCAGGCAAACCTCAGAGTGTTGTCCATCACTTTCCTCAGCATAGATCGTCTTATTTTGTTTTGTTTTGCTTTTTAGCACCACCTCTTACTAACCGTTCATGTTATATGATTATCTTATAATTACATTAATGGTTTTAGGGATTAGGAAGGTTATATTAATAGGAAGTGTAACCATATTTGTGTGGAGGGAGAGCGGAAAACCAATTAGGAAAAACCACCCTCAGTACACCCGACCTATATTCGAACCTCGATCTCCCCGTCATCGGCAGTATAGTCTACTGCAAGAGTAGCGGGTTGGACCACGTGGACACCGATATGTGTGTCTAATTGTTTCTGACACACCTGTATATTAGTCTCGACAGTTTTTAAACGTGACATGGGCATTACATTACGTGGTTTGACTGTGGTTTTTTTTATCTAGATTTAAGAAGTTTTTAGTCAAAAACCACTATGCTCATGACAAATATTCAAGATATGTTGAAACTGTTGTGAAAGTTTAAAGTAAAATGCGTGTTAAATACTACAAAATAAGAGTATGATTTTATTAAAATAGACCAATATATGTAGATTATAACCAGTGTAATATTTTGATGAGTGTGTAGCTTTAAGAAATCAATAATTTATTTAAGTTGGACATGGTAATTTATTGAGAAGTAGTACTGAAACAATCCATGTCGTTTAGTATGATAAATAGAAACGTAACAAATCTCATAATGGACGTATACTACTTACTTATTACATTTTCGCAATCTTACAGTTAGATAAATTATTGTGATCGTCAAAAAAAATAGTACTCGAGATTGATGAATTTCTACGATTCATGACCCCCCCGAATCTATTTTACTGTTTGGGCTAAAACTTGGTATCTAGGGTTTTCATAAGGTTTCCCTGGGTTTTTTTGAAATTGTATCTCTAAACCTAATATTATGGGTAGTTTACTGAAGGGCAAAAGGAGAAAAAATTGCTTATATCAAAATCGGCTATAACGATTTTAATTAGATTTCATTTCCTAACATTCATCAATATGCAATTATTTCTTTTAACTTTTCGAACATTAGGTAAAGTATTGCGACCGCTAAAAAATCAAAACCGAGATGTTGTTGGATGTCGACTTTTCATGACCCCCCTTACCCCCGAACCCTAAAAAGTGGTTTATGCAATGCCGTCTGTCTGTACATCTGTCTAATCCTTAAAATTAAGAGTAGTTTACTAAAGGCTGAAAAGAGAAACAAAATTTTTCTCAAAATCGGCTTTAACGATTTTGATTAAAATTCGTAGATATGCGTTGATTAAAATTATAAACAAAATAGCTATTTTCACTTTCCCATGAAAATGAATTTTAGGGTATTTTACAGAAGCTGAAATTTCAATCTTTGCAACTATTTGAGATACTCAATAACTTATTGTTGCAAATTTGTAGTACTATTAAAAATAAAAAACTTTTATTTGAGATATATTTTTATAAAACCAACAGTTTCCGAGATATTGGCAAATATTTTAATACAATTTTGTGAGCTTTAGTTTTACAGATATACTACTTAAGTTTTAACGCAATAATTCTCCAATTCCATAGAGTAATTAGATAAGTAATTCTCTCAAAAATTTTATATTCTTGTTCCTTTAACCTCCTAGGGGAAATGTTTGTACAGCAATAATATCTCTCTATTATTTTAGACTAAATAGTCAATATTAACCTTTTTTAATGGTCAAATTCATAGATTTGGAATTTAATAGCAATTCGATGACCTGAAGATGTGCATTCTCTAATAAGATATCAAATATTTCAACCAGATTTCGAAATTTTAATACGAAGTAATCCAATATTAATATTTTTTACTGGCCCAAATATACAAATGAGAAGTTTAATGCTTTAAAAATAAAATTGTAAAATTTAAAATCAGGAGTCAAAAATTGTTTTACGTGAGTACAATGTAATTTGTGCTTGAATTTGCCAGTGTATGTTATTTCTTTTCAGAAACTACGGGTTTTGAGTAAATATCTCAATTTTTAAACAACGAAGCGAGAAAGTCCGTGCGGTGTTCCATACCATTTATTTATAGAAACTGTCGGAAAAAATCTTTCTATTTGCATAATATTCATGTTTTTGAGTTTCGAGTTTTTGTCTTGAAATGTATATACAATTATTTTTTGGTTATTATCAAATTGGAATAGACGTGGATATAACATATTTATGCAGTCAAATTCTCATAGGAATAACCTTCTCTGAGTTCTAAGAACGTTTCTAGTCTACTGTCACGAATTCACAAGCTAAGTCGTGAGATCTGTAACTGTCACTTTTGAAATATATTATAAACTAGTTGGTGTAGCCGTTATTTGCACGGGGAATCTATAAAGTAGCTTTTTTTTTTATAGAGAATAGTAAGTACTCAAATCTTAGATTATGTTTAAATATTAATCTTTTATTGGTTCAAATAATGATTAAAAAAACGCGAAAGACGCGCAATTTCAAAATAGCGATATAATCTGAACATGTTCTAAAAGCTGACAATTCTTTTAAAGATTAAGTTATAACATCTTTATACACAATGCTTTGAACGCTTGCATGTTGGTGATAATAAAAAAGAAAGAAGAGTGTCACAACATAAATAATTGATTGTTAAAGGGTTGTAATTAAAGCCAATCTAAAATATTTGAGCATTTTTTCACCGCATTTACCCTGGTTAAGCTTTCCACCACGTTAAAACCCTTTTACACCTTCTTAGAATTTTTACCCTCCCTCCTTTTTCTCTTATTGGCCTATTTAACATTTTTACCCTTTTTACCCTCTCCCCCCATTACCGATTTTAACCCGCTAACTTTTTTACACGTTTTTCCTTCATTTTTACCACGTTTAAACTTTATACTTTTATTATTGTATTATTTACTTCTTGCCCTTTAAACAATTTTTACTCTCTATACCCTTTTTACCACATTTGCTCAGTTGTGCCCTTTTGGACACTTTGACACTTTTGACATGTTGGTACTTTTGATATTTTTTTTTTGCAAATTTTTGCCTTTAGTCTTTGATTAGATTTAATTTTAACAGTTTTACTATTTTTTTGTCCTTTTGCCCCTTCTTAACCCATTTTACATTAATTATCCATCTTAGCCCCGGATAGATGTTGTAAAGAGGGTATAATGGGTGTAGGGAATAAAGTGTGTACGTTATAAAAGATGTAGAGTAAAAATGATAAAGGGTTAAAAGAATAAAAAGGCTTACAGGTAAAAGCTATGTATTAGAAATAAATTTCAACACGACGACATAAGAAAAGTTTGTTTTAGGTACCAAACTCTTCTCATTGCATTGCTTTTTCATGGCAACTAAGCCACATCAAAAACAAAAGAATAATAATAATTATTAGCACCGCGTCTTACTACCCGTTCGGGTTATACGCTTAAGTACTAATTACGCTAGTGGATTAGGAATTGGGAAGGTGGAATTTAGAGGAAGTGAACCCGCATTTGCGTGGAAGGAAAGTGTTAAACCATTTAGGAAAAACCACCCACAGTTCACCCGACCGAGATTCGAACCTCGATCTTCCCGTTCTCGGCGGTTGAGCTAACACGACTAGCGCGTTAGCCAACTACGCCACCGAGGCGAACAAAAGAATCAAATGTAGTAGTAAAGCTATCTCTCTGTGTTAATATTTTTTTTTTTTTCGTTTTTAATTAATTAAATAAATTATAATCAAAATTTCAAAAGCTTTGGCTTCAAGGTGTACATTATAGTGTACAGGGGCTGCTAATCAGACCTCTGCTTTTGGTAGATATCGCGCAAAGCTCATGACCGACAAACAAACTCTTCATTTTATATAAATATAAAATGGAGATTTTGCTATATATATAGAGTAGAATAGATAGGTATCTATAAATAAACATTAATAAAATAGTCAAATAGTTTCCATTTTGTCGGAAAAAATACATTTTGTTTTATAAAAGTCTTTGCCTTTGAAAATTTACTTATATATGTTACTGTTAGTGTGCTGAATTTTTTATTTTATAATAGGATCTATCTACATTTACCAGGGATTTTATAACTTTATTAATGAAGTATGATGACGGTGGGAGAGATGAACTGTATTATGTACATTTACCAGTGATTTTTATAAAATCCTACTGTATGCTGACGAAAGTATAGATCATAAGTCCAACCTAACCTAAACTAACAAAACCTAGACTAACCTCGACGTGACCTTAGTAACATTCACCAGTGTCTGATAGTAATTTTATAAACTAACAAATTTTTTTGTAAAAGGTTCAGCGACTACGTGAAATTGTACAGTAATTTTTTTACATTCCTCAAATATTGAACAAGTGGTTTTTGTAGATTCGTTTGCGATTGTACAAGCCCGCCGTATTCAGCACATTCACAGAACCATATATACCACCAATAAACCATTATATGAGTGAGAAGAATTGGTTATTTTCACCCGTCAATATGTATGTGTTTAAAATAGTGTGAAAATGCCATATATACAGTAGTGCCCATAAAAATTAATACAAAATTGTCAATTTAATTTAGAGATTATACCTGGTTATTTATTTAATGTTTGTTTTCTAATCTAAATTAAAGGTTGTGTTAGCATATGATAAGAAAAGTAACTAAGCTATTTACCTTATTTACAGCTAGTTACCCGCCTCGGTGGCGTAGTTGGCTAACGCGCTAGTCGTGTTGAGCCCGACTGCCGAGGACGGGAGATCGAAGTTCGAATCTCGGTCGGGTGAACTGGGGGTGGTTTTTCCTAAATGGTTTTCCACTCTCCCTCCACGCAAATGCGGGTTCACTTCCTCTATTCAACCTTTCCAATTCCTAATCCATTAGCGTAATTAGTACTTAAGCGTATAACCCGGACGGGTAGTAAGACGCGGTGCTAGATAATAATAATAATAATAATAATAATAATACAGCTAGTTTTTTTTATAAAAAACTTTTAGAAAATACCAACAAATTTTGTCCAGCCAATATCTTTAACATTTTAATATTATTTTAGTGTTATTTTATAGGTACTGATAATATTTATCAAAAGTGACTTCTGAAGATCACATGAATTGGCGTATGAACGCAAAAGAAGATACAAAAACTTGTCTAGCTGTTATATAAGGCCCTTCTTATGAAAAGTGATTAGATATAAACTATTAAACCACTCATAAAATATGCTGGATTATCACAAGCCTTCTTAAAAGACGCGCTTCCGCCAATGAGCTTAACATTTCCTTCACATTTAATTTGATTAAAAGACAATTTGAAACATATTTTAATAAAGGAAAGTTCGCCTTAGTACAATATTATACTGTTAATAAAAGATGCCAAACTAGTTAATCCTAGTCTTTAACAGAACAAAGTATTGAGCGAAATAAATATGTTCCTTTGAAACTCGATTCACGCTCTTTTCTTTAAATCGACCTGTTATTTTATTATTTTATTATTAGATAACACTGTTCCGAACACTTATAAATAGTCAATTTTTCTTAGTTTATTTTAAATAGCAAACTATTTCATGAGATACTATCACCCTTCCTGGAGACTATCACGCTAGTTGGTGCATCTGTAAGTGGTCCATTCATATTTTCTTGTCCCAAGCTGTATCCTCGAGCAAATATAGATGGAAAGATAAAGATAGAGATGCAAAAAAAAAAAAAAAAATGAAAAGTGAAGCCACCTGGGGTCCCATAATCCCATAAAATAGAGTCAAGAGGATAACGTAAGTATGGGATCAACGTCGGTTCCCGAGCATATTGAAAAATGAATGGAGCCATCTTGTTTGAAGCAATAACTCTCGCACTTGAAGCACTCGTTGTATGTAAGGAGGGGGTGGGAAGGGGAGATAACACACGTACAGACCGGGCATGACTAAGTGATCATCTCGGTTCGAATGACCCGGTGCATATATTTGTAATGAGTTCCATCCCACCTGAGCTCACTAATACCATCACTTGATCATACTAAAACCCTTCAAGGTTTTTTTAAACATATAACATATTTTACTACGGCACATTTAACTAATAGCACTTTAGACTTTTATACATTTATGTGTAGTTAATTAAATCAATTAAACCTGATATATATATATATATATATAAATTATACGGACGTGCAAATAAAAAGCACGCACAATTTTCCACATAATAATACTCTCCCTGTAATTTTTTAACAATACCTTTTAGTCTGTTATAGCGATCATTCAACACCCCCCCCCCCCCCCTAGAACATTTGCCAACTAGGGCAAACTGTTCCAAACAAAAAAAAATGGTCAAATAAACAAACACGTACATCACGATGTAGGAAACAAAGTTAAACCTAACAACATTAAAGTTCAATATAGGGTTTTGTTTGGCAAAGGATTGGTTTAAATAAATAGTTGAGCAGTATTTCTGCGGAGTTCTGAAATGTGTTGTGAACATTTAGAGAGTTTACAGTTTCGTTAACATGGCGTTAACTGTTTTCATAAATATTTGGTAATGTTGGCACTAAATTAAACAAGTGAACCATGCAACGCTCATCGGGTCGTTGAGAGGAAAAGGGGTGGGGGGGGGGTTACCAAAATAGACGATGGTACTAAACGTTCGGTGCCCTCAAATAATTAAGAAAATGGTATAGATACGTCCATGTTATAGATTATAGCATTAAATAAACCATGCGACACCTTAGCTCAGTCAAAAGCGCGTCTGCCTACTTAGTTAAGGGTCTCCGGTTAGAGTTCTAGAACAACAAGATATTTCGTCATTTTGGAACTAACCTGCCCCGTGGTGTAGTGGTCAGTGTACCTGGCTAAAATTCAAAGGGTTCAGGGTTCGATTCTCAGCTGATACCTTGGGTATTTTTCCTGAAATGGAAATTAGCACAACGGTCACCAGAGTTAGGTGAGTTATGCTTGTTTGTGTTTAAATGTTTCCACTGGTTCCTCACCTTCATATCACTATCACCATCATCTCACCTCATCGGAACATGGATAGAGCCTTCATGGGAAGGATGTACAATCAGTACATTCGGGCGTCCTGGGCAACAGTACACTAGTAGTACTGGCTAATCTTCCCACAATTTGGGCTACGAATGATGTAGCCCAAATGCGCAATATTATTATTATTATTATTATTATTATTATTATTATTAACACTGCGTCTTACTACCCGTTCGGGTTATACACACTTACGCTAATGTGCAATGGTAGGGTGATTTGGAGATGAAATTGATGACCTACAGTTTAACGTGGAATCCGAACCACGGTGAAGGCCTAGCATTCCTCACATTCACAAGTTGTGATTAATACACATCTTGTCAGAGGTGAAGGAAGAGTTTGGCAATCAGATAATCTGTGCCGGGACGTAGGATTGAGCCTTGGACCCCCAGCACATAAGTCTTGACACTTACCCGAGACCCAGGTCACATCGCAATATTATCATTATTTATAGAATTGCACCTGAAGGACTGGAAACTGCTTATTTTCTAGGGTAATGCTAGTTATTAATCTAACCACACCTGACAAGGAATCGAACTCAAAACTTTCTGTCACCAAAAAACCCCACATACAAGAATGACAACTTTGTCCACATTTTTCATACGAAATTTCCAGTATTGTTACTAAAAATTACTAACGTTTGCTCAAAATGGAGAGTTATTATTTATTTATCTTGTCAATAAATTGAATGATGCACCACGCATAGACGATCTCGCTACTTCATCTAAATTATACTTATATCTCGTAAGATATGTGGAAATAAATAAAATACACTGTTACAGAAACATAATGTTGAAAAAAGTACATCACATTTACTAAAGAGCATATTATTTGTTCTGTGGATTTTGAATCTAACTCAGAAAATATTTATTTTATAAAATATTTTTTCAAATATAATTTGCCTATGTTTAAAGGTCCTACAACCTTTTAAGGCAAGTTATTTGGAACCTCAACTAGTTGCGAAGATATGGTCAAAATGGTAATTTTCCCTCTTATGTAAAGTACCTAAAGGTAATTTTATTGGGAAAATGAAATTTACCATTATGTTTTTAATTTTTAATAGTCCTTATATAATAAAAAAATATATTATTTATTTGTGTGAAGTTGAGCCAGTGCCTTTTCTTACGACTAACCCCTTAATAACAAAGAACGTACATTATTTTAATGCTTATGTGCTAAAAACTAATCTATAATATGTGTGCAGTAATAATAATAATAATATTAATAATCAAAAATTATCCCCCACATACATAATTATACATTTATAGATATAATAAAATAAATGAGAAATGTGTAACTAAAAAACGAGAGAGGGAAAAAAACACAAAAATAAACAGCAAGACACACAATCATGCCCACCCCCCCCCCCCCCCACCCACACACAAATTCATGTGTCATTAAAGCCCTTTTTGAAGATATTAAGTTTTTATATTTTCGCCCTTAATTAAACTACCCTTAATTTTACATTAAGATATCTAATTCCAAGAACCCTAAGAGGTAATTTATGAAAACCATAGATACCAAGCTTGAGTCCAATCGGTAAAATGGTTTTGTCTTTAGGCTGAGACACAAACAAACAAACATACATACATACAGGCATTTCAAAAAATATTTTTCTATTTCAGTGGATTGTGAAACGTTGACATACATCCAACAAAATTTTGAGTTGGATTTGATTCAAGATTACAATATTTCTCTCTCCAAGGTGTCGCAAGAAATGTAAAAGGACCTAGAGCTAAAATTAGGATCTGTAAAAACATAGTTTCTAGTTTATAATATTCAAAAAAAATTATTTCTATTTATATCTTACAATTACATTACTATCCCAATGCCAACAAATATTATTATTTGTCAATATTGTCCATTATAGTAATTATATTGCGCGTCTGGATACAACATTGGTAGCCCAGTTTGTGGAAAATGTAGCCAGTACTAATGCCCTGTTGCACAGAGGATGCCCGAATGTACTGATAGTCCATCCTTTCCGTGGAGGTTCTTTTCATGTGCCGGTGAGATAATATATGATAATAGTGAGTATGAGGGCGTGGAACCAGCGGAAACACTTAAACCTAACTTAATATTAACCAACTAAACCCTGATAACCATTGGGGTAGTTCCTATTTCTGAAAAAAAAAAAAACATTCAAAGTACCAGCAGGGAATCGAACCAGGGACCCCTATGCTCACAGCTAGGTACACTAACCCCTACACCACGGGATCGGTTATTTTGTCTGCTAAGAGAGATATATTTTTATTTTAAAGTTAATGTGGGCTCAAGTATTAAATATTGAGTTTATCTCGATTCCGTTTACAACGTCCACTCCGCCCATTTCGAAACACTAGGCCTTACCTAGGTAGATTTAACATTCAATCAGCAAATGTTTTAACAAACGGTGTCTAAACTGTGGACTCACTTTATCAACAGCACTGGGAAACATGTGGACAAATGCATCAGTAACGTCTTGTCTGATTTTTGGTGAGGAGTAAGATAAGGGTTTGAGTCCCACCGTTGGCGCAAGATAAATGTTTTCCTAGTTATTGATATACCTACTTACTATATCAAAGTGTGACTAGAATTCTTAGAGCTCCCACCTTTCTTCATTGCTACACCATTAGTGTGAATTTGTGGATTTTTTAAAACTCGTGGTAAAAAGTGAAACACTGAAGAAAATTAAATCCATCGTATTACTGTGAATTACTTATTATACTTTGAATAAATTTCATAATTTTTAAATCGATTTATTGAGCCACAGTTACCAAAATATAATATGCTTTAGCTAATATATTATTTTGAAACATGAAATATTAATAAGTATATATTATTTTTAATATTTTATATAGTAGGTAAATTATTGTATTCGTGAAAATTTTCTACTCCGAGATTATGTTGGATCTTGAGGTTGCAAATGTCACAGACTTCAAAATTGAGGCCTTAAACACCTGTTTTCCCGTATTTTCATCTGTACTCATAATCATATGTTTGCCTTTTAGATATAATATTGGATACAAATAGAACAATGGAAATCTATCGTTTCTGTTTTAGTATCAACAAATTCTTTTCACTACCCAATTATTTAATCTATAATTTTGTTTCTAAATTAAACTCAATTAGTATTTGGTTCCCCCCAGAATAAGATCTGTATAGAAAGAAACATTTTTATAGTAAGTCTTGAAGTAAACTCTTTTTATTCCTTAAATCTGATATTCTGGTTAAAATATATGACACAGACATATATAACTAGTGGCTCTGACAGGAACTTTTACTGGTTATGGCAAATATAAATAATAAATATAACTAGTGATCCTGACAAGAATTTGTATTGGTTATGGCACGGATAAATATAATTTGTGATCCTGACAATAACTTGTATTGGTTATGACACAGACAAATAAAACTAGTGGCTCTGACAGGAGCTTTTACTGGTTATGGCAAAAACAAATAATAAATATAACTAGTGATCCTGACAAGAACTTGTATTGGTCATGAAACGGACAAATATAACTAATGATCTGACAAGAACTTGTATGATTATGGCACAGACAAATATAACGAGTGGCTCTGAATAGAACTTGTATTGGTTATGGCACTTACAAATATAACTAGTGGCTCTGAAAAGAACTTGTATTAGTTATGGCATCTACAAATATAACTAGTGGCTCTGAAAAGAACTTGTATTGGTTATGACACTACAAATATAACTAGTGGCTCTGACAATAACTTGAATTGTTATGGCACAGACAAATATAGCTAGTGATCCTGACAAGAACTTGTATTGGTTAAGAACATGCAAATGATGATTTATTTTCAGTAATATATCATTTTACAAGAGGGAATCTTGGTTGAAGGCAACTCAAAGTTTATGTGCCTTTGTGTAATCAGTCAAGGTGAGAATGCTATTTCTCAGAGTAAACAGAGTGTACATGTATAAAGAGAATGCAATGATTTATTTTGGCTAATTTTCATTTGATTTTAATGAATACGCTTTGTTGCTAAGGAAATGCCAAGTTTAGGTACACTCCTAATCCTAGACTACATTTCTATTATGTTAAAATATTGTTTTAGTCTATTAAAATGTTCTCGTAATGAGACTAACCAACTGTTTAGTATTCTGGCGCATCCCGTATAAAAGCACCTAGTCTGCAACTGCGTTGTCATGTCCACTCTACTGCACTGATGTTTGCATCGGTCAACCGAATGACGGTACTGTAATACGTTAATTAATCTTGTGATTTGCCTTAAGTCGTCCAGTAGATGGAAACAGTAAACAACGCCATTGATTGCCTATTGTTGGTTTTAGATGGGGGTAAAGGGGTGAGTGGAAAGGGAATAGAGTGGAGCTTAGGATTTCTAGAGAAGTTGGATCGTATTAAATTTTTGGTAAAAAAACACAAAATATCTAACTTTTTTATAAACATTTATAAAATTCGGAGATAAAATCACATCCAGATATTCTGAGTTTTTTCCCCTCAGTGGTTATCCTCTCTCCTCTATCCAAATGTGGATACATTTTCTCTATATTTTATGGTATTCATCCCTAACTTATTAGAATAATTAAATTAGAGAAAAAAAAATACCAAACACTTGTTTTGGAGCTTTTTTGTTTTTTAGCACCGCGTCTTACTACTCGTTTGGGTAATATCCATAAATAGCATTTATGATATTGGTTTTAGGTATTAGTAAGGCTCTATTTTGAGGAAGTGTACCGCATTAGCATGGAAGAAGAGTGGTAAACCATTTTGGAAAAAACCCTCAGTACACCCAATCGAGATTCGAACCTCAATCTCCTCGTCATTGGCCATCTAGTCTAATGTGAGATTAGTGTCTTAGACTACGTGGCCACGGAATCGGGATGTTATGAATTTAAATGTTAAGATCAATAATGATATAATTTCTTCGGTGAACACAAGGACTAAGGCATCAAACTCGTTTGGTCTGATTTACCGGTGACAATAAGGTAGGGGTTTGAATTCCTACGGGATATATTCTTGTTTATTTTTTTACTAAATGTTTTCTAGCTGTCTATCCACTAAATTCCTGTTTATCTCCTTTAAATTATGACTACCTCAAAACTAAAAACAGACTGGCAGTAAAACACGAAACACGCCAAAAGAATGAATTATTTCAAAGTTTAAAATTTATCACTTTACTTGTTAAAATGGTCCTATTTTAAAGGATATTTGATTTTAATTTTCTTCAATGGATTTTTAGCCACTTTCAGAGCGTGAGCATAAATTGGATAACTCAAAAAAAAAAAAAAAAAGTGGTGGTTTTCACAACGCAAAGTACATTTATTCAGTCTTATATTAATTTTTAATGAAACTTCAACCTCCCTTTCACAAACATCCCCGCTTGCATGTCAATCACTCGCTTCAGTGGACACGTGGACTAAACGTCAGGCTCATCTACTCTGGTGATGTGGAGAACCGGGTTAGAATCACGATTGGGTGTATTGGTTACCCGCGACTGCATTTCATGTGAATTCTACTTCACTCTTTCCTACCCTATAAGTATAATTAAGTGTAGATAGCAGAAATATGTGCATAAACAAAACAATAACAAATGCATCTGAGTAAAATGAATTAAATAAATCAGTAGGCCAAGCATATTATTTCATCCACCGTGGGTTGTTTATTAGCAAGTCCAATGAAACATGGAAACTAATTTTTTTATAAAGTGTCAATTGTAGGATATCAAAGAAGAAATGCAGCAACATTTGCATGGATAAGATCTGGAGAAACCATAGTGATAAATACCATATAGAAACCCCATATCTCAGTTTAACCGAGAAGAGATTCGAACTTTGGCCTTCCCAGCAGGGTATGCCAGTAGCCTACATTGTGATCTTAATTCTTCAACAAGGTAGGGTCTATATATAAAATTAATTTTATTTTATAATTTAATTATCTAAATAAAAACTTAATTGTATAGTTTTAATTATTTTCTTTGGTAAGGCGAGAGGTACGTTAGGGTTTGTTCACCATTAGTGCAGCCTTAACCGTGTTCATGTTCGTCGGAGGACATTTTTCATGCTAAGATCAACCTTATCTGTGATACTTGGATAGAATCATGGTGAGGCCAAAATATAGTTTTATCGTGGTGATTGTTGTACAAACTAACCGAGAATCAACAAGCACGTGATGGTTGCTTGACGTCACATCTTCTGTGGTCACCTGAAACCCCAGCACTCTGTGTTTGTAACCGACACTTCCAGCAGGAACTAGACAAAGGATTACTAAGTAATTGAATAAAGATATATTAAAATGATTCTTCATGTTTACTTACATATGGACAGTGTTTTCGGTAAGAAATATTAATTCGATGTTATTATGGGGATATTAATTCTTAAATTCACTGTTTATCTAAATAAATGGTGTATCATATTGTCCAATCATTTATCCAAACAAGTGGTATATGGTGTTGTGCACTCATTTATCTAAACAAGTGGAGTATTGTATTGTCCACTCATTTATCTAAACAAGTGGTGTATTGTATTGTCCACTCATTTATCTGAACATGTGGTGGATAGTGTTGTCCACTCATTTATCTGAACATGTGGTGTATTGTATTGTCCACTCATTTATCTAAACAAGTGGTGTATTGTATTGTCTACTCATTTATCTGAACATGTGGTGTATTGTATTGTCCACTCATTTATCTGAACATGTGGTGTATAGTGTTGTCCACTCATTTATCTGAACATGTGGTGTATTGTATTGTCCACTCATTTATCTAAACAAGTGGTGTATTGTATTGTCTACTCATTTATCTGAACATGTGGTGTATTGTATTGTCCACTCATTTATCTGAACATGTGGTGTATAGTGTTGTCCACTCATTTATCTGAACATGTGGTGTATTGTATTGTCCACTCATTTATCTAAACAAGTGGTGTATTGTATTGCCTAATCATTTATCTGAACATGTGGTGTATTGTATTGTCCACTCATTTATCTGAACATGTGGTGTATTGTATTGTCTACTCATTTATCTGCACACGTAGTGTATTGTATTGTCCACTCATTTATCTAAACATGTGGTGTATTGTATTGCCTAATCATTTATCTGAACATGTGGTGTATTGTATTGTCCACTCATTTATCTAAACAAGTGGTGTATTGTATTGTCTACTCATTTATCTGCACATGTAGTGTATTCTATTGTCCACTCATTTATCTAAACAAGTGGTGTATTGTATTGCCTAATCATTTATCTGAACATGTGGTGTATTGTATTGTCCACTCATTTATCTAAACATGTGGTGTATTGTATTGTCCACTCATTTATCTGAACATGTGGTGTATTGTATTGTCCACTCATTTATCTAAACAAGTGGTGTATTGTATTGCCTAATCATTTATCTGAACATGTGGTGTATTGTATTGTCCACTCATTTATCTAAACAAGTGGTGTATTGTATTGTCCACAATTTTATCTAAAAAGCAGTGTGTTGTTTGGTTCATTATTTAGTTATTCCGTGTCATGATCCGGTATCAAACTCGATCCCTTGACCATGAGCGTGCCACCCTTCCTATTCCTTGGATTTGTTGACGGCTCAGTGGACGCCCCAAACACCGCGACGCTGGATCATGTATGTCCAGGAGCACGCATGTGGTCGGCACATGTGTGTTGATCCGTCATTGCCTTCACCACACACGATACTCTGCTCGCAATGAATTGATCGAGGGGGCGGGAGACTAGAATAGGACTTCTCACTCTAGATACATTCAATTGACACCTAAACCCTATCATCGCAAAATGGGGCAATTAAAAAAATGTAAACATACCTTTCCCACTAAAGTATTACGGTTTGAACGCCAACTGAAAGACTTTCAATTAATTTTCCCTGGGGGTGGTGGGGAGGGATTTAACTTAAGGGTAGCTGTACCACCCTTGAATTTAAATGTTCATTAAATGACTGACTACAGTTTATTCTCTTGCACCTCTTCAAATTCAAGTATGGCGGAAGTAGAAAAATAAATATATGTAAATAAAGGTCAATTAGCACTAAAGCTTATTTCCTTGCGAGCTAACAAACTAAAATTTGAAGCCGTTTCCGTGAAGTAGGTGGACAAATAATAACATATAATGAAACAAATTTATCCTTGGTTTATCTTAAAGCCACTATCCTACCATGCATGGTTCATAGAATAGCACAGTTTATAAGATAAACCATAATTTAGTACATAGAGGTAAGAATGCAGACTGCTACCTTTTAGGGTAAATGGTGTGTACTCTACAATGTAAATGCTATAAGGGAAATTTTGGTGACAAGCTAGTCTTATGTGAAGCTGAAAATATGTTGAAGACGTGTATATTGTCTATGCCTACTCAGTACTAATGATAGTCAGCCTGAGATTGTTGTGTGGCCGCGCCTTACAGGGTGAGAAGAGACTATTCTTTCTTTGTAGAAATTACATAGAAACATAAAATTCTTGCATTTATATTTTTGTGTGTGTGATGAGAATTCTTATGTTTGATAAAGCTGTGTCCTGATTGGTCATAGAGAACGTAATGAAATAACACGAACCAATATGTTGAAGGGCGGGAAATTTGTCTTTATATACTTGGCCGAAAGTTCACTTGTAAAGAAGGTAGGATTTACACTCTCACCTAAATTAATAAATTATTATATTATTTGAATTTTCTAAATATATAGTTTTAATTTAATTAGCATTGTGCTGTGACTACGAGAAGTAAAAGTAGTACAAAAACAAGGAATAGCATAATGTAAATACACTGCACATTAAGCTTAGAATTTTTAATGTTGAGAAACAATATTATTGGAATTACTAGCATGGAAAAATACCACATAGTGTGACTAAATATGCTTCATATTTTGAGTTGAAGTTTAAATCAATTTCTTGATTCAAAATACGAGAATCAAGGCAATAAACCAACCCATATAAAGTCTTAAACTCATCTGGGAAGATAAACAAAGATAAAAAAAATAGTTGTAAAGAATATTACTTGGACGTAGAAGTGCTTCTCATATTCCATTGTAACGAACGGAAAATTTTAAATAATCAAATATTTGATCAGTTAAAGGTTTTTTAATTATTAAATCAAGCATCAAAGCTACTGCGGCATTTATTTAAGGTGTAATCTTATGTATGTGTAGGGTAGTTATATAGGAAGTGCACTCGAATTATTGGGGGTTTATAATAATGACCGTATTTATTGTCTAGTCTTGGGGGTGGGGGAGTCAACCAAACTTCCGGTATATGAATAACGAGCAATTCAGGTCGAATGGCAGATTGGTTGACATCTGAATCTGTACTATATATATGGCCCTAAATCACATATAGAAGATTACCCACAGAACACTCAGCCCAGATTCAAAACACGCCCCCCTCGCCCTATCAATTACTGATACTCTATCCTCTCAATAGACTGACTCCTTAAACTACGGGATCACTGGTGGGGGCCAGATGTAAATAAATTACTTCAATAACACGTGTGTAACATATTAATATAATCGGGTGTTTGGTCTTATGGCAGGTCCTTTGTCTTAACAAAAGTGAGTCCTCCAGCATATCCTATCAGCAACATTCTTTTTTATATCCTGGAACTTAATCCTATCTCTTTGTTTAAGGCCATCCATGAGTTGCATTCACTGTCTTCCTCGTTCTTTTACTTTCTCTCTATCTTACAGGTAGAGAAAGTATGGTGATCGTCAAAAAAATCGAACTCGAGATTTTGATGAATTTTGACGTTTCATGACTTCCTGAATCCGAAAAAGTTGTTTTTGAATTTCCGTCTGTCTGTCTGTCTATCTGTCTGTCTGTCTATCTGTCTGTCTGTCTGTACCTCCAACTAGAGCCTAAACTATTTTACCGATTGAGCTGAAACTTGATATCTAGGGTTTTCATAGGGTTACCCCGAGGTGTTTTTGGAATTGGACATCTACCCCTAAAATTAAGGGTAGTTTACTGAAGGGAAAAAAGAGAAAAAGTAGATTTTCTCAAAATCGGCTCTAACGATTTTGATTAAATTTCATTTATGATCATTAATAAATATTCCAAACAAAATGGCTACTCTCAATATTTCGGAAAAATGGCTTTAAGGGCTCCGGTCTGATGCGTAAATTAACATTTTTTATAATAGCTCCGAAACTATTTGAGATATGAAATTACTTAGCATTACAAATGTGTATATATATTTATAATACAAATATTTTATTCGAAACATATTTTTATAAAATCAATAATTTTTAATCTATACGATATTATATATATACATTTAGCTTTTTGGACATTAAAGCTTAAGTATTGCGATCGTAAAAGAACTAACCTGAAATGTTGATGGATTTCGACGTCTCATGACCCCCCGAACCCTAAAAAATAGTATTTGCAATGCCGTCTGTCTGTGTGTCTATTAAAACTTAAAATTAAGGGTAGTTTACTGAAGGGCAAAAAGAGAAAAAGTCGATTTTCAAAAAATCGGCTCCAACGATTTTGATTAAATTTCATTTATAAACATGAATAAATATTCCAAACAAAATGGCTACCCTCAATATTTCGGCAAAATGGCTTTAAGGGCTCCGATCTGATGCGTCAATTAACATTTTTTAAGATAGCTCCGAAACTATTTGAAATATGAAATTACTTAGCATTACAAATATGTATATATATATTTATAATACAGATATTTTATCCGAAACATATTTTTATAAAATCAATAACTTTCAATCTATACGCAATTATATGAATTTTTTAACTTTTCGGACATTAAAGTTTAAGTATTGCGACCGTAAAAAAAAAACTAACCTGAAATGTTGATGGATGTCGACGTCTCATGACCCCCCGAACCCTAAAAAATAGTCTTTGCAATGCCGTCTGTCTGTGTGTCTATAAAAACTTAAAATTAAGGGTAGTTTACTGAAGGGCGAAAAGAGAAAAATTTGGTTTTCTCAAAATCTGCTCAAACGATTTTGATTAAAATTCGTATCTAGGCGTTGATTAAGATTATAAATAAACTGGCTATTTTCATTTTCCTATGAAAATGATTTTTAGGGTACTTTACAGAAGCGTTAATTTCCGTATCTCCACATTTATTGGAGAAACTAAACAACTTATCATTGCAAAATTGTAGGACTATTAGAAATAAAAAACTTTTATTTTACATATATTTTTATAAAAGCAGCAGTTTTTGAGATATTTGCAAATATATTAATACAATTTTGTGAGCTTTAGTTGTAAACATATACTACTTAAGTCTTAACACAATAATTCTCCAATGCCATAGAGTAATTAAATATAAGTATCTAAAAAAGTATGTTATTTTTCCTTAAATCTCTTAGGAGAAATGTTTGCATAGCAATGATCTATCTCCATTTTAGACTCAATAGTCAATATTTACATTTTTTATTGGTCAAAATGTATAAATAAATAATTAAATATCAATGCGATGACTTGAAGATCTGCAACACCTTATAAAATGTTTAAATTTTAACCAGAAATCGAAATTTTAATACGAATTGTTGACCCTTGTGGAAGACATTAAACTGTTTGAAATGCTCTTAGGTGGACAAAGATACGTCTCTTTTATCATTGATTCTATATCATTGTATATTATTTTATGCGTGTTCTTATGTGGAGTGGTGATGATACAATGTACATTATTCCGTTCAGAAATCTTACGAGTTTATAGAAAGAGAGAGAAAGTCTGTGCGGTGCGCCGTACCATTTATTTTTATTTTCCTTTCGCTTTGTCTTTAATCCCGTGTTTCTTCAACCGCGTCTCTCTTCAACCGCATCTCTCTTCAACCGCGTCTCTCTTCAACCGCACCGCTCTTCAACCGCACCGCTCTTCAACCACATCTCTCTTCAACCGCGTCTCTCTTCAACCACATCTCTCTTCAACCGCGTCTCTCTTCAACCGCGTCTCTCTTCAACCGCGTCTCTCTTCAACCACGTCTCCCTTCAATCACGAATTATCTGGTTATCTAAGATATGAGCTCAAATCATGGGTGGATTTACTGAGGTTTTCTGTGTTCTAATTTGTTCCCACTTTCCCTTCTCGTGAATGCGGCTACATCTAATCTCAGTTCTCCCTTTCTAATACGTACCTAATTAGTGTTAATATGCGTACATCCTGGATGGGTAGTGAGGTTCTTTGAAAAAAAAAACACAGCACATTTCTAAGAAATTACGCTCAATCAGGGCTCTCGCGTTCGTCCGAGTACCTTGTAATCATTCTCGGTCAAGGTAGAAATCACGGAGACGTTAATCCTCAAGCTAGATACGCCCCCTAATAACGTCTTCCTTTACAAGAACAATAAAACACTGAGAGGAGAAGGGGTGAGGATGTCGTGGAGACATAATTACCCGTTTGTTAATGTTAATCGCGTGCGCATGCGTGCCTTATTGTCGGTGAGCGCCGCTCGTGACGTCATAACCGGCCGTTCCGCTCGCCTGCCCAACTCTCGTACCTGACCATTGAGAGCATCCCTGGACAGCCGTAGTCCGGCTGCAATCACGTGCATCACCGCACAGATAATGTCTTCATTACCACACCCTAATCACTAATTACCATAATAGACATGAATTATTTATAAGGAGACTCCTTGGAGAGCACTTCCTCCTGCTTACACGAGAGCTACCTCAACTTCTAAATTACTTTGGAAGAAATACTTGCACTTTACTGAGGGCAATAGAGATATATTATTCAGGACATTCTATGATGATATAACCCTGATAAATAATTGTATACATTATTTAAATAAATTATATAATACTAGCTTATGCCCGCAGCTTTACTCGCGTTAATGTCACTTTTAAAAACATGTTAATTAAAACAATCATGAGGACGGGGAGATCGAGGTTCGAATCTCGGTCGGGTGAACTGGGAGTGGTTTTTCCTAAAATGGTTTTCCACTCTCCCTCCACGCAAATGCGGGTTCACTTCCTCTAAATTCAACCTTCCCAATTCCTAATCAATTAGTGTAATTAGTACTTAAGCGTATAACCCGAACGGGTAGTAAGACGCGGTGCTAAATAAATAAAACAATCATGTTTATTTCTCGTACAGAGAATAAATCAAACAACGTTTTATATAAAGATTACCTTGATTAAAGTTTTGGAGTCTATAAAAGATGTATCATCAGAAAAAAAAAAATGTAATGTAATTTTTTTTTCCAAATTTAGACACACAGAATATTTATATCAATTGAAGGAAGTAAAGTAACAAATTTTAAGGCCAAGCATCTTTGTAAACGAAGTTAGTGATTTTATCAACAGGAGCGAACTATTGCAGGTTGGATTGAACTATTACAGGTTGCTGCTAGAACTATCACTAGAACACACAACGTATTGTTGTCTATGTGAGAAACACTTGCCTCGGAGATCAACGTCTGCCACTTTCAGGGTTTGTCCTTGCGCTGTGTTGATAGTCATCGCATAGCAAGCCTTGACAAGAAATTACATGCATTTAAACTGGAAAGGCAGGTCTGATGGAATCATGAGTATTTTGGAATCACGACCCATTCTCCCGTAGTGCAACCTGCCATGACAGTCTCCTCTATTATAAAGTTTTGCAGACTGTTTACCTGTGAGTGGCAAAACTATGGGTGATGGAATTTAAATTTAAGAACTTGAATGGATTATCCAAATGGATTAAGAGAATTAAAAAATGGGGGAAGGCCTTAGGATATGTATAAGTATTTTTATATTGGTTTTAGGAATTTTGAAGGAGCCCCCTTCCCTATTTACTACTTCATTTTTAAATGTAAGGATCAGGCACCTTAATGGTTGTTTGGTGTGATTATTACACCCGCCTGGCAGATTCAATCTTCTAGCATATTGAAAAGTAATCTATTACTTTAGCTTTGGGAATTTAGAAAAAAGAAAAAAAAAATTCACCAGACCCTTTTATAAATAATACATATATAACACTTAATTTATTATTAGAATAATCCCTCTACATCATTGGAAAATTTCAATTTTATACCACCTCCCTTTCTTGTTTTATCCACTAAAAATGTTCAGTCTTTTATGCATATTGTTTTTTTTTTATATCTTCTTGCCAAGTTTCAGTTGTCTATCACAAAGAAAATTGTTTTTGTTTTTTTTAATTTGGAGCTCCCATTCCTTTTATCTAGTTCACTCCTAGAATTTTCAAATTTTAAGATTTATTTGGTTATTTGGGATTATCTCTTAACTTGTTTGCAAAAAATTCATTCTCTACCTCATCTAAAATGTTTTTTCCTTATTATAGGCCCCCCCTATTTCCTAGAGCTCCATTTTTAAATTTCCCAGTTTTAGACTTTTACGGTTACTTGGGGTAATCCTTCCGGGCAAGTAAAATTTAAAGTTTCCAGGCCAAGGATTTGGGAAAATATGGTTATTAGTGAGTCAATGAGTCACACATATTTCTGCTCCTCTCCACCCTTTTAAGAGATTCAATTTTAAAATTCTTCAAATATATCTCACCTAGTTTTAGAAGGGAGCCTTTATTTTAAATTTAAAGACTCTATGTCCACAGGTTCAAAAGATACACAAGGGAATTTTGAAAACTTCCAATCACCCTTTTCACCCTTTTGAAGTCAAAATCCGCTAAACCTCATCTTATTACTTTATTAGGTATTCAAATGAGCCTTAACGCAAAATTTTAATTTTTCAGGCTAAGGTGTTGGGGAAATACAAGGCTGCATGTTTGCGTGAGTTGGTTTTGCCTTTTATGTTATAGGTATGGTAAATTAACTAAACAGAAGCCCGATTCATTGGTCGAATGATCTAAGATGTAACTATTGCAATAGACTGGACTATCGATGGCGGATAGATCGGGATTTGATCCCTGACGGGTGTAATGAGAGTGTTTTTTCTAAATGGTTGTTTAAAATAGATTTACCTTTAATTAAATGACTTTAGAAAGCAACAAACCATATATTAGCAAAATAATCTAAATAAAATACCATAAATCTAATTTCATATGAAAATATTCAGGCCTAATATCTCTGTTATTTTATTAAAAGAAAGACTGGAAATATATATCTCAACGTCACTTTACAACAAGTGTGTTAATGCTTCGATATTAATCATCAATTTTCTAAATCTCTCTTAAGATAACTTTTAGTCAAACTAGATATGATTACTAATAAAGCATCCACATATTTGATTGGAAATATCCGCACAATGTTAGATTTCTTAAAAATTTGGGTGTTCTTAAAATTCAAAACCACAAAAAAAAAACCTCAATTTTATTAATATTTGACTCATTAAAATGACTTTATTTGTTTGGGGAAGGCTAAATTTATATAACCGTTTACTTTTATATCAGAAGTGTGATATTTCACGTGAAATTTTGTGGAAAAGGGGATATTTCCAACGTTTCATATTTTTAAACTAATAAATGTGTAAGGCTTGTGATTTTATGGAATATTTTAATACTTTGCCTTCCATTTTGGCGTGGTGTTCAATATTTTTAAACAACAAACCACTTTTAAAAATTGCTTGATTTCTGATCGTCCGCAATGCGTCTTGGTAGTTCGGTAGGCAGGCCCCTTAAGATATATAACTTCTAGTTCAACGTAGTGTGTCCTTGCTTCATGAAGCGTGCGACGCGACGACTCCTTCAGATACTTCTCGAACAGCCAAGTCAATTTAAATCCCCGACATTGAAACCATTATTTCCACCGTAGTGGCTTGTTCATCACTAATTTGCCCCCGCTACTCCACACGATCACGAAATTATTACAACGATTACAAGCTCCCCTCACCCCTTCCCCCCAAACAATTAGTGGGTACAAATAATGTCAGGATTCGTCTACCTCACTGCGAGGAAATAACCTGTGCCGGAGGTAGAGCACGCGATAAAACTAGTACTGCCAGCGCGCTCTAGTTAGAAACCTTGGCTGGTATACTAGTGTCATACTTGCTCAGTTTACGGGCTTGGGATGGAGCTGAAGGACACTCAAGTATATTGCTCATTGTTTATTATAGTACAGTCTTTATGTTTAGCTTCCTTGGTAATATCATATTCTTTAAATTGAAAACTGTTACCTAGCCACGGGAATTGAACTCAGGACCTTTGGCCTAATACGCCATTTCTCTAACCACTGAGCTATCCAGGAATCGTCCCGTGCTCAGGGACATTCTTAACCCATATTTTAAGGCAGATTCTGTGATGGACCAAATAGTTAGCTTCTTATTCACGAATTGATATCACATATCCTCAACTAACATGATCTTACTGTACATTGTGCCACAAATTACGTCCTATATGCACACACACACACATACACACATACACACACACACAAACACACGCTCTCTACTATTAGGACGACTGTATTACCCACCCACAGTCGCTGAGTATATTTTTAGAACAGATTTACAAGCAAGGCGTTGTTTATATCCCACGTCTTACTTCCCATTTGGGCTATTCGCATATTTTCAATAAGGTGAAAATCTTAGAGAAAGTTTTACTCACATCCATGTTTAAGTAAACCATTTAGGAACCCCAGCCTGGAGGACATATTGTAATAATAAGGAATTATACATCTCAATAATTCATTATTCACATCTATATTCAAAATTACGATATTATAAATGCGAGCGGATATTAAGATTTATTTATGTTAAGCTGTTAAGTTGCAAGGTATAGCGACATCTTTCTACGTCTCTGTTTGAAAAGACAACTCAGTTTTGTAAACAGAAACGCACCTGGATGACCACACCCTTTTTCTTTTGGGAAGTTCCGAGAAGGAAATGTCGCTAGATATACCTCTTCAAGGTACGCATCTCTTCACTTGCCTTCTTGACGAGGAGCCGTGTAGGTTGAGTCTATGACATATTAACCTATATTCTAAATTTCACGTGTCGGGAATTATCATGCATATAATGCAATAGTCGGGGTCTTATTAAAATCTACAACGTGTGAGATATCTATCAAAAAACTGTTTATCTAATAAAAATAAAAACTATAAGACACCAGAACTTTTGTTTGCTAAAATAAGACATTATCCCTTTTTAATTATTATAATACAGAATAACAAACTTGAAACCAATTCAATAATTATATAAAATATCACACTAATTTTGGCGAACAAGCAAATAATATATCAGGCTAGCTCTTTTAAACGTTACAATATATAACTCTCAGTCATCGATAACAGAAAATACGAAACTGCCGCCTTTTCCCGAGCCTCCGCTGGAACTGGAATGGCTAGTACGTTTGTTGAAGCTGTCGCTTGACTCTTAATGACAACGAAGGATGTTAAGAAGTTCCAAAAGAGTAAGACTATTGTTATGTTAGCAAAAAGTTACAAGTATGTCTATACAAGCAAAACGATCACAAGACATAGTTAGTGAGAATATAGAGCCTCCTCCCACGTCCCCCCACCCAGCCCTCAGAAATAATGTGTTCAAATAGAACATTCTTAGTACCACCGTAAAAGAAGCAATAAATTGTTTTATTCCCCGCTTCGGTGGCCGCGTGGTCTAACGCGCTACTCTCGCAATAGACTAGAATGCTGATGACGGGGAGATCGAGGTTCGAATCTTGGTCAGGTGTACGGAGGGAGTTTTTTTCCAAACTTGTTTTCCACTCTACCTCCATGCAAATGCTGGTACATTTCATATAAATATAACCCAGCTAATCACTAAAACTTTTAGCATATAGCCCGAACGGGTAGTAAGACGTGATGCTTAAAAAATGTTTTATTAAGTAAATTGAGAATCCATACTTGGAGCGATGCTTAAATAATTAGGGTAACTTATTTTTATATGAGTAGCCAGCTCCATCCTGGTTGCCATCAATTTTCTAATTTTGCAATAAAATGTGGAGTCTTTGTGTCAATAAAAGCAATTTCAGTTATCAGAAATTCCAAAAGAGAAAATTTACACGCCGAAATATCTGAGAGTTATGGAGGACAGGACAAAGTTGGTGAATAATTGGATAATCCTCTTCTGTCACATCATTTATGGCACTCAAGCACTTCAACGAAAACAAACTAAAATTTAAAAATCTCTATTGGAATATAATAATATAATAAAATATCTTCAATGTGGTTCAACAGAAAAATTCCAGAAATTTAGGTATGATTTCTCTGAATTTGATATTTTCGTGTACAATAGTTATAGTTTATTTTTCACAGAAATAATAAATAATTGTAAACAACCATATCATAATTAAAAGTTAAGGAAGCTGTCAAGTATAATATAAAATCCATATTTCAACTTGTTGCTACCCAACTGGTGGGCTGCATTGTCTAAGGCGCTACTCTCTGAATATAGACAGCCAATACTGGAGAGACCATGGTTCAATCCCAGACAGATATACTGATTTTTTCTGAATGATTTCCCGATTTCTATCCAAGCAAATTGTGGGTACACTTATTTTTAACCCAGCCTTCCCTATCCCCACACATTAGCGTAGTAATTAGTACATGAGCGTTTAAACCAAACGAGTAGTAAGACGAGGTGCTAAAATAAAATAAATAAAATGTTGCTAACCAAGGCCAAAACTCGTACACCTGAAATTACTGCTGAGGTTACTGCAGGTCTTATGGAGAAAACTTTATTTTCCCTCTCTCTCGGTAAGCTGTTGCCAAATATCCTCGCTTTCATTTTTGTATGAAAGTAATGTGCTGGAGTAAGAAGGAGCTATTGGCTACATCAACGAACCAGCGTTGCCAAGCTTATCACACGTAGAAAGAATAATGGTAACCTTGTTTACCAACAGCAACCATGCCGTTACTTCAGTGACGATGTTGTAGTTCTAGTGCTTGTGTATGTTATCTTAGATTAATATAGTATATGAATACTATTACACTGATATTGATTTGTATTCCAAACTTACCTTTTAAATTTTACAATTACGTTACTTAACAAAGCCCAATATTTTACGTAACTAATGGTAACCAATTAATTGATCTCCGCGAATTCACCCCTGCTCATCTTTGACTGTTTAGCGGTTAATGCACTCTCAGCTAATTTGAACTCGGGATTGAGGGAATCAATAACGTCACAGTCAACAGATGAGAGAAACCGGCGCTTGGATAAGTATGCAGAGAACGGCATAGAGCTTCGTTGTGACCACATATTTAATACAAGGTGTTGCTTACTGTCTTTACCTCTGTTGCTACCCCGCGGTGCAGGTGTTGCTGTATGTCATATGGAGCAAGCAACTTTAATGCGGATTATTAAGGGAAAAGGGAATAAAGTGTGTTTAAGAAAAACATTAATCGTCAAGTCTCTCTATGTGTGGAGTATTTATGATCTATAATCTAGATAGACTGAGGTGACCTGGTGGTCTAGAGGTAAGGTGTCAGACTTCTGCGCTAGGGTCCGGGGTTCAATCCTCGATCCTGGCACAAATTTATCCGATTGCCAAACCCTTCCCTCACCGCTGACAAAATGTGTATTAATCACAACTTGTAAATGTGAGGAATGCCAGGCCTCCACTGTGGTTCGGATTCCACGTTAAACTGTAGGTCCTCCATTTCATCTCACAATCACCCTACCATTACACATTAGCATGGGTGCGTACAACCCGAATGGGTAGTAAGACGCGGTGCTAATAATAATAATAATAATAATAATAATAATAATAATAATAATAATAATAATAATAATAATAATAATAATAATAATAATAATAATAATAATAATAATAATAGATAAATAGATTGAATATTAAGCAAATATAGAATGCTAAAAAAGTCACTTCACATTAGTAATAGACAGACATTATTCACTTTATTGGTGAAAATATTGTATGCTATTTTCCAACACTACATACACTTTGGGTAGAGTAAGTGCTGAGAGTGTTAACCACTGTTTTCTTACAGCAGAATAGATCTCTTCACTTTACGTAATGTTTCAGCCATGACAGACAACGTGTGATGTCTTATTGAAATCCCAGACCCAATACCAATTTTGTCTGAGTGTAAATGCACTTGAATAATAATTTGTGCGTGGGTTCTATGAACACCACAAACATGTGTTTTGTTCGTTGAAGTAACCTGAGAGTTAGAACCAAGCTTTGGCATTTTGGAACGTCACATCCAAAATGTAATATACATTTTTAATAGTAAAACTAGTATTAGTATTAGGTTAATATATTCTCATAGCTTGCATTAGTTTTTAATTCCATCTTACTCTTTTAGAATCTCTGCATGTATTCGCACTAATAGGTTTTGAAAATGCAGGGTAGAATTTAAAATATATATATATACACTCGCATTTGCACTTAAGCAGGGTGGGAAACCACGGAGGGATATCTTCCTTATTATATGCAGCTGGAAATCAAACTCGAAAACCAGACTACATGATGTTGAAGCTTAGTCCACGTTTCCACCGATAATCTGGATCTTTCAGTTTCTGTACGGCAGATATATTCTGTAAGGAAACAACCTCAGTTATTTCGCTGTAACAGCTTTTTGAAACAAGTCATAGCACAGTACACATTTTCTGAAAATTGAAAAATGACACCTGGACACGGGAATCGAACTCGGAACCTTTGCCTTAGTACGCCAATGCTCTAACCACTGAGCTATCCAGGAGTTGTCCCGTGCCCAGGGTCATTCTTCACTCATATTTTAAGGCAGAGTCCATGATGGACGTGCGGAAATCGTCAGCTTTATTCACTAGCCATCAGATAACGCAGCTCGTGAATAAATTATTACTAGCACCGCGTCTTACTACCCGTTCGGGTTATACGCACTTACGCTAATGTGTAATGGTAGGGTGATTGTGAGACGAAATGGAGGACCTACAGTTTAACGTGGAATCCAAACCACGGTGAAGGCCTGGCTTTCCTCACATTCACAAGTTGTGATTAATACACGTCTTGTCAGAGGTGAAGGAAGGGTTTGGCAATCAGATAAATCTGTGCCGGGACCGAGGATTGAACCCCGGACGCCAGCTCAGAAGTCCGACACCTTACCCCTAGACCACCAATTAATTGATCTCCACGAATTCACCCCTGCTCATCTTTGACTGTTTAGCGGTTAATGCACTCTCAGCTAATTTGAACTCGGGATTGAGGGAATCAATAACGTCACAGTCAACAGATGAGAGAAACCGGCGCTTGGATAAGTATGCAGAGAACGGCATAGAGCTTCGTTGTGACCACATATTTAATACAAGGTGTTGCTTACTGTCTTTACCTCTGTTGCTACCCCGCGGTGCAGGTGTTGCTGTATGTCATATGGAGCAAGCAACTTTAATGCGGATTATTAAGGGAAAAGGGAATAAAGTGTGTTTAAGAAAACAATTAATCGTCAAGTCTCTCTATGTGTGGAGTATTTATGATCTATAATCTAGATAGACTGAGGTGACCTGGTGGTCTAGGGGTAAGGTGTCAGACTTCTGTGCTAGGGTCCGGGGTTCAATCCTCGATCCTGGCACAAATTTATCCGATTGCCAAACCCTTCCCTCACCGCTGACAAAATGTGTATTAATCACAACTTGTAAATGTGAGGAATGCCAGGCCTCCACCGTGGTTCGGATTCCACGTTAAACTGTAGGTCCTCCATTTCATCTCACAATCACCCTACCATTACACATTAGCATGGGTGCGTACAACCCGAATGGGTAGTAAGACGCGGTGCTAATAATAATAATAATAATAATAATAATAATAATAATAATAATAATAATAATAATAATAATAATAATAATAATAATAATAATAATAATAATAATAATAGATAGACTGAATATTAAGCAAATATAGAATGCTAAAAAAGTCACTTCACATTAGTAATAGACAGACATTATTCACTTTATTGGTGAAAATATTGTATGCTATTTTCCAACACTACATACACTTTGGGCAGAGTAAGTGCTGAGAGTGTTAACCACCGTTTTCTTACAGCAGAATAGATCTCTTCACTTTACGTAATGTTTCAGCCATGACAGACAGCGTGTGATGTCTTATTGAAATCCCAGACCCAATACCAATTTTGTCTGAGTGTAAATGCACTTGAATAATAATTTGTGCGTGGGTTCTATGAACACCACAAACATGTGTTTTGTTCGTTGAAGTAACCTGAGAGGTAGAACCAAGCTTTGGCATTTTGGAACGTCACATCCAAAATGTAATATACATTTTTAATAGTAAAACTAGTATTAGTATTAGGTTAATATATTCTCATAGCTTGCATTAGTTTTTAATTCCATCTTACTCTTTTAGAATATCTGCATGTATTCGCACTAATAGGTTTTGAAAATGCAGGGTAGAATTTAAAATATATATAATACACTCGCATTTGCACTTAAGCAAGGTGGAAAACCACGGAGGGATATCTTCCTTATTATATGCAGCTGGAAATCAAACTCGAACTTCTCCATCATCAAAAACCAGACTACATGATGTTGAAGCTTAGTCCACGTTTCCACCGATAATCTGGATCTTTCAGTTTCTGTACGGCAGATATATTCTGTAAGGAAACAACCTCAGTTATTTCGCTGTAACAGCTTTTTGAAACAAGTCATAGCTCAGTACACATTTTCTGAAAATTGAAAAATGACACCTGGACACGGGAATCGAACTCGGGACCTTTGCCTTAGTACGCCAATGCTCTAACCACTGAGCTATCCAGGAGTTGTCCCGTGCCCAGGGTCATTCTTCACTCATATTTTAAGGCAGAGTCCATGATGGACGTGCGGAAATCGCCAGCTTTATTCACGAGCCATCAGATAACGCAGCTCGTGAATAAATTATTATTAGCACCGCGTCTTACTACCCGTTCGGGTTATACGCACTTACGCTAATGTGTAATGGTAGGGTGATTGTGAGATGAAATGGAGGACATACAGTTTAACGTGGAATCCAAACCACGGTGAAGGCCTGGCATTCCTCACATTTACAAGTTGTGATTAATACACGTCTTGTCAGAGGTGAAGGAAGGTTTTGGCAATCAGATAAATCTGTGCCGGGACCGAGGATTGAACCCCGGACCCCTAGCACAGAAGTCTGACACCTTACCCCTAGACCACCAGGTCACCTTGTCAGAGGTGAAGGAAGGGTTTGGCAATCAGATAAATCTGTGCCAGGACCGAGTATTGAACCCCGGACCCTCAGCACAAAAGTCTGACACCTTACCCCTAGACCAGCAGGTCACCTACCTCGTGAATAAAGCTGGGGTTGTGTCTGAAAGTGAACTATACTTACTTCTCTTTGCAGTTGACCTCCATGGCCCAACACACCGAGTATTTTGATTGAACATACTTATTCAACTGTAGAAAACATGCAATCTTGTATTTAGAGGAAGAAACTTTTTTAAAATATGGGAAAATAAAACGTAGGCTATTATTAAAACGACAATATTTCAGGTCCAATAAATAGTAACAATATTGTTTTTTATAATTTTGGTGAAATAAGTCTTTTCGAAGCAAATACACCTGGACAATGCCAATAAATAATTCAGCTCTACATTTTCTTTTGTTGAATCTATAGTAAAATATCATTAATCAATATTTATTTTTCTAAAGAAAAACATGACATGAAACTAATGTTACATTCTTTAACCAAAATTTAAAATGTGAATAGGCTACTCGCACATATTATTCACTATCTAGATGAAACAGCCGTAGGAAATTATCAGTTGTTAAAAAACAGTTATAGCATTTGGTGATATAATTTTATATAAAATGTATTAAATGTTTAAAACTATAATTTGCTTCTTATGATTGTTGTGTTCCTCCGTAATTTATGTACCTTGGGGCTTGTAAAGGACAAGTAAAGGACATACCTTCTTATCTTATACACGTGCTATTTCTTTAAAAGCTTACTCGGGCAAAAGGACAATTTTCCTAAGTGCTTTGAATAATTTGCCGTTCCAATTTATTAAATTTTTAATATGTTTGTAAAAGTGTTAATAAAAGCTGATAGAAGGAAGGATAACAGTCTAGTTAAATATAAACTGCAAAAAAATAGTAAACAATAAATTACCCTCAGTGTTTATGTGCATTTATATTAATGGGGAACATTTATATCATAAGGACATTTATAGATCAAAACTTATTCCCATAGAAAAAGTGTCCAAACTAATTGTGAATTTAAGAATTGCATGTTTTCACGTTTATTATTATTATTATTATTATTATTATTATGTACATAGTTATATCCTGATATTAAATGTTGTATACATCCTACTAATATATTTAATATTTATATATATTATTTATATATGTCTAATATTTATATGTACACTATTTAAAAATATATAATATTTATGTATACATAACTAACAAATTTATATATAAAATATATATAAATAACAAATTTATGAATACAATATATATTATTTATATAAATAATATATATACTATTTATATATTATTTATATAAATAATATATATAATATTTATAGATATTATTTATATAAATAATAAATATAATATTTATAGATAGCACATAATATTTACAGCCCCTAAAGTCTCTAAAATTAACAACATATTATCCATTTAAAGACTATAATATATGTAAACATACAAAATTATAGTCTATAGGTAAATATATAACTTATATATACACATATTAAGATATGTTATAAATAAATATTGTATATAATTTATATTACATAAAATATTTTATATGTAAATATTGTGTATAATATATTTATTTACATATAATATATTTATATAAATGATATTTATACATACAGACTAGATATGGGTGCCATGCTGTTATTTTTAGAGACATTAAAGACATTTAGAGACTTTCTACCTACTCCTTTACAAATGAGTACAATTTGAATAACATCTTTTTATCTGTTTTTAGATCGTGTACATCTATATATATATTTATATTTATATATGTGTTGCTGTAAACAAAGTATCCTTAATTTGTATATACCTATGATATCGTACTGAACACGCGCCGATATGGAATCGAAATGTTCTTCAAGGTATCATTTAAAACAAAACGTTAAACAGTTTAGGCTCTATAGAAGTGCAAATACATTCATGACAACCTTTTAGAGATATAAGCTACATAAAATGTACGTTCTTATGAAATGTTGAAATAGAATCTTTCATTATTAAAATAATATTTTTATCTGTAACCACGTTTCACTACTCGTTCGGGTGATCCACTCATGAAATAATTACGCTAATTTGTTAGGGATAGGGAAGTATCAATATAGAGGACTTGTACCAACATCTACGTGGAGGGAGTTTGGAAAATCACTTAAGAAAATATCCCTCAGTACACTCGATCAGGATTCGAACTCAAATCTCCCTGTCATCGGCAGTTCAGTCTATTGAGAGAGTGACGTCTCTATGTATACGTATGTATATCAGTCCAGAGGATTCTAATTACTTCTTAGTGAACATGACATTTAGAAATTTGGTGAAATTGTTGATAAATCATTCAAAAGGTGTGCAAAACATCCAAACTTGAACATTTAGAAAATATAAATATTACTTTAAGAAAAACGGTGATTTTTTAAAATTGATTTTAATTCATCGACAAGTTATTTGCCCTTCAAAAACTAATAGAAACTAGAATAAAAATTCCAATCTCAAATCCAAAGAGAAATTTAAGATAATAATACAGCGGCCTGTTTTTATAGTTTTGTTTTAAAAATTTAGAAATAATTAGTTTTACATTTTGACGTGAATACGTCTTTAAATTTGCTACCATACGGGGGCAATCCAAAAAACCTAATGATAACAAAATCGGGGGATACAGTTTGGCGTTGTAGTTTCGAATCTATCCTCTACATCAAATATTTTATTTAAAAAATATAACCCGTTACATAAACGTATTCACGTACAACACACGGCCGTGTCCATGACACAGCCACACCCCATTTTTTTAATTTCCGTTCTCGTCTCGAAATAAGGGATTCTAAAATTCCCCCGTTCCCTATCTCGTCTCGAGCCAAAAAATCGATCTCGAACACCCCTAATATTGGGTCCACAAGAACAACACTTCATATTAAAATGTATACGTCCGATTAAAATTTTCGACATTTTATTAGAGGTTGCACATCTTATGGTTATCACATTTTTAAATTCATAAATTTAGACTAATAAAAAAATATAGATATTGACTATCGAGTCTAAAATGATAGAAATAGATCATTGCTGAACAAACATTTCCCCTAAGAGTTTAAAGGAAAAAGAACACACACTTTTTGAGAGACTTACTTATTTACTTACTTTATGGCATTAGATAATTATTACGTTAAAACTTAAATAGTATCTCTGTGTTAGGTTTGTTAGTATTATATTCAGCATGAAAGGCCTAAAAACTAGCTTCTCTTATGACATGAATGATCCCTTGTAACTTTCTTCAGAACAAGCTCGTGAAATATTATTTTTAAATTTGTATAATTAAAAAAGTATGCTGTAAATATGGAGCTTATCTATGATAGCGCGCGATAAATCAGTGCAAAAAAGTTTTTAAAAAATCCCATTATAATTTGTTCTCTAATAATTTGTAAAATGTAACCCTTACATAAGATTACATGTTTGCTGATATAAGTACTCAAGCAAACAACATTAAACATTTATTTGAAACAATTTCTGTTCAAATCTTTCAAGTGGCATAACGTGACTATGATAATCACGGTGCATAAATTCCAACTCTAACCTGTTCCTTCCTCACATTTATTTATAAAGGGAGGCTAATACAAAACGCTCTTCCCCCCTTAAAAAAACCGCCCACGTCAAATAAAAAGTGAAGTATAAATACACGAAGTGATGCAAAACGGTTTTATGGGCGGCACATCGACCCAGTGCCTTGTCTGCGCTGAGGTTTATATGTTGGGGGACGGGGGTGGGGGTGTTGAGAGGGGGAGTTAAGGGGAGAACGCCAGGAGACTAAAGCAACAACGGACTAACCGACATTTCGGCAAGGAATTAAACTTTATACTTCTTATAGAATACTAACTGAATATAGTATAATTTTAATAATTAAATTAAAACAACGTAATTATCTACTTTATCAAAGAGGAGAAGAAGGGTGATTCAAAGAAAGGCAACATTATTCACTAAAACCAATTTCCCCAAAATGTGGTTCATTTACCCCTTAGTGATAGTATTTCAGGGGGTACGTGATGACCCACTGAGTTTATTTTAATTATACAATATTTGTTGACAAACAAATTAACGCAAATGTTGATACGATGTCTTGTAATTTTATAAGGCTCTATAAGGTTTTATAAGGCTTTGTTTAGTTTACCACTAAAACTTTATCAACATTTGTAATTATCATTAATACTTTACGATATAGTAGGTACTTGTTCAATTCTTTTCTTTAAAGATCTGGAAGGGTCACTTTAGTCAGACCATGACACCCAGAGGTACGCGACTGGAGTAAGTTTAGGAAACACCAATCAAGGGGGGAGGGGGGAAACCCATTCTCAGTACAAAAATCTGGGCTTGCACTAAGACAACCCATAGATGTAAATAGTAATTTCTAATATTAAAAGTTAGCATGAAATATCTTACACTTTGTTAAAATTATTCGGACTTGTAGATTATTGGCTATTCAAAAACTAATTGAATAAGTGTTTTATACATATATTCTTTTTGTAAGTTAGTGGTGTTCATTTCTTTTTACAACAAGAACATAGAACTGCGAAACAATATTACATGATTTAACTACCCTAGTATTACTCTTATTATTACTACAATTGATTTATACTATATCATTCACAAAACATTCAATTTACTTTATTTTAATTATTATTGTTACACATATTTACATCCCGTTAATAAATAATATCAGATTTTTCTGTCTAAGATAATATGATTTTGGCAGATTTCTAGTACGCCTGAATCTGACTTGGTAGGCCTGGAATCAATCCCTAATTAGTGCATCAATGGGCTTTCTCCATACATGGCACCATTTCATGGAAATAATATTTCTCACCTTAACCCCTTTCGTTAAACACTTTTATGAACAGTGGCCTACATAGGTGAGTACACGCAAAAAACGTCAAAGCTATCTAGTATAGTTTTCTGGAGAGGGGTTTAAATACCAACTGGGTGTCCTAAATAGTTTTCATGTTCATCACCATGTAAATGTGGGTATATTTCTTCTTAACACTACCTTCCTCATCCCTAAACAATTAATGTAGTTAAATTCGGACAGCCTATACGCGTGATGCGGGGACAAAAATAGAGATGTAGAACCGGATTTAAGAAAGATTCTAATAGTATACCAGCAAATAAGAAATGGATCAAACTTATACATCAGGTAGATTAGTAAATAAGAGGAGGTGACATAATTTGACTTAATTACTTTAAATTTGTTTGGTGAAAAATTATCAAATAAATAATTAGATTAAATTAATTGAAAAATTACGATCTGAACACTGTAATCAAACCCATAAACAAGTTGTAATTTTTCACTTAGTTGAATTTGACTCATCTATCAGGAATTATTCTGTGGATCATCATCACGTATCATTAATTAAAAGAAAGGAATTATGGTTTGTAAAATTTTACCTTAAATAGAGTAGGTTAAGAAACCTAATACGCACAAGACTGACTGAAATTGACACCAAGTTTGGTAAAATGTGTCAGAAACACGTAACATATTTAAACACAACGATGAAGTGTATTTAATGCGAAAACTAGAAGAAGGAAAAACGTTTAGCAGCTGGAAGCTCTTTCAGGCTTGATTTTTTTTTTTTTTCAAAAGCAATTTATCGCAAGTCAGCTCTTTTCGTTTCACTTGATCGCTCTCTATTCAAGATTTAATTTTTGATAAACGGCTTGTCATGGTATTTCTATTACAATAAGTTGTATAAATGTAAATTTAAATGTGACGTTGACTTTATTGGATAGAGAGGAAAAGGTAAAACCTTAACTTTATTCTTTCCTTTTGGGAGAGTAAAATAAAAAAAATCCAACTTGCAAATGTATGTAAATTATTATATAGGTCTATGTAATGACATTTATGAAAACAGAATAATGTATGGAACCACAGCACAATAATTGCACATTTTATTTTATTCTTTACTGGATAGTTATTAAATACCTTCACTTTAAAATGAGATATAGACTTTCTTTTGTTATGTGTTATTATTATTATTATTATTATTATTATTATTATTATTATTATTATTAGCACCGCGTCTTACTACCCGTTCGGGTCATACGCACTTACGCTAATGTGTAATGGTAGGGTGATTGCGAGATGAAATGGAGGACCTACAGTTTAACGTGGAATCCGAACCACGGTGGAGGCCTGGCATTCCACACAATCACAAGTTGTGATTAATACACGTCTTATCAGAGGTGAAGGAGGGGATTGGCATTCAGATAAATCTGTGTCAGGACCGAGGAAATGTTAAGTGTTAAAAACCAGTCATTTTAATTTAAAAAAAATACACTCGTGTGCTTGGAAATATTAAAAAAATGTACATGAATACTTCCTGGAAACAATACGAGACCTAATACTTTGGCAGAACCTTTAGAGCAGCGATTCTTAACCGGGGGGCCGCGAAAGGTTTTTTATGGGGCCTCGAAAAAATAACTTAAAATATTATTTGATTATTACTGAAGTTAATTTTACGTTTTGGAAGAAATAATTCGATGATCGTAAGCATGTAAGTACAGTAGACTCTCAATTTTCCAGGGTAATGTAGGGGAGAGGAAGCACGGATAATAGAAATCACGGATGGTACATATAATCTTCATCTGTTTACCAACTCCATTAAAAATTTGTTGCCCTTTGTTTTTAGGTACTTATTTATGTGAAAAGGGATTTTCCAGAGTGGTAAATATTAAAACGAAGCAGCGAATTTAACTCCGAATCGAATGCTGCATGCGAATAGCATTAAGTAAAACATTCAAAATAAGAATAGACAAATTAGAGGAAAGTGTTAAACAGCAGAGGTTCCATTCAATACATTTAGGTAAGTTAATTTATGTTTTATTATTATTATTACTATTGCATATTCGTCAAATTACTATTCTTAATTCATCCAAATATCCGAATTGGTTTTCTTCTACTCTTAAATAATATATTGGGAAAAAAAGCAGTTTTTTCAAAAAGTTTAAACTAACAAATAATAGTGAATTCTATTCACATTTTTCTCACTTTAGTAAATTAGTTAAAACTACTTTGCTTATAGACAGAGCCAATTGGATGAACTCAACAGAAAATAGTATTAAATGCAAACCCAAGGAATTTTGGAAATTTGTTAAAAATAATCGTGTGAATAAAGTTTCCCCATCTAACCTATAAATTAATGGCAAGATTATAGCGGATCTTTTATTAATTGATAATGAGTTTGGGACACACTTTCATTCCGTTAATAATTCAGCCTTTCTTGTTTTACCCTGCCCCGTTATTGAAACTAGCGGCCTTGTATCCATGCCACATTACACCCTTGGATGTTGCTAGTGCTATAAAAAAATTGAGTTCTTCTAGATGTGCCGGGACAGATGGAATTCCAAGTTTTATTGTTAAAGGCTATGCCAGCATTTTCAGCCCTTTGTTAGCCTATAACTTAACATTAGCCTGTAAAATGAAACTTTTCCTCTTGCATGGAAACAATTTGTTGTCATACCTATTTATAAAAAGGGGCAAAAACAAATGCTTGTAATTATAGACCAATTTCTCTCTTAAACACTTTCTCCAAAGTATTCGAGAAAATCATACATGACATCTAATCCTTTCTTTTTTACTTATAAATTGTGCAATGAAAACATAGTTTGCACTCTTTATATTAATGATCTTGGTGCTCTCCTGGATAACAAACTTTATTTCCACTATCATGTTGACCATTTAATTTCCCAATCATTGAAATTACTGGGACTTATTCAATTTATTACGTCATCATTTAAGAAAATTGACTGTTTTTATTCTGTACTTCGCCCTGGTTAGAACTAAGTGAGAATATGCTACTGTTGCTTGAAATTACATTACCTTAACTTTCACAGAAAATTTCTCGCTGCGTGCTATGATAAATTCTTTACTAACCGGATTTATTATTAATATGACAGAATTCGAAACCTCTTAGGCCTCCAAACTCTCTTATCGCGTTGACTTCATTGTTATGCCCTTTTTGTTTTTAGTATTTTCAATAATAAAATTTCTTGCAAATTTTCCCTTGATCATGTAGGCGTTCACATCCATTCTCGGGCTTCTCGTAATCCAAAATTTTTTTCTCAATAGCTCTTATAAGGTAAGCCCTATAGGTCGTATCCATAGCGCCAATTTTAGATTTGTCGAATTCGACTTCTATCATAAAAGAAAAGCTAAACTCAGAGAGGTATTTAAGGAATTCCCATATCAATAATTTATCATGTAGAGGTTCTGCCTATAATATTTAAATTTACAATATTCTGATTTATTTTTTGCATATTGTTACTGCTTTTAACTACTCTTTATTTATTTGTTATCGTTGCTACTTTTTATTCTATCATTATTAATTACTATTTTTTTCGTAACTATTCATCAGTATATATAATTATTTAGCTAATATTGCTTATCTTTTTTTTTCCCTGTAATTATATAGATTTGTAAGGTACTTGTGTATTTTTCAGTGCTTCAGATCTTACGATTGTTGGCCAGCACTGTAATAAAGAAAAGTGAAAAATTGAAATGGAATTGAAATTATTATTATTACTATTATTATTATCAGTAAATAAAGCCACTATTTTAGAATGAATCTTAATGATTAATATGTTAGTAAAAACAAGGGGGCCTTAAAAATATTTTAGAATATTTAGGGGGCCGCGAGTAATAAAAGGTTAAGAACCACTGCTTTAGAAGAGTTAACTATCCGATGGCGAGAAGATCATGTTTTGTAAAATCAGCACAATATTTTATTTTAGAAATATTAGATGGCGTCAATTTTTATAGGTGTAATATAGCTTTACGGAGCGTCTTTATATTTAGTCTATTCTACCTTTTTTTTATATTCTCTAAAGCATACCCACAGAGGCATGAAAATTCATTTTAGGGGGTACTTAAAATGTATATATATATATATTATTTAATTATAATCACCGAATAATCAGGACAGATTTAGGGTAAGCTACAAGAGACCCGCATGGGGGGAATGCGAACTGGGAACGTCATTTATTTATTTTAGATGTAAATTATAGAATATGTATAGTTTTCATTATGCACCAACCAATTTGGGGCTACAAAGTAGAAGAAAAATTGTATCTTGGGATATCTGAAAAAAAAAAAGTACTACTGCTATAAGGGGTACTTTTCATGAACGTAGCCATAATTATTTAGATACACTTTAAAAGGTCAATTTTTGTGTTTTAAATTGGTCCAATGTTACCCTCCCTGAAGTTCTGTAATGTAGTTTAAACTAGAAACGTACCTGCACTGAAGGTAGCACTGTCATAGGCGTCAGCTTTGCATTAGACTGGCTTTACAGTGACTATATCCAGTTTCAAATTTCAGCTGGATACTCATGAGGGGGGTTTTTATCTAATTAATAGCTTTGGGTTTCCCATTCCCTTTCTAAGGAAATTCGTGTGAGTTTCTTGAAAATCGCATCTATTCCCAACCAATAACTTTTGACTTCAAATATATTTTTCTCACTGCGTCTTACTACCCCTAAGGGTTATAAAACCCGGGACACTTACATCTATAAGCAGTGTTACCAACCGGATATAGAGAGCCGAATATCATACCTCTTTCTTTCTTCTGACAGCTAAGTTACCAATTTTGAAATTAAGAAACTAATACATTTTATTATAAATAAACCATGAACAAGTTTTAAAATTACTATTGCAATTTGTCACTATTCAAGTAGGCCCTAAAATTAAGGACTTAAAGTAGACATACAAGATCAATTCGAAGAATATTGCAGATTTTATGGAAAGCACAAGCTACCACCTTAATAATTGTGGAGATACATCTTACTTTATAGTTTTTTAAACTTGTGTATTTAATCAAGATGCAGCCCTCTACTTACAGTTCCTAATACGCTTTGTGTTGACAGCCTTGCATGTTACATTCATTAATAATATAATATTCAAGACTATTTTTGGAATCTGTTTATAATTAATTACATTAAAACCTTCTTAACGTAACAATATTTAAATAGCTAGTTTAGTAACACTTCATACACAATTATTATTAAGACCTTTTAAAAAACTTATTGTAAATAAAAAAAAATATATTTAAAGGTAACACCATTATATTTATATATGTATAATATATAACAGAATCAGAAGAATCAAATCCATGACTTTATGCCAATGTTCTCTCTACACTGAGCTAACTTGGTGAGTATGATAATTCCAATAGATCAACGTAAAAATACTTTAAAGATATATTTGAAGTAACATACATAAACATGAGGCTTTATAGTGACAAGTATCTGTCTTTCATTAATTATTACAATAATAGTTTTAGTTAACTTTAGAGTGTATACATCAATATTAATATTTAATTCAACTTTTCACTCAGGTAGTAAATAATTTGAGCCCAGCACGACGCTAAGGGTACGCGTCCCTCTGGATCCTCTTTATTTATTGCGCATAATCTGGACTCCAGCATCGGATTTCAATATTTAAACCACTAGGTTCAACTTCTAAATAGAACGTATTAGATTACCAAAAATACACGGGATAAAAATTGATTAGTTTTATCCGATCCATTAAAAACGAATTTGAAATATCATTTAGAGAAGCGATTAATTTTCAATTAAAATTCAATTTTACACTAAACTTCCCGCGAACCCCCTTTTTATTACGCTTCCTCAACGGCTCGTAATCCTTGCGAATGAAAATGTTGGGAGGATTATTATATTTGAACAAAGACTAATTGATCGCATTGTTCAAGCTTTATTTAGACTTCTTTTAATGAATGGTAATTCTCAATATAATGGAAGGTTTGTAAACAATGTTTAGTGGTTGAACCTGTTAATTCTAGGTGTTCCAAGAACAAGAATATTGATATAATATTTATATTTGAATACAATTATTGATTTTATATTTATATTTATATATATATTGATTTTACTTCAAACGTTTTTGAGTTATAAATTATTCCCTGCTAATTTAAAAAAAAATTGATTTTAATAGTGTTATTGGGTGATCTGAGGATCTAAGATTCGATTCCTGACCAAATAATATATTGGACTGGTTTTACAATAAATGGGTGTTTTCTCTTAAAGATATATTGACGAATTTCCTTACATTTAACTTTCTTCAATCTGTTCCTAGATTCTAAGTTTGTCTGGTGGACACGCGGGCTTGGTGTCGAACTCATCTTGTCTGGTTTACTGGTAAAGATAAGGTGGAGGTTCGTATTCCATGTGGTGTACCAAAGGGTTTTCTTAAACGATTTCTCACTATCTCTACATGCAAACGAAGGTACATTTATCTTAAAATCAACTCTCGCAAAGTCATAAACGCATTAGTTTATATTTAAGTAATTGTTTAATCACTTTAACTTATGAAGAGTTTTCGTAAATTGTTTAAAAACCAAGTAAGAAACATAATGTTTTTTAAATAATAAACGATCGTCACAGACAAATAGAAATATTATAATGAATAATTTGTGTATGTAGAAGCGGAATAGGGAAACATTCAGACTGTAAGTAAACAATAGACCTAGCAGTGTAAACTATACTATTTTATTGTAAAATCGTTATTGAAGGGAAGGTAGGAGAGATATTCAAAACTTTGTAACGTTATATTTGAGTCACACAACGTGATCTATACTCAAAATTAAGATCTAATTTATATATAAATGTTTAAACTTATATTTGTTCAAGACTATCAGGAGTACCTGGCTTTGCCCGGGGTATCCACGCAACCCACCAAGCAACACTTTTCACTTCAAACAGACAGAAAAATATCTTCAATTTATTTACTCTAACCCAGTTTTTAATTAATTTAAAAACAATCAAATTGAATTTTAAGATTTTGACTTCAAGGTGTACATGTTCGTTCACAGAGGTTAATAATTTTTAAATTCCAGCCCTCTGCGTGTGAGAGATATCGCGCAATGCTCATACAGACAAACAGATGAGCAAAATCTCTATTTTATTAATATATATTTGAAGATCCTTCATCAGTGGATGAGCAGTGAGATGCCTGCAACCATTTAAGGAGATGATGGTTTTATTATGAGTGATGCAAACAATATTATTATAACCCGCCTTGGTGCCGAGGACGGAGACATCGAAGTTCGAATCTCAGTCAGGTGAACTGGGTTGGTTTTCCCTAAATGTTTTTCCACTCTCCCTACACGCAAATGCAGGTTCACTTCCTCTTAATTCAACCTCCCCAACTCCTAGCCCACTTAGAGTAATTAGTATTTATGCGTATAACCCGAGCGAGTAGTAAACACGGTACCGGTTAGAGTTATCCGCTTATGTACTAAATACGCTAATGTTCTACGGTTGAGGAAGGTTGAATTTTAGAGAAACTGTACCCTCATTTACATTAAGAGAGAGTAGGGAACTATTTCGGGAAAACAACCCTCAGTACACTTGACTGGGATCGAACCACGATCACTCCGTCATTGACCATGCAGCCACCAAAGCGGATATGAAGAAGTTAGAATTTAAAGGAAGTGTAAACGCATTTTTGTGAAGGGAGAGTGATAAGAAATTAAGGGGAAAAAATGCTGTACACCAGGCTGGGATACAAACCGGCTCTCTCCGTTCCTTTAAAACCAAACTAGACGTGAGTGATGTACAGGTCCGTCTGTCCACCTACGTATCTCTAAGTCGTTAATAAGCTTAGTACTGAACATAATATCTGACATAAGATTGTTTATCTCGTATGGTGTTCGTCAGAATATTCTAACATGAAGGTTAGAGAATGGTAGTTGCGGTGGCTCGTCCACTAGAAACGCAGCCGCTTGCGGTATGCGTGCGCACTCTTAAGACACGTGCGGTGGTTTTCTAATTCAATCTGGTCTCTTTACATTTAAATGTTGAAAGACGCAATTTCAACAAATAGGACAACATTAAATTCATATTAAAGATTTCATGTATGAATTAATTATAAACAATAACACAAGATAAAATAATAATAATAGTTATAAATAAATAAGCTGCTTTGTATATTACAAGAATATATTTCGAGATTACTGTGAACAACATATAATTTGGATGGGTTAGTTAGGCTTGAGTTAGGTTAAGACTCACACCTGCTCTACCAGTTCATAATAATCATCATATCATTACGGGTACGTGTAGACAACCTCTTATGTTGTACCTTGGACAACGTTCTGTTCCAACCAAAGTGGTTTAATGTCTACATGAAGGGTAACTGAACCTAGATGTCATGTCCCTCCTAGTCCCTATCACTAATTCCATAGAGAAAAAAAGCTTGTTCAAACATTAACTAACAATTTTAACTAACGATGATGATTTTAGATTATAATTTTGAAAATAATTTAGTCGAGAAATGTATGCTATTACTCAGTCAGTAATTTGTTAACACTTAGCTTGCTGTCAAGGATGGTAAAACTCAAAAATACTAAACAACAGTTTCGCCGATTGTTTTATGGTTATGAAAAGGTTTTATTACCTGATATAACGATAATAAATCTAGGGTGATCGAAAACAAAGTAATTAGAGAAATATATGGATGCAGGTAACAGATAGTGGAGGAGGCTACATAGTGATGAAATACATACCCTTTAGTCATCATCAGACCTTTTTAGGGTAATCAAATATAGCAGGTTAAGGTGAGCAAGACATGCAGCTTAAATGAAAAAATAAAAGATCCGTATTCAAAGTATTGAGTGTTAAACCCAATGGGAAGAGACTATTGGGAAGACCTAGACGCAGATGAGAGGATAACATTAGAATGGACCTGAAAGAGAGAAGGTGTAATGAGAGAGACTGGAACGAGCTAGCTCATGATTGGGATGGATTAATAAGGTGGCTGGATAAACTAGCTCAATATAGGGATAGGGTGTAATGAGGGGGACTATAAAACTAGCTCAAGATAGAGATAGGGTGTAATTAGGTAGAATGGATACGACTATATAAAGATCGGGATAGGGTTTGGTGATAGGACTGGATAGAACTTGCTCAAGAGAGGGATAGGGTGTAATGATGGGACTGGATAGAACTAAACCAAGATAGGGGATAGGGTATAATGAGGTTTATTTGTATGCAGCAATGCATACACAATTGTTTCAGTACTAGGCAGTACTATACCCACAAAAAATTTTGTTTTGCTATATGCAGTAATGCACACACAATTGTTTAAGTTCTATGCAGCACTACACCCACATAATATTTTGTTTTTGCTATATGCAGCAATGCACACACAATTGTTTAAGTTCTATGCAGCATTACACCCACATAATTTTGTTTTTGCTATATGCAGCAATGCACACACAATTGTTTAAGTTCTATGCAGCATTACACCCACATATTTTGTTTTTGCTATATGCAGCAATGCACACACAATTGTTTAAGTTCTATGCAGCATTACACCCACATATTTTGTTTTTGCTATATGCAGCAATGCACACACAATTGTTTCAATTCTATGCAGCATTACACCCACATAATATTTTGTTTTTGCTATATGCAGCAATGCACACACAATTGTTTAAGTTCTATGCAGCATTACACCCACATATTTTGTTTTTGCTATATGCAGCAATGCACACACAATTGTTTCAGTACTATGCAGCATTACACCCACATAATATTTTGTTTTTGTATATGCAGCAATGCACACACAATTGTTTCAGTTCTATGCAGCATTACACCCACATATTTTGTTTTTGCTATATGCAGCAATGCACACACAATTGTTTAAGTTCTATGCAGCATTACACCCACATATATTTGTTTTTGCTATATGCAGCAATGCACACACAATTGTTTAAGTTCTATGCAGCATTACACCCACTAATATTTTGTTTTCTGCTATATGCAGCAATGCACACACAATTGTTTCAGCTCTATGCAGCACTACACCCACTATATTTTGTTTTTGCTATATGCAGCAATGCACACACAATTGTTTCAGTTCTATGCAGCATTACACCCACATATATTTTGTTTTTGCTATATGCACAGCAATTGCATACACATTTGTTTCAGTTCCATAAAGCAGTACAAACACACATATTTAGATTTGATGAATGGGGGGGCCAACGTAACTACGTATGCCTGAGAAACGTAAGCAGTCCATCGCTTACTGCGTACTTAATTCAGTACTGCATGTCAACTACTACCGAGGGAATGACCTACTTACTATAGATACCGACCACTATCAAAACAATTAGCTATTAGTAAATATATTTGCTTGATTTTATAATAGGGTAGGTTCTAGATTTTACAATATTTAAGTAAGAACGCATGCACAGAAGAGATAACAGTAGTCTTCCACTAGACATTTGAGAACTATTTCCTGTCTTTCAAACAGGAGTGAAAAGAAACATCTTTGTTTTGAACATCGATTTAAAGTAAGTGATTTTTGTTAAATTTGTTTTATATAATCGTACATTAAAATATATATGAGAGTTTCTATATTTAATTTAAACGTTTAATTTTTAAATACATAAATCATTTAATGAAAATAGTCCCTTTTTAGTTGATATTTATAAATCAATAATAATTAAAAAAAACTCAATAAGCGTGTGAATTCAAGTAATAGGTTTTACAGTAGGTAGCTAAATCACTGTTTATTTCGTGATAGTGGCAATGTTTATTTAAATACAAGTTTATCTAATGAATTAAGCACGAAAACCCAGCCTGTGTGTATGCAGCCTTAGAGAAGAAAAGAGCTGATATTTCAGTTGACTAATAGAAGAAATGTCAACAGAACAGTTCGTGACTCGTGAGTGAAGTTCAAGATGACACAGTCTAATGATGAGGTAAGGATAGTGACGAATGGTTTGACTTAACTCTCTCCACCCTCTCCATGTTAATATTGCTGCCTTTGAAACTTCAACACGTTCTATCTCTCTCTCACTCTCTCCCTCCTTCCTTGTTTTGTTTTTATTTTACCATTCTCTTCATCACATTATGTTTCCTTCTGCACGTACTTGGAAACTCAACTCAGAAACAATGTTTCTTTCATTTTCTAGTTTTTTTTCACCCCTTCAAGCTGCTTTTTCTTGTTTAACGCTTTTTTTTTTTCAAACAGAAAAATAATAATAAATTTTCTTCTTGTTTCTTTAGAAAAATAAAACACGAGGGGGGGAGGGCAATAACTCTATTTTTACTCACTCTCAAGTTTCTGTTGACATTTGGCAGCATGGTGGCTCGACGCAAAGAAACTACGATTAGCTAGGAATCATACTCGGAGATAGGGCTATTAATATTTGGTATATTTGACGAATATCTTTTAAATATATGGATATTATGTGTGCAGCTTGTGAGGTATTAAGTTTGGTCAAGAGCAGTAGATAGAACTATTTCCATGGATTTCTATTATCACGAATTAAATCCGAATAAAGGTTTTATTTTTTGAGTAGAGGCTCAGAGATAACTAAATCTGTATATTTAAAAGATGAATAATTATTGATTAAAAAACTCTTATCATTGATTCAACCACAAATATTTACCACTCAAGATTTCATAAATCAATATGTGTTGAGCCAGACCATCGAGGACGGGGAGATCAAGGTTCGAATCTCGGTCGGGTGAACTGGGGGGGGTTTTCCTAAATGGTTTTCCACTCTCCCTCCACGCAAATGCGGGTTCACTTCCTCTAAATTCAACCCTCCCAATTCCTAATCCATTAGTGTAATTAGTACTTAAGCGTATAACCCGAACGGGTAGTAAGACGTGGTGCTAAGTATTTCCTAAATCAATAAAAAGTTATTTTTGTAAATAACTTTTTCAAAATTAGTTAAATGAATTTCTTACACTTTTTTTTATCAAAGATTATTACCCTTTTTGAATTCTACTATGGCGTTGGATGTTCGAACATTCCGATCCACTATTCGAAAAATGTCCCTTGGCATTTAATCATAGTGCTACCACAGTGCTGTCACATCCCTTGGTGGAAATGTTGAACACTTTTATTGGTTATAACATATGCAACATATATCCACTTTGTAAAAATTTAATTTTGTATTTATATTTGAATATGGATTGACAACACATTATATATTAAATCTAGAAGTAATGCTAGCGTAGCACTGTTAACTGGTTTGTAGCATCAACTATGGAGAATCTTTAAGATATTTTTTTTCTTTCGTGTTCAGTATATATCTATATATATCTTTGATTATTTACAGATATATCAAAATGTTCTCCCAGGTTTCTACAACTTTCCCCTTCCCCCTTAAGATAGTGTAAGTCACGGATACTCCGGACCAGTAGTAGCCATGGCGGACACAAACCTGTAAAACATGGTACACTTCCTCTAAGTTCAACCCTCCTCATCCTTAACAAATGATGACCTGGACTTTTAGACATCACACCCATCGCTGCGGGTCCCAGTCCGTATTATAAAAATCAGCATTTGGATTAAGAACTTTTTTAATTAAAATTTTAAAAATGTATTAATAAAATGAAAACTTTAATAATTTTCATTTTATTACCTCTATTTGTGTACTAAAACTTAGACCAAATTCTAAAATGAAGCATCTTAAATTATCTATAAATTTTAATACATCAGTCAAACAATAAGAGAATGAATGAGAATAATTTAATATGTAGTAACATCTTCTAATTTTTATGTGATTTTTGTTTATTGCTTAGAGACAATTTATCTCAAATCCAATTTCTAAACTAAATATATTTTTTGGTATAAAACTTTTTTTTTAGAATATTATTTAACGCAATCCAAACAGACCTGATATTTAAGTCGATCAAAGTACATTATACAGATTTTAAAAGATACGCTCTTTCCCAATTTTAAAGTAATGTTGACAATAGTATATTGGTGTTGTAGTAAAGTACCAAATCAAGTTTGACAGTCCGACTTTAATATAAAAGTTTTCTCTAGTTTCTTATAAAAAGAATATGAAAGAAAAAGTAAAGGAAGAAATGTTAGGGTAGGCGAAAGAAAGAAAGAAAGAAAGAAAGTGTCTCAGTCGACGCATCAATTCCTTCAATTACTGACTTGTTGGCACAGAAGTTAAGTCACTTTACACTTCTTTAAAGATAAACTTTAGAAGGTGGCGAATTCTCTTGGCACAGTTCAGAAAAAGCGAAAGAAGATAGCACAGCGGAAAGGAGTCCCTGCTCAAAAGTTTCGAAATCCTCAATCTGATGTTAAAAGCGAGAAGAAAACTTTTTGTAGAGACTATTGTCGAGGCGAAACACAAACTTTTTGGTTATGAGTGCCTTCTTAAATTAACAATGTACTAATTATTTACTTCGTGTTTACTCTAAGTAATTGGGTTAGACATCCAGATGGCACCGCGGCGTGTTTTAGCTACGCTTTGTGAGAATTAAAATCTCAAGTAAATTATCTCGCACAGAAGGAGCATCAACATTATTATTTAGCAAGCCAACAATTTTAAAAAGTTAATTCTGCCACCAAGCACAAAACAAATTTAAAAAATATGTTTTTACAAAAGCTTGTTTGGAAAATTTCTTTATACAAATTTATGTTATTGTAACTTTATAATAGAATAAAGCTAAACCTTTTTAATGATTAATGTTAATTTGGGTTTCTGAATATGCATCTACCACAACGCACACTTCATACTTTAACTTATTACCAACATAAGTGACTTCAAATATTGTGGTTGAAACCGACCATAACCGAATTATTTTCAGGCCTCAACTGAATGAAATTGGAATATATTTATCTAGAGATATGATTTATAACCTCAAGCGAGCTAAGTTGGATTACGATTACCCTTTAATGTTATCTATAATCCTTAACCACGTGCAGTTGGAACATTACTACCCATCAATATTATTTTTTATAACGCTTAATCGAGTGCAATTGGATTATTATTACTCATAAATATGATTTATAGCACTCAACCAAGTGCAATTGTAATATTATTATCCATCAATATGATATATAACTCTCAACCATATGCAATTTGGAGTATTATTACTCATCAATATTATCTATAACCCTTAGCCAAGTGCAATTGAAATATTATTACTCATCAATATTATCTATAACCCTCAACCATGTGCAATTTTGAATATTACTATCCATCAATATTATCTATAACCCTTAGCCAAGTGCAATTGGAATATTATTACTCATCAATATTATCTATAACCCTCAACCATGTCCAATTTGGAATATTACTACCCATAAATATTATCTATAACCCTTAACCAAGAGTAATTGGAATATTATTACTCATCAATATTATCCATAATCCTCTACCAAGTCCAATTGGAATATTACTACCCATCAATATTATTAATTAAATCCCCCAACCTTGTGCTATTGGAATGTTACCACCCACTAACTTGAATGAAAACCCTCAACCAAGTGCGAGTGGAATGTTACCACCAACCAACTTGAATGAAAACTCTCAACCAAGTGCGAGTGGAATGTTACCACCAACCATCTTGAATGAAAACTCTCAACCAAGTGCGATTGGAGGGTTACTACCCACCAACTTGAATGAAAACTCTCAACCAAGTGTGATTGGAATGTTACCACCCACTAACTTGAATGAAAACCCTCAACCAAGTGCGAGTGGAATGTTACCACCAACCAACTTGAATGAAAACTCTCAACCAAGTGCGATTGGAGGGTTACTACCCACCAACTTGAATGAAAACTCTCAACCAAGTGTGATTGGAATGTTACCACCCACTAACTTGAATGAAAACCCTCAACCAAGTGCGAGTGGAATGTTACCACCAACCAACTTGAATGAAAACTCTCAACCAAGTGCGATTGGAGGGTTACTACCCACCAACTTGAATGAAAACTCTCAACCAAGTGCGAATGGAATGTTACCACCAACCAACTTGAATGAAAACTTTCAACCAAGTGCGAATGGAATGTTACCACCAACCAACTTGAATGAAAACTCTCAACCAAGTGCGAATGGAATGTTACCACCAACCAACTTGAATGAAAACTCTCAACCAAGTGCGAATGGAATGTTACCACCAACCAACTTGAATGAAAACTCTCAACCAAGTGCGAATGGAATGTTACCACCAACCAACTTGAATGAAAACTCTCAACCAAGTGCGAATGGAATGTTACCACCAACCAACTTGAATGAAAACTCTCAACCAAGTGCGAATGGAATGTTACCACCAACCAACTTGAATGAAAACTCTCAACCAAGTGCGAATGGAATGTTACCACCAACCAACTTGAATGAAAACTCTCAACCAAGTGCGATTGGAATGTTACCACCCACCAACTTGAATGAAAACTCTCAACCAAGTGCGATTGGAATGTTACCACTAACCAACTTGAATGAAAACTCTCAACCAAGTGCGATTGGAATGTTACCACCCACCAACTTGAATGAAAACTCTCAACCAAGTGTGATTGGAATATTAAAACCCATCCATATAATGTACAACCCTAAACCGAGTGCAAATGTATTATGTTACTCATAATATGATGAAAGGGGTTTGTTTGTTATAAATGTCTTCCCATTTTATATCCATATACATATGTTGGTACGTTTGATTTACAACTATACCTTCGTCATCTCTATTATATTAGCATAATGTTATTAATATACTCGTATAACTTGAGAGGGTGTTAAGACGTGGCAAAATAACCAGTCTCAGCCTTCAACTTTAGGGATGACATTTAACCACATCATGGAAAAAAATACTATTTCTAATTCATCCAGCGTTCGTTAGTCTGACCAGGTTATACGGGGCTCTAATATCTTCAGAATAAATGTATATTTTGATTTTGAAGATTTCGACCTTTCATCAACAATAAATGCTAGGATATTTCTATAAAATTGAGTTTTATAATCAAGTGCCTTTAAATTAGTAGATGTAAATATCTGGTAGCCCCTAGTACTAAGAAAAGTTGCTAGGAAAAGCTTCATACTGTTATTCGAAATTCAATGTATCTCATAACACAAAGTCACGAGTTAAATTTAGGAAAGACAGCCAAATTTAAAAAATCGCCAAAATTTAGAAATAAAAATTTACCCGGTAGAGTTTGTTTAGTGTATTAAAATATATATTTAAAAAAAATTTGAATATCTTATACTTTTGTAGATTTAAATACTTGCATTTGAAATTCAACTTTTTATTTTGTGACCAGAAAAATTTAAAAAACAAAACATTTGTGTTAATAAAAATAAAGGTTTTTCAAAATATAATGTGGCATGACATAAACTTTGGAATGAAATAATAAGCTAAACCCTTTTAACTAAAAAGAATCACTGACCTAGCCTAGCAAAATTTAAATGATATATAGCATTAAAGGAAAAGGTTTATAAATTATTCCCGTATTTTTAATTAACTAGTTGTTTATTTATGAATATTAATTGAACAAAATGACATTTTGTCTGAGTTACATTAGACTTTTTAAGTTGTATTAATTCCCTCCTTTCCTCCAACCTCATTTTGATTTTGAAATGCTTAATAAAACTCGGATGAAATGTCGACTGGCTTAGTCATAAAGTGATAAAGATTTACTAACAATTATGTAAGTTGTTTGTGACTAAATGCAAATTCATGAAGCAGGTAAATGTATATTTCTCTCTGCCTTCCTTTAGGTTGCTTTCAATATAATTTGAATACATTTATTTTTCGTTTGAGTTATACTTTTTTCCAAGAACAGCTGTATTCAATCTCAAATATTAGAAGATCATTTCATATAATCACGTTTTCTTTTGTCCGGTAAATCACTTAATATTAAGGTTCTATATTTTTCTGGATTTAAGCTCTTTACAGCATATACTGGTGATTCTGTATCACTAATTATGTAGCGCTTTACATGTTTTATTGTGACAGTTAAGTTGTGACAGCACAGTTAAGCCTTATGATAAAAAAAACGCTGGTTTTCTAAGACATTCTATGCTTATAAATAAGTCCTTGATTAGGAAAGAATATTTACCTTATTCCGATGATTTCCTGCAACAAAATTTGGCTTTTATATTGTTTTGTTATTCTTGTAGGATTAACCAATTCAAATCTAATACATCGTATATCATGCATATTCCTTTTTCTTATCTCATAGTGATTTGTTCTAATAGAGTTTTCGAAAAAAAAAGTTATTCCGATCCGTTGCTATTGTTTATAATATAGTTTAATGTTTTTAGTACCCCGTTTTACCATCAGTTTTGTTTACACGCTTATGTAGAATTATGTTAATATGTTAGGAAGGAAGGAGGTTGAACTTGGAATTATTGTAACCATATTTGCATTCAAGTAAATCCATTATCAGTACACTTGACTTGGATTCAAACCCCGATATCCCCATCATCGGCAGTATAGTATATTCTGAGAGTGACACATTAGATTATATGGCCATCGAAACGAGTTTGTAATATAATAGTTTCTACATACTTATTATATTATTATAGAATTGTTTCATAGAGACATTTGTTTGATCTAGATAAAATATATTTGAACGCTTTCATCAATAAAGTAAGGGTTGTTTTAGAAAGGCGTAGAGAAATTCAACAAAAAATTATTAAATTTATTTCGCTATTTAACCTCCTCCGCCTTATTAATTAATTCCAGATAGGTTCAGATGAATACATATCAGTGGATCTTATGTGTACCCCTGTTGAAACTTTAAGTGCACCTATAAAAAAATTCTGTAAAACACACATTGTATTTTTTATGTTCAAGTACACAATTGTTAAGGCATTTATAAATACTTCCATAGAAGATGTTTTAAAAAATTTGAAATAAATCAATCATTATTCAAACAAAAACATTTCATTGCTTCTAGTAAATATTTTTTAATACAATACATCTAGAATTTTACTTTAATTCAGTGGTGAGGTCAAAAAATGACTTATGGGATACAGAGGAAGTACTAATCACCCCCTTCGCCTTCCTCAGTAAATCTTGTTCAATTTTCTTTTAGTCTCTTTTTTAAGTCTATATAATCTTCACATTTTATTTTAAAGCTTTAATTTGTTTTTGTTTTACACACTGAAAGGTTTATTTTACTTTTATATCATAATCTTTTATTAATTCCATATTATAGTCCTATTCAACTCAGTCTCCATTTAAATCTGAAGGTTGTGTGTCAGAATCAACCACAGATTAAGATGTTGAATCTATTTCAAAATAAACTTAGTATATCACTTCCCTAAAAATTTAATTCCCCTTTAATTTCACTAAATATTGATGTATCTGTAATCCCCGTTAAACATTATTTTGTAGAAGAAACCAATATAAATTGGCTAGGTTATAGTCTTTATTTTGTATCATAAATTCTTGTGTTTATTTTTTAAATAAATTAAGTTATGAAAAATAGTTATAAAATAACTAACTTTCATATCTTTCAATTCAATAGATTATCATGCTAGAAACGGTATATTTCAAATAATTGTCTAGATTACAGCTTTATTTTTTTTTAAGGATCAGAATTCTACTAAGCCCTAAAAATATATTGGTTACATTACTTACTTATAAGCGTAATAATTATCATAAAAATTTAAAAACCTATATTAATAATAAAACTGCCTCTTGTATACTCACTGAGTAACGTTGAAGCCTCTGTTAGTCAATTTAGACAGTAGACAATTCGTCACTGTAAGAATCATTAATATCAGTATCATAACAATGAATTATATAAGTGAACCAAAGTATATCACTGTACTGTAGTGTGGGCAACAAATGCCATTAGACTTGAGGGTTACGTTTTTAAGACAAAGTTTGCATTCTATCTTCACAAGAATCAATAGTTTCGTTTACCGACAACCAATGTAGGAATATCCACTATTGTCTCTGATGTTCTTGTAGAACCTTTAAAAGTGAAAACTAAAAACTTTTGAATTCCCAACGGTTTCCCACTTTATGGCGCTGTGCACTATCCTATCACCAAAACTCTTATGTCACAGCAAGGTGTGAAACCAATCTTGAGTGGTTTGCAGGTATGTTTGCAATTTCAATGAGGTCCATCCAGGAGAGCGTCATCAGTACCCTCCCCCCACTCAACCTCCTACACTGTCACCCCTTCTTAGAGACGAGTTTTCAAATTTGATATCTTTAGCAACATATCATTTTAAAATAAATTAACACGAGCTGAATTTTAGAAAATCTAAACCAGTGATGAGACAGGATGATAAATGTCAAACCTAGTTTAATGGAAGGAATTTTAGATCAAGGGTCACATACCTGTTCCGAAAACGGTGGGCGATGTTTGGAGGCTTTCAGGTAAATGTTATATATATTCATACAAATTGAAACATTGGACACTGAAGGCAACGAGCTAACGTCTGCTGATATAATTTAAGATTCGATGGTAGAATTTCTCTAATTTTAAGCTTTTTAATACAACTTTGTAAGATTATTCTTCAGATAAGTATTACTGTTAATGAATATACTAATGTGCTATTCTAACGCTTGAATTATCGATTTGTTAGTGGTTTGGGGAATAGGAATATATTGGATCATGATCAAGTTAAATAATTTAAGATTAAATTAATGAATAAAAATTATTTATCTATTATCTAATCGTATTATAAAATGTATGATAACTGATATAACAAAAATTTATGGTATTTATTAATTAAAATATATGACTGATATAGCCACACGTCCTGCCAGTGTAATGTTTGTAAAAATAGAATTTCCGTAGGTAGAATTGTTCGCAACAAACGCAAACATTATAAATAAGCCTTTTAAAAGTGTATATTTGCGATAATTGCTTCATCCCTTTCTTTTAACTGTTTGTCTATAACAAGAGAGAAAGAGTGGAGTGTTACAACAATCAGAAATCGTACCATTAATAAGGAAGAATAACATCTAATAATGTAGTATTCATATTAAAAATATTAGGATATAAACTAATTACAAAGGGTAAAAAAATAATGAAACTAAAAATTAATATTTCAAAAAGGTTTTATCTGAAACAAATCTCCAACTACCAGAGTAATCAAATGGAAGAGTAAAATTAAAACTTAAAAACCTTTATTGTGATCTGCCTTGATTCACATATGTTTGATAAAATTGTTAATCTTATGTCTGCCAAATTCATTGATTAAACATGTTACTTTCAGTATCAGTTCATAAGGATCTTTGTTGCCAGGAATAAAATTTAGATAAAGTGTGTTCACATTTGCGTAGAGAGAGTATGTGGCTTGGGTCTGATCTCACGGAACCATCAAAATAGGCTCGTACGATCCAAATTCGACGATAGTCGACCGTTCGTGGGGAAGCCAAGCCATTATTTTGTTTGGACAAATAAGAATCGGCGGCTTGACTCCATGGACCAGTTGGATGTTTGGGCTTGCATCGAACTGATGACGTTGTCTATTTAAAGTATAAGATTCCCAGCTCAAGAATATTCTTTTTCTCCTCACCTCTATATGATAACGACGTTTTAGACACTGTGAATCTACTGTTACGTGTGTGTTGAGAGTCAAGACAATTGTACTATCATTGACACACATGTTATAGCCCACGGAATCAAACTCGAGCTTGTTTTGCAACCTAAAAGCGAGGGAAGATCAAGAAGAGAGGAGAAATCTTAATGTGTCATGCACGCTTGTAATTTAAGCGGATGATTTAAAATTTTAATGTGGACCTTTTATTTTAAGTGTCACCATTAATCAAGCACGGCTCATTAAGTAAAATAAAATCAATCTAATATATATAATAGTAAGGCGTTGAGTAATTCAAGACCTTTAAACTGCGTAATAAACTGCTTTAGGATTGAGGTCAGCGCAGCTGGATTGGGGACTGGAGGCTCGTCACATGCTCGACCAATCCGTGAAGGGTAGTTGTCATAGCAACCGATGCACGTTGCCAGATCTCTTGACAGTCACTGATTATGTATTTAAAAGTAGTAATGCACAAACTCCCGCCATGTGGCAACTATGCTCCCCAGCCTACACACCACGCGGACACTAAAGCAGTTTAAATCGCTGTGTAACGGTTGATAAAGTGGGGGAGAGAGGGTGATACTCGCTGCTTGCCATTATGATCAATGTTCATCTTCTGTCTGACAACTTGAGCAGAAAAACAATCAATCTTGAGTCATTGCGGTCAAGCATACATAAATATGCTATAGGTCATCAATGTGATATCCGGTATAAATACAATAAAACGTTGATACAAGAGTGAAAATAATGTTTACATGATTGTTATATAGCTCAAGTTCTTATATTAATGATGAAAAAGTGAATCACTACAACCTTTCAAGTGAACTATTTCATTCAAAAGTGAGTTTTAAATCATTCTACTTCATAGTATGCAATTGAATGAGTTTGAAAATTAATAAATAAATAAAATGCAGTATACAATAAATAAATAATATAACAAATATTTAAAAAGTAACTTATTTTTTGTAGTTCTTTCAAACTCAAATAAAACAAATATAATCACCCATGGTCAATTTCCAAATTATTAATTTAGTTGTAGTATTCATCACTTTAAATGTCACTAAACCAATAATCTTTTCTACTTTTTCATTATAAAATTAATGAAAACGCTATGGGCTATCCATAGCTTTATCAATGTAAATTTTAAAAAAAAGTTGCATTCACAACGAATGCTCGTGACATGTTTACTAGGTTTTATAAACAAGTTGTAGCACATTAATAGAACCAGGTTTTTTATCCCTCTTAAAAATAAACATCACAATATTTGATATGTATGAATATAACATATTTTTGAGTTAAATTAGTATGTAAAATAAAATAAAACTGAGCTGACATAATAATTTTCTAAAACTATTTGTGTAAAGAATGATGTGTTTCACTGTGACATTGAAATTATATTGAATGATTAAAATACCTCCAGTCCAAGCTTTGAAACGTGAAGTAGAATATTCTATAATATGGCGTACAACTGTACCAGTACTGAGGGGCGTGTGGACTGAATTAAAATATTATCTAGTCTGGTTTGCTGGTGATGATAGGGGTTCGAATCTCAGGGTGTTGTACTGTACATGTGATGCATCATGTGTGGGCTAACAACTGCTCTTCACGTTAGTTATTATTATTATTATTAGCACCACGTCTTACTACCCGTTCGGGTTATACACACTTACGCTAATGTGTAATGGTAGGGTGATTGCGAGATAAAATGGAGGACCTACAGTTTAACGTGGGATCCGAACCACGGTAGAGGCCTGGCTTTCCACACATTCTCAAGTTGTGATTAATACACATCTTGTCAGAGGTGAAGGAAGGGTTTGGCAATCAGATAAATCTGTGCCGGGACCAAGGATCAAACCCCGGCCCCCCAGAACAGAAGTCTGACACCTTATCCCTAGACCACCAGGTCACCCTTCACGTTAGTGAATGTAAAAATAGCCTAATTGCCGAGTCTCAATTTTTTCATATTATTTAGATATTTATTTATTGACTAAGCAAATGTTGCTGGGTTGAGAAAGGTAGAATTTCGAGGAAACTTACTTGCATTTGCGTAGAAGGAAATTCTGAAATCATTAGGGGAAAACCTCCTCAGTGTACCTAACTGGAGTTAAAAATTAATATATCAAAGATTTTGACCAAAGTGTTTTTCCACTGTCTTGTATTGTTCCTCTTTCGGCCAACTATTCTGTTGAAAACTACCCAATACCTCAAAACTTAACAAACCATGTTTAGCGTTTTAAAATTAACATAATACATTGAGGTAGAATTTAGATAATTAAAAGTGACATATTCTTATGATAGGTAGAATCTAAATAATGAAATTAGAATATAGTTTATAAAGTTTCTAGAGAATATAACATATTTGGCAGTAAAACATATTTTGGCAGAGTTAGATTTAATATGGTGTAACCAAAGTCCTTTTTTAAGTCATAAATGCAAGCTAAAGTACAAATAATTCCTGTGGCTCAAATTACTCAAAATAGATTATATGTTCAAAATATTTTAAATTAGCCATTTATTTGTTTGACGATGGAAAATAGTATATATATCTCCAATTTATATTTAACACAATTAAAAGTTAAAATTGTAGTATAGAAATTGAAATGTGGTTTGAAAAAATAAAATATGAGTAGTGAGTAGAAATTAATAATTTTTATGTGAAAGCTACAATAAGTAATATATGTATTTGTTAGGTATTTGATATTCCAATTCAAAGTAAATTGGTGAGCTTGATTTTATATTGTTGTAAATATAAAAAATATAAAACATAATTAATGTATGGTGTTCTGAAATAATGATTTTATATTGTATAAAATAATAATGCATTTAATAATTATTTTAAAAAGTCTGGTCCCATCAAAATTAATTTTCAAGAAAAATAAGTATAGGTAAGTAGCTTGCTTCTGGTTAATAAATATTAACTTTCAACAAACATATTTATTAAATCTAGTTGGAAGGATAGGCTAGCCCTTTTTATATAGTATTATTCATAAGAAATGTAATAATATTGTTTTGTTTCAACTTTTATCTATTTTAAAACGCAAAAAAAAAAAGCCTCGCTTTGTTCACCAAATGGAAAACATCCAACCCAAAAACTGATTCAAAAAGTTATCATTCCCAAACCTCTTAGTATTTGACTAACATTAAATTGCTTAAAGTTAATCAAGCTGATACGTGCACATGAATAACTTAGGAGTTAATTAAATTATTGAAAAACCCTGTGAAAATCAATATAATTATAACAGTTTAATAAATACAATTTGATTAAATTTAAACATTAATGGTTCAGATAAGTTCAAATTAAAACTGTTGCTTATTCGATGAGTTATTCTAACAACTTAGGTAAATCATACGTCATAACTTTATCTATTAGTTACAAACATGACCGCTCAGCAGCCCGACATCGGTCGTGGCTATTTTGTTAAAATGGTAGACAGAAGCACAAATATTGGATGCTGTTTGAAGGATTTGATTATGCTCAGAGCAGGTAAATAAATCAACCATTCATCTTTTACCTTTTGTCTTTATAAGTTAAATAATATTAGTAACAAATTAATAATATTCACCGTTGATAAAAATAGAAATAGTATACATTTAAACGTAAAAGTTTGTTGAGTCAATGTTATACCTCAAATTAAAAGTTGTGGGAATAATGCATTTGTTGGCAGATGAAAATAAATAGTAAAAATAATGTGAAAATAAGATATAAGTATGGGTGTGAAATAACACCACAGTGTGAGACACCTGCAAATTATCCTACCTCAATATACTGTAAATTGTTTGTAGGAATTGATCATATTCAAATCTTCCATATTTGATAAATAAGGCTAAATTTATCTCCATGAACATCACATCATTTACCTTAACAAAACAGGCTTTATTATATTTCATGGTGAATAATCTTTATTAATTAATTTATATGGTGTCTGCATGTAAACTTGTCTGTCCAGAAGGTATTTAGTGTTTTTCGATAAGTTTTAAAGCTTAAATTTGAGACCATTCAAGACTAACAACTCAATAGGTGCTTAAAATTCCAAAATCCAAAACATTATAAAAAATTAAATCAATACTAAATATCTAAGGGTGTCTGTATGCATAGCTCTACGTGCAATAACTATAGTAAACTAGATCACGTGTTAATAACTATGATACACTTATAAGTAAGCTAACCCAATCTACCAAATTTTAACACATGATACGTCTATAATTAAAGGGTAGTTTTTAGGTTTGGTTAATATTATTAGAACTATCCTGTCACCCACTTCGTGATCACATTGTCTAAGGTGCTACTCCCGCAATATACTAGATGACGAAGACAGAGAGATCAGGGTTCTATCCCAGTTGGGTGTACTCAGAGTGGGTTTTTCTAAATGATTTTCAACTCTCCCTCCACTCATACGCGGGCAAACTTCCTCTAGATTAGGCCTTCATAATTCATAGCACATTATTGTAATTAGTACAAAGGCGCATTACCAAACGGGATGTTAGACGCGGTGCTAAAAATATATGATACATTTTTAAAAATTCGAGAAATTTTTTTTTTTAAAAATATAAAATTCCTGTATAGTTTTTAATTACTGACCTACATGCTTAATCAGTGTTAACATAATATTTAAAAGTAATGGTCTAATTAAAATCAACTAGAGTGAAAACCTGTACTAATTTATTTGGTTATATCTCTTATTCAGATGCCTGAAAGTAGATTAGCAAGATATATTTTTAAAATGTGCCATAAATGGGAATTCAAGTAGTGTACTCTTGGTCTAGGGTGCCAAAGCGGTTTAAGCAGATATAATTATCTAAGTTCTTGTAAAGTTTGCAACACGCTTATAAATGTGTGTGGAGCAATGGAGATTAAAACATAAGCGATAAACTTGATCAATAATTTTTTTGACATATGTTAAAATTTTTATGTATACTTCTTAAGAATATGTCTTAAGGAAATAACTTTTTTAATGTATTAACTTTATGTTGTATTGGAATTAACATCAAGATATTGAGAGAAAGAGTGTGGAAACATTAAGGACATGTACAGTTCAATTTTTAAAAATATACAAAACATATTCTTTGCAGCCAACATTTGTAAATTTAATTATATTGTTGATGTGATTTTATAATATTTATAGAATCTCTAAAAATTTACAACTGTAAATCATATGACCTGGCGTATTATTACGTGAAATTAGATCTTTATACTTTTATAGCTGTCAAATGACCTTATAAAAATACATTAGATAAATAAGTTGCATATTTAAAAAAATTGAAAAACATAACTTTTGAGACTACTAATCCGAACATTGAAAGTTTTTGATTAAATATATATGTTAGTTTTTTAGTCCCAAACAATATAAAAATTGTATTAATATCAATATTTTAGTGACAGTGAAGCCAAATATATATATATATACTAAAGAAACTATATTTTAAAAATAGAAACAATTTCCTAAGGTAGAAATGTTTTATCTACTGTGTGTGGTTAAAATCTGTTAGAAAAGTCAAATTTAAACACACTATTGATACAATATAAGATTATTGGTTATTTGTAACTTCGGTAGATTAAAATGACTCCCAAAGTTATTTACGATTGGCGGTAGTTGTGTGGTTTGTAAACCATTTTAAAAATATACAATGGTAGAGTGGAATTAGTTATCAATCATGTAGGAAACATTTAATTTATTATTTTAGTTCGATTCAGAAAGAAAGAGGAAAATGTGACAACCACAAATCTTCCAAAGAAAATGGCATACATAAAGACATATTATTCACACCTGTCCCTTTTGATAGATAATAATATAAATATTTATAAAATAATACTAATAAAATAGTGAATTATTTTCAATGTTGACAACAACATTATGTGTTTTTATTTCCTTGAAGGCTAATTCTATCAGAATCATGCAATATCAAACTATGAAGTAGAATTTGTTTCACTCGTTTGTAAAATAAACGAAAGAAATATAAATATCCCAAATATTATAAACTTGTACGATATCATTTTAAAACTTTTTCTAACCACGTTTTAATTCCTGCCTGGGCTATTCACAGCAGTAGACTATGACTAAAGAAGATTAAGTTTAAAGTAAATGTAATCGCATTTACGTGAATGGAAAGTGGAAAATCATTTAAGACAAAACACTCTAAGAACACCCGTGAGGGATTCAAACCTCAACTTCTCCAACAGCGGCAAACCAGACCAGACGAATTTGATTCCTTAGTCTTCATGCCCACAAATACGTGTTTGATATTATTGATCAATTGATGAATGATATTTTCAGCTTAAAGAAAGTATTATAATAGTCTTAAACAAAGAGCGCAGGAAATAACAAAGAATCATATTTTAATTACAATAAAATTAGTGTATTATTATCTCACAATCATAGACATAGGCATAATATTGTTGGTTTAATATATAAATACAATTTGTAATATATTTGTAAGTATTATTGATGTTTGTATTTTTAACCCAGGTAATAACTGACCCCAACAATAATGTGAACGTATTATGGTTATTGGACAACAATCACCATATTTTAAATAAACCAATCTTGTAAATTTGATAGAACCGAGGTCCTCGTGACCCAGAATGAGGTATGGAAATGTTGCGTGTCCCAGAAAAAAAAAAGAAGGCAATGTTAGCAGCCCATCACATCAACAAAAGGTTATTATATAGGTCGGGTCAATCTCGTGATCTAAGAAAGTTTATATTTGAAAATATTTGTATTCTTTATCTCAAATATACACTTGCTGAGGTAATGTGAATGTAAAATGTGTGATTATGAATTTCAAATTTCGAACACTTTCATTCCAATATTGAAGTTTAACTTAATAAATCAATAAACAACTATGTATTTTTGCAAAAAAATATTACAATATTTGTCGGAAATTAAACCAATGTCAAAACTAATAAAATCAGATAGCAGCTTTAATGCATCCTGTGCATTTGATTTGTAATTACTTTTAGGACGGAAGATTAAAATCTTGTAACTTTTAACAAAGAATGTATCAATAAGGTAAATTACCCATGGTCTTTTACGAATGGTATGAAATATAGTTTTAGCTCTACAAACCTATTTTAACATAATTTATTTGTAGGGAGAGAAAGTCACAGGGTACACAGCTTATTACCAATATATATTATCCTTTCTGAGTTTCAATAAGCTAAACAACTCCATATGCTTTTGGTATCTTTGTAAAGGGATGACCATTTGTCATATTAAAGTGGCCCTTTTTCATTTTTCAACAGGTACACCTTATATTTTTGTAGACGAATGATATTGAAAATTGGGCTTCATGGTTGCAAAAAATTAAAAAAATAAGGCAGGATTGTCTTTAATAAACTATGGTACAAATAACCAAGGCCGTAGCCGGGGGGGGGGGTTTTGGGGTTTAAACCCCCGGCGAAATTTTACGAACAGAATATATATGGCTTTATTTATGGTTCAAACTATATCAAGATTAAGATACAAATACAAATTAGGGGGCTGTGTTATCATAAAAAGCACTTCAGAGAGCCTCTAGAAGTGTTAAATATTTAGAAATTTTCCTAGCCTTCGGCATTTTGGGGGTTATTTTAACCATAAAAAAACACTTCACAGAGCTTCATAAAGTGTTTAATATTTAGAAATTGTCCAAGCCTTCGGCAGCTAGAGGGTTATTTTACGATGAAAAAAACCACTTTAGAGAATGTCTAGAACAGTTTATCATTTAGAATTTTTTCTAGCTTTCAGAAATTGGGGGATGTGCCCACCAAACCCCCCTGAAATTATTGGCTGGCTACGGCCTTGCAAATAACCATAAAAAAGTACTTAGTTCAAAGTATTTAAGCTCAGTAAGTAAGAAAGTAGTAATATATTCAAGAATAGCATGATTAAGTTTAAATTATATTCGTTCTAGTTGTTTAGCGTTGTCCTGATTATATCCATTCTTACATTTATCTTCTTATCGTTTATCAGAAGTTGCCATATACATTTTGTATTAGAATTGAGTCTGGATACGTTTGAAGATTTTTTATCAAACAATATGTAGTTTTAGAAACACATCCATGTACAAGAAAAGTAACTATATTTTACCAAAGCTTGGCTACAGTCCTATTTTCATAATAAGGGCCTTACAGAAAAAATAAAAATATTTATTTTAGGACAAGATTGCTAACATTTTATTATATTACTAGTGCTCTTATATAGATACTGATGATATCTGTCAAAAATTACAGCTTTAGATCCTATGACTTGACGTAATAATACTTGAAAGCAGCCCTAGTAACATTTCTAGCTGCCCAAAGCCTATATATATATATATATATATATATATTATATATTTTATATATATATATATAATATATATATATAATATATTAGGCCCTTCATTCCAATATCCTACTATACAATACATTTGCTAGTACTGAGATATTATATATTTTAAAAATGCTTAGATTAATTTAAATAAAAAAATGTTGTATAGCCATAAAAATACGCAAACAAAATGTTTTAATGTCTATATTTAGTCTATATTTTTCGTTTATATCTATCAAACGACTATAAAAATATTTTAGCAAAGTTGTACATTTTTTAAGTAATGTGTTGTCAGACCTAATACAGCTATACAATTGAATAGAGTAAAGCTTATAAAAGTATAGAACGTAAAATATCTTGGAAGAGTGATTGAGGAGAAAGGTGGAAGTATACAGGATCTAATGAGATGGAGAGTTGTTCTACCGGTGCGAAAGAGACCTGTTATGGAGAAGGGAAGTCCCTTGAAGTGTAAGAAAGTGTTGTACAGGGCGTACTTTGTATCCGTTGTCACATATGCACCTTTTTTTTCACTACTCAGCATCGCGTCTTACTATCCATTTGGGTTATCCATTTAATTAATAATTATGATAATGGATTAGGAATTAGAAAAGTTGCATTTAGAGGAATAAAACCCACGTTTGCGTGGAGGGAGAGTGGAAAATCATGTAAAAAAACACCCCAGTTCACCCGACCGAGATTCGAACCACGATATCCCTGTCCTTGGTAGTCTAGCTCAACACTAAATTAGCGCGTTAACTAACTACACCTCCGAGGCTGGTCATATGAAGCAGAAACATGTGCATTGAATATAAGAGCCAAAAAAGAGATGGGAGGAGCAGAAAACCAAAAGTGTGCAAGTGAGAAGAGAAGACTGGAAGCAATTAAAGGAGGAAGAATAGTGGAAGGATAGAGGAAGATGGAAACATTTTACTAAGCTGACCCGGCCACTGGCTGGAAACAGTTGATGATGATGGTTATGATTATGATGTCATTGAGATAATTTTTTTCATGAAGGTAAAAAAAAAAACTTTCCATCTACTCTAAAACTGAATCAGCTATGTATATGCGCTTATTTTTGTTGTTAATATGTACTGATTACTCCAATGTGTTAGTGAAGAAGAATATTAAATTTAAAAGAAATGTATCCATATTAACGTGAGGATAATTGGAAAACCATTTATTATAAAAACTCTCTGCACACCCAACCAGAATTTGAATTCAGATGTCCCCGCCATTGGCAGTTCAGTTTATTCTGACTTAAACCACACCTCACCAACTCATTAGGTATTGAAGCTACCTTCAAGATTTGAAATCATTTTGCTAGCTACCCAAATAAAAGTGTGTGCTCGTTATAGTTTAATTAAAAATAAAATACCATTCACACGTATAGTACATTACGTTGACTAAATTTTAGCAATACAGAAAAACACCTCTACATTCCTACCCTTGGAAACGACCATAAATCAATCATGGCCTCGAAACGCAAGACGACGATGTCATAAGTCACAAGCATACACATCAGCTTATATTATGTGATTAGCTGATGAAGGTATGTATGCAGTGGAGCCACCCAATTTCTTATTTTGATATTGTGATGTAAATTAGTGTTGGGAAGAAATATTCCTGAGCAAGTTACCGAAAATGCCTAGGTGAGCTACCGGTAGCTCGCAATATAAAGTTTGTAGGTCTTCTGCTTAGAGCATTTTATATGGGTATATGGGTTTTATTGATTGTTTGGAATATAATTATGATATGTATTTGTATGTTAAATTTAATTTCGTTATCGGCCCTCCACCATAGTAGTGGCAATTTACACATAACTTAACACACTAACGTAATAATAATGATTAGTTTACTTAAGAGGGGAAATGATAAAATAACCAATTGTCGCTGTACCAAATGTGTGTAACAAGCTAGCAATATTGTAGACATTTCCACCCCCCATTATAGTGACCAATATGAAAGTCTTTAGTAAAAAGTTTGTGGGTCCAAGGTGTTGGTAGCAGATGGCGTTGGTGTTTCTACTTCTTCGGAAGTTAAAGGCCCGTATGATGGGCCAAAGGGGAGCTGCAACATATGTTCACCAGGGGGCGCTAATTCTAGAACCTTGGGGGAAAAAAAAGAAGAGCTAATGAAATAGAAGAAGTTGTTATCAACTTTTGACATTTTATAATCACTAGCATCATTACAAGACCTAAGCACATACCATAGGTGTGCCATTATTGATTGAGTTAGGTGTGCCGTTTTGATTTAGAAACGTTGAGTGACATGAGAATCAGTCATGAAATTTGCCCAAATTATATTATGTAATACCATTTCTTTTGAGATTGATATTAAACCTGGAAAACTTGTTAGGCACAATAAAGTGGTAATAACTTTCACATGGTTCCTTGTGTCTAGTGTTATTCTCAGTTAGTCAACAGTGAAATTACTATAGCAAACTGATTTATTAGGTCCAGTGATAATCTAAGTTATTTAACAAGAGCATTTTTGTAGGAAACTGGTTCCTTATGTCCAGTGATATTTTAAGTTATTTAACAATAACAATAACATTCTTGTAGCAAATAGATGGGTCAACGTTTCATGATGTTTACCACCGAATAACGTGACCCTAGAATTTTCTCCGGCCAAAGCTATGTCTGGGGGAGTTTGGTTTGGAGAAGAGAACTAATCTGTGAAAGCGGCCATATTTTTGTCATTTATTATTTTCTTTAGTGCCTTTTGCTTTCCTAGTCCAAAAAATCTTGACGTGCATTACACCCAATAAAAGCCTGAATAAAAAGCTGTCTTCTATAAACATCAAATCCAAGTCTTAGGTTTATATAATATGTATCAAATTTTGATATTTTGGGTTTCAATCGCTCATTATCATTGCAGTAGTACAAGGAGAACTGGTTGGGCTTACAGTGGAACAACAATAGGATAAGGACATTGGTAATTTCTCCCATTACAGTTAACATTACAAATTTCACTTAGTTATACAGCAGTTTTAGCAATCTCTGTTTCAGGATCACCATTTGCATAAATAACGGTAATCCCTCGTTTATTAAGATGCTCGTCTATGAGAAACAGCATTCGCTGCTTGTTGGTGCTATTGGATGAGAAATGATCATTCATTCCAAGGAGTTTTGTTTCAGGAAGAAAATTGACTTTGGGGCTGTGCTTGTACCTGCTTTGCGGTGGTGAGTGATGTCCCTATAGACGGGCTTCCTTCATAGCCATCAAAAACCACAACACAATTGCCGTATTAAAAAAAATATATCGGCATAAGAAGTAGCAATATTTGCATAGGTTGCTTAACTAGGCCATTGGATACAGTAAAGAAAGGAGCCTCCATCAAGTACATAATGGTGAGGGCCATAAAGGGGATTGTCTTGCAAATTTTGCCTCCATGCGTGCTGCGAAATAGCATGTTCCAAAGGATATTTGTCAGTCTTTCAAATCATCGTCCCTGATTCAATTAAGGAAGGGGGATATGCTCATAGCTAATATGTTAATGCTTCATCTAGGCTGAAGTTTCAGCATTTGATGAAATAAAAATCCTGGTGCAATGCTCACTTCATTGCTTATTTTCACACTATAATTATATGAAGGTGTGCAAACTTTATCTGAACGCTTTGTATGATATGTGAATACCCATTTTCCTATCATTTCAGATAAAACACTTTATTTACCGCAAAACCCGAAACACAAAAAGAATGGGGATATTGATAATAGTTATAATAGTGATTCTGATTCAAAATAACTATGATCATTACTAACAATTTCTAAATGGTAGCTTGTGTTTGGGTTACACTGTATAGTATTAATAAGTGACTTTTTTTTTACATAAATGCGTGAGTAAAAGCAGTATATGAAAAAAAATTCCGTAAGCAGCTACGTGCTGTCAATATAATAAGCGATATCTTTGTAGATATTCCTTTTACAAAATTTTATTATCTTTAATTATGTACCTATGAAAAACTAGCCATTTTCGAGTGAAATCTGGAAAACCTATTTTCACCACCATTTTTTCAATATGGCGGTGGTTTCTCTAGCACTAATTGGTGTGAGCTTTGGATATCTTAAACTGTACACTTTTTTAAAAAAATAAGATGGTGAGAAATTTCATTTCTATTGCAGTTTTTTTCAGCTAGGACTATTTTTTCCTTATATTTCCTTGACTAATAGCGAGATATAGGTTTGAATCCCAGGTGGGTACACTCGGGTATGGCTTTCAACAAGTAATTTTTTATGGATTTTCTTAAACTTTCTCTACACAATAGGGGGTATATTTCCACCAAGTAAATCTTCTCTTATTAACTCTTTAGGGTGCCACCCACTTGAAGGGAAACAGCTTCACAGTTTTATATATATATATATATATATATTATAGAAATGGCAGTTCTAAATCCTAAAAACTACTAAAATAATCCCATATTTTCTTAATGTTTGTTATCACCACACAATTAAACATTTACTTTATTTGCCTGAGGAAAGCTGTGTCTATGTTTCTAACAATATATCATGATCTAAGAACGTTGATATTCCTCTTGAAACGTCCTTAAAAATGAGTTAATTTAACCTTTTCATAAATATATTAAAACTCTAAGGATTAATATGTAAGTTTTTTTAATTATTTAGAGACATTCATTTTGTCGTAAACTATTTAAAATAAAACAATACTTCTTAGATAACGTGGAATGTGTGGACGTCAATACGCATAAATGTGCTTCAGTAAGTGGTCCACTCAATAAACATTTGTTTTAAATTAAATAATATAAATAAATAATATTAGCATTTTAAATGTTATAAAAACAACTTTAACTTCTTCATTTAAATGTAGAGGGGTTCAGAAGATTTATTAATAAATCAATATGAGCATAATTTTTCTGGCAATGTAAGTACTTTTCAAGATAATTTTATTTTATAACCACTTTTTATTAATCTATGAAATCATAAACTGTGAAGACGTAAATAGCTTTTGATACAAGACATAGGCCTATTATTAACACCCCATGGTTTGAATTAAAAAATGTATTGGGTTTTTTGAAACACACTTGTAAAAGTTTAGTAAGGAGAGATTGATATAGTAAATATATTGGTGTTGACATGATTGGGTTTCTTGGTCAAATAATGAATTTGAAAATTTCAAGAAACGAGAACAGATTTTTAATAAAGTGTTGATGTTTTTTTTAAATTAAATAAGACCTTTTATTCCATTTGTTCAGTATTACAGAGAAAAATGCATAGAAAAAATAATGTACTGATTTATTTCTCAAATTAATCCTAGTAGTACAATAAAAGTGTTGATGCATTTTGTAAATACTCTTAAAAAGATGAATAGCTATCATCATTTAATATATTCAAAGGGTTAAGACAAAGTTAAACTTCCTTTGTAGTTAAGTACAGTGCAATCTGTGTTTTCATCTTTTATGTTTGCTTATCTACATTCTACACGATCTGTAGATGAGAAAAGCTGAAGAAAACAACCAGAGTAGACAAGCAAGATCCCGCATTGTTAACATTCCATCTGTTGTGTTGGGACGCTTGACGCTATCGCAGCGCCTCCAACCACCATTCTCAACCACTATTCATCTTTCTATAGAAACCAATAAATTTAACTGCGCCTTGAGCATATTATTTCAAAACATTTCTTCTAGTTTTTTTTTTTTGTTCCATCTTAACATCCTCTTTGACATTTTCTTCAATGTTTTGTTTTTACTTTCTGTTTACTGACTTTTTAAAATAGGTATAGAGTTGGAAATTAAAAACCTAAAAATAATTGGGATATTTTAGATCACCTTTATTAAGCTTTGAATTTTTGTTATCTAATCTTTCAAAAAAAATTTGTCAAAGATTTTAACTCATGGGTATCACAAACTGATACGTAATAATTGTGGATATATCGAGTGGCTGAAACTTTCACCATTTATTACAATCAAACTCAATAAAACAAACTAGTGAAAATCTGCCCTGAATACGAGACGAACCAGCATTAAATTGGTGCCTCAAGCTAAATGTCTGGGGTTTTATTCTCATGTCGAAATTGTCATATTTCACTTAGATGAATTCTTCATAGAAATTGTTTCTCGTTCTGGATTGCAATATCAATTATTTTTCATCCAAAATAAGCAGTATATTTGGTAAATTTGAAATAAACACTATTTTAATGAGGTCTAAGAAAAATAATTTAATATTAATGTATAGCTAAATTGAGATTCCCATATTTTTATCATGTTTGAAATTATAGTGTAACTGTAAAATATTGCACTAAACGACATATTTATAGTGACAAATTGAGGAAAACTACTACCTTACCATTATTTTGGTCTCAATGTAAACTCACATTTTAATCAAGAATACTTTTTTAATATAATTGTTTCACCAAAGTGATATATATATATATATAGGGACGAACGCCCTGATTCACTGACTATCACTGTATCTCATCGAATCCCTGATCCTGGAGTTTTGAAATTTGGTAGGAAGGTTCCTTTCAGGTCATAGGCATCTTAAATGAAGGGATTTTGTGGAATTCAGTCCCCAAGGCGGTAAAACGGGGTTTGGGGCATTTTAAAACGTCAACAAATTTGGTTGTTGATATGGAAAGCTGAAATTTGGCAGGAAGTTAAGGCGATTACTTTATATAACCATAAAATCTAAATGTGAAATTTCAAAATTGAGCTCCGAGAAATGGGGGGGGGGGGGGAGGGGTGCTATAGTTTTAAAATACTTTTAGATGAGGTATCCAATTAAAATTTGGAAGACAGGAAGAGAGACGACGCCAGGTAACCTAATAAATCTTGTAATATCACATTTATAAGAGTGAGTTGGAGAAAAAGTGTAGGTTCAAAACTTCTAGAACTAGTAGAAATAGCTACTTGTCACTATGGTACAAAATTGAAATTTGGCAGGCAGTAATGAGACCACTTCAAATAATTATATAAGAGTATGAAAATTTAAAGTTTCTAAATGGGACCCTAGGAAATAGGGGAAATGTGTATAAACAAAAACTTTTAAGTTTGGTAAAAAAATTTAATTTGGCAGTCAGGAAGAAGGAGAACTCCAGATAAACAAATAACTTTTAAAATTAATATATCTAAATGGTAGTAGAAATATAGCGGGGAGAGGTTAGGCGTTTAAAATGTATAAGATCAATAGAAACGATTAATTCCAAGTGTTGTAAAAAACTAAAATTCAAAACTCTAAACAATCATATGAGTCTGAACATTTTTAATGTTAAATGAGACCTGAAAAAATAGGGGAAGGAGGGGAGGAGAATATGAAAAGTAAAAAAATACATTTAAGTGTGATGGAGAATTTAAATTTAGCAGACAGGTCGAAGTATCCCTTTAGGTTAAACAAATAGTGCTTAAAATTTGAAATTTCTAATTGGGAGTTGAAGAAATGGTCAGGTTGGAGGTGATATTTCCAAAACTTATATATTAATTACCTATGTGTGAGCTAAATAACAGTATTATTATTATTATTATTATTATTATTATTATTATTATTAGCACCGCGTCTTACTACCCGTTCGGGTTATACGCACTTACGCTAATGTGTAATGGTAGGGGGATTGTGAGATGAAATGGAGGACCTACAGTTTAACGTGGAATCCGAACCACGGTAGAGACCTGACATTCCACACATTCACAAGTTGTGATTAATACACGTCTTGTCAGAGGTGAAGGAAGGGTTTGGTAATCAGATAAATCTGTGCCGGGACCGAGGATTGAACCCCGGATCCTCAGCACAGAAGTCTGACACCTTACCCCTAGACCACCAGGTCACCCAAATAACAGTAATTCGATAAGCAGGTATAGGGGACAATTTCAAATAAACAAAAATGTATGAAAATTTTTTAATTTTAAAAATAAAGCTCTGGAAAATTATGGGGCTTCGTAGGGGGGCAATTCTGTGTTTCCCTGGTGCCTGACAGCACTTCAAATAAATTACAATCACAGGACTGCAATTATAACCAATGTACTCTATATATGATTATAAATTAAATACCCTGTTTTAAATTTTATTTTTCAAATGTATTTATTGAATTCTAAGAAATATGAAACCTCATATTATTATTTTTGGAATTACAGAATTTACATCAATAAACTCTCCGGCATCACTTCAATATTTCAAGTACCCACAGTGGCTATTATGACCGTGTGTTCTATTTTAATTATTCAGTTTCAGTGAGAAGCTTAAAAGCTTACTAATTGACTACATTTGAATATTTAAACAAGCATAGCAAAAGGCTTTCTATTTCAGTATTGTCACAGTATCAATTAAACAGCACCGTCAATAACAACTTTTATGAAGTTACTTTTGTATAGTTCAACCAGATAAATCCGGTTTGGGCGATTATTTAAACTAGGATTAAACTTAGGGCTAATATGTGTGGGCAATATTCAAAAATCTAAACGACTAGATTTTAATATATTGGCTTATTAGTCCAACAAAACCGAATCAAGATTATTACACCGCCATATTTGTTCGTTTCAACGTTGTAGCTTAAGATTCGGATGGACACCTACTATATAAGAACGATAAAGTTGTGCCCGCCATTGCTTAAAAAATATGCATAGTAACAACATGCGGTTTTTTGCATTGCATTAAACTTGTACATTTAAAATGAACTATATTAATAAAAAAAGTTACAAGTTACTATTTACTTTTTTGCAATAAGACGTAATTTCAATTAAATTTAAATGAAATAAAACATGAAATACATTAATATAGTTTTGAATTTATCATATTATTATAGAGAATAAGATAATGTTCTATCATACACGACATATATTTATAGTACAATAACGGGTACAAAATTTGTTATTTTCAAATTAAATCATGTCTAAACTGTTGAAAAAGTTCAGCAGCTTCCTGGTAGAGTGCTCTGTCTTCGGAAGCACCTCTCCCTCTCTCCTCCCCAAACCCCCTTTTGGCATTCTCTTTCTTACCATCTTTTTTCCCCCATGTAAACCCCGCTACTCCCCCTTCCATCGAACTATTTATATCCTGTTCAGTCAGGTAAAATCCTTGCCTGGACACTAATTATTGTCTGCCACCTCCAAACCTGAGCTATTGAGAATGTTCCCTGTGATGTATTTGTATGATCTAGGTTAAAAGTTTTTTATAGAATAAACTTGATTATGTTTACCTTATAAATAATTTGCATAAACAGTGTTTCCTTGATTAGATAAAACCTATTTGTATAACGTTGGTTTTGTAAGAAGAGAGAGGTGAAAAGGATTTCTCTAAATAGTTTTATTCATGTTTTATAGACAAACAAGAACTTTTCCCACTTATAGCAGACTTAATTTTGAAGGTATTAAGATTCAGTGGCGCATCCAGGAGTTTACTTAGGGGAGGGTGGGTATGTGTGTCATAGCTATTATTTATATCCCCTGAAAATATTCATTAAATTATTTTAGTTTAATACATCTTTTATTTTAGAGAAATTACACACACACGCGTATATACAGGTTGTTAAAAAAAGGGGTTCAGAAATTATGGATCTTGTTGTACACATTAACATGTGTGGAATGATTTTAATGATGTTACATGACCTCTAGTTGTGTCAATACGTCGGTAAACTCAAATAATAATAATAATAATACAAATAAAAGTGTCTTGGAAACTATAGGTCCACAAACCTACTCACATAGAGGTAAAGGTAATTTTGTATTTTAATAATAAAAAATAAATGGTACGGTGCACCACACAGACTTCCTTTTGCTTTTATCTTGAAATATACATTTACTAAAAACTCGTTAGGATTTGTGAAATGAAATAATATACCCTGTTACTTACTCTATGCAAGGGTGGCTCAAGGGCCGTGCGAACCGGGCGGCTAACTTCTAACCTAACGTAGCCTGGGCGTGATATGAAAATAGTCCCCAAACCTAACAACTCCAAACATAACGTAGACAGGGGTGGATAGTGGAGTTGCTACGCTTAACAATCATTCAATTTTTTATACTAACATGAAATTTTACACATTTCTTTAAATTTGTGGTTAGTAAAATAGAATCTAATGTCACTCTTAAAAAGATATTTTATATTTTCCAGCTTGAAATAATGGCGCCATTAAACTTTTTTTTTTTTTTGCAATTATAACACAAACCATTCATAATGTCAAAGTGTTTGTTAAACTTATAATAAAAAATAGAGGATGACATTGTCTACAAAACAGGTTCTTATAGTTTTATTTGTAATCCTAACAGTTTTTGTTCAATCTCGAAGTGAAACGTTTAACGTATGTTTAACATTTGTGGAGTTTCCTTTTCACATTTTTTCCTATCACACCCAGGCTACGTTAGGTTTTGAGTTGTTAGGTTTGTGGATTATTTTCCTATCACGCCCAAGTCACGTTATTATTTTATTATGGACTATTTTCATATTTTCCGAGAGTACAATCACCATGAGAAATGTGATAGCTGGCAGCTAGCAGAAGATTTAAGAACTGTCAAAATAAAAACCAAATTAAAAATAAAATTGTTTTTGTGAAAGTTTTGATTGCCAAAAATGCCAATAAATCAACATAGTATTATGGTCATTGCAGATAATATGGTTTGGCAAATTGATACATGAGATTTGATCTGCTAACTTTTGCTAGCTGTTAGTTACCTACACTCCTATGGTGAATGGACTATATTATCCACCGGTTACGTAAATAGGTGCCAAAAAGCAATATCGCCTGGGTGCGAAATTTACCTCAGGCCGCTCCTGACTCTATGGCTTTAGGAACAAGGAGCACTGTTACAGAAAAAATGAGGAAAAAAGAAACATCTTTGTCAACTAAAGAGCATAAGAATCAAATTTATTTTCAAAAACCTGTATTAAAAACAGTGGTGTAGTCGTAAATTTAGCAGTGCCGAAACGCAAGGTCGTAGAAACCCCAAAGTTGAAGTGGGGTTTTGGGACCCCCAACCACCGTAGACGAAAGAATTGCACAAACATAAGTGCCTCTAAAAGCTATTTGGAGCATCTTTTAATGATTACTAAAGCAGAAACTTACTTAACGCACTTCCCCTAAAACTCCTGGAATTCACATAGAGCACTGTTAATTTCATCAGAATTTATTGATTAATAGTATGAAAAAAGTTTTAACATAATATTGATATAAAATCAATTAGTTAACTTGAAATTGCAAAGTATAAAACTTTACTAAACATTAAAAAAAAATATTTTGCCACGAAAAGCAGTGCCAGAACGGCGTTCACCAGGGATCCCACTCCACTACACCCCTGATTAAAAAGGATATATATATATATATATATTTGTTTATAGCTCAAAATTTATTGGTTCTATAAAAAATTTTTTTTTTTACATTTCATAGTATACTACAACTTTAAAATAATAAGATATTACGAGTCTCAAATAGTTACGGAGAAATGATGAAAATTTGAAAATCTGTCCTATGTAAAGTACCCTCAAAGTCATGTTCATGAGAAAATGTAAATGTCCATCTTGTTTATAATGATAAACTATGTTTAGATATCAAATTTAATCAAAACCATTAGAGTAAATTTCGATAAAATAGATTTATTCTCTTTTTGCCTTTCAATAAACTAGCCTTAAATTTAGGGTTAGATATCAAATTTCAAAAATCCCTCGGGGACGGGGGGGGGGGGGGGGCTTATTTAAACCCCAGATACAAAGTTTTAGCCCAAACGGTAAAATGGTTTCGGTTCTAGCCCAAACTAAGGTACAAACAGTCAGATGGCCTTGCGGAAACAACTTTTTTTGTTTCAGGGGGCTATGAAACGTCAACAATTTTCAAAATCTCGGTTTCGAATTTTTGACGATCACAATATTTTCACTCCAAGGTGTCGAGACAAAGTAAATATTAGTTTACAAAGTTTAGTTACCCACAGCCGTTGCTTGCCGTTGGTTTGATCGCCATTGATGGGGAGGTCATGGTTCGAATCTCATATGCGTGAACTGGAGATGGTTTTTCCGTTAAATGTATATATATATATCTTTAACGGTTTTCCACAAGTGATATATCACTCTGGTTTTCCCATCTTTACTCCATGCAAATGCGGGTTCACTTCCTCTTAGCTACCTTCCTCATCTCTACCCAATCAAATTAAGCCGTTAATAACATGTGTTCTGAACGTAGCAATAAAAAAGAAAAGACTTGGTTTTGGACGGGTTATAATCATATTATAGCAATAAATTAATAATTTTAAATGGAAACATGTTTTAGCGATCCTTATTTAATTTTGATTTTTTCAGATCATAAAATACAATGTTCTTGTTAGTAGGGTGTTCGAAAAAATTTAACAATAGGGCCTATTTGTAAAGTGAAGTAGGCGTATAGTACGTAAATTATATTTAATTGAAATAAAATTTTAAAAATTACAATTTTTCACCCCCTTTGGCCACCTTTTTCTAACTCATTAATTTTTTTAAAGATATTTCAAATTTTTTTTTATCAGGCAATCACCTAGAACAAAGTGTGGTTTTCACTTTGGTTTTTATATCTTCTATACAAACAAATTGTGGTGCACTTATTTTAATTCTAACCTCCTTATATCATGTATTTAAATAATTAGCGTAAGTAGTGACCGTAAAAACTATGTCATTGAAAAAAAAAAAAGAAATGGCTATATATTTTTTAGTATAGGGAAGAAAATATATATTTATATATTCCTACAGTAATAGATAAACTAAATAAAAATGTAACAATTTACTGTAGATAATGATTTCCCAAGGTAGCTCAGAAACATTATACTTTGACAGGGATTCGAGCCCTAGTCCTATGACTTTGGACGTCATTCTACAGACCCCGAGATATCGGCTAAAAACCCGGCATCATGGAAATAATAACGGGGATAGATTGTCTTTTGTTGAGTAACAAGTAACAAAAGTTGAAAGGATTGGCGCTAGGGGGGAGGGGGGGGGTCTGTCTGTGGAATGTAAGGACACTCTGAAAAGGGGTTAAAATAGAGGGGGTGAGAGGGGTCGGTGAGGTGACTGCCTTAACTACAGCAGCGCACCTCTAGTGAGGTGATAATACATGGAACTACTTGGACGAGAGATTTGCAAAACTTGGAGATGTCCATCCGAATCTTAAGAGATAATAGATGTTTAAAAATAGGGACCATATTGGTAACAATTAGGATATAATGAAAATTTCCTGCTTTTAATTTGTTTCGTGGCTAATCTAGCTTATCACTAGATTAAGAAATATTTATAAAGTTGATGTCCGATAATATTCTAAGAAATACATGTGTTTGTTAAAGGGACATTCATTTTGTCTGTAATACGTACTATTTTATGTAGTCCAGGCCATTGAACAAAGGCGTTAGTATCGTCCAGTTTGATTCACCACTGACAAAGTTTCAAATCCCGATCGTGAAAAGATGTGATTTTCTCTAAATGGTTCCACAAATTTCCTACTCGAAGATAAGGGTACATTTCCTCTATATTCTACCTTGCTCATCCTTGTCCAATAGTGTAAAAATGTGGATTGCCAGGCCGAATAGTAAGATGCAGCGCAAACTAATAATTAAATACAAATGCATTACATGTAGATATCTGATTAAATTACGTGACTCACTTCAGTTGATGAGAAGTTACCCTTGCAGTAGACTGAACTGCTGATGAAGGAGAGTCTTGGGTTCGAATACCGGTAGGGCGTACTCAGGGTTTTATTCCTTAAATATTTTTCAAGTCTCTCTACAGCTAAATATGGATACACTTCCTCCAAATTCAATCTTACGACATCCCTAAAACATATACGTTATTAGTAACTAGCAAATGCGTAAAACCTGCCAGGTAGTAAGACGCGATGATAGGAAAAAGGTTGATGGTATTGTAATGTTAACCTCACAGTATTATCTAGCCCTTTATTTATTTATCGGTATTTATAATAGTATTAAATAAGTTATTTTTAACTCTTGGTAAGCTAAATATAACCTTTTTCATATGAAGAGTTTTGTAGGAAAGTAAACAGATTATCCACTCATTCACTGTTTAAGAAACTTTTAAATTACAAAGGAAGCTAACACGAAGTCTCAACATTTGTATTTCCCGATGCAGTGTACGGTTTTACCATTTTATATGACACAGAGGATTTTTTTTTACAATAGATTAACAGCTATGGTACACCCACTTCGGGGGCCACGTGGTCTTCAAATCTCGGTCGGGTGTACTGAGGATGTTTTTCAAAAATTGTTTTACACTCTCCCTCCATGCATATGCGGGTACACTTCCTCTAAATATAGCCTCCCTAATCCCTAAAATCCAATAGCATAATTAGTAAATAAGCGTATAAACCTAACTATGGTTACATTGTAATGTCCATGAATATTGATTAAAAATATATTTGAAAGAAAATTGTCTGAATCATAATACGTTTGGTTTTTTTAATGGTATTGATAATAATAATATTTAGCACCACGTCTTACTACCCATTCGGGTTATACGCTTAAGTACTAATTACGCTAATGGATTAGGAATTGGGAGGGTTGAATTTAGAGGAAGTGAACCCGCATTTGCGTGGAGGGAGAGTGGAAAACCATTCAGGAAAAACCACCTCTAGTTAACCCGACCGAGTTTTGAACCTCGATCTCCCCGTCCTCGGCGGTCGAGCTCAACACGACTGGCGCGTTAGCCAACTATGCCACCGAGGCGGGTCGGTATTGATATTATCTGACATAAATTACAGATGTATAACACATTATTATTTGACGTACAAGAAATTTGCTGCTGACCATTTTGATAATTCACTTTATATTTGAATTAATAAAGGTATGTATATCTTTATTAATATTATATTTGTTCTCAATGGTTTAAATTATGAGGAATTTCTGTTCTAGTAATTTGTGTAACTTGAGAACGGTTCTCCACGTGTCAAAATAAAAGTCAGAGAAACTTTCATGGTTTTAAAATGAATTTGTTTCAGTACACATTCATCCCAAAGTTTCTGATATACTTGTACTCTAATAGTGCTTGTTTTCTATGTGGTAAAAAACGATTTGAGTTTCCCCGAGCTGTTATTTTCTTATTCAGTGTTCTTTTAGAATCCCGATTGGAAATAAATGTCGCAAAAAAAGGGGCTCCAAGGGAAAAGTTGAATATTTTACCTTCCTGTTGTTTCTCTTTCCAACAGATTGGTGTCCTCCTCTTTCTCGTGGTATTTTTAACTTATGAGTGTGCTCAAGACTTTAGTGTGATGAGATTTTTCTTGCGGTGTGGTCGGTGAGAGAGAGTCCCTCAGGGGATTCTCCACCTCGGCGGAGATTCGAGAATGGAGCCGAAGGGAATGTCGGCGGCAAAGGGCACAAGAGGAGCAAATGAAAGAGGGATAGGATTTTTTTTTTTTTAAGGAAGGGTTGGTGGGTAGGAGATGCTAAAATAGGGGATGGAATTGGTGAACGCTAAACTTTTCGATCGAGCCCATTCTTCAATCACACCCGCCCACCCATTCCTCCTCATAGGGTGAACCCCCCGTCCCTTCCTTCTTTTCCAGCCTAACATCCGAGCTTTTCCAAACCACACCACAAGGCACGCTGCGTTCTGTTTTACAAAAAAAAAAAAAGTTTGCTCTTTCCTTTACTTTCCCTTCTACTTCCTTCTCCTTATGTCTCTCAATACCTCTCACTCTCTCTTTCCTTTACAACCCCTCCTCTTCCTTTATTTTCTTGTCAAGTTTCGCTGATGTTCTTTTGTCAGGTCGTGAGTGAGTGAAGGTGTTTGCAAAGTAGTCTGGAAGTGCATGTCTGTACCTGCCATCTAGGAGGGGAAACTTTCCTCACCATTATAAAGCCGTTAAGACGCAATAAACTCAATATTAAACACAGATAATTTTTTTAAAAAGTAAAAGTAAACTTCTCTACCCAAAACGTACGTCTTTTTGCCACCGATCTATATGAAAACATAGCTTTTCAACTAAACTGCACTTCAACTACGTGATCCACAAGTGATGTTCTACAAATAAACTATTTTGCAAGAGAAGTGAATACGTTTCAATATTTAAAAATATGTATCACAGGTTTTTAAATTTTGTTATAGTTACGGTGACCATATTTCTGACAGTAAAAATCGGGACAGCTTGGCAACATTTTTTAAAAGTAGCATAAGTACATAAGCATAAGGGATAAGCATAATTAAGAACAAACATATTCCAAGATTTTTTATTTTTAGTAATTTAAAAAACATAAATTACAATTATATGTCATAGCTATAAATAAATATGGGCTACGTAAAAATGGTAGTCAAAACTACTGGACTCATCTCAATCTCTAAGACAAAGTGGCACACAGTAACAAGTAATTTTAAAGTTTAAATAATAAGAGTTTTGAGAAAATTATATTTTGTAAAAATATAATAGGCTATTAAAAATGATTATGTTTTTTCTGTTCATTTTCCTAATTCTACTCGTTTTCAGTTGATTCAATGATTTAATTTTAAGTTGGATGTCTATTTGTGACTTATAAAAGCTACCATTTTTTAAATTCCGTATATAAAATCTATGTGCATTGAATAACATTTGTTTAATCTAGAGGGGTAGCAACCGGCCGCCCCACTACCACCGCCGCCATCGCCGCCGCCACCGCCACCGCCACCGGTGCAAAGGCAAAAACACACGGAGTTTATTCATATACTCTCAATAAAAGTAAAATATTATAAATGTAACGATTTCGATATTTTTACTTTACTGTAGAAACTTTTTTCATCAGTCAGACAATTCGTGACATTTTGGTCGCTATTCGGGACGCGGGACACAGCCCTTAAAATCGAGACGGTCCCGATTTTTTCGGGACGTATGGTCACCGTAGTTATAGTGCCACTATAAACGATTTAAGAGGAGAACTACTTGGCCTTTGCATGCCGTTAAACAGAAACATTTGATAATAAAATGGCTTGATTTAGGTTGATATAATAGTATATTAAACACTATATCAAACGTTTTATGTTATTATTGAAAGCTTATAGTTCATTTTATAAAGCTTTTGAAATAGCTAATTTTCTAACACAATGTGTCAAATTAAACTTAAATATTTCTACATTTAATTTTAATTATTTAGGCGTGTCTCATTTTCCTGAGAAAATGACCACGATATCTAATTTACGTAAGAAAATATCTCCAATTTTGGTCATATCTCCGCAACTCTTTGAGATAAGAAATAACTTATAATTGAAAAGTTGTAACTATTATAGAATACAAAACTATTTTTTGGAATTGATTTCTTATAAAACCAATAGTTTCCTAGATATTGGCTAATATACTTTCTAGGTCCGGAATATCGGAAGTTGATTGTTATGAGCTTTGGTGAAAAGAGATACTTTTTTCTTAACATCTCTTTGTAAAATTATTTCATTTATGTTATTTGGTGGATTATTGTAGTGTTTTTTTCCATTATGTTTCAGCAACAATTTATATTGTCTCGTTTCACTATCTTACGAGTTTAAAGTAGGCCTAAATGTCTCTATTTTTAGATACAGGAGGTATGAAGTTTGTTTGGTAAACCATAGCATTTAATTTTACATGTTTTTTTATGTTTATATAATTTTCTTCCATTGAAATACTACACAAACAATACGCCCTTTATTATAGTTTTAATATACCTACTAAAGAAATGTTGGAATTATCTGTGTGAAGCAGTGCTGCTACTTGTGGTGACGAGAGGAAACACAAACATTCCTGTTGGAAAGACGAGAGAGATTATCGGAGTTCTCCCAGAGCGATGCTTGAAAAAAGTTTAAAATAAAACAACACAATGGTTTGGTATAAAAGAGGATCATATCCAACCAACTAAGCAGCCAGCATTCGATTGAAGGAAGGATGATAAACCACAATATGGGAATATACATCCAAACAAATGAAGGTGATGCATTGAGTTTATTGAGCGGTAGCACGCCAGTCAACGGACTGTTTAAACAACATTAAACTATAATTGTTTGAAAAAATAATATCTTAAAGTGAAAAACTAATGTTGCGATGCTTACTTTGTGTGATTTGTTCAATTCAACTACAATATTTTCAATGTTGTAATAAAGTATATTGTAATAAATTCAAACAAATCATACAGTCTAAAATAATACATAATTTTAATATGAAAAATAAAAATGTAAAATGAAAAAAAGATGCAATTAAGGTTGTTTCGACGTGTTTTGATTTTAGTTTTAACACTAACTTTATATATGTATATATTTTATTATTTTAGGAAATTTTATGTGATTTGTGAAAATTCCAATTCAAATTAATAGAACAATTAATATTATTGGAAACCTTATTAATTTTTTCATAGTTATATCAACTTTTTTACGTTTTTATTAGTTTTTCTGCCAAATCCCTAAAATTCCAATGAATGTGTGAAATTATTTTATGTAACAATGTAAATATTGTTGACGGACCATAACAATGTTTCTTTTTAAAATAAATATGGACTGTCAATTTCCAAATGTTCACTATTTTTTTTATAACACAAAATATAAAATAGTAAATATAATTCGTTCATGGTAGGTTGAACTTTTGCAAACATAAATACTCACGGTATTTTTATTGATCTAAATCTATCACATTTTGCTGTATTCAACAGTGGGCACTTACTCTCGTATGGTCTAATTGTCTGTTGGCTTGGAGGTAAGGGTTTAATCCCAGCCAGGTGTACACAGGCAGCTCATACGAAATGGTTTCCAATCTCCTTGCATACAAATACGTGCACACTACCTCTGAAATGCTACCTCCTCACCCATAGCTCATTAGTTACGATATGTGTATATTCCAGACGGGTATCATGGGATGTGAATACGATTTGGGTGATCATTCGCTCACTCTTAGATTAGTTGATTCAATTCACGCCTACTCAGGACTGCCATTAAATTATGAATAATATATATAATATATTATATATTATATTATATATATTAAGTAGGACAGAACATCAAGAGATATGTTAGGGAATATTTTTAGTTCACAATTTCATATTTGTAGCCCCTAGGCTCAAAAGTTGCACACACTTCCAACTGTAACACTATTAAAACTTTTAATAGATTATTAATTGTTTTCTGCGAACATTCTGAAGATGACAGATTATGTTACTGGCCGAGCGTCATAGGTATCGTGTGAGATGGTGTTTAATGGCTTTTTGTTGGATCGAGAGAGGTAAAGAATCGGCGAAGCTCTAACGCACACGTTCGAATGAACGCATTTCTTTCGTTGATGTGCGTCGTCAGCAGAAAGAAGAGAGAGTAGGGTGGGAAAATGTGGGGGGGAGATGAAAAACGAATAGCAGCAATTAATAAAAGTAGAGCCAAAAATGAAATATATACTATTACAAACCGAAACACAGGAAAAGTAAACATTTTTCTCTCCAGTAAAGGGGGGGGGAAATTGTGGGGGGGTACTGAAATATGTCTCTAACAAAAATAACAGATTCTATCAATTGAATGTTATTTTTTAATAACCCCTCAAGTTTTAAGGGGTTGGATTATTTAAAAAAAAATCACTCACAGGAATTCCAAAAGGTATTTTTAATGGCTTATAATTGTAAGGCAATGTGACAAGAAAGCTGTTTGCTGACATGATAAGTCGGTTCAAAGAAAGCAGATTAAATATCGCAAATAAATAAAAATAGAACAAATAAGAAAGTGGTATCTATTTTCTAAGAAAACATACGTTTACGTGGCTAACTGCAGTTTATAGCACAAAAAGTATAAATACATCTATTTTATTTTAGTTAATATATCTTAAGGAATCTATAACAGATTATCCATGAAGTAGTGTTCCATATGAACTAACAACTAAATCAAGGAATGGTTTCTCTTTTGGTTGTGGATACATTTGTGAGTTTTCAGATAATCATTGCAAATAACTAAATCCAGTAGAATCTCCTTTCTAACACTAGATACTTTTATAAATTTTTAAATTGTAAATTTCGTGTGGAAAAGATACAAAATATAAGTGGAATTAAACTGGTAATATTTTCGTATATTATTTTATAAAAATAAAATGTAAATACCGTACTAAAACTTGGCTACCTCCTGATTTCAAACAATTCAGATTGCAAAAAGGTAAAAAATCTTTGCGATTGTGGATACACCCAAAATTTTATTGCCACCTAAACATTCAGTGTCCAGATTGCAAACATGTAAAAGAGCAACTCGTGTGAACTCTTGTGTGAGGGCGGTGACCCGGATGGAAAGGGGGGGCTACTCCTGGGCTTTCCCTCTAACCCAACATAACCTTACCTAACCTAGGAATACTCGTGTGTGCCGTTTAGTTTAGTTTAGAATAACATTGCTGAAAGGCAGCATGACGATAGGCACCCGTGGGCCACCCATATTGTCTAATTAGGTGCGAGATGGCATAGCAGACACGGCGTGTTCGCAATATGGACTCCTAATGTGTCAAAAACCATATCGTCCTTTCCTGGTAGCCACGTGTTCGGAACCGAGACGACATCCTAAAACTTAATATTGAAATACAAATAATATGAGCTTAAAATAATTTTTACGGTATTCCTCTCTATAGGGTACCTGATTGGTTATTTAAATACAGCAGCAAGATAGTAAGGTTCATGAAACTTTTGATTGTGGTATGATTGGTTTAGTGATAAATGTTCAGTGTAATATCCTATATTATAAAACTTATATATTCAATTGGGTTTCCCTGTGTCACTATTCAATTATTGCTACTGACTTCTAATTAACAAATAACAAAGATAATATATTGTTGATTCGTACCAAGAGTATTTATTCAATACCCTCGTTTAGCCCATCAAAAGTGAGTATTTTAAAAATAGGTTTCAATGAAATACAGACAATCTTTGTCTATAATAAGCACCATTATTCATTTAATAATTAATGTTTCCTAGTATACATCAAAACTGTCTCTGTTAGTACTTTTACTTTAATATTTATTATTTTATATATAAAATAATACTTGATATTTTATGATAATATTGGGCATATAGTGAAAATACGACCAAAGTAGTATATTTGTTTGTGTGGACCCCTAACACATATTGATTCATTTTGATTAATATGAAGAGCCACGATTTTTTTTAACAAACAGGTCAATCCTAAAAAGAACTTTTTTTAAAAAAAAAACTTATTCAAATTCAGCATTTAAATCCATCCAGTTAAAATTCTTTTTAAGAAAATTGCTAAAATATTGGGTGTTCAAAAATTATCATATAGCGTTTAGATAAATTCATTAAAGTGGAGTGCTTAGCTTTCGTTTTAAAGTTATAGAAACACTGGTCATACTAAACATTTTATTCTATTATGTGTTTTCAATGGTTCTTACTATCCATGGGGGGTATCCGAATATTTTCATGAATGTGGTAGGGATGAAGGGAGTATGATTAAGAGTAAGTGTACACTATTGGCGCTGAGGGTGGGTGTGAATTTTCAGCATATCCGGTTTGAGCTCATATTACATACAGCCTTCAAAGTCACAGGATAACTATCCAGATGAGCTTGACGCCATAGCCCACCTGTATACCCCTGCACCTTCCAGATTTCTACAACTATTGTTGAGTAAATTAGTAAAAAAAAATGTAAAATACCTTTAAAGTTTTAAACTAATTCTAAACAAAGTGTGTATATTCATGGTACGCCTTTAGAATTTTTACAAACAATTGTATTTTTGCAGTTCACATTACTGTGACATTAATTTACATTAGAATAATTAAAAAATGACTATTTAACATGATTATTTTCCAAGAGTAAAATGTATCATTGAACTATGATTAATTAAACATTTAACTTGTTTATACCAAAGATAGACACTGTAAAATAATAAATAGCCTAAATAATTTTTTTAATAGTCTTGTGACCAATAGTTAGGAAATAATCAACAAAATATTATTTTTATTTGGGTGACCTGGTGGACTAGGGGTAAGGTGTCAGACTCCTGTGTTGGGGGTCCGGGGTTCAATCCTCGGTCCCGGCACAGATTTATCTGATTGCCAAACCCTTCCTTCACCTCTGACAAGACGTGTATTAATCACAACTTGTGAATGTGAGGAATGCCAGGCCTCCACCGTGGTTCGGATTCCACGTTAAACTGTATGTCCTCCATTTCATATCACAATCACCCTACCATTGCACATTAGCGTAAGTGCGTATAACCCGAACGGGTAGTAAGACGCGGTGCTAATAATAATATTTTTTTTTGTACTTATCACTTAGTTGTTTCAATTCTAAATATTATTATAAAAGAATTTATTGTTTTTAAGATTCATAGAACATCAATGAAGAAAATTTAGAAAGATAATGGATATTTACTACAATCTTCTACAACGTCAAACCCAAGTATGTTTTTCTTCTAAATATTTTCTACTAAAGCCTAGCTTATCTAAGTATAAAAGACGTTGATCGTTAAATGTTTATAGATTCTACAATGGCAGGATTCCTGATCTTATATTAAAGTGTCTGAGATCTTTTATAAAAATAGCCTAGAGCTGTAGATTTTTGTAAAAATCACAAAACGTCTGAAGTCTTACCATCACGTTTCTACAGTGCATTCACGGTAGCTGTAACCTCTTATGGAAGTTACGAATAAACTTCAAAAAGAAAGAGCTCATCCCTCTCGTGACTCAGTCTCATTTCTTTATTATAATTTTGAAAAAAAGGCCAAATTTGGCGTGAATTAATCATACATAAGATGCATGTATAGGATTCTTATAAATTCCATCCAAGACAGTTAAAATATGCAAACCACTGACACAAATTCATAGTCAAACATTTTCTGCGCTTTTTGGGAAAGAGCCCGGGAATCTTATAGGGTAAGGTTATGCTCTAAAAGGCGAACTGGATTGTATTTCGACATTATGCATTTGATCAAATAAGAAAGCTACATCATCATTAAAAAAAATCGATCTTTGAAACTTTTGAGCTCGCAATTATATCAAGTACTTTCAAATAATATTTGATTGCGGCCAATATAGCTTTGATCATTCTTAATAAGTAATGTTATGAGAATAAAGTAGTTTATTATGAAAATGTGCATTTTATTTACTATATATTATTTATATGAATTTGGGGGGTATTTGGGGACAGATTAAATTTAAGAAATACATATTTTGGATGAAAAAAATGTTCAAATAGGAGTTCAGAGTCCATGGATGATGGCGGGAGCTTTGACAAGATTATAATTCCATTGGAACACAAAAAATTCTGCCAGCGCTTTCTTTAATTAGTGTGTTGCATTAAATATAGGTAAATGACAAATATATAACTGTATTTAAATATCTGAGATTTTTTAAAAATCATAAACAAAATAGTTGTATCATAAATTATTACTCGCATCGGTGATTATATAGTCTAAGGCGTCACTCTCGTTTTTGACAGGATTAACGGTGAAAAGGGGGATCGTGGTTCAAATATAGTCGAGAGTGGTTTTCAATAGATTGTTTCCAAATCTACGTCTGCACAAATTGGGGTAGATTAAAACTAAAATATTACCTTCCTTAATCCTACTCAATTAGTAAATTAGGTAATTTATGCACATGAACTTGTAGCATACTAAGATGTGGTGAAAAAATAAACAAAATTATTTAGATTTAATAAAATTATTTCTTTGTCACGTATTTTTAATATAACACAATTTGGTTTGCTCTGATACTTTTGAACGCACATGTAAAAAAATAAGCTATTATGGTTTACATATTGGACTATAGTTTTAAAAAAGTTTTAAAAATATACAGAGTACACGAAAGTAACATTAATTCAGCCTCACGGATGTTACATTGATTGAATCCAAACTGCTTCATTAACACCGCCTTTTAAATATTTAACGAATATACAAATTTATACCCATACAGAGACAGAGTTTCCGATTTATTTTTGAGTGTTTTAAATCAATTGGGTAAAAATTAACCCAAAATTATAGATTAAACCATTAGGAGGTTAACATTTTAGAAAACATTCTAAAAAATGGTTGAAAGTAAGGAGTGGTTATAATAAAAGTTAAGAGTTAACATCTACCGTCGTAACAAAACATCATGTTTTTCACAACGACATAATATCAATGATATGGTATCATAGTACCGAAACATGTCGAAATGAAGTAATCCAGCCTTTTTCCAGTACTGGATATCAAAAAGAATTAATGGACAAAGACACAGATAGGACTTAGATTATTCTACATTACATAAACATTTCAATTAATTTTTTATTCTTTTATTTCACAACATTTCTGGACTTAATAATATTGTTCGTACCAAACTTAATTATATCTTATATTTTTGTATTACTATATTAATGTGTCAACTTATGTTTTAGACTTTTCATCAACTCGTTTGAGATTTATATTTTAGTTGATGAGGCATTATAATAATTTATATAAATGTTCATATCTTACTCAATGTTTCTTCATAAAAATTACATTAAAATTATTATTTTTTTGGTTGTTAATTTCACTTAATAGATCTACCACTTTATTAACGGTTTTATTTATAAATTAATTCTTTATCTGTTTTTCTAGATCAACTTATCTAAGTCTTAACTCTCACTAGGAGGCTATTTTTGATGAGAACAATGCAGTAATGACTTGTTTTAATATATTGAAATTATATATTGAATTAAGAATGAGGTAGTGAGAACAGTAACATATGGTTTAAATCTATTGTAACTACTTTCATGTGTCTTACTCAAATCATGTGACCTGCAACTAACGTCTAGGTTCAGTGCAAAACAGCTAGAAAAGCTACTAAAACTAATTTCACGTATTTATACGTCAAGTCATGTGATACTTTAACAATAAACTAATTAATCAAAAATAGATGGTACGGGACTCCACAGGGACTTTCTCCCTCCAATGATGTTTAAAAATGGAGATATTTTCTCAAAGCTCGTAATATATGTGAAACGAAATAATATACACTAGCAAACCCGAACAAAAATTGCGTTATACTTGCGTTAAACATTTTTTTGACACCCGGATTTAAATTTTCTGATTTTCTTTTTAAGGAATTAAAGTCCTGACTAGTATATTTGGACAAAACAAAATTGATATTGGGTCCACAAGGGTCAAAACTTTGTATTAAAATTTCGACTTCCGGTTAAAATTTTCAACATTTTATTAGGGGTTGCACATATTATGGCAATCGCAGTTTTATTAAATTCCTCATTTATAAATTCAGACCAATAAAAAAAGTATATATTGACTATTGAGTCGAAAATAATAGAGATAGATTATTGGTGTACAAACATTTCCCCTCATAGGTTAAAGAACAAAAGAACATAAACTTTTTCAGAGATTTTCTTAATCTACTTACTCCATTGATCTCTCTAATATAACTAGATGGACATCTGCGACTAAAATTTTCGAGCTGTCGGCTGCACAAAATAGTGTAAGAGAGAAAGAAACATTCGGGTATCTCTTTCTCTCTTACACACATGCAAGGCAATATGGCATTTCGACATCATTCGCTAATTTTTATGAATATATGAGATATATCAATGTATGATTAGTTAAACGAAATAGATGGGTTATTTAAAGTTTGAAGAGCATAAATAAGTTCAACATTCATTGACTTTTTTTTAAATAAGTCAATTTAGGCTAAAATAGTAATACTTCCTACAATCCTATAAGCTAAATGATCGTTTGAACGTAAGACTTTTACACAAAGTTTGTCATTCAAAACAGAGTAAAAAATTTTTAGCGAGCTTAATTCACTATAGTTATCGAACATTAAATATAATATGGTTTCTCAAAGCAATATAGAAGTTTTAAATATATTGTAATATTGTAATACTACCTACAAGTCCTATAACTTAAATGAATGATAGTTTGAATGTAATACTACTACACAAAGTTTGCTATTCAAACACAAATAATTAAGTTTTAAGCTACCTTATTTCATTATAGCTATCGAACATTAAATAAAATATGGCTTCTTAAAGCAATAGGCTATTCAAACTAAGAGTCAACTTTAAATATATTGTAATATAGTAATACTTCATACAAGCTATGACCTAAATGCTAATTTGAATGTAAAACTATTACACAAAGTTTGTCATTCAAACGAATGTAATTAAGTTTGAAGCTACCTTTTTTCATTTTAGTTATTTAACTTTAAATATAATATTGTTTTTGAAACCATTATAAAATAAGCAAATAATCAATTTTAAATATATAATAGTCTAGGCAAAATGAAAATAATATGAGCTTTAGCTAATATTTTAATATAGCAAATATGTTATTCTTATGTGTACTGTATTACCTTTAAAACTGAATTGTATATTCTTTAATGTAAATGCGTCTTAAGTTAAGTAGAGTATAATACTTTGCTATTTAAAAAACACTTTTATTCACCAGACACACGTTTTTGCACCAAACATTGAAAGAAACTGTTAAATCAAGCTTCTCGCTAGCAAGCAGACAACAAACTTAAGCGTCACGATTGGGTCCGTTGAAAGGGGTGTGTTTATGCCATTCAGTATAGTATAGAGATCACTGACTTAAGTACTCAATAGAATTAGAGAATTATTGCGTTAAAACTTAAGTAGTATTTGTGAAACAAAATCTTACAAAATTGTATTAATATATATTTGCCAATATCTCAGAAACTATTGGTTTTATAAAAATATATTTTAAAGGAAAAGTTTTTTATTTTTAATAGTACTGCAATTTTGTAATGATAAGTTATTTAGTATCTTAAATAGTTGCGAAGATAAGGAAATTTCCACCTCGGTAAAATAACCTAAAATTAATTTTCATAGGAAAATGAAAATAGCTATTTTGTTTATAATCTTAAACAACGCATAGATACACATTTTAATCAAAATCGTTAAAGCCGATTTTGAGAAAATGGATTTTTTCTCTTTATGCCCTTTATTTAACTACTTTTAATTGTAGAGTTAAACCGATACACAGACAGACGGAATTGAAAAAAACACTTTTTAGGGATCGGGGGGTCATGAAACGTTGACATCCACCAACATCTCGGGATAGATTTTTTTTTACGGTCGTAATACTTAACCTTTTGTGTTAGAAAAGTTAAAAAATATATACATTTGAGTATAGCTTCAAAATTATTGGTTTTATGAAAATATAGTTAGATTAAAATATTTGTATTATAAATAGAACTACATATTTGCAATGATAGGTCATTTCATATCTCAAATAGTTTTAGAGATGTGATAAAAAATGAAAATTTACGCATCAGACCGGAACTCTTAAAGTCATTTCGCCGAAAATATGAGAGTAGCCATTTTGTTTATAATACTAATCGATGCTTTAGAATTGAAATTTAATCAAAATCATTAGAGGAAATTTTGATAAAATCGATTTTTTTTCTATTTTTGCCCTTCAGTAAACTACCCTTAATTTTATGGTTGGATATCCAATTACAAAAACCTCTCGGGGCAACCCTATGCACAACAACAAGTTCTAGCTGTATCGGTAAAATAGTTGAGGCTCTAGTCTGAGGTACAGACAGACAGCGGACTGACAGACAGACAGACAGAAATTCAAAACAACTTTTTCGGGTTCAGGGGGGTCTTATAGCGTCAAAATTCATCAAAATATCAATTTCGATTTTTTTGACGATCACAATACTTTCTATACCTGTAAGATAGCGAGAAATTAAAAAAAGGTAAAGCTTAGAAGATTTTGCTAGAAAAATTTAATACTAAGATTGCATGTACCATATTTGTTCAGAGCACAGCACATAGCAGATAATAACTAAATTCAAATGACATTTTTAAAATAGGTTCAATATGCTCTTAAGCTCAGTTGGTAAAGCGTTTATCAACATAGAAAAGGGTACCGGGATCAGTTCTCATCTTTTTATATCCATAATATAAATTAACTATCTCAAGTTCCAAGTATTTAACGATATACTCAAGTATACATCACCCACTTCGGTGGCAGCATGGTCTAAGGCGGCACACTCGCAACGTAATAGAATGCAAATGATGGAGAGATTTAGGTTAGATCCCGGTCAGATTTACTGCTGGTAGGTTTCCCTAAACGGTTTTCCCCTCTCCCTCCATGAAAATGTGGGTACACTTAATCTGAATTCAACATTCATCATCCCTATCACATTAGAGTAACTATTACATTGGCGTATAAACCCTAATGGGTAGTAAGAAACAATGGTAAAAATATATACAAATTATATAAACTTCTTTCGTATCGTTGCTCGCATTGTCTAAGACAGTGAAGGGCAAAATTTCGGGGAGTGGGCAAAAAGAAAAAGAAAAAAAGAGAAAACGTCAGGTGGGCCAACACAGTTTATTAAAAAGCTACAATGGTACAATTTTCAAAACTATTATACAATTAAGTAATATTAATTATTAAAATGGATTTGTATTATAATTATATATAATTCTAATACAAAGTGAGCTATCAACATTATTTAACAAATACTTAAATAAAACAGATACTTAACACTACTTGAATACTCTCAACCAAACGTTAACATTCCAATTTCATGGATGGTCTGCGTATTATTTAATCTCTGAACACAGGTCACTAAGCTATAAAATAGAAAAAAAAAACTAGTTACAAATTAATTTTTTCTGTGTTTTTCCTTATTTTTTGAATCCTTTCGTGTGCCACATCGAAACTGCCCGCGGGCCTTATCTGGCCAGCGGGCCGTACTTTACCCATCCCTGGTCTAAGACGTAATTTTATCAATGGACTGGACTACCAACGATAGGTCGATCAGAGTTAGCATTCCGGTCGGGTGTAATGTGGGTGGCTGTTCCATAATGTTGTCTCTCTCTCTCTCTCTCTCTCTCTGTCTCTCTCCAAGCCAATGCAGGTAAACTTCCTTAAAATTATACATTCCTAATCCCTATCTCACTAATGTAATCAATAGGCTACATAATTGTGTAATCCAAACTGATAATAACTAGAGGTGTTAACAAAATAAAATAAAAATATAGATGGATTATTCATTTCAACAAATTTGGTAAAAATCACAAAAATCTTGGTGTAGTTAGAATAAGTCTTTTTTTTTTATGTTATGTTTAGTTCGTTTGCGTTGGTTAGTAATTTTAAAGAAGAATTAAAGGTAAAAAAAAAATAATTATATTTTAGATTTCAATTTTTACTTGGTCATATCAAGAGAAATTATTGTAATTTGTGAAAAAATCAACCTCGATATTATGATGAATCCATACGTTTTATGTGTACCCAAAGCCAAAAAGGAAATTTTACAATTATGTCTGTCTTTCTATCTCTGTCTAATGATATAAAAGGGTTTGATAGATTTTATTCGAAATTTTTATTTAGATTTTATAGGGACATATCTCAAAAATATTTTTTGATTTTGATCCTAACCCTCAAATTAAATGTAGTTTATTGATGAATGATGAGTGAGGTTTTTTTTTATTCCAAATCTTTTGGGAATGGCTCTAGCGATTTTGTTTAAAATGGATGTCTATGGAGTGGTTGGGTTAAAATTCGTTAAGAGGTGGTGATTTTCGAAAATTCATATAATTGTAAGAATCTCTTAATTATTTGGTTTAAAATGTGGGCCTCTATTTGGGGAGTGTTTGGCATGACCAACAAAATTATATACTTGTTTTGAGGAAAAATTCGTTTAAGGTTAACTTAATGTTGACTGTTTTGTTAAAAGATTAAAAATTTAGAAAGGGGGTTCTAGTGATTTGGTTCAAAATGGGTTACTATTGAGTTTTTTTACATTATAAATAATATACTCATATTTTTTCTAAAGAATTCATTTTATAGTAGTTTATTGATAATTGATTTTTGTAAAATTTGAATATATTTGAAAATAGTTTTAATGATTTTGTTCAAACTGGTATTGGAGGGCTGTTTAAATGGTCAAAAATAGTGTCATACATTTATAAAATAAATTAATTTAGGTGTAGTTTACTTACCATAAATAATAGAATATTTGAGGTTTTTTAAAATTGGCCTTAAAGATTGAGCTTAAAATGGGTATCTAGGAATAGTTTTTCGTAATAAATAATAATTCTTGTTTTATTTTTACAAATTACAAATAATAATAGGGTAGTTTACAAATATTTTATTTAAAAAAATTGAAATTTGTTAAAATATTAGAAAAAATGTATTCAAAATTTATATAAAAAGAGTGTTTATGTGTTTGTATTTATGAGGAAAGTTTAATTTAGGGAAATTTACTGAAACCTACTTTGGAAAACTTTCTTCGAAGCTTTAATATACAATATGAGAAGGTTTGTGCGAGTGTGTCGTAACACTTATTTGTGCTTATTACCACGTTTTACTAACCGTTCAAGAAGTACACGTATGCACTAATTACGTTAATTTGTTAAGAATTATGAAGGTTGAATTTGACTAAGTATACCCACATTTGATGGATGGAGAATAGAAAACTATTTCGAAAAAATCACCCAAGTCAGGGCCCTAAGCAGGATTTTTGTAAGGAGGGGTCAATAAACATTTTTTTATGATTAAGTATAATTAACTGGGTAACGATTCAATAACCTAATATATGAAATAGTTATGGTGACACATAAAATATGGTTGAGATGTTTCATTAAGTAATAAAATATAATTTAAATATTTGTATTTTATTGAGACGACAAAAAATGTGAGTACAGAAAAAAATAAATGGTACGGCACACCGCACAGACTTTCTCTCTCTTTCTATAAACTCGTAAGATTTCTGAACGGAATAATGTACATTGTATCATCACCACTCTACATAAGAACACGCATAAAATAATATACAATTATATAGAATCAATGAGAAAAGAGGCGCATCTTTGTCCACCTAAGAGCATTTCAAACAGTTTAATGTCTTCCACAAGGGTCAACACTTCGTATTAAAATTTCGATTTCTGGTTAAAATTTTAACATTTTAAAAGGTGTTGCAGATCTTCAAGTCATCGCATTGATATTTAATTATTCATTTATACATTTTGACCAATAAAAAATGTAAATATTGACTATTGAGTCTAAAATGGAGATAGATCATTGCTATGCAAACATTTCTCCTAAGAGATTTAAGGAAAAATAACATACATTTTTAGATACTTATATTTAATTACTCTATGGCATTGGAGAATTATTGCGTTAAGACTTAAGTAGTATATGTTTACAACTAAAGCTCACAAAATTGTATTAATATATTTGCAAATATCTCAGAAACTGCTGTTTTTATAAAAATATATGTCAAATAAAAGTTTTTTATTTCTAATAGTCCTACAATTTTGCAATGATAAGTTGTTTAGTTTCTCCAATAGTTGTGGAGATACGGAAATTAACGCTTCTGTAATGTACCCTAAAAATCATTTTCATAGGAAAATGAAAATAGCCAGTTTATTTATAATCTTAATCAACGCCTAGATACAAATTTTAATCAAAATCGTTTAAGCAGATTTTGAGAAAACCAAATTTTTCTCTTTTCGTCCTTCAGTAAACTACCCTTAATTTTAAGTTTTTATAGACACACAGACAGACGGCATTGCAAAGACTATTTTTTAGGGTTGTGGGGGTCATTAGACGTCGACATCCATCAACATTTCAGGTTAGTTTTTTTTTTACGGTCGCAATACTTAAACTTTAATGTCCAAAAAGTTAAAAAAATCATATAATTGCGTATATATTGAAAGTCATTGATTTTATAAAAATATGTTTCGGATAAAATATCTGTATTATAAATATATATACATATTTGTAATGCTAAGTAATTTCATATCTCAAATAATTTCGGAGCTATTTAAAAAAATGTTAATTTACGCATCAGACCGGAGCCCTTAAAGCCATTTTGCCGAAATATTGAGGGTAGCCATTTTGTTTGGAATATTTATTAATGTTTATAAATGAAATTTAATCAAAATCGTTGGAGCCGATTTTGAGAAAATCGACTTTTTCTCTTTTTGCCCTTCAGTAAACTACCCTTAATTTTAAGTTTTAATAGACACACAGACAGACGGCATTGCAAAGACTATTTTTAAGGGTTCGGGGGTCATGAGACGTCGACATCCATCAACATTTCAGGTTAGTTTTTCTTACGGTCGTAATACTTAAGCTTTAATGCCCAAAAAGTTAAAAATATATATATAATTGCTTATATATTGAAAGTTATTGATTTTATAAAATTATGTTTCGAATAAAATATTTGTATTATAAATATATATACATATTTGTAATGCTAAGTAATTTCATATCTCAAATAGTTTCGGAGCTATTATAAAAAATGTTAATTTACGCATCAGACCGGAGCCCTTAAAACGATTTTGCCGAAATATTGAGAGTAGCCATTTTGTTTGGAATATTTATTTATGTTCATAAATGAAATTTAATCAAAATCGTTAGAGCCGATTTTGAGAAAATCGACTTTTTCTCTTTTTGCCCTTCAGTAAACTACCCTTAATTTTAAGTTTTAATAGACACACAGACAGACGGCATTGCAAAGACTATTTTTAAGGGTTCGGGGGGTCATGAGACGTCGACATCCATCAACATTTCAGGTTAGTTTTTCTTACGGTCGCAATACTTAAGCTTTAATGCCCAAAAAGTTAAAAATATATATATAATTGCGTATATATTGAAAGTTATTGATTTTATAAAAATATGTTTCGAATAAAATATTTGTATTATAAATATATATACATATTTGTAATGCTAAGTAATTTCATATCTCAAATAGTTTCGGAGCTATTATAAAAAATGTAAATTTACGCATCAGACCGGAGCCCTTAAAACGATTTTGCCGAAATATTGAGAGTAGCCATTTTGTTTGGAATATTTATTTATGTTCATAAATGAAATTTAATCAAAATCGTTAGAGCCGATTTTGAGAAAATCGACTTTTTCTCTTTTTGCCCTTCAGTAAACTACCCTTAATTTTAGGGTAGATATCCAATTCCAAAAACCCCTCGGGACAACCCTATGAAAACCCTAGATATCAAGTTTCAGCTCAATCGGTAAAATAGTTTAGGCTCTAGTTGGAGGTACAGACAGACAGACAGACAGACAGACAGACAGACAGACAGACAGACAGACAGACAGACAGACAGACAGACAGACGGAAATTCAAAAACCACTTTTTCGGATTCAGGAAGTCATGAAACGTCAAAATTCATCAAAATCTCGAGTTCGATTTTTTTGACGATCACAATACTTTCTCTACCTGTAAGATAGAGAGAAAGTAAAAATCACACAACCATTCGTAGCACTCAATCATTCATGACGCATCGATCCAACAGTTTGTCCCAGCTTGTCGAAGATATACGATTACATTAAACTCCAGGGAATGAATTATTAAATAGTAGTCTTACAAATATCGCTTCTCACTGGAATCCACTACAGGATCAATTTTTGTTCTCGTCTAATGATATTGATATTGTTTTATCTAGTGTTTACTTATTTCTCAATGGGGTTGTTTGAACTCCCCTTTCTCCTTTTCCCATGCGTACTACCCTGCCCTCAGTACGTCCAACCCGGATTAAAACTCAGATCTTCCCACAATTGGTAGTTCAGTCTAATACGAGACTGACGCCTTAAATCATTTGACAACTGAAGCTGGTTTCCACTCATTATATTGAACTTAGTTTTTACTGTCAGAAGGCAGCATTTTTAATCTAAGATGAATTACCTAGCGAATGTTAGTTTTAATTTTTACAAGACATATATTATTCATTTTACGGGTTTTTATATCTTAGTTTCAGTAAGGGTTTCAGTACTGAGCTAAGTTCAATAATTTGTTGGTAAATTACTGTTTGGGCTTCTGGTATAGTATGACATAAAGATACGCTAGCTTAAACATATTAGAAAAACATTATAATAAAGAACGTGTTAAGTGGTTTACCGTTGGATTCACATATTATAGCCAAATGTTTTAAACCCTAAGTTTATTTTGATTTATATGATGTGATACCTGAGCTGTACTTTCTAAAAGTGTAATTATATAAAAATATAAATCCTTACTAACCACATAACCTTACAAAGACGCTATTGGCACCAATATTTATACCAAGCTCATTGATTTTAAAACAAACACAAAGTACTAGTAAATTATTTTTTTAGCTTAAGCTTAGGATTGAGCCAAAGTCATCCTTCAAGGATGTTTATCTACGACGACAAGAGCCCCGAATTTTGTGGTATTAAACTGCAAAATATGGACTGTACAGTATATAAATGTGTAGCAAAATCAGTTAAAAACTGTAACAATTAATACACTTTCTTTCCCCACGTTAATAATAGCTTACATACATATGTTATTGAAACGAAATTTAATATTATGATTGTAAATTTTTGAACAAAGAAATATAAAATCTTTTTTTTAAATATACTATACATACGTTCATTGTACAAGTATATTTTGTTTTACACCACATACATTTTCCAGTAATTAAATATTTAAAATAAAAAGCATTATTTTACTGATTTAGAAATCATATAAACACTAAGCAACTTTCAATGAAACCTCTACGTTTGTCGGCTTCTTTAAAAACAAGCGAACGTCAGAGCACCCCAGATTTGTTAAAGTTAGTCTAATAGAATTCATTTTTCGGTCAAGGTTAAATGTTTGATATTGACATACTAGCCGGTATTAGTATTACACTTACAAGAAGAGCCAGAATTGGTCTTGTTTGCATTTCAAAAGACAGTTTTACGGTCAGTATTATTGTGACAGACTTCAAATTACAGTTCATAGTGTTTACAAACTGACACGTCGAGCGAGAGATGTGCTGGGGGCCAATATCTGCAACGCTGCATTCTCTCCACTTCACAGTACGAAAAACATCAGACGCAAAGATATGTTGCGGCAACTGGAATCCTCTCTGACGAGCCAGCATACCTTACCTATTAGCCCCCCATGCACTACCTTCACTTCTGACTGATCACTTCTGACTGATCACTTTTGCCTGATACGATAAACGACCGTGAAGGGTATTTCTATCGTTCCGTTTTAAACTGATTAGTCTGACTTAAGAACTGAAGGAAAGTCCTTCGATTTATCGATCCATCCGACCAAACGGAAGTAGAATTTTAGTGTGTGTGTCTTGAATCAGTCAAATCCTTCAGCTTTTGTCTGTTGTTGTCTGAAAATGAAGTTATCATTGTGGTTTGTCGAAATGTCCTCTTGATCAAAATATTTTATTTTTTATTTTTTTCTTGCACCGCATCTTACTATCCGTTCAGATTATTCACTTTGATTTTATTGAATTGTTTTATGGTCAAGAGGTGTCATGGAAAGTTACGTGCTAAGTTTATCATAGCAGATTGAAATGACACAAATTTTAAGACATTTTTGTAACAAAAGTAAAATAGATTGACCCAAAATGCAAATCTTGATTTAATAGCAAAGAAAAATTAATATCTGGCAAAGCACTTTTCATTAGGAATACACAAAAATTACACAATTTGGCCTCTTTCATTGTGGTGGGTGGTGAGGTACTTAAGCAAAACAGCAAGCAGAAAACTGAACCAATTGATATATAAATCCACACCAATTGATGTATAAATCTACACTATGTAATGGTGACCTGGTGGCCTAGGGGTAAGGTGTCGGACTTCTGTGCTAGGGGTCCGGGGTTCAATCCTCGGTCCCGGCACAGATTTATCTGATTACCAAACCCTTCCTTCACCTCTGACAAGATGTGTATTAATCACAACTTGTGAATGTGAGGAACGCCAGGCCTCCACCGTGGTTCGGATTCCACGTTAAACTGTAGGTCCTCCATTTCATCTCACAATCACCCTACCATTACACATTAGCGTAAGTGCGTATAACCCGAACAGGTAGTAAGACGCGGTGCTAATAATAATAATAATAATACACTATGTAGGCCTATACATGTTATGACTTCACTGAAGGAGAAACACATAGTGTATGAGGCCCTTTCGACTTTTTTCACCCCCATCCCTTCACTGGTTACATTCCCTTATCAAAGTACAGGTTGCATGAAAAGTAGTGACACATAATTTAGAATTGCTTTACACAAGAAAGACATAAAAATAATACCACAATAAAAAAACACGCAAAATATATCATATAATATCATCGAAAATATGTAGAATTAGGTAAAAAATTTTTTTAAATATGTAAATTTAGCTTGAAATACAGTCCCAAACAACCTCATTTCACTTTTTATATCTCTGACAGGATTAAAATGAGTAATTACATAAACATCCGGTCTCTAGTTAAGACACATCAGAGACAAAGCGTTATTATATAGTTATCTAAAACTTTATATCTTCTATCAGATCATGTTTTCCCTTTATGTAAATAATCTAGGAGCCTGTTAATACATTCCTCTCAATTCTCAATGTTACATCTATAACATTACACACTATAATTATCTTGCATTCCTAATAATGATTGAAGCTACATCTATAACCCTACACTCTATATCTTTAATTCCTCCCAATGCTTGACGCTACATCTATAACACTACACACCATAGATTATATTCTTACCAATGCTGCATGATCATTTCCCTCCAACTTGTTTTCTAGAAAGTCTCACCTCCACCAAGGGAGCTAACCACCTCCAACTCCCCACGAAAGAGTTTACAGACCTTGACGGGAGATACACAGACAATGGAGGGGAAGATAGGGGATGGCTAGGATTATGCCCCCTTCCCTTAAACAGTGCAAACTATCAGCATATCAGCTTATGTTCTGTTTAGCGGGGTGAAGGAGGAAGGGGGTTGTAATCCAACGGCCAGCATTTAGCCCGAGCTAAGCCTCTCCTCTCACCAAACGCGGAAGGGTAAAGACTGCAAACCAGCACTGAAAAATAAAAATAAAATAAAAAAAAGGATGAATGTCCTCCCCAAACTCCCTCTTCACTCCAACAAAAATAAAAAAAATGTCCGCTACCCCACCTCTTCCCAACCCTTAAAAACACGCGTCAGTGAAAACCGTCCCTTCTTGATGGGCTGTTCTCGTGTCACCAATTCGTAAAGTCTGACCTCCCACCCCACCCCCCCGAAATCACCCCTTCTCCACTCAATCCTCTCCCCCCCCCCCCCCCCGAACCCTCTGTTCTCCAGCTAAACTTCCGACTCTCTCCCCTCGCCCTTCTAGACAGTTATTTCTATTTAAAAAAAAACCCAACAACCGATGGGACGAGCTGTATTTATAGCGCAACTGATTTTATCCGCACACATACATGTATACAGGGTGATCATGCTTGGTTGAAAGGTGCGGTGATAAACACGAGGGGAGGACATGGAGTAATAATGCGAGTACTAGTGAGGTACAAGTAATAACGGGGAAGTGAGGGAATTTGGTGGCTCGACGTGATAACAATGGACTACACTGTTACATGTTAGGTTAGTGATGATATGCCATAAAAGATGGATATAGATATATATTTTTAATCATTTACGATATTAAAATATAAGGATCACAGTTGATTGGTTATATAATTTTAGACACTTGGCGATATCTTCAACGTCAATAATCTAGGAACAAATGGTTACGGTTCAAAGCACACAATTTGTTAAGAAGCAGAAATGGATGGCACTGATAACGGCATTAGAGTACTTTTAATGGTATATTGTGGTGCTTTAAATTGTAATATTGGTTTAAGAGGATCACAGGTTGGAAAATGCATTAATCGATCAGTTACATTTGTCACTAATTTTACCTCAAAGTGAGATGATAGGGAACGATAGTAAAGATTCGTATGTTTTCAGTTGTTATGACAAAAAACATTCTGTGCTAAATAAATAATCTTAGTTCAGTAGATATGTCAAACTCAAAAACAGAAAACGATAATTTAGCGAGAAAACCCCTCAAACCAAATCGCTCTATGATGTTATAGAAACAACCACAAACAGAAATGTTGCATCTTGGTTGCTTTTAAAGAGCCACAACGCGTTCTGGCATTTTAAAAACAAACCCATACAGCAAAGTTCATGATGGGGCTGTTAAAAAATGACCACAACGTGTTCAAGCATTATGAAAATATCCCAACGGTAGTTGTTTCTTTTTACGGCCACTATGCGTCAGACAAGTTTTTAACACTTTTCAAAAAAAAATATGACAGTAAATAAACTTTTTATAAACTTAATAATTTACTGATTAAAAATACATGTAACAAAGCCACGATTAAGAACAACGGCAAGGCTCATTTCTCCTTATAGGATTTGTTAGTATTACACTTAGAGATTAGGTTAGATTATGTCAGGTTAGGTTAGTTTAGGCTAAGTAAGTTAGGATACTGAACTTGCCTGAACACACGTCGTAACCGTAAATGGAAACGAGGACAGCTACGTGTTATGTTATGTTCATAATGGCAGAACGCGTTGTGGCTCTTTAAAAGCAACCAGAACGCCAACTTTCTTGCTGTGGCTGTTTCTTTAACACCACAAAGCGTTCTTATGGTATTTTTTACTCAATGAGCGTCTTCTGTTTCTGAGTTTAACAGATATAATAAGTTTAATTTCTTACACATAGCTATCACATTTTTAAAAATAATATCGTTCATAGGCATTGCGTAATTTGACCAGTCTATTTTCTCTTAATTTAAAATATTTTCTGGTCAAATGCCACAATACCCGCTACCAATGTTTATGAACTAATGAGATGAATATTTGTATAAAACTAAAATAAATAAAATTTATTCCAATACATTTTATTTATCTTAGTAAAACATATTAATATCATGTGTTAAATCTTTAAAAATACAGATAGCTCGCGTTATATTCCATCTAATTTTAAGTGGATTTATACCACAGTTCAATTTACATAGAAATAAACTTATTTGAAAGTTAAGAAAGTTGCTATGTATAATTTGAAAGATAGTATAAAAACTTATAATATAACACTATCAATGTGTTTAAATGCTAACAATATTGAAAATATAGTCTAACATTCTATTACTATCAAAATCCTATCATATATGCTCATATTTCAATAGTTATCAATTAATATAATCTGTTTTCTTCTAGAAAATATTTTTTTAATGTTTCCTATGTATCCTTTGTCGATCCTGAAGGGTACCTTTTGTGATTCCACCTTTGTTGGGGCTTATAAAATAGGGCTAATGTGTAATAATTTGGGCTAAGACTGCTACTTTCTAGAGTAAGCGGTATGTGCCTTAGCTGATTATAAAATTCAAAGCAGTTTTGGGTGGAAAGCAATTTTTTAAAAAAAGTCCTGTTAACTTAGTTTTCCTAGAAAAAAACTTGCTTAGCCAAAAGGTAGATTATTTTTTCGTGCACTGTATTAGTCCCTGTTTGAGCTATACCCCTACTGACACTAATGATGCAGGGATGAAAAGTTCTGGATATAAAGGATTTGTACCAGAAATTGCGCGAAGAAAGATGGGGAAACAATCTAGTAAAAATCACCCCAGTGCATAGGAGTGAGTTTCAAACCTTGATCTTCCCGTCACCAGCAAGACGGACAAGAGGAGACTAAAACCTTTTTTTTCAGCACGGGTAAAAGTTTATCAAAATAGCACAGATAATTAATTATGTGTTACTAGGTTCCATGTATTATTACTGGTTGAAATACAAACAAGTGTTAATTTATGTCGCAACACGACTAACATGGATATGTTTAGTTCACTCACTTTTGATTGGATAGTAAGTTTCATGATTCTCTAAAACGTATATAATATAACAAAAATTAAAATTAACAGGCTAGTATGGTTTCCTTGTTTATATAGTAATAGTCATATCTTTTTTTATTGATGAAAATATTATTTTAGCATTTCGATTATCACTACTCTCTTTTAACTCTCTCAAATGAAATAAAACTAGCAATGTTTGTTGCAGGAAGTATTTGTATAAACAAGTAACCATTTGATCAACAAAACGCTACGTACAAAAGAGTAAAAGAGGAAAAAACGAAAACAACAATGGCGGCATCTAAACTGCTACTGAAATAGCTTTAAGTCACACAAAAAAATTATAATGAGTGAAAACGTTACCAAGGATAAGACTGAAAACGCCGGCGAACGTAAAGAGCAAAGAGAGAGAGAGAAAGAGAAAGAAAAAAAATGTTCGTAAGCCTTTTCCTCTCCCAGGAAAAACAGTTTTCTTTCTTTTGAAAAGTATGAAAAATGCAGGTGTTTTGTACGCTTCAACTTGCTTTATCCTCAAGCACGTACGTCTAAGTCAAGTCACTTCAATCTAAATTACTCCAGAATGGACAAGAGTGGGTTATGTAACGCATGCATTGACTTTAAATATGTAGGCCTATTATATAATATATAGCATTTTATAACACTTCAATGAACTTGTGACAGTTTACTATTCACAGCGTTTGAATATAAAACACATCATAGCATGTTCCAAAATATTTATAAGATTTACTTAATCTAGATAATCTACATTAAATTACATACTGGTTAATTGTATAGTATTAAACTATTGTAAAATTAATAATGTATATTTTTAAATTTATTTTTAGACTAGTAAATTAAACCCTAGGATATACAATAATTTGTGAAGCGAGAGCAAAGTTTAGTGGATGAGGATTGACGGAAAATTCACTATCCTACTACTATACTATATCATTGACAGAGATGAATTTGTAACAGAAGGTAGCACAACTTTCATTTAATAAGGAACTCTGTCGATGACCTGCCGGTCTAGGGGTAAGGTGTCAGACTTCTGTGCTGGGGGTCCGGGGTTCAATCCTCGGTCCCGGCACAGATTTATCTTATTACTAAACCCTTCCTTCACCTCTGACAAGACGTGTATTAATCGCAACTTGTGAATGTGTGGAATGCCAGGCTTCCACCGTGGTTCGGATCCCCACGTTAAACTGTAGGTCCTCCATTTCATCTCACAATCACACTACCATTACACATTAGCGTAAGTGCGTATAACCTGAACAGGTAGTAAGACGCGGTACTAATAATAATAATGATGATGATGATGATGATGATGATGATGATGATGATGATGATGAAATATGATCGTATGGTCTAGCAGGATCGGCAACCTACCACACGCGTGGCAAGAGTGGCTTGCGGAAGAATTTTAAATGGTACACTGAGTGATTTGAATAAAAATAATATAAAACCTTTTTAGGTAGTTAAAATCATTGGTATAAGCAAATTTTAATAACAACAGGTTTTATGTTTCGATGATTCAAATCTTTTTTCAAAATTTCAAAGTAATATATTCAGAACATAAATTTTGCAAAACATCTTTATAACTTTTGTATTTTTTATGATTTATCTTATTTATATTAAAATATTAAATATTCAAGAAACAGAAATTATTTAATGTACTCGATTTAGAAACATGTTGTTACATTTATATTTTACAAGATTTTCTTAAATTTGTTTTAATAGTTGTACTATTTAACTAGTATAAAAATATAAACGATTTGGGTGGACTTAGGTTGGTTAGCACGCTGAGCGACTTGACAATATTACCTTCACATAACACTACAAAAATGTTACAACACCTGGTCTAAAACTTCACTAGATAAATATATTAGATTGCCTGTGATAAAAAGTTGAAGATCTGAAATAAGGTCGGATGTTTTGAGAGTTTTCCCTAAATCATTTCCCATTCTGCTTCCAAACCAATGTGGGTGTATTTCTATTGAGTTCTACCTTCTTAAATCTTAAACTACTACTAATAATTGGTAAATATCACGGAAGTGTAGGGAGACACAGCACATAAGAAACAAAGGTGCAGTGTTAGTATTCACAAGGGGGACAAAATCTATTTGAGAATTAGTGTAAATTATCTTAAGTTTAGTTACGCAGTTTTAACGACTGATTAAAGCTTGTACTATTATTGTTTTTATTTTTACTAGACAGCGTATCAACTTTACAGCAAAAAAAAAATCCAAAGTAGGACTATGGTAGGATATAGAGTTTAGAAACTATACAAACCATTGGTCTTTAAAGCCATCTCATCATCAAAGGGCCATCAATCTTGCGATTGCTTTTCCTACAGCTTTCAACTTTTGCCTATCCTGGTCCAGATATTTTATACCTTCTTCTGCCAACATCGTTCGCTATCTGATTCACGTACTCCAATCTTGGTCTCCCTCATGGATTTCTCTTTTCAACATTTCCTTCTCTTCGTCAAACTATCATTATCTCAGTATATGGCCTACTATGTAAACTATTTTTTGCTGTATATTTTTCCAAAGTATTCTTTCTTAATTTACTTTTGTTAGCAATTTTGTATTTGATGCCATCTCCATCCATTATCTTTTCAACATTCTTCTGTAGCACCCCAATTTAAATTCTTCTAATCTTATCCTATCAGCTATGCCAATGGTCCATGTTTCACACCCGTAAAACGCAAACACTCCACACATATGTCTGTAGGAAACTTTTTCTGGTTTCCAAACTTATGCAAGTTGAGGTTAGTAATGTCTTCTTGTTATGAAATGCTTTCTTCATTCATGCTTTTTTACTTATATAAATATATCTTTTATTTCTGTTATCTTTGGTTACTTTACTTCCTAGGTAGCAGGACTCCATTACTTCCTGTGGCATTATTTCTTTATTGGACTGATTCATCCCTTACTACACATTTTAGTTTTTGTTGATCATCTAATTTTCAGTATTTCATCCATTCTTTTCAGTAGTTTTTAAAGATCCTCCTCACTTTCAGCAGATAGCATTGTCATGAGTAAATTGAGATGTGTTGATAAGTTGCTCTTCTATTCTAGTTCCAGACATGGTTTCTTCTTTTACCTCTGTTAGTGCTTTATAAATAATCAGAGCTAGGTTGCATCCTCGTTTAGCACCTCTTCTTATTTTACCTTCCTTTTCATACTTAATTAGCTTTAATTATTGCTGTCTGATTGTTGTATAGGTAAATTGTATATTATTCTTCGGTCGTTGTACTTGATCCCAATCTTCATCCAAATTTCACACATTTTATTCCATTCCAAATTATCAAATGCCCTTTCGATATCCAAAATGCAGTGTACGTATTCTTGCCCTTATTTGTGCTTCTAATATCAGTATATAGATTTATCAAGTTCCAAAACGGCTTTTCATATCATGCCACGCCCCCTTGTATGCGTCAAATTGATGTGAAGTAATTTTTGAGTCTAGGCGTTTCTTGCTCGGAGCACTCACCTCTCGTCTCGGGGGCCAAGTTCCAGGACACTGATTCTTCTGTTTCTTGAATGCTCATGTGTGTTTATTGTCCCGACTCGTCCTCACACACATCCTCTAGGGTGAGTCTACCATGTGCAGTGTTCATCTCTCGATTACGCCTAGCCCTCGCACGATCAGTGTCAAATTCTGGAACATTATATAATATGTTTCCCTCTTCCAGGATGGAGAAGTATTTTACTCTCCCTCCTTTTTGATCTCCAGATTGCATGACGTCATTCTTCATACTGCACTCTTCCTTACTCCAACCAGTCCATACACTTCATCTCTATCTTTTTTTTTTCGAGACCGTGGTCTTCTTACATACAAACTATACTATAAATTTTGAGTGTTTCATGAGCAAAATAGTGGTTTATGAACAAAGTAGTGCGTTGGACAGGTGAAATTAAAAATAACAGTTGTCTGAACTTAAAATTAGCTCAAAATATTAAGTTTTTCTATTTAAAAATTTAAATACATTTCTGCTAACAATAATTAAGATGCAACTAAAAAACAACCAAACAAATGAAGACCATGAATTAAGACGCTGGAAGTCTTGCTAAGAGGTTTCAAACCTCCTCCTCTTATTGATACTACTATTAATAATACTTCTACTAGTAGTAGTAGTATTAGTAGTAGTAGTAGTAGTAGTAGCAGAATTCCGAGCTTCGTTCATACTTTCAAGTATGAAATACAAATTTAGAATTCACAGGAATTAACGAAAAATAATAAAAAAGATAGCACACAAAAATACCTATAAAACAACAAAATGTAAGCTATAATGTTACTGTACATATACTTATCCCTACTGTACAAATAACCTACATTCAGAAAGAGCGCAACTACTGGTATCTATTGGCAACACGGGAAAATCAGGGTTCGATCCCGGTCTGGTGCACTGAAGTTGGTTTTCCCTTAAATTGTTTTTCACTCTCCTTCCACGCAAATGTCGGTTCACTTCCTCTCAATTAAAATCCTTCCTAATCCCTAAACAATTAGTGTAATTAGCAGGCCTCTGCATAAGCGTATAATCCGAACGGGTAGTAAGATGAGGTGCTGAAAAGAAAAATAACGTGTTTTTTTGTAATATTTTGTTATTATTAGGTATACATTAATATACTTTCTATTAGTGGAATGATTAGTGTCCCATAATGCCGTGTTGCGCCTTACTCCTTCCTCGGCCTTCTTGTGACCTCCTAGGACTTACAAGAGCCTTTCTCACCCCATACAGTTTATATGCGATGTTAAGAACAGACCCGGCCTGCCTGCCCTTTGCAAGCATCAATTATGCACGGGGCTTTTTTTATATTCTCTCTTTAGTCTTCTCTTCTTTCCTCCCTCTCTCTCTCTCTTTCACCCTCTCACCCTTGCCTTCTTTTGGACGGTTCTAGGCTTGCGCTTACTTCACAAATATATACTATGTAAGTGAAAAATATTTACCTTTTAAAATTTCAAGCTGGCATCTAATTAATACCAATAACACATTAAATAAATAGTACGGAACTCCGCACGGACTTTCTCGCTCTATTGTTTAAAAATGGAGATATTTACTAAAAACTCGTAACATATGTGAAACGAAATAATATACACTAGCAAACCCAAGAATAAATTGCGCTTTACTCACTTAAAACATTGTTTGCCTCCCGGTTTTAAATTTTATAATTTTATTTTTAACGAATTAATGTCTTCATTTGTATATTTGCACCAATAAAAAAGATCTATATTGGGTCTAAATCTTCAGGTCATTGCATTGTTATTAAATCCCTCATTTATAAATTTAGACCAATAAAAAAATTAATATTGACTATTGAGTCTAAAATGATAGAGCTAGATCATTGCTGTACAGATATTTCCCCTAAAAGGTTAAAGGAAAAATAGCATGCACCTTTTGGGAGACTTACTAATATTTAGTTACTCAATGAAATTAGAGAATTATTTCGTTAAATATAAGTAGTATCTCTGTACAGCTAAAGCTCACAAAATTTTATTAATATATTTGCCAATATCTCAGAAACTATTGGTTTTATAAAAAAAAATTCAAGTAAAAGTTTTTTTGTTTTTAGTAGTTCTACATTTTTGCAGCTATAAGTTATTTACTATCTCAAATAGTTGCGGAGATATGGAAATTTACGCTCCTATAAAGTACCCTAAAAGTCATTTTCATGGGAAAATGAAAATATAAATTTTGTTTATAATCTTAATCAACGCCTAGATATGAGTTTTTATCAAAATCGTTGATGCCGATTTTGAGAAAAACGTTCTTTTCTCTTTTCGCCCTTAAGTAAACTAGTCTTAATTTTAGGGTTCGACACACAGACAAACAGCATTGAAAAAAACCCTTTTTAGGGTTCGGAGGGCTCATGAAAAGTTAACATCTATCAACATCTCAGCTTAGATTTTTTGGATGGTTTCAATACTTTACCTTTAGTGTTTGAAAAGCTAATAAATAAATAAATATTTGCTTATAGCTTGAAAGTTATTGGTTTTATAAAAATAAGTTTCAAATAAAATATTTTTTTATAAATAAACCTACATACTTGCAATAAAAAGTAATTTCATATCTCAAAGAGCTACGGAGATGTGATAAAAAATTAGAATTCACGCATCAGACTGAAACCCTTAAAGTCATTTTGACGAAAAATTGAGGGTAACCATTTTGTTTGTAATATTGATGAATGTTTAGAAATTAAATTTAATCAAAATCGTTATAGCCGATTTTGATGTCAATTTTTTTTTCTCTTTTCGCCCTTAAGTAATCTACCCTTAATTTTAGGGTTTAATATTCAATTTAAAAAAACCAGGGCAACCCTATGAAAACCAACCAATACCAAGTCTAAGGGTTCGGCCAGAGTGACAAGCGCGCAAGCTGACTGGGGGCCAGTCTGGCGAGCGAGCACGTGATTATCAGATAGCTCTCGAGTTGTTGACGAGGCGGCTCCGAATCTTGGCTAGTGAACTGAGGGGGGTTTAATAAGTGATTTATTGTTGTGGTTTTCTCATCCTCTCTCCACACTAATGGTGATTCTTATTTGTAAAGACCTACTTTGATAATTTTGAAGTATTTTAACATATCCGTTTTACACACACACACACACACACACACACACACACTAGCAATATATATATACACAACACACACACATATATATATATAAAAGTATGGTTTATGATCTTAACAATTAAATTAGGCCGTTAGTAGCAAGTGTGCTAAACCTATCGATATTAATAAAAATATCAAAATGAGAAGTTTTCCTAGGACTCAATGAACCAACATACAATAATTTTGCCTAGCGCCTGTAAACTATACTGTACCAAGGCGAGCTCCTGCGCTGGAAAAATAAACCAGTTCTATCTTTCAAGCGTGCGCGCTCAGTCGCGCTCCATCTGGTACTTGAGATAAGCGTCCATCAGATCTTTGTGGGAGCGGATTAGGGGGATCTGAAGTGTGAAATGAACTGGTACTTGAGAGAAGCGCCCATCAGATCTTTGTGGGAGCGAATTAGGGGGATCTGAAGTGTGAAATGAACTGGTACTTGAGAGAAGCGCCATCAGATCTTTGTGGGAGCGGATTAGGGGGATCTGAAGTGTGAAATGAACTGGTACTTGAGAGAAGCGTCCATCAGATCTTTGTGGGAGCGGATTAGGGGGATCTGAAGTGTGAAATGAACTGGTACTTGAGAGAAGCGCCCATCAGATCTTTGTCGGAGCGAATTAGGGGGATCTGAAGTGTGAAATGAACTGGTACTTGAGAGAAGCGCCCATCAGATCTTTGTGGGAGCGTATTAGGGGGATCTGAATGTGTGAAATTTGAATCAATCTATTGGTTAACTTGAGAGAAGCGCCCATCAGATCTTTGTCGGAGCAATTAGGGGGATCTGAAGTGTGAAATGAACTGGTACTTGAGATAAGCGCCCATCAGATCTTTGTGGGAGGTGATCAGGGGGATTGTCCAACTCTTGTTGTCATTAGTATTACACTCCACCGTGTCTTGCTACTATCTCGAACTACTCGCGAAACACAATATTGTTAGTAAATAAATACAATTTTAAAATTAATAATTTAATTAATGTGATTTTACTAATCAACATGAGTCTTACTTTCAGAAATATGTTGGCTATTTTAGTCTATTTTAGTGTGTAGACTCGGAAATGACCATAATAATATCACATGATGCAACATTTTTGTATATTTTAAACTTTTGTGACTACGCGTAGTAGCTCTTACTATGTTTTGGTAACGGGAGTATGGCCATAATTTGTCATATTATAACCTACAAATATTTGAGGCGTGAAAAATACCAAAGTACCCTAAATTATAGTTAAATATGACCCCTTATCAAATGCATAACCAATTAGTTTTTTCATTTGCTCATAGATGGCGGTAGTGTCTAGGAAATATCGTTGTTGGGCTGCATGTTTGTTCACACAATAGCTCCTTCATTTATGAAGAGATAACTATAGGTGAACGGTTTACCTGAGCTTATTTAGAGATAGTATTATCTTATGGTTTGCCAATTTTGTATGTTATAATGCATAAGCAAAGAAAGTGTTTTAATTGCCAAGATCTAAATAACATTGTATCGACAACGCAGTGAAGAGTATTCAAAGTATTTAACTGTGGAGGGTAGTATGAGGAAAACTTAGTCTTAGGACCAAATTAATCATTGAATACAATCCTAATGAATGACGCATACTTTATTTATGCATGAATATTAAGTTTGAAAGTAGTTCTGCTGTTTAATAGAAATAATATCCGTGAGTTACTCTAATTTATGCAGCTTGCTTCAAAGAACCATATGAAAGTATGTCAAAGTTTTGAATATAGTATAGTACCATGACTACTCTTTGAATGTATGTGGAGGTAAATTTATTACAATACTTACAGGTGTACAGGGAGGTTTCACTAAAAAAAAATTGTCTGTGTTTGTGGGAAATTCAGGTAACGCAAAAGCATTATATTGTTCTTTAATTGTAAAATAGAAACGATTATTTACCCTAAAGAAGTAATGTAAATATGTTCCACTGGTTGAACCAGAAAATGTTTTTCTTCCAACTTTATATATAAAGCTTGGTTTGGTGAATAAACTTGTTAAGGCCTAAGATAAAATATCTCACAGAGGTTTTTACCAATACAACAGATTCTAAACTGAACGAAAGAATTTTCATTAGTCCCCCAATAAGGCACTTTTTTAATATGATGTATTTGAGACGAAGCTAAGAGATACTGAAATAACAGCTTTGGTTTTTGTTTAAACCAGTTGTGCATGCCTTTCTTGGAAACAGGAAATAAGACAATGAATCTCTGGTGTCAGCTTTGTGTACAATGCTATAGAGATATGGGGTACCGAATGTCTTTGAAAATTAATTTTCCACATTGGGTTTTTTTCTTGATAATTTGGGATCGATGTGTAGTGAGCAAGGAGAACGCTTTCATCAGGACATATCCATGACGGAAAAGCACTATCATGGTAACTGGGATTCTTCCATGATGGGAGTTAACTGTTGGTTTTTTGTAAATGAGGTGATGACAAAACGTACTGTTAGAAAAAAATATCTGAGACAATCAGTTCTAATTATATATAGTATACAAATTACCTATGTAAATACAAATACGTTAGAAAAAAATCTAGACAATAGTTATTATATAGTATACAAATTACCTTATGTTATAATACAAATTAATATAATTGTTATATTTTAAAATGAAAAAAGTTAATGATGAAGATTACATATTATGTAGGTTATGGTATTTAAATGGGTGAATTATTGAACTTTTAATTTTGATATATTTTGATGCATACAAGGCACAGAAAAAAAAATAGCAATTTTGGAATCAGCACATCAATTTCCTTTAGAATCAGCCATTTATGTCCCGCAGGCGTGAACAAATAAAGTGTGTTGACTAGTGCTAAGGCTATTTAGTGCAGGACTAACATATCCAGATAATACGCCAGTGAATTATACATTTATTTTCAAATCTTATGTTACTATAATCAATTATACTTGCCTAATTAATCATAAAAGATTTTATTTAAAAAATACCAAGTATAACCTTATTAAATATGTTCTTATCATGATTAGTTAGAAAGACCATCAACAGACCCCATTTAGCACTAATTAAAAATAATTATAATATTGTATTGTACTGTATCAGAGCTATGAATTTAATGCTCAAACAGTGTGGTGTACTCTGATTACTTAAATGTTTCTAATGTAAAGGGATACTTTAATAATTTTACACAAATTAAAACAAAATAAACTACTCATTAACTATTCGCTATAATGATAACAAATAAACAATTATTATAAATTAAAATCCGGGATCTTTTCAAACGCAAAAAAGACCATTTGCCCAACTTCCGGAATGAGCACTATCCATTCCAAAATTTAAAATATTTTATGTAATTAAAAAATGTCCATCATGTTGTTCCTCCATGAAAGTGAAGGGGCATGTCTTCAGTAACCTTCTCCCCTCCTTCAAACCTCACCCTAGTCTCGAGGTTCAAATTAACTCCCCTGCGCACATATGTCTGTGTCAGGCGGCGGCTTGCAATCTCAACACAACACTCTCGTCAGGACATGGATTATAATTAGTCTAATACTGCCACATGCCTTAGCCTAACTACCGACATACCTTCGTCTCCAGGCTCGCACACATTCTGCGACACTGGCCACGTGCTCTAACTTGCAACACACACAAGTTCAGTTGACAGGGATGTCATGGCTCGAATCTCATCTGGATGTCCTGAGTGGTTAGTTTGCTAGATGTTATTATACTCTGTGGTTTACCTATTTCTTTTCACTCCATTGTGAATCAGTTTCCCCTAAAACAACTCTTCCTTTAGATTAAGTCGTTAATAACCTTGATGGTAAAACGTACACATAAAAAATGTTTTTAAAACCTCCCAGAAAAATTAGCGATCCCTTACACTACGACAAATGAAGAGGTTTAAGTGTTTGCACTCTCAACCGTTCAGTGTGATGTCTCTTGGCGAATCGTTCTAATCGATTCTTGGAGGGACTCAGAGACAATACTTCAGCCATGTGGACAAAAAACAACAATAAAACATAATTTCACTACCATATTTTTTACTTCTGTAAGGAATCGATACTGAAGAGGGTTCTTGAAATAATACTTATACGTGTGTGCCACCGATTGAGCTAAGGGTTTGGTTTGATTAGCAACAGTGCCGTAGTAGTAAATTTATCAGTGCCGAACGCAAGGCCGTATCTACCCCAAAGTTGAAGGTGGTGGGGTTGGGCAAAAGGGGCGGGGGGCGCCAACCTCAACCACCGTAGGCGAAAAGATTTCACAAACATAAATGCCTCTAGAAGCTATTTGGAGCATTTTTTAATGGTTATTAAGGCAGAAAACCTACTTAGCCCACTTCCACTAAAATTCCCAAAATTCGCATAGAGCACAGTAAATTTCAACAGAATTTATTGATTCGTGGTATGAAAAAAACTTTTTTAACATAATATTGATTTAAAATCAATCAGCTAACTTAGAATTTCATAGTATAGTACTTAAATTAATAAATAAATATATTTTTACATGAAAAGCAGTGCTGGAACGGCGTTCCCGCTCCACTACACCTCTGACTGTCAACATTTCAAGGAAAAGTTCTCAACATTAGTTTTGCTAGACATAACCTTTACTAATGTAAGAGTGCGTAGCCCTAATAATTTTCCTAATGACAGTTCCTTGTCTATTGAAGAAGGAACCTTTCTCTTGATGTTTGCAAAGCTGACCTAAAGGATTAATCCACATGAGAGTCCTGGCTATAAAATAGGATGTATATCGATCTTAACATAAACAAGATTGATACACTTGAACATTTAAAACTAAGATACAAAAAAAGAAAGAAAATTGGATTAACCTGCCGTTTGTCAGGACATAAAATACGCCTCTCTTCCTCTTCACTTTTAAAATTGGTCTTATAAATAAAATATGGGCAAGTCTGAAGAACAGTGGAAGGAGGGGGGGGGTGGTTCTTCCTCTTTCTTCCCCTCCTCCTTGAGAGGTATGTCCGAGGAGAAAGGCTGGCTTGACAAGACATGCTAGAGAAAAGAGCACCATTTTAAAAAGAAGCGCGCGTTGGTTCTTTACAGACAGGCGGGGGAGGGGGGTATGAAGAGTTGGGAAGGGGGGGGGGAGGGGACGCATAGCAGACAACACCGGGAAATGTAAATACATTCAGGGGGAAACTGCCGTATACACTCTCTTGATAAACTACGCGTGGGGTTGCGAAATGGTGGACGGGAGTTAAGAGGGGGTAGGAGTGGGTTGAAAGAGAAGCTTGGACTAATTAGTGAAATTGGCAATTAAATACTTAATGAGTTTTGAGATAGACGAGCAGTACGCTCATCAGGGCACAGACAGACAGACGAACTCGGAGACTGACTACACCCTGGTATACTTCGGCAACCAAGCTTTGATAGCTCCTTGCGCGCGTTTGGGAATATTTGTTCATAAAAGCATAATTAAGAAATTTAACCAAAAAAGTAGTATATAAGAGACGAAATTAGAAAGCCTTTTAACATCTATTTCACCCATACTTGCATCGATGAGTTTTTAAGCTATGTCACTTTTGGCATATGAATAGGAGCTTGTAGAAAACAAAACCAAATATAGAACACGTCCTTGTAGAGATTTAGGAACCTAGCTCGACCCCTAACATGGAGATAACAAGAATTTCTTGGAATAGCTATTTAAATTAGATGAATGATACATATTCGTTCTGGGGTATGTTTATTGTGTCAAATGATAAAGTTGTGTTGCCTTATTTTGAAATAAATATCCATTGCATTTGTAAATATAAACATCCACTCCTGTATTGTGAATGTATGTTGATAACATTCTGTAATTGTATTATGAATATGTGTTGGTAACATTTTATCTTTGTAATGTTAATATGTGTTGGTAAAATTATGTCCTTGTAATGTGAATATGTTGGTAACATTCTGTCCTTGTAATGTGAATATGTTGGTAACATTCTGTCTTTGTAATGTGAATATGTTGGTAACATTCTGTCCTTGTAATATGAATATGTGTTGGTAAAATTATGTCCTTGTATTGTGAATATATGTTGGTAACATTCTGTCCTTGTAATGTGAATATATGTTGGTAACATTCTGTCTTTGTAATGTGAATATATGTTGGTAACATTCTGTCCTTGTAATGTGAATATGTTGGTAACATTCTGTCTTTGTAATGTGAATATGTATTGGTAACATTCTGTCCTTTACTATAAATGTATGTTTTTAACATTCTGTCCTTGTTTTGTGAATATACATAAGCTACCCCCCCAGGACCACAAAGTATTCAGGGGGCTAGGGGCAGTAGAATTTTCGGGGACCTCTTTCACATAAAATAATAATCTTAGCTTATGTGTTTTATTAAATTGTATTAACACTGTATATGTAAAAAATATCAAAGTTTCGTTTGATTACTAAACTATCTTTGTCAGACTAAGCCACTCTCAAACAAACACAATACACATTTTTTTATGCACGTGTGTTGTTAGTGCATCAAGACATGTTGCTGGAATATAGGGTCGTTTTAGAGGTGGGTGATGATCAAGAAGAGGGGGGAGGGGGAACTGTTCCTTTCTCTCCCGCCTCTCTATAGGTGGCACTGTGGAATAAACCGATATTTTGTCTCTCCCCAGCACCTCTATTGTTTCTGTCTCATGGAATCATCCCTTCCAAGCAGCTGAAAGGGCCTTAACAACATGTTGCGTCATGTCCCGCCCCTCCAGTGTGAAAGCACCGCTGGAATATTGTCTCCATCAAGGTTTGTTGGTGCTGGGGGAACGTCCCGTGGTGAGCTTTATATCGTCCAGTCCCTTGTTTCCGTCCCTAGCTTATGATCTGAAGACATCGAGTCTGATCCCTGGTCATTGTGACCCTGTCGCCTCCAGATGATCCCGTCAATAGGAGCATGTTACAGTCACTTGCAGACAAGTCTCACCTCCCTACTCCCCCCCCCCCCCTTCATACAGACAAGATACCTTTACACGGAGCTCTGTTGTTGGTGTAGGTGGGGTAGTTGACAAATGATCATAGTTACATTAAAACTATCCAGAGGCAGTTGAAATTGAGTCCAGGTAAATAATCTGGATACCAGGAGTCCTCGATTCGTTTGTTAGAGTGATTTGTATTTCTGTTGTGGATGCTGAAATCGTTCATATACATTCCGTTTTGTCCATCCGTCGGAACTGTACTGAGCTATAATGAGATTGTACTGAGCTATAATGATAGTGGACTTAGATATGACGATATTGTACTGAATTATAATGATAGTGGACTAAATTATGATGATATTGGACTGAGTTCTGATGATATAGTTCTGAGCTATGATGATAGTGGACTGAGTTATGAAGGTATTGTATTGAGTTTTGATGGTATTGTATTGAGTTTTGATGATAGTGAACTGAGTTAGATAATAATAGACTGAGCTATGATGATAGTGGACTGAGTTATGATGATAGTGGACTGAGCTATGATGATAGTGGACTGAGCTATGATGATAGTGGACTGACTTATGATGATAGTGGACTGAGTTTTGATGGTATTGTTCTGAGTTATAATGATAGTGAACTGAGTTTTGATGGTATTGTTCTGAGTTATAATGAAAGTGAACTGAGTTTTGATGGTATTGTTCTGAGTTATAATGATAGTGGACTGAGCTATAATGCTATTCTTCTGAGCTAAGACGATAGTGGACTGGGTTATGATGTTAGTAGGTTGCTAAAATTTTCCATCTTTACCTTTTTAAATTCCTCTATTTAGTATGAAAATCAATCTACTCTGGTGACCCCAGTACATAGACCAGGTATACACCAGACCCGCAGACTCCAGGTAAAACTGGCGGCGTTCATTGGGCGATCTTGAGTCCTTCAACAGTTCGCTTTAAAGATAGTTATACTAGAGAACAGACAAAAATGGCCTTCTAGTGTCAATAAACCAGCTTTAACAAAGATAGCCTCAGGTAGCGAACCTCACCCCAGTCACCAAACAAGCTCACTCAGATTGCTATCATTGAAAGGAGGAGTTTATTGGTGGGGGGGGGGGAGGGATTGCTGGTACATGACATTGATCTCTATAATATAACTGGATGGACATACACATGCACATTCCAAGGACAAAGGCGTGACGCTCAAGTGTATCGTCTGCTACACTGAGGGGGAGAGGGGGGGGACAGATTTAACGGTTTCTTTCAATGTTCTTATGCGAAAACATGTCTCTGATGAATAAAAGTGTTATTGTTTGAAAATAATGAAGTATTATACCACACTTTACTGAAGAAACATTTACATTAAAGGATATACAATCCAGTTTTACAGGTAATACTGTACAAATACGAATAAAATCTTTAATATATTTAAATATGTAGTTATCCTCTATGTTGTTTACAGTCTGCCAAGACTATACTTATATTTAAAGTTGGTTATTAGCTTGTATATTGGATTCTGAAACCATATTATATTGAAAGTTCGATAAATATAATGAATAAGGTATCTTAAAACTTGATTACATTTGTTTGAATGACACACTTTGTGTAGAAGTCTTGCGTTCAAATGATCATTTAGGTTATTGGCTTGTAGGAAGTACATTATCTACTAAACCCTGATTTTAGTAATAATTCCAATCTGTAAGGCCTTATTTCGTACCAGAATACGATCATATATATAAATATTTTGGTAGGATAAACGACAATTTAGAACGGAAGTAGAAATTTCCTTCTGGAAGGTCTTTTATACTAACTAAATACTACTATAGGGTAGGATTCTAGTACGAGATAAAGCCTTACAAGCGAGCTTCCTTCAAAAATCATCGTATATATTAGGCTACATCAATTTATTTAAAGAAAAAATGAACCAGTTTTGAACTTTTATATGCTCTTCAAAGCTTTAACTAACATATTTATTTAATTTAACCATTCACACATTGATGTATCTCATATACTCAATCAAATTAATGAACGATGTAAAATTACCACATTGCCTTTTAATGTGTGTAAGAGAGAAAGAGATACCCGAAAGTTTCCTTCTCTCTTACACAATGGTATGCAAACGACAGCTCGAAAATTTCAGCCAGAGATGTCCATCCAGTTATATTATAGAGATCAATGGTACATGATCTATTGTGTTCGGGAGGTCCCTCCCCCTTTACAACGAACATTTTAATGTGAGTTGTTTCACTTGTAAATGATGTTATCACTAAGAACTGCACCTAGCACTCACCATTGCTCAAAGACTCAACATGTCTCAAAAAGCACAACGAAGTTCCTTTAAGGTGGGGTGCTAGTGAGCTCCAGTTTAGTGCATTAATTTTGTAGTTTTTATAGCATAAACATTTTTTGGCAAAAATAAATTAAATATTTCTTGTATAGAAACATAGAGTTTAGTTTTCTGCACATGCTAATCTCAACAGTTCTTTAATATCTCTCATGAGCATAGCGGCATTTATTGACAAACTTTTTAAATGTAGAGAAAAAGTTGTCACTAAATTCCAGCACACCCTTGGCAGATATTAAAGATCTGTTGAGATTAGCATGTGCGGAAAACTAAACTCTATGTTTCTATGGAAGAAATATTTAATTTATTTTGGCCAAATAAATGTTTTTGCTATAAAAACTTCGAGAATACTGCCCTGAACTCACGCTCACTAGCACCCAACCTTAAAGTTTGAGTGTCTGGTGTATACCTTGTCTGTGCCCCAGTACAAGCAATCACAGCCACAGGGGGCGTTGGATACAAACCCCTGAGAGATACGCTCTTAAGTAAAAATACTTTTATCTCTATTTTTTATATACATCCAAGAATTAGTCATTTTATCTTTGTCACTTTGTTTTTAACTACGTTTTTAAATGATCTTTTACCAAACTAGCCGGCTGCGAGGGCTGTCATATGATGTAATCTTTATACCAATCCAGGCAGCTCCCTCGAGAGGTTCCATTAAGATTCTTTGATACTCGGAACGGGTCATGTTAAGTTAATGAATATCTTATTAATTTAAATATTTACAAATTATTGAATATAAAGATAGCTATAGGCTTGTTTGCTACCCGCATTGGTGGGCACGTGAGCTAAATGCCAGGTTCGTATTGCCCGGCTTATCGGTAGCGGGGAGAGTGGAGTTCAAATCCTGGTGGGTGTTCTTAGAGTGCTTTTTTTTTTATCGAATAATTTATTACACTCCCTCACGAATATTCATTCACATTTCCTCTAAATACAACCTTCTTTACCTCTATCCCATTAGCGTGATTATATATATGGATAGATCGGATGGATAGTATGACGCAGTGGAAAACAAACAGTTTACGACGTATAGGTTGCTCTTTTAAAGAAAACAAAGTTGCCTAAGTGAATAGTTGCTTAGTGTTATAAAGCCATCATTTCCTAAACACTTAATATTCATATTGAAACGAAAAAAAAACTATACAGAAAACATAAACATTATTTTCTTATTTTTCCCCGAATTTAATTTTAAAAGTCACTTGACACAAACATTCTATTAACGGACGATCCAACAACAACAACAACAGCAACAACAAAAAAAACAGTGAGCGCATCTAACTTGGCATTAAGGAAATTGACTGGATAAACAAAAAAAAAACATTTTGTGAAAGAAAACAAAATAAAATAAGAACACCATAACGACGGGATGAAAACATGATTGTTTGTTCATCTTACCCCCCCCCCTTCTCCATCCTTCACACACCCCTCTTTTGTTTCAGCAGTTGCTCAAGAGGGGAAAGGGGGGGTTGGTAAGCAGTTGTCGTCGTTTTCACAACTAACCAGCCATTAGGAAGATTGCTCCGATGGAAACAGGGGGAAAGGGAGAGAGCTGTATGTGTGAAAAGGAAGAAAGGGAAGTGTGTTGGAAAGGGGTGGAGAGGGGTCAAGCAATTAAAACGATTAGAACAGCATTCCATAGTTGCAGTTAAAACTGCCTCGGGTCATGAGCTCTTCCAATCTTTTATGGGTGTCATGAACTCGCAAAAATGTCCCACCAGACCCAAAACCCCCACTTAAAATTGTTATGGAGGCTAAATCCTGTGCTTTGGTCAATCTAAAAGTCTCCAACACTGCCTTTGTTGGAGGATAAACGGAGCTATGTGCCCAATTATCTAGCGACCACATTGTTTGTCAGTTGACACCTTGTTATTTTATCAAACATTGATCCGTAAGGATTCCTTCTATATTCAGACTTTTGGTATAAGGATGAAGAAGGCTGGATTCACGGTAAATATAAACGCATGTGCTTGGAAAGAGAGAGGGAAACCGTTTAGGAAATAGCACCCTACCAACAGCCAACCAGAATTATAATCCCAATTTTCCCAGCATTGGTAATTGAGTACATATGATACATAGTACATACATTACATAGATAGACCATTTGACCATTGAAGCTGTTGAAACTATTATTACATAGGTTGAGGCCGAAACAATTAGACGATTAGTAACTTCAGAATTAACACTTGAATTGAAAAGTAAATATTAACTAGCTAAATAAAAAGCAAACTATGGGCCAGTTTCATAGTCAGATTTAGTACGCCTCAAGTGCAGCGCTATACTAAATATAGGACGACACCTACCTAGACCAAAATGGAATAGGCCAGTTTCGCATATGAAACTGGCCCATTCCATTCAATTTCAGGTAGGTGACGTCTTGTATTTAGTATAGCGCCGCACTTGAGGCGTACTAAATCTGACTATGAAACTGGCCCATATACTAAACTTTTTCACTTTTTGAAGATAATGTCACTCAGGCGATCTCCACCGGACGTCAGGAAAACCTCAGTACGTTGTCCATCACTTTCCTCAGCATAGATCGTCTAATTGTTTCCAATACACCCTGTATAACACTTGTACGAGTAAGATCTAGAATTGATACAAACTAGCAGCACCCAGTGTACAATTTGAGTTACTCTTTAAGAGGAGAAAGAATCCCATGGTGGTTGAGCTGTTTGGAATACTCTATTATAATAAAAGAACTAGTCCTCTACAGGTTCATGTATATATCTCAAAAACAATTTTTGGATAAACTTTATTAAGTCATAGCCTACTTAAATGACCAACTGGTCTAAGGCATCAGTATAGGGTTAGACTAGCCTGCTAATGATGGGGAGATAGAGGTTTGAATCCCGGTCAGGTCTACCGGGGGTGGTTCTTCCCAAATGGTTACCCACTTTTCTTCCACCCAAATGAGGGTAGATTACTTCTAAAATGCTTCCATATTCATCCTTACCCCATTAGAGTAATCATGCGCTTATGCGAATAACCGGAACAGGGAGTAATACGCAGCAATAAAAACAAAGATCAATTTTGACTAAGAAATTTCGCTACGATAAGTTATATTTTCTTTTATTCCTCTTGATCTGATGGCTACATTGGGAAAACATATCTTACTTTCCTTGTAGAAAAGTTATTTTGTACATTTTTATTTTTTGGAATTCCAAAATATTATTTTAAATAACCATTATGGTAAACCTATACGGGAAAAATTTAAAAACAATTTGTACTCACTCCGCCTTTGAACAAAATATATCCAATGCATTACACTTGAGATGTTAAAAATGTATTGCCTTTTTACCGTTAATAGGTTAGGAATTGGGAAGGCTGAATATAGAGAAAGTGAAGACACATTTGCATGGAGGGAGGGTGGAAAACCATTTGGGGGATAATTACCCCCAGTTCACCCGAGTAAAATTCTAATATCGATCTCCCCGTCTTCGGCAGTCTATCTCAACACAAAACTGGCGCGTTAGCTAACTAAGTCACCGAAGCAGGTTAAAAACATACAAGACAGTTTAAATAACCATTCGACCATATCGATTTTATCCTAAAATAAGACAGTTTCACATATTTTAAAATCAAATCTATACCAAACACAAAGTGTATTTATTTAAAATTTCGACACAAGTTTTTTTTAAAGAATTAATCAAACTGTTAGTTATGAGAAGGGTGAATTAGAGAGGAGAGGGTGGAAAAATTACACCCTAAATCATGTGTGTATAGCACCCCTGGTCGAGTTTATTGACCCGACCTCCTTGTCAACAGAAATAATGTACAATGCGAGTATACATGGACACAGCTGAGGGTTTGGGTAACATACATAAGTCAACCGCGTTGATGGCCAATCATTTGCGTGCAAGTATTGTTTCAACATTTTGTACAAAATGACAGACAGATAAAGACGCAAACAGACTACGCGTGTTGTATAGGGAAAAAAAGCAGTATCTAGCCATCAAATAACCAAACATATACACCCCACTACATGACCCCATCTGACGATGTTGATAAACACTGCAATGGAAGACCACGCTCAGCGCCAATCAATACGCTGCGTCTGGTTTTTATTCTGCTGAATTAATCATCACTAAGTCGTACACTGGGTGTTCCCCTAGTCACGCGACCACCCTGTCTGTATGTGTCGACCTCCCAGAGTTTCTGTTCGCCTGGCAGGACGGTCAAAAGGGGATTGTTACAAGTGAAAAAAGGATATAGGCTGGTACAGACAGAACGCTAAGCTAAGCTAAGATTTGCTCTGCTAACTCTTTAGAAAAATAGCGGACCATATATTTAAATGTGCTGGTTCACACAGAAAGCTAAGCTAAGCTAAGCCTTGCTACGCCGCGCTATGTTTTTCCCGATTGCTAGCCGGCCAATTTTTCCATCTCCCATATTGAGACATCCTACGTTACAAATGCGCATGTTGAACAGACGCAGTGCTGGTTTGGTGAAAATAACCAAACAAGTGTTGAAGTTTTGTTTTCAGTTTGTTTCACGAGTATTTAAGTAATATTCTATTTAGGTTTTATATTTAATAAATGTTTTTATATTAAAACGGAATTGTTAAATGAATAAGTCAAATCTCCACCTCCTAAATTTTCATCTTCCGAAACAACTGCTAGCAGCAGCATCTGCTCTTCCTCAGTACTATAACCTGAACCCAAGACCTTTTGGAGAACGCCATCATAACTTAACTTCACTGTAGCAGACCAGAAAGAAACAAAACTGAATTCGGGGGGGAAAGAGGGAGCACAGCTTAGCTTAGCAATAAGTGTGAAACCAAACTGACAAAGTCTTAGCACAGTATAGCATAGCTTAGCTTAGCATTCTGTGTGTATCGGCCTTAATGTTTGTTTTAGTTCCTTAGCACCGCATCTTAATATCCGTTCATACTATACGCATATGTACTAATTACGCTAGTGTGCTAGAGATGGGAAATGTTAAATTTAGAGAAAGTGTATTTACATTTGGATGGAGAAAGAGTGTAAAACTATTAAGGGAAAAAAAAACACCTCTGAAAACCCATATGGGATTCAAACCCTGATCTACCCGTTATCGGCTGTAAAATTTACTGCGACTGTGACGCCTTAGACCAGGGGGGTGGGTGTGGAGGAATCCTTTTTTCACTGAGTTAGGTGCAAACAAAACAAAATATCACAATTCATTTATTAAAATCTATTTTTTAACATTTAAATATCAGCTATGTACTGTTGCTTGCTGTATACCATTTGTGTTATTTTCTGACTCATAATTGGAGAATTAATATATTTGTCTGAATATGTATCCATGTAACATCAAATCACAAATATCATGATTCTCACCCAGGTGTGAGTTTTATTTGTTATATAATCACGATTTGCCTGTTAACGTGAATATAAAACAACCAACAAAAAACAAATTTTCTCTTGGGATTTTAGATTTAATTTTATTCTTTAATTTCTCTTTTGATTGCATTTGAAATGGCGATCAACTAAGACTGAAATAAATGTATTCTACATTCATGGTTTGTTGATATTTACAAACTCCTCGTTGCCATGGAGACTTACAAAGAAGATTTACACATTAAAAGTTAATATTTCTAAAAAAAAAATTATGACAAATTTAAAACGCAAATGTAACCACACTAACAGTCTGCTTTGATCGCTGATGAGATAACGTAATGGTATGTAGCTTACTTTGTATTCTTAAAGATAAGGAGTATCACAGAAGAAATTCCATCTCGATCCGATGAGTACTTTTTGAGTTTATTAGAAACAGACAAACATACGAAATCGAACGTGTGTACGGATTTAAACTTGGAATAAATAATCGTTTCAGTAAAATAAATAAAATTAAAAACATTATTGATTTCACATTTTGCATCAATAAAATGTCATAAATAAAACTCTAGTTTGAAGTTTTAAGGCATTTACTTGGACAAATTAATTTAAAGCAAGATTTTAACTACACATATACATACTCCAAAAATAGGGTAAAGATATACAGAACTTACCCTCTAAGCTTGAAACTAAAATCTTGTTCATATTATTCCTAGTAAACCTCCTCGGTGGCGTAGTTAGCTAACGCGCTAGTCGTGTTGAGCTAGACTGCTAAGGACGGGGAGATCGAGGTTAAAATCTCGGTCGGGTGAACTTGCGGTGGTTTTTCCTAAATGGTTTTCCACTCTCCCTCCACGCAAATGCGGGTTCACTTCCTCTAAATTCAACCTTCTCAATTCCTAACCCATTAGCGTAATTTGTACTTAAGCGTATAAACTGAACGGGTGCTATAATTTTTTTATTTTTTTAGTCCTATTTGTTGTATTAAATAAATGGTCTGGATCAATTTACAACCTTTCTCACTCTTTTAACTTAAAATGGAGCCATTTGCTGTTAACTCGAAAACGGAGAGGGAAGTACCTTCAATGTCTTCACGTAGGAAAAGTGTAATATCCTTAACTTAGTGTTATTAATTTAAACTTACATTGTATCCACTATTATGATCTTTGCAGGTTGGAGTCATGTGAAGTGACTTTAGTTCGAGTATTTATCAGCACAAGAAGCACGGATACACGTAGTCCATACTGACTGGAGCTAGCCCGGTGTTCAGAAGTTTTAACATCTCTTGGGGACCACGTGACCTTCATTCCAATTGCTCGGTGGACTGAAGAAGGACTTTAGCCCTAAGATGGCGACAGGCTGAGAATGTCAATCTATTGATGGCCGCTCATGAGAAATGTTTCTGTGGATTCACTCTCAGTTGAGAGATGAGCACGGAAAGCGGAGGGATGCGCGGGAGTCTTAACATGGATCTTAGAGAGTGAACGAGTAGCTCAGGATCAAACAGACTTAGAGACACTCTCAGACTCTCGACGATCATACTCACCTTAATCCTGAATCGATACCAGTTCATCCATTTACTGTATAACCTATTATTGACAACAAACCAGTAAAACCGCAAGTACAACCAGTTCCACTATCCCATGGTAGCTGCCTACCCTCCAACTCCCAAGACAGACTGACATTACAAGTAAGAAGAGAGGTAAGGGAATAGTCGCTGAAATACCATTTACAAAAATATGAAAAGAGAAAAGGAGAAAGAATCATAAATCAATGATGACAATCAATAAATAAAAAAAAAAAAATTTGAAACAAAACCCAACCTATCCCTTGTGTATAGAACCAAAGTGAATGCACTAACAGACGGAATCCATCTACAAATCCATGTCTGCCTAAAATCAATCCTAAGATGAGTGAAACTAAATATACATTTTTATAAAAACATAATGAGAAAAAAAAGAACATCGCATTTCACCAAAGAGCACATATGAAATAAAATACACTGTACCAGAAACCTATTATTTGTTCTGTGTACTTTTAACTCCTCATTATCAAAAGCTAAATTTAAAAATATATTTTTGCGTATAGCTCAAAAAAATTTGTTTTTATAAAATATTATTGCAACTATAAGTTTTATAACCTCAACAATCTTAGAACTTAACAATAGTACGTTATCTCGCATTTCAAATAGTTGTGGAGATAATATGATTAAAATTGGAGATACCCGCTGATAAAAAAAGTATCCTCTAAAGTCTAAGCCATTTCCTGGAAAAAAGAAATGCACCATTTAGTATGTGAAGTTAAACAGTGCTTACTTAACGAATTTTAATCAAAATCGTTGAAGGGGATTTTAATTAAATTAATTGTTTCTTTTTTGCACTTAAATAGATTACTTTAAATTTTAGGATTGAATATATAATTCCAAAAATCTCTTAGGTATCATTATGATAACCCTGGATACTAATTTTGTCCCGGCAGGTAAAATGGTTTGGGTTCTAGCTAAGATACAGATAAACGAACATACAGTATTGCGAAAACATCTTTTAAGAGTTCACGGAATCATTAAATGATGACATCTAACAAAAACAAAAATTTGAATGTTTTTGTAGATCTCTCATAGAGGTCAAGTTAAAGTAAAAAAAGGAAGATACCAAATGAAAGAGCAAAAAATAAAAAAAACAAGTATTTCCAAATATACATATATTAATATATATTTGTTTATATAAAGAAATATATATAAACACATATATTTACATACATAAATAAACGTGTATATATAATATATTTATAATCTATTCTGTAGGAATATAATATGTAATATAAATATGTGTATAATATCGAAGCAGGCTCAGTAATAACAGTAACGTTACGTCTTAGCTATGAAACTCTTCATCCACAGTTTGTTTAGTTACATTGGTTACAGCTCTTTTCCACGTCTCTTGTTTAGTTTTTTTATAAATTAATTTCGTCCTGTTTTCCCTTGCTACATCGTTTATCCAACATCCCTCCTGACACGGACAGAAGGCAAGAACTCTACCTCGACCATGCGAGAAACCCAAGATATAGGCTCAAACTGAAATAGTCCCTCCAACCCTTTCCAACGTTTAACCTCAAACAAAACCTCAGCCGTGACCGCAACACGTCATAATACTGTAGTGCATGTGTGCGTACGATACATCAACGCTACAAACACACAAATCTTTCTCATTAGCCCCTTGGTACATTCACAAACACACGTCTAAACGTTACCCTCAATGCCTCCTGGCTTACTTCGACCTATGAAAACTTTTCCTTACATATTTTTTTTTAATGTTTGTGTAATTAAAAAATAAACTTCATTATCTCTATTTGACCACACATCTAAATTAAAGGTGGGTTTTTTTTTTCGTAACTTAAGTAAATAGTTTTTCAACAGTGAAAATGAGAAACTGTTAAGAGGGTTGGGGAAAAGGTTTCTTTGAAGGTCTAGTTATATTCAACGTCAAGGTATTTCAAGATACAATGGCCTGGAAGTGACATGTTATAAAACTCATTTACTGCGGCTATTTTCCCTTCCATACACCCCTCCCAACTCACACAACTACCCCTTTTAAACCGGACTGAAGAGAATAAACAGTTAATGAGTACCGCGGGTCCAGCCAGTAGTCTTATCGCAGACAAACGCGCCATTGTGACGTGTCAATTGGTACAGCCTCCCGGGACTATCAATCCTTTTATAGGGAAGGACATTAACGTACCTTGTCTAATCTTAAATCGAGGGTCGTATTTCTCCCCCCCCCCTCCCTCCCACAACCCTCACGAAGATTTACCAGCCTTCTCTTGTCCTCAGTGTGTGCGACTGCTTTATCTACCTCCCTTTTACACGAACTTGTGTGAAAGCTAGGGGGAATTCAATTAGGTAGAGTACCGCCAAGTGAACCACTTTACCTGCAAGTACCACTAAGTGCACTTGTGATTCACAGAGCAAACTAGGACGAGTAGTTTGTTTGAATGATGAAGCCTTCTATATCACTATTCTAAATTTAGTTTAGTGGTTCATCAAGGCAAGAGTCAAATAGTCCCGTAAACTTTCACAAAATCATAAATTTTTTTGGTAGTTTTATTAAAATTGTTACAATCGTAGAGTATTAGAATTTATAAACTACTATGTTAAATATGGTTTGCGAAAAACTATTATTCCATACTAAATAGACAAGAGTATAAAATGTCATACATATATTTGTTTAATTATTGGAAAAAGACCAATACTCTAAGCAAGTTTTAATCAATCTTTGGTACTTTTATAAATATATTTTTTCACTTTCATGGCTTTGTGGAGTATACTATTTTTTTTTTAATTTGTACCGAGAGTTATACTTTACAAGATAGCGGTACTTGTTACATTTTTTTTTCGCGAAGAGCAAGCTGTGGCCACGAAAAGAGTACGTAGATAGCGAAAGCTTAGGAAACACCAATCTAAACCAATAAATGGTACTTATTATCAATATTATCTAACGAAAATTGTTTAGTGAGATTTTTTATTACTTTTCTACAAACTTTTCATTCAATAAAATAATTCATAATATGTTGTCAGTTTTTATTTATAATTTGAAATAAAGATCTATCAATGATGGTAGTAATATTATTATCAATATAACATAACCTATTATCTTTACCAACACAAATACATCCAACTAAAACAAATGGAATATCTTTTAAAACAATAATTGATAAACTGGATAATTTTAACGTTTGAATCGCCATCATTTAAAATGAAAAATGAGTTGCCATATTATTTATGTTCACTTGACAGAATTAGTACCTTGATAGAGAAAGGCACTACATTAGGCAATTAAAAGAACTATATTATTTGGAGGAAGAAAATACAAATGAAATGATTGTATTTAACTAGAAAGAAAATTAAAGTCGATTAAGTTGGCATCGCTGTAAAGTTATATTCTCGTTTACAGCGAATCCCAAAGTTCATATTATTATACCATGAAAATGACAGAGAAATAAATATATTTGCTGTTAGATTTATATGGGAACTAACCAAAGAATCGTATTGCTAGGTAATTTCATCCTTGGAATCACAACTAAATGGTTAATTAAAATAAACAATGTTATCGGCATGGCTCACGCTTCATTTGATTCTACATTCACGGTGTTAAGCGTGCGATTGAAAGGAATCACTTGTCAAACATGAGCCGGATCTAAGGGGGGAGGGGGGGGACAGAAAATAAATATGGAATTTCAGCAAATTAAAACTTATTAAAACCTACTTGTGGATCATTATGGGACAGGAATGTCTCTCAAACCAAAGTGTAATAATTAACATTGAGCACAAAGTGGCTATTTTATATCATATTTTTTTATGCTGAAGCCATGCCTTCATTTAAAAAATTATTTTGTTTTTATTTTTCCAATTCAAAATGAAACCTATGCCAAACAAACATCAATGGTAGCCCAAATACAAAAACACACAATTTTTTAATGCAAAATTCATAAAGTTTAGTGAAAATCCACCTGGCCAAAAGGGGGGAGGGCATTTTAAGATTATGCCCACCAAAGAATTTTTTTGTTATAGCTCTGCCATAAGGACGTACCGTACTGATGGATTCCCATGTTGGGATATTAGGAGCTCAATTTCATCATTTCCTATTACGTTTAGATGCTTAGCTCGATAGGTAGTGTGTCTGCCTACTAACCTAGGAGTCCTGGGTTAGATTGCTACCATGGATACAAAATTTATATTTCGCTAAATTTGAGTTTAAATTTTCACGGTGCTGAATTGACAGCTGAGACATTAGAGTTTGTATTTGTTCTAGAGTTAGGCTAATGTTAGAATCATATACTGATATTATAAGTTGATTATAAAAGTACACATCAAATATCGCTATTTTTATTTTTTAGTAACTTGATACTTGTCTAGAATCTCCATATTTAAGCTTATATATATTACAATATTTGTGCAGTGATAAATAAGGTATTATCCAGAGGAAATGTATCAACATTTGTATGGCGTAAAAAAAGAAAAATAATTTTAAAAATGTTCACATTACAATTAATCAGTATCTGAACAAAGTACATCCCGTTTCGTGAAAACTAGAGAAGACATTTTGAATTTTATTCCACGTGGCCATTGACGCATGTATTACATAAAGTGAAGCTATTTGAACAAACACATAAATTAAAACCAATCCTGGTACAAATCAAATGAATGAAGTTTCCCCAGTTTGCAAGTAGATGGCACTCACACCCTTGACTATAGCGCTGGTATTAGCAGGGGCTGCTCTATCACTAGAGGAGAGAGGGAAATTAGTCAATAGTGTCAACCAAAGTATCCCGACAGTCCAGGGAACGTCATAACACGAGTTTTATTAATTATAAATAATTAAATTAAGAGGTAACCGTTTACTAACTTCTCACTATAGCCTATAGAATTAATCTGGTCGCTAAAAACAAGAAACATAAATGCATAGAAATAAAATTAAAACCGGTCGATATTTGTTATAATTTACACTCAATAATACTCACGAACAGTCTATTCGATTATAAGTTCTAAATAAAAGACATGTTATTAGCCTTTCGTACAAATGTAGGGGAATGTATAGAATATTGATTGAACTATTAACTTTTTTATTGCAACTTCATACATTTCTTTCAGAGTTTGTACATCTGGTAGTCTAGTGGATTTATAGTAGGGGCAACTTTTGCACAAAACTAGCTTTTTTATATTTGTAAAAGATTTAAATGTTTTAACTCAGCAGCACTAATATTATTTGTCAGTGTAACTTTGTTAGAAACTTTCTTTCATATTACCGCGACTGCACTAAACATGCTAAAAGGCGTAATGAAACTCAGTGAAAGTCTATCAACAAAGATATCTAGCAGCGTAATGTTATCTGCTGTAAACGTTCATAAATCCAACATTGTTAAAATAGTGGTTTGCTATTTTCAAATCTAGCACACACACACAAACTAGAGAGACATGTACCCATATCTGTGGTTCCTCAACAATTACACTACACCCAATATCACCTCTGAGTGAACAGTGGGTCTTAAGGGGAAACGCTTTATTTTCACACACACATTCTCTCTCTCAGTTAACTGTTGCCAAATCTCCTCGCTTTCAGCTATGTCGGAAGACAGTGTGCTGGGTGTAAGAAGGAGATACTGGCAACACCGACGAACCAGCGTTACGAAACTTTTCTTAAATTTAAAGGAAAATTGACCAAACGAAAACAAGAGAATGACAACGCTGTTTACCAAAAGTAGCCATTAATTGACCTCAGAGATTATATTCAGTGTATGCATCCTCCTTGATTATTTTTAACCATTTTTGACTTCAACACCCGCAACACATTATTTCTATAAATTAAAATGTAATATATCAGATTTTTTTCCAAACAAGTGGATAAATTATTAACTCTATGTTGTTCGAAATTGATGTCACTTATAATTTTGGACCTTTCTGGGTCAGGAATAAGACGATGAAATATAAATAAGATTGACCCTCGAGGTTTTCTCTGTGTATCAAGATTTGGTTGAAATACATCACTTAGATAATGATAATAATAATTAAATGGTGTCCCAATAATTACGTGAGACATTCAAAAACATAAGAATGTTCTCTCTCTAACACAGATAAGCGTCTACACCTTTAAAATACTTTTGTTTAGCACCAATTCTTACTATCCGTTCGGGTTATAGGCCTAGTTACTATTCACACTATTGTGTTACGGAGGAAAAAAGTTGAATTTATAAGAAGTATACAAGCAGTTGATTACACTATTGTATTATGGATGAGAAAGGTTAAATTTATAAGTAGTATACACGCAGTTAATTGTAGGGACAGTGGAACAACATTTAGGAAAACTCATTATACTTACCATGTACGTAAATGGTAGACCACTAAATATGATAAGGTTTATTAATTTGAGGCTATTCTTAATCAATCAACAGCGGAGTCAAAGGCACTCACTCTTTCCTTTATTCCAAGTCAAGACGAACGAATATTTTAGAAACTGCGAATTTAATAAACAGTTTTCTTTATGTTTGGTTTGAACTATTTGTTCAAGTACCAGTGATATTACTGGGACAATACTTTTTTGGCTGCCCATAGTTTGGGTGTCATTGTATTATATAATTAAAGAACTTTACATATTTGAAGTTTCAAAACGTTGTATGAAAAGGTATAAGTTCATATTCAACAACGTTTAGCGCAAAATGTAGCCGTTCTAGAATTAAGTTCAAAGGAGAGAAGCCACAGATTTAATTTTTCTTAAACAAATAGAGATAAGTTTTTAATAGACAACAGAGATAATATAAACAAAAATTGTTTTAGTGGTTTTGATTCCTTAGAACTTTCACTCTCACAATAGCATATTTCCTTTAAAGCCTTAAGGTACACGAAGTCCTTACAAGCTAACACAAAGTCTCGCAGTTTGACGAACTAAAATCGCATTTTTAAAGGTGAACCTAATAATTTATTATCAAGACAATTAAAATTAAAATTAGTACTGCTTTTGTATTGTTTTCAAAATAAATACTACAGTTTTTTATAATAAACAAAACAAGAAAACTTTACTAACATTCATTTGTATAAGTTCTGAGAATCATAATCAGCAAATTTCTTATATGAACTAACAAAACCACGTATTAATTAACATTGAGGTAATAAGTCAGCACTTGTTTTAATAGATAATAATATAGAGACTACTCATACTTTTTGGAAAAATAATTGAAAGCATAGGCGGTTGAAATTGAACCTAGGTTTGCTGATCTCTCTTCTAGTTTTACCGCTAACACTGTTCATACATTGTATAGCAGCTCATGGTTTTTTTTCCTAAGGTGTGCATTAATTTTAATTAATACATTTTAACTGACTAATTAATTATTATCTAAGTTTTATTGAAGAGATCTGGTCAGCGTAAATAAATATTGCAAAACGACTTTCCAAGTATTTACACTGAAATTACAACAAAGTCCTATTTTAAGGTCTCAGCCTCAAATATTTATGTTGGTCTAAATATTCTATTAATAATATAGTTCACACAAAATAATCAGTAAATTTGTTTATCTCCGTATCCATCAGCACGACCAAGTACTTAAAAAAAACCTGCATTGTTCTAAATGCGACCTGTGGCACAGATGTGCTACGCATTTCATCTACATACTCGGTTCCATTGACACAAAGCGTCTTCATGTACTGAACAATAAATTCAACAGTTAAAACTTAAAAGTGGATTAGAGGCTCATTTTATTAAATGCTGGAAATTAATTTGTGAATAGTAAAATCGTATTAAATCTTATAATTGTCAGCATAATGTCTGACCCAGATTCTTTCGTGAAACAGTAATTGAAATTAATGTTTTGTTAAATTATGAAATGTTGTAAAACACTTTAGGTAGTCTTGAGTTACTAGAAACGTGACCAAAAAAAACTCAAAAGATTTTTTTTAGCTAATTAAATTTATAAAGCTACTATTGAAAATCATATTTATGAAATAAAATCAACTTAGAATCTAAGTTAAAAACCATATATTGTTCAAACCCTGCTCCTGTGTCTTGATTCATGTTAAATGTATTCTATGTCTACCCATAAAAAGTAGCAATCTTAGATTTCTCAGTTCGACTATGATGTAGCTTAAAATATAGGGCCACGGTATTACTATCAGTCAAGGTATGATTGCCACCCTGCAGCAGGAACGCTGTGTGAGTACTTTAAAATAATGTTTGTTATTAAACATGAAATGGGGGAGTAAACCACTGTTTTAGAATGAACTTTAAAATATATATATATATTTATTTATTTATTTAGCTATGCATATAAAAGTGTATTATTTTTTGTTAAATGACATTTTGTATTATTTAATGTTTGCCAAAACTGTCATTTTTGTTGAGGTTTCTGACAAAATAAATAAACACCAACAATAAATATTTTAATATAGGATACGTATTTATTATCTTGTAGTTTGTAGCAAACAAATATTTAATGTGTCGTAAAAATAAAATTGCTAGTGAAAATTTCACCAAATGCCAAATATTTATTTTGTTCTAATATAGTATGTGTGTATTAAGGTGTTTTTTTTCAATCCTGTGATAGTTATAAAAACATATTTTATCGCTAAAACAAGCTGTGAGTGTGTGTAGCCGCTAAAATATTAGTTAAGGCCGGAGACTTAGAGAACTTCATAGAACTTTATGTTTCCATAATTCCCTAGAAATTATATACACCCACTAAGTGTTAAGAAGTATTGTGCGTATAACCCGAACGGGTAGTAAGACGCGGTGCTAATAATAATAATAATAATAATAATAATAATAATAATAATAATAATAATAATAATAAGTATATATTCTATCAAAACAGAGTGTATAATACTTATAATTGCTAGGAACATCTGTAACTAATCCTTAACAACCAACTTATCATATGTTAAAATACTCATATGACGCACAAGTATCCCTAACCGGTTTCTCTAAAACAGTTGCTCAGGCTTGACCCCATATTTCTAGCGATGAAGTGGTGTTATTCCTGGGCTAGGGCATTTTATACGGTAATGAGGCGAATTTGTAATGGGCCAGTGTTGGCAAGAAGGGCTGGAATCACGTCCGGTTTAACACGGCACGGGTTATGAAATCGTGGAGGATGGATAAGGGAGGGGGGGGGGGTCAAGGAGGGTAAAGAACCGACCTTGGATGCCAGAATTACCAACCTGGCCAACGCTCTTTCATCACGTCAAGGGAACACGATTGATTAATTTTTAACTAAGGATAAAATAGATTTACAGTTAATCAACACACGCCATAAATATGTATATAGCTTTCCCTGCTCATGTTTGAATAAACCGCCAAACCGCTAAGCTTAATTAAGTAAACTAAAATATGCAAAAGAAAAATAATAAAAAAAAAGTTGCGTACGTTTAATATAGAATAGAGTTCACATCGTTGAGCCCTCGTAATAAATGTCACGTTCATCTTATCTGATTTGTCAGTGATGGCGTGGTCGAATTTCTACTCCAGTATGGATATAGTGAGGCTGTTTTTAAAAATGATTTTTTACTTTACCTCCAAGCAAATACAGGTATATTCCTTTTAAAAATACATTTTCCCGTTCCCTTGATGTAAATAACCTATGCGTATACCCGAAACTGGTATTAGTCCTACACGATGGACATACAACTTAATGAAACACACTATGCTTTTATTTAATCTTTTTATATTCAGCTTAAGATTGCATACTCTTAATATAAAATATTGATTTACCAGGGGTGCTTATTAGAATCTCAGCCGTTTTCACCGAGAATGGTTTTCCACATGGAATTAACCATTGTGGTTTTCCTATCCCCTCTCCAAGCAAAGAGCGTGCATTTTCCATAAGCTAACCGACTGATCCCTACCACTTATAATAAGTTATTAGCAGCCTGTTTGAAATAATAGCAATAAATAAATCGACGACATAATCGTACACTATTTTTCATATAGTATGTTATAGATTTCTTATTTTGTCTATGGCATTAAGAGCTTGAGAGTTCATTGCTGCACTTACAAAATACGTCACCTATCTCTATCTTGAGCTACAGTAGCTCCATGGCTTCTTTGGTGCTGACTGACAGTTCACAGCTGACTTCTGACAATCAACATTTAGGTACATACCTAAATTTTGACTGTCAGAAGTGACAGCTGCTAAACACATGTTTTTTGCAGATCATATGATTCGGCGTAGGGATACATAATTTGGTCCGGTAGCTTTTCAAAGCCGTCAGCTGTAAGCTGTCAGTCAGCACCAAAGAAGCCATGGTGCTACTGTAGTTCTACTCAGTCTGCATCATTACACCCATTCCTTAACTCAGGCTGATTCCATACAGTTCATCTCAATACACCTTATCTCTTTTAGGTCCATTCTGATGCTATCCTCCCATCTACCTTTAGGTTTTCTCAATGGTCTCTTACCATTGAGTTTGCCAGTGGACAAGGATCTAAAAACTCCCAATCACACTGCATGCCCTTCCCGACGTAATCCACTATACTTGATTATCCTAACAATGTCTTATAAAAAGTACAGAGTATGTAGATCCTCATTTTGTAACCTCCTCCACTCCCCAGTAGCCTCATATCTTTATGGACCAAATATCTTACTAGGCACCTTGTTTCCAAACGCCCTTAGTTTGTTTTTCGTCATGTGAGGTAATATACAACGTTCCACACCCATAAAGAACAGCGAGTAAAATTATTATTTTGTATTTGCTGAGTTTTACATTCCTTGACAGCCGGCAGGATGTCAACAACTTATTGACCGAGTAGTAGCATGCATTTCCCGACTTTATTCCTGCTCTAATTTCCACTCTAATATCATTATTGCTAGTTAAAATCGTTCCTAAATATTATATAAACTCATTAACTATGTCAAATGATACGTTGTTCCCAGCAATCTCAAAATTATCATCATGTGGTCATATATTTGGCATTTTCAGCGTTCACTTTTAATCCTATTTCCTTAGTAGCCCCTAACAAAATTTTTATACTTTTTTCTACTTCCTCTTTATATGAATTATAAAGTAATAATAATAATAATATTTAGCACCGGTCTTACTACCCGTTCGGGTTATACGCTTAAGTACTAATTACACTAATGGATTAGGAAATGGGAGGGTTAATTTAAGAGGAAGTGAACCCACATTTGCGTGGAGGAAGAGTGGAAAACCATTTAGGAAAAACCACCCCAGTTCACCCGACCGAGATTCGAACCTCGATCTCCCCGTCCTCGGTGGTCGAGCTCAACACGACTAGCGCGTTTGCCAACTACGCCACGAGGCGGGTATTATAAAGTAATAGGGCTTTATATCTTAGGTGGGATCTAAGTATGTTACCTGTTTATTTACCATGCACCTTCCTAACCGACCGGGGTGTAGGTATTTTAGTTGCTGTGATGATGCAGAGGTGATGAAATGGGGAGGAAATGTGTCTGAATTCGTGTATGGGGAAAGTGGGAAACCTATAAGGAAAATCCACCGACAATGCACCTATCCCGGGCCTTACTATACTATATGAACTTGATATGTAATCTGCGTGTCCACCAATGTGGGTTTAATTACATATAAAGATTTAATTAACCGACTGGTGCATGCTCTGCAGCCTAACCTTCTAATCGTTTGCTATTCCCAAAATAGCTTTTGCGTGCGATCGTTCTTTATTTTTCTCAATATATTTATCTGTTGACAGTGTAAGCCCTCGTCTCCTGACAATATCTTCCAAATTGGACGGCAGCAAACTCCCAATACAATTCTATCGAACACCAGTTGTAACATAGTGGCCCTCTTTTGTTTTCTGGATTGTATCTACTTTGATTACGTGCTTTCAAGCCTTACGACAAAGCGAAAACAACGATTCTTTTAAGGTTCTTTTTTTTGTGTTTTGTTTTGTTTAAAGGAGAAAAGGAGGAAGGGCATGAGAATGGTAGCAACAGCAGTGGACGAGATAAAATGGCAACCATTCCAGAGTGTAGTTCTCGGGGGTTTGGAGGAGGGAAGGAAGAAAATAGAAAAAAACAAAACAAAAAAAAATAACAACAGAAAACAAAAGGCTAACGATCGCAGGAGAAACATTTAAACTCAAGGGAGAAACGCGCTCTTTGAAAAGACTGCCCATTGGCTGGACAAATAGGTTTCCTGAAACTGTCACTAGAGGGGGTTGGTGGAGTGGCAGCGGCAATTTGAGAATAAGTACAATCCGATACAGAGAAAGAGAGAGAGGGGGGAAGTTGTATTGGGGGTCAAGAAATCCTACTCTACGAACTTTTTATTTGTCTATGAAGTGAATTGCAAGTACATGGTTCATTGGAAATACATCGATAATTTTAAGCTACAAATAAAATATCTATAATAGTTATTGTTTTGTGTTGAAATTGTTTTTGATTATATCCCTCATGCAGGCTCGTGTTGTTTTGGAGTTCAATACCCCACCTCCCCGCTTCCAATCAAATATATTATCAATAATGGATGCCTGTGTTAATCCTCAATACGTGGGCGAATAGCTTATTAGAGTCTTTTAGAACCCATAGCAGGCATAGCACCCACAGCCCAAAGTGTATTTGAGATATGTACAGTAGATTTCTTCAAAAAGGCTTTCAATATTAAAAAAAAAAAATCCAAAGTATTTATTCCTTGTTGGGTGACTTCCCCAAAAGCCACAAATTATAGAATCTCCCTCATCCCCTTTCAAAATAAATGTATGTTTACAGACTTATCCTCGGCCAAGCTATATGAACCAATAATATATAATTTACAAAATTATTATGTATTTATTTATTTAGCACCACGTCTTACTACCCGTTAGGGTTATACGCTCAAGTACTAGTTACGCTAATGGATTAGGAAAGTTTAATTTAGAGGAAGTGAACCCGCATTCGCATGGAGGGATAGTGGAAAACTATTTAGGAAAAACAACCTCCAGTTCACCCGACCGAGATTCGATCCTCGAATTAGCTCAACACGAAACCAGCTCGTTAGCTAACTGCGCTATCGAGGCGGGTAAATTTACAACATTGATAGGCTTATAGAGAATTAGTCATTATATTAATATTCAATTATTTATTATAAAACAATGTTATTTAAGAAGTTTTGGTTATATACTAAATGTAACACGCTAAGCACCCTCGAGTTTTAGACGGAGTTACTGTGGATTCACAAGTTCGCCGAAAAACTAGCGTAGAACAGAACCGTGGTCACGTGACTAACTCCAAGCCAATCACAAGAATTCCAAATTTATCGGCGCGAGCTGTTCCACTAAAGTTCAGCTCATCTCTACTTTGTCTGCTCTGCCTTAGATGTTCGGCACAGGAGAACCAATCAATATCAGAGCCAACCATCTCAAATCAGTGCGCATGCGCATTTGACAACGCATGCGCTGTACAGTCAGAAACTAGCAGACAGCTTCGTTGGCCGTTGTGAGGAGATTTGAAATAACCCGTTAGTGTAAAACGTGTTTATCGATGTATTGGATTGTGCCACGACACAGCGTTATAATTTGAAAACATTCACCGAGAGAATGATTTAGAATAATGGTTTATCCACTAGAAAATATAATATGTAGATAATTAGCTGTTTTAAGTAGCATTGCAACCCATCATGGGTCAACATGCAAAGTGTGAATTGGTGCACCACTGAAGCAGATTCTGTTCTCTATTTTCAGCGAACGTGTAAATCAAGCTTCAAGAATAGTATACAGCTTGCACCAATTCAAAGAATAATGGTTCCAATGATTCAGTTTGAACTGGCCTCCTCTAATATCAAAAGAGCGGTTGATTCGTTGACACTGATCATAAGACGGGAACCCGCTTGGTAGTCACATGGTCTAACTAAGCCTCTAAGATGTCACTATTGCACTAGACTGGATACTGTTGACAGGGATATCATGGTTCGAATACGTGTCGGGTGCCTTTAGGGTGTTTTTTAATACATTTCTCCCCATTATCCCTCCACTCACACATGAGTAAATTTAATCCAAATAATACCTTCCTAGGCCCTTAATATCCGGATAATCCAAAAAGACGGCAAGACGGGGTGCCAAAGAATAGTTATTTATTATTATCTTTCATTGCATCTCACTGGCCAATTAGGTTAGACATATAGAAATTAATTGAGCTTAGAGGCTATGTACCCACATTTGCGCGGAGGGAGAGATAAAAACAATTTATTAAAAACTCAACAAAGATATGAGTCTCCATCTTCCTATATTTTGCAATCCATGCTATTTTGAGGATGTCTTAAACCAAGCTACTACAATAGTCGGTAATCAATTATTTAATTTAAATAATGAAAACAAGTCAAAAAATAAACTCACATTTAATTTTTATTAAATTGATGTTTTAATAAAAAAAAATGTCGAGAGGACTAAAGGGAAAAGCGGGAGCTTAAAGTGTTTTTTTTTTGTTTCGCGTATAATTACCCTGTAGTACTATACGCATGTAATTACACTAATAGAGTAGGATTGAAGAAGGTATACCTGTGGAGAAAGTGTAACAACATTTGCATGAAGTGAGAAGAGAAAGTCTGTTAAGAAAAGCCACCTGGTTGGGATTCTAACCTCGACCTTTCCGTCACAGGAAAACAAGACAAAGAAAAGAGAACAAAAAAACAAAAAAAGATAAGCATACCTTCTGGTACGGAGGAGGGGTGGACAGAGAAACTGCGAGAGAGAGGAGAGCGGGGTTGTCCGTCAACTAGCACATCTCCGGTTTGAATCTAGGTCAGTACTTGCTCTTGTCTTCCCGTTGTGGTGAGATATGAGCGTTTCTCTCAATTACCAATACTGTTAGAATTCGGAACAGTTTTATTTACATGTTTGTCCGTGAAAAATATCGTTTGATGCTATAATACATCAAAGGGACGGCTTATGTTGGTTTTTTTTTACTGTCAAACCGTTCCGAATCGAGGTAAATGAACATTAAATTATTTTAGTATGATCATTCGTTTATCATTTTGAATGGGCCTAACCTTATCCTCCTTTCCAATGGTCCACGTCTCTGCCATCTTTTTTTGTTTACCTTTTCTGACGTTGGAAATCAAAAATTGAACTATAGCTTCAAATGGCCGAATGGTGAAGGATCAAATTAGAAAATGTTGTGTGGATTGTTATCGGGAAAATAATATCGTTCTTTATGTAGAAGTCAAACTTTAAAGTGATCATTTACAATATGTAGAGATTTTTAAAGTGTATAGAGAACTTATTAAATAAAATATTTAAAATTTAGACTAAACATTGAAATGTGTCCAATGTGAAACTTCTAATTAGAAGTGAATAGTCACTATCACTATCTACGTCCTCCACACTCATTATTTTCCACCTATATTTCCGCTTGTTACCGATATTTCAACTTCGGTCATAGTTGAAAATCATGCACACGTTCCATTTATACTTTTTCCATCCAAAGCCTCATAGCCGCTTTTTACTCCATTCCCTTTAGAGCCAGTGAATTTAGAGTTGGTAAGAGCATATTGTCATTCAAAAATATGTGGTTTATTGTATATGGTAAAGCTCAGCTATGAACCTGTTATGAATTCACTAGTAATTACATTTTCTTGTTGAATGTATTAAACGTAACAGGAACTAATACTATTATAATATTATAGTTAAAATATTAAATTAATTATATTCTTTTTCTCTGTTATCTAGGGAAAAATCTTTAATGTTTATGTCTTCCAAAGTATCCAATTGATGACTGACTTGTTCAAGGTCATTAAGAACTAAAATATTCACTGGCACAATTACAAAAGTACGTCAACGATTGATGACTTTTATACCTTTTTACATACTTAGATACTCTATGGCACTACGAACTTGAAAGTACAGTGTCGCAATTAAAAATGTACGCCACCTAACACGATCTTGAGCTAGTTTTATTTAGTCCAAATTATTGCACCCCATCTACCTCAGGTCCATTCTTATGTTATCCTCCAATCAGCGTTTAGGTCTCACCAATGGTCCCTTCCCACTGTGTTTGATAGTCAGTTTAGGTCTCATCAATGGTCTCTTACCATTGTGTTTGATAATCAGTTTAGGTCTCATCAATGGTCTCTTCCCATTGTGTTTGATAGTCAGTTTAGGTCTCATCAATGGTCCCTTCCCACTGTGTTTGATAGTCAGTTTAGGTCTCATCAATGGTCTCTTACCATTGTGTTTGATAGTCAGTTTAGGTCTCATCAATGGTCTCTTACCATTGTGTTTGATAATCAGTTTAGGTCTCATCAATGGTCTCTTCCCATTGTGTTTGATAGTCAGTTTAGGTCTCACCAATGGTCTCTTACCATTGTGTTTGATAGTCAGTTTAGGTCTCACCAATGGTCTCTTACCATTGTGTTTGATAGTCAGTTTAGGTCTCACCAATGGTCTCTTACCATTGTGTTTGATAGTCAGTTTAGGTCTCATCAATGGTCTCTTCCCATTGTGTTTGATAGTCAGTTTAGGTCTCACCAATGGTTTCTTCCCATTGTGTTTGATAGTCAGTTTAGGTCTCACCAATGGTCTCTTACCATTGTGTTTGATAGTCAGTTTAGGTCTCATCAATGGTCTCTTACCATTGTGTTTGATAGTCAGTTTAGGTCTCATCAATGGTCTCTTCCCATTGTGTTTGATAGTCAGTTTAGGTCTCACCAATGGTCTCTTCCCATTGTGTTTGATAGTCAGTTTAGGTCTCACCAATGGTCTCCTCCCATTGTGTTTGATAGTCAGTTTAGGTCTCATCAATGGTCTCCTCCCATTGTGTTTGATAGTTAGTTTAGGTCTCACCAATGGTCTCTTCCCGTTGTGTTTGCTAGTCAGTTTAGGTCTCACCAATGGTCTCTTCCCATTGTGTTTGATAGTCAGTTTAGGTCTCACCAATGGTCTCCTCCCATTGTGTTTGATAATCAGTTTAGGTCTCATCAATGGTCTCTTACCATTGTGTTTGATAGTCAGTTTAGGTCTCACCAATGGTCTCTTACCATTGTGTTTGATAGTCAGTTTAGGTCTCACCAATGGTCTCTTCCCATTGTGTTTGATAGTCAGTTTAGGTCTCACCAATGGTCTCTTCCCGTTGTGTTTGCTAGTCAGTTTAGGTCTCACCAATGGTCTCTTCCCATTGTGTTTGATAGTCAGTTTAGGTCTCACCAATGGTCTCTTCCCATTGTGTTTGATAGTCAGTACCCTGAACAAGGTTAAGTTATAGTTTGCACGCTGCACGTACTGCTCACCATAACATGTGAAACGTGATAATCTAACAATGTATTATGAATACAGGATATGTGACTAAGAATTATGTAGCCTCCGCTCCTCTCTAATAGCTTTATTCCGTCTTGGAACAAATAATATTTTATATTACTTTGATTACGATCACTATAGACTCCTTCTCGTCATGTAAGGTAAGAGCCCATGTTTCACATCATAAAGCAACACCAGTGAAACTATATTTAGTATATTTAGACACTTACATTTCTTGACAATAGGTGAGATGTTAACCACTTATGACCAAGTCCATATCCAGACAATTATTTTGATACTCTTCACTCCAATATTGTTATTATTAGTTAAAATTTCTTCTTGATATATGAAATATATTAATATTTAACTTGATTAGTTACAATTTGTATTTAATGATATGTGTAGTATTTTTAGTTTATTAAATTATGTGTTAAATTTTTATCTAATGTGAATATGTATAACGTTAATACTTGCCGGGTGCGAGAAAAATACCTAGAGCCTTATTTCTGGCAACTTAGATTAAAACCAAATCTAATCTATAAATTAATATCGGATCTAACTGAAGAGTCCTTAGCTCCTTAATATATTGTACTTTACTGAAAGCATATTAGGTCTACTCACCACTCTGATGTCACAAAGAATAACAAAGAGGTCTCTGTACTCACCTGAAAAATAAGAAAAATATATTAGCAACAACATCTGAGAAATATTCTACCTAGGGGTCGCGACCCAATTTAAGTTTAGGCGGCTATCAGGTAAGTTCAGGAGCTTATAGAGACTATAACCTTAAATCCACTCTTTTAAGTCACGAAGTGATTATAGTAATTATAAGAGGGTGCAAAGTTCCAATAAAAATGGTAAAGGTTAAAATGGTTTCAACTTAGAATACATTTTGGTATTGTCTTGATGTTTGACAATAATTAGAATAATTATTATTCCTGTTATACATTAACGAGGCTTATTATTTTTATTTCACAACGATCTTCCCTCGTTTATACTTCCAGGCTGATGATGACATGAGGGATGTCCTGGAATTAAATTATAACTTTTTCTTTTCATTTAAAAAGTTTCTCATCTAATGCCTCTATGTTCATGTCAGACAGTCAACAACTGTTGATATCAAAGTGTGAAGAAAATTAAACAAAACGTTGTTACTCAAGCCATATTTGATTTTATTTTGGCCAAAAAAAAAAAAGGGTTTTGCTTTAAAAACGGCAAAATCACTGGCCTTTTCTCGCGTACGCTTCCAACTCACCTTAACATCTCCAATTAATACAATAGCTCATAAGCTAAACCCGAGTAGTAATATATGCCAAAATATTGAAATAGAATACAATTATGTTTATATAAAACTCCAAACAAGTGACAATTGTAGGATTGCTAATAAAGAAGTAGTCTGGCCATACTAAACTTTATATACCAACACATTGGCAATTACTGGTAAAACTGGCAAGCATCCCTTAAAACAATGGTTCTTAACCTTTTATTACTCGCAGCCCCCTAAGTATCCTAAAATATTTTCGAGGCCCCCTAGCTTTTACTAAAATATTAAACATTAATTTTTATTCTAAAATAGTGGCTTTGTTTACTGATTATAATAACAAAAACAAAAATTAGCTTACCTAAATGTATTTAATGGAACCTCTGCTGTTGAGCACTTTCCACTAATTGGTCTATTCTTGTTTCAATTGTATTACTTAGTGATATTCACATGCAAGAGTCAATTCGGAGTCGATTTCGCTGCTGAGTTTTAATAGCTACCACAGTGGAAAATCCCTTTTAGCATAAATAGAGGGCCGTGGCTGGCCCCCCCCCCTCCTCTACACCCCTCCTGCCGGTTAAGAATCGCTGGCTTAAAACATCAAAGTCCTATTTTAAAACTAATCATCAACGTTATCTTCAGATCCCATTTCTATGAAAACCAGCCATGCTGTCCACATGACCACAACCATTAATATGCCTGTACACTGTACAACCACTTTGTACGCCTGGCTTTTTGGAAGGAGGGTAATACATCAAAGTCTCTCTTTACCGCGCGCACTGACCTCTTAACATTGGGATGATATTTCTTGTCACAACGGAGACCCTTTAACCCTTTCCCCCAATGTTCCGGCAGTTTACACGCAGCCTCATGAAACTTCATCTCTAAACAGTCTAGGGTTTCTGATCAATTGCTTACGTCTGGTATCTTTGTCCAGGGATCAAGTTCATACATGATTAATCGCCTAGTCGCCAACCTGTACGTACATACAAAGACCTATACACACGAACATAACACGATGGGGTAGCGATAATCGGAGCTCATGTTAGCATCCAGCAGAGCACGTGACAAGCACATGCGCCTCATTCAGCGGTGTCTTTTACTCTATCTGCATCTTTTATGTGAGTCGGTACCAGGTTCGATTGAATATGCAAGACTAAACTATAAATGCACTATTACCCACTCTACAACCATGACGATTAATCGATACCCATTTACTACGGTTACAGCATCAATGATTGAAGCGTAATGCATTTACAAACCAGTGGTGCACTCAGTAGGAGGGGGTGGATTGGGTTGTGTGTGAGATGACCGGGGGTAGGAAACCGGGGCAAATTTCACCCCTCCCCATTTACTTAAACAAAGATCGAAAATAATATTAATAAAAGCCTAAGACATAAGAGGTGAACTACAGTACACTGAAGATATTTCAAAGACCAGGCTCATAGCTTGGAATTAAAAAATTACACATTAAAAATGCCCTTAAATAATGGAGAATGTACAAAAATAAAAGCTTCTAAACATTTTAAGTAAATTTTTACGTACCTCATTGTTTCAAAAATTTAAACAACCGATATACTTGCCAAATATATTATTAAACACTATATTATACTAGTTTTCAGTATGTATAATCTAATAAAGCCAACGTCTCTAAGTAAATAGTAATTTGCTGGTGAATGTTCGTACATATGTTAGGTCATGGGTAGAGCCTTAACCAGATGCAGACTAACAAGTGCCTAACTCAGTAGGATAACACCTACCTTTTGATAAAAAGCTTATATTTTATCTCTATGTCCAGAAGGTATGAGTTAATAAAACCGTTAGTATATTAAAATACTCTTTCGTGATAAAAAAATATATACTGTAGAATCTTTAAATTAATACTAGGTATTAAAATATGTTTATGGTGCAGTAATGCGAACTTAATGATATAATGAAATAATAATATTGCGCGTCTGGGCTACATAAGTCATAACCCAGTTTGTTGAATGATTAGTCAGAAGGTATTAATGTACCGTTGCCCAGGGGACACTTGAATGTACAGGTTGGGGCGGAAACCATTAGACTATCTATGCTGAGGAAAGTGATGAACAACATGCTGAGGTTTGCCTGACGTCCAGTAGATCTCACCTGAGTGACATTATCTTCAAAAATTGAAACAGTATGGTATGTAGTTTGCTTTTATTTAGCTAGTAAATATTTACTTTTCAATTAAAGTGTTAATTTTGAAGTCATTAATCGTCTAATTGTTTCCGTCCCACCCTGTACTAGTTGTGCATCCATTCCATGGCGCCAATTTCATTCCCCGATGAGATGATGGTGATAGTGAGTATGATGGTTTGAAACCAGTAGCAACCTTTAAACCTAACTAACTAACAGTTGAAATGATTCCCCATTCAAGACAAATACATGAGATACCAGCCGGGAATCGATCTTAGGACACCTAAGCTCGTATCCAGGTGCACTGACCACTACACCACGGCTAACTTGATGAGCCGCGCCGCTGAGAAGAGATTTCCGTTGTCTGCTTCTTAAGAAATCAAATGGTGTAGCGCCCTCTACAGCGGAACGCGCCGCGTAGGACCACCTTGTGGAACTTCCGTACCGGAACCATCGAGGTTTCTAGAGAAGAATGATTTCCTTTCGGCGCGTCGCGGCGCGCCTGAGCGGGCGGGGGTCGTGGAAGTAACCGTGAGAGGAACACGCTCTGGTGTCACTCCGACACCATTCGGGTGCGTTGTCTTAGTGCTGGCATGTCTAAAACTTCAACACATGATTTTATTTTATTTTATTTAGCACCGCGTCTTACTACCCGTTCGGGTTATACACTTATGTCCTAATTACGCTAATGGGTTATGGATTAGGAAGGTTGTATTTAGAGGAAGTTAACCCGCATTTGCGTGGAAGGAGAGTGGAAACCCATTTAGGGATAACCCCCCCCAGTTCACCCGAGCGAGATTCGAACCTCGATCTCCCCATCTTCAGCAATCTAGTCCAACACGAGATTAGCGCGTTAGACCACGTGACCAATGGAATAACACTCGATTATCCATAAATTATTACAGTTGGAATATAAATAAAGTTTTTGATACGCAGCGGCTTTAAAGTTTGAAAATTTTGATATTAGCGCGCCGTGGACCTTAGATATAGTGGGGTTACAGGCCGGTTGAGTTGGAAGAGCCCCTTTCCTTGTTTATAGTTATACAAGAAGGCTTCTGGAATCTTCAAATTTCATAAGACCTCACCATGATTTAATCAGCTTTTAGAAACGATAGAGAGAGAAAAAAACAACTGCTAGAAAAAATATTTGGGAATGACTTGTTCCCAAAATACTTGGAAGAGGGGTAGAATCCTGTTAACAAAGCCAAGATTTTAGGACGGTGACACAGTCTCTTTTCAACAACATAAAAAATTAAATTAAATTAACACCCATGTTTGTTAAACCAGAAGAGAAGATTTTATAAATTAGAACGCATATGGATTCATTGAGTTGAATATTATAAAAATGTTAATTAACTTGAAATATATTAAGGTTGGGAGCTTTTGATATGGAATAATATGAAAGGGAAAATCTAAATCATTACACCATATAATTAAATTTGGACTCTATTTCACCATGATAAACTAGAAATTGTCCAATAAAATAAATAGCCTGAAAATTAAATAAGACGAAAGAAAAGTGTATTATATATGGTTTGAAAGTAAACCAAAACATAATAATTATTTGCAAATAATTAATATTCTCAGAAGCATTTAGGAAGAAGACTAATTCCCGCTTTTTTAATGCTTATTTCACTTTAATTATTTGACAGTAAATGTTTTATTTAACACATTTTGGGTAGATGTTAATCATCACTCATAAGCAAATGTATTAAAATTATATATTTTTCAAAGCAAGTATTTATTATTTGGATAAACAAAACTGTAGGCAGCTCCAAATAATAGAAGAGAATATTTACTTCCCAAAATAAAAGTCTCAGAATAATTTGCAACCAATTAGATTGTAATCCTAAAAAATATACCTTTGTTAGGATACTAACAATACACCTTTTTGTTTGTGAACACATTTAAAAAGTTATTTTGTGTATAGATAATGATTTAGAAAACATCCATGTTAGTAATTTTATTCAAAGTGCCAACTCAAAACATAATCAATCAACTTACTTAAACAAAAAAAATACTCAAATATGTATTAATAAGGAGTCCACAGTTATTCTGTACATATCTTTAGTTAGCTGTGCCTGTTGGTCCAACTCACCAACTGAAAATGACTGGACACGGTAATTTATGATGAGACCTTTGAATTCTAGAGTCAAAGCTCTATCACTAAGAAATCCTGGTTCATCTTGTTTCTTTGGCCATCTTTTCTAGTTCCTGTGTTGTATTTAATATAATTATTGTGATTAAGAAAGGTCCCAACTTCATTCAGGTGTACTGTGTTGTATTTAATATAATTATTGTGGTTAAGAAAGGTCCCGACTTCAATTCAGGTGTACAAGCTGTCACTTTTCACTTGATTGAATTTGACAATGTTATCAGGATAGCTGTGTGCTATAACCATGTATCTGTGTTACAAGTGATTTTAAAAAAAAACACCCACTGCAATTGTCTTAAGCGTCACTCTATTATTATACTAGCCTGTTGATGACTCAGTTCGGGGTTCTAATCCTGGTTGGGTCTACAGAGGGTGGTATCTTAAATGGTTTCCCACCTCCAAAACGCGAGTCGATTACCTCTCAAATGTTTTCTTTCTCATCCCTACCTCATTAGAGTAATAATCATCATATATGCGTATAGCCTCAACAGGTAATAAAATGAGGTGTTTATTATTTTTATTAACAAACCTGTGTGTTAATTCAAATTTTGTAACTATTTTCCAACAGATATTGTTCGCAAACACTCTTTCTTAACAATAAAAATACTGTTCAACTGCATTCAAATCAAAAAGATATTATTATTATTATTATTAGCACCGCGTCTTACTACCCGTTCGGGTTATACGCACTTACGCTAATGTGTAAGGTAGGGTGATTGTGAGATGAAATAAAGGACCTACATTTAACGTGGGATCCGAACCAAGGTGAGGCCTGACATCTCACATTCACAAGTTGTGATTAATACACATCTTGTCAGAGGTGAAGGAAGGTTGGCAATCAGATAAATCTGTGCCGGACCGAGATTGAACCCGGCCCTCAGCACAGAAGTCTGACACCTTACCCCTAACCACCAGTCACCCCAAAAGATATTGTTTAAAGACTAAAAATAGGATTAGCATAATCTACAATCACCAAACCCTGCCTTCACCTCTGACAAGATGTGTATAATCACAACTTGTGAATGTGAGGAATGCAGCCTCCACCGTGGTTCGGATTCCACGTTAAACTGTAGTCCTCCATTTCATCTCACAATCACCCTACCATTGCACATTAGCGTAAGTGCGTATAACCCGAACGGGTAGTAAGACGCGTGCTAATAATAATAATAATAATACAATCACCAACATCGGTGAGCCCTTGGATTAAGTCGTCGAATAAGCTTATAATTCCTGAATTCGATCTCGCAAAGTAATCATTATTTCAACTAAAATATAATGTATTTGTATACGACGACATAATGTTTGACGTAACAGGCTTCTGCTTGAAAATATTTAATGTCTATTGGGAAAAACATCTTTTATAACGGCTTCCAAATCCCCTTTCACCAACTATCTACTAAAAATTGCTTAAATTTTGATTATATTTTAAAATTTTAATGAAGTGTGCGACAGACTAGCTTTCTTTAACAACATTGAATGATTCTTGTAACGATGAACTAAATATAGCTTTCTGAATCTTCAATTCAGATTTAACCGCAGCCAACCTACATTTTTTCATTTCTTTATTTAATTTCACATAATCTTCACGTTTCGTTTCATGATGTATTTTAACTTTGTATTCCATAAATATAGCAACTGTTTCTCTACAAATAAAACATGTTAATCTGAAGTTTTTTACTGTCTTATGTAACCTTTGTTTTTAAATTCATTATAAAAGGTAAAATATAAATATATTCATTAATATTAAAATATATACTTAATGAGATCAATTTCATATCCACTATTTACTTATTTAAGCTTATTTGAATTTAGAAAAATTCTCGACCTTGATGATTCCTGCTATCCCTCCTAGGGTTTCATGGACGCAACGTGGTCCGAAGAAGAAAACGTCTGGTGGGTATTCGGGTAAGTACAGCTTGTATAATATTATATTTCTGGTTATTTACCGTGCCAAGTGCAACTAGATAAATATTTCCTACCGCTGTTGTCAGTCGTATACAAATAATCTGGGGGTGGGCCGCAAAGAATAAAGGGGTGGGCCAGGCATGGTCTAAATCGTCACTCTCCCAATACACTGGACCGCCGATGACGGAAAGATAGGAGTTTTCATCCCAGTCGGGTGTATTGAAGGTGTATTTTCCTTCCTTTTTTTTACTCTCCATTCACGTAAATGCGGGTATACTTCCTTTAATATCTATAACATAACCGTAATTAGAACATAGGCACGGGTAGTAAGATGATCTGCTAGATAAGTACAATTTTTTCTAGTTGTAAGATATGGACCTTCCTATGAAAATTGGACTGTATATTCCCTCACTCTCAACCCCCCACCCCCACCCCCTTTCCAGAAACAGTAAGTGACGTCGTGTCGCCACTGTGACAATCAGAGATAGAGCACGGCTATGTCACGTGACCATCACCACACGTCACAATACTTGATGACGTCACATCAGTGGACGAGAATACTGTGAGGAATGTTTGGAAATAAACGGAGGGGAAGTTTGTCGGGTTGTGTTGTCAGCAGTGTGTGCTTCTGCCGCGTGGTGATGAGCCCTGTGCTGACCGACTACTGATAAAACTAAATGTAGCGTGTCTAATTGCTCCTCTGCCATCTCTACTGTTAAAAAAAAAAAATAGAGGGAGGAAAAATATCGTTTTTTATCATTTTTCTCATGTCTTTTTTTCCCATGAAAAACCGTACTCTGTTTGAGTAGTCTTGCAAGCTCGTTTCACTACCAGGGTGTATTATATTCTATACAAAAATATAAAATACTATTGTATCTAATTCTTATAAAACATTAATTAAAAAAAAGTTCATTTCATTCTATTTTCTGTGTCTTAACTTGGTAGATATAAATTGCTTCAGTTTATTTATTTAGCACGCGTCTTACTAACCGTTCAGATTATACGTTTAAGTACTAATTACGCTAATGGATTAGGGATTGGGAAAGTTGAATTTAGAGGAAGTTAACCCGCATTTGCGTGGAGGGAGAGTGGATAACCATTTAGGGAAAACAACCCCCAGTTCACCCGACCGAGATTCGAACCTTGATCTTCCCGCCCTCGGCAGTCAAGCTAAACACGAAACTAGCGCGTTAACCAACTACGCCACCGAGGCGGGTTGGTTCAATTTGTTCATATAAATTATAATGCTATTAAATGAATAGGGCTATAGCTTGTACATCATGTCTTATTCGGGCTGTTTTCTTTAAGGTGAATCGTGTGCATCAGAACATTTGTTAGAAAAACAACTTTGTTCTCAACAAAACTGATTTTAATTGGGTTTTGATTTCAAAAAGTATATATGTATAAGTTACTTAAAAAGCTGTTTTAACTGATGACATTGGAAAATGTTGGTTATATGAAATTTTTCAAACCCATTAAATGCAAGTGTTTAATATATATATGACTTATTGATTTGCTATAGATGGACGTGTAATACGTCAATACGATCACCTAAATAATGTATAAACTACTAAATATTTACTAATGCATATGCAACTCAAATTTTTAACTATCAGTTTGTTTTTATTTATTTACTTTTTAATTTACTTTTTATCTTACTGTGCTAAGGTTTTTAATGTATTTTAAATTAATGGTGGGCTAGTGCTAAACCATTAGAAAATTGATTTTTGCCTTTAGGAGGTCGAGTTTTTAAAACAGCTTGAGCTACATCTCATCTTGTTCATATTTTTGAAACATCACTTCACATAAGACATTTTTGCGCGGAGATACCAGCTGATGTGCTCGAATACATGCGATCGTAACGGTCATTTTAATTTCACAAAAGTTTTATCATCCGCTTCAGTAGTCGAACAGTCTAAGGCATCACTCCCATATTAAACTGTCCTGCCAAAGACGGGGAGATCGGGGGTCGAATCCCAGTCGTGTCTACTGAGGATGGTTTTTACAAAATGGTTTCCCACTCTCCTTCCACGTAAATAAGGGTAGATTATCTCTAAAATGTTTCCTTCCTCGTCCCTACATAGTTAGAGTAATTAATATATATATGTGTATAAACTTAAATAAAATTTTATCGTTTTAAAACCCAAACAGATACCCCCCCCCCCCCCACCTCCACCACCATCTCCAGCAATCGAACAGTACCGACAAATAAGAGTCAGCTTGCCTAGTCTTATTCTCACGACGACGAGGTGACCTGGTGGTCTAGGGGTAAGGTGTAGGACTTCTGTGCTGGGGTCTTGGGTTCAATCCTCGGTCCTGGCCCAGATTTATCTGATTGCCAAACCCTTCCTTCACCTCTGACAAGACGTGTATTAATCACAAGTTGTGAATGTGTGGAATACCAGGCCTCCACCGTGGTTCGGATCCCACGTTAAACTGTAGGTCCTCCATTTCATCTCACAATCACCCTACCATTGCACATTAGCGTAAGTGCGTATAATCCGAACGGGTAGTAAGACGGGGTGATGATAGTAATAATAATAATATTTGTGCTAATAATAATAACTATTCTCACGAGGGTTCATTTTTATTGGCTTTGCTGGAGAGGTAGTCAATCGGCATTCAAATCCTAGCGGTGCATATTGAGGGTATTTTATTCCTGAATGGTTTCTTACTTTTCCTCCACCTAAATGAGGGAACATTTAATATAAAATAATTATCCTTCCCCCACCATTTTAGTGTGAAAAGATTGGCCGGGTAGTATGCGACGCGGTTAAAAAATAATATGTATTTAAAATCATTGTGTGTTTCGCTTTCTAGTATCTGTCCAGGCTACTCGCATATTTACACAAGTGAGAATGAGGAATGAGGAAGCTATAATATGGAGGAAGTGTATCCACATTTTCGCAAATTCAGGTACAATTTCTCTAATATGCTTAGTGTGCATATAAACACATAGAGAAATAAGAAAAGGAACTTCAATTCAGTTAAAATTTTGTATATTTTTTATCGTAGACTGGTTGAGTGTAAAAATAGGTCTATTGTTAATTGAATTCGAGTCCCAACCTTCCCGTTGTCAAGAAACCAGGACAAGTGATCTTTAATGTTACTCCACCTGATTACCAACGCAGGTAACAAATGTGTTTAGTTTGTGTTTTTTATTGTTAATATAAAGATTATCATCGTAGTTAGGTTAATCTTGTAAGAAATTAGCTTTACATACTTTTTTTTAAACATTTTAATTTATGAAACCGTTTGGTCGCTAAAGTAAGGCAGGGCGCACACAAACGAAACTAGTTTCATGAAACCAGTTTCGTGAAACGCGTTTCATGAAATCAGTTTCACATCTGCACGCAAACAGGTGAAACGAAACTATTCAGTTTCAGTCAAGATGTCAGATGATGAGGATGTGTTTGTACTTTGGTGGTGGTTTCGAAATAAAAAAAGAAAGCTAAGGCACTGGGTTCATCCTCTTATATCTGATAGGAGACACTGCAGTTATATAGTAGCCAAAGAATTGTGTGCAGACCCTGATAAATTTAGAAGATTTTATAGAATGAGTAAATCAGCTTTTGAGCACTTGGTATCTAAAGTCGGCCCTCAAATAACGAAGAAGGACACTAACTATAGGATGGCATTAGGAGCACTCCTACTCCTTTAAATTGTAATCGTACAAGCACGGATGTTTTTCAATAGCTTCTACCAATTTGGTGTTATAAATGGTGTCTTCTTTTGCCATTGTCAAAGAATAACACTTGCACACTGCTGGTCTTGGCTGTAGTTCAAATGAAACTATCCTTCCTGAAACCGTTCTGGCAAGTTTCATAAAACCACGGTTGCGCAATCGTATGAAACTATAGTTGCGTGAAACTCTGTGTGCGCATCTATCTGTTTTAACGTTGAATAGTTACATGAAACTTAAGTTTCACGTTTCATAAAACTGGTTTCATGAAACTAGTTTCGTTGGTGTGCGCCCTGCCTAAGGAGCCACTTTTTTTTTATCAGAGCATTTTACAGCTCTTACAGGTTGATTCAAAATGATAGCTACTTAAATAAGGTAGGGATGAGGAAATAAGCTATAGAGGTTATCTACCCGCATTTGCTTGGAAGGAGAGTGGTAAACTATTAAGGAAAAAAAACCCTCAGTAGGACCACCTGGGATTCTAGCCTCGCTCTATCCATCATAGGCAGGCCACCAGTCTAACATGACAGTGACGCCGTAGTTAAACCATTCAGCCACTGACATGTTTTATTTTAATATCTTTCAAAACAATTAGTGAACAAACACCTCGTGTGCCCAGTTGTATTTAATCCCGCTTCTCTGAAACTGTTTTAGTTTACAGTTTCAAACTGTCAGTCAATCTCACTAGTTTAGTGAATGACCTCTGTGCTAGTGAGACTGGGGTATGGAGCTCTAGCGAACACGACTCACGCTCATGAGTCATGAATCATGAGATAAGCACGTTTTCAAGATCAAACTGTATAAAAGTGGCTCAAGTTTTATGATCACGAAGCATTATTTGAGCTGACGAGCAGTTTATATGTTATCATCGATAAAACTGGCAGATTCTCAGCCAGTTCAGATGTATTTCAGTGTTTAGGAAGGAAAGGGATTTTTGGAGGGGGTATTTATTTTTATTATATTTATTCATTTGGAAATCAACTTGGCCCATAACCAATTTATAGCTCGCATGACTCTTCTTAAGGAAGGTATAATATTGCACAATTTGAGTGGAGGGTGAGTTATGAATCATTACACCCGTCTGCTATTTGAGCTCCAAACGGCCCTTGTCACCACCTAACCAGACAAAACGCATCCAACTCCCTTGCCCACGTTACCATCGCTACGGGTAGAATAATATAGTTTTCATTTTATTCTCGTCTTATTACCCATCCGTGATGTATAATACTTCCTTTGCGAATAAGAAAATTAGTTTTGAATATCGATCAGCGATGCCCACGTTGATTGATGAGGCAACACCTTTCTATATTCGCTTAATTTGAATCCAAGGTCAAAGGCCATCGGGTGTTAAGAAAGCAGTGATTATAAGTGTAGTATGAGTCCGGGCCTAAGTGCTAACAACCTACTTTGACATTTTATGCGCCTGTGTAGACGCTATTTAAAATTCCCTTTCTTACGCTACCAAAACTGACAGTTATACTGAGAATTAATGTTTTCACTCGATCGGGATGTAATGTCCAAGTTGACATGAAATGAATGTATGGTGTGTGGAGTTTTTTTTAGATATATTCTAGCTGATACTTCTAAACAAAATGCAACCGTAGCCTGCTATGTACATAAATTTATGACTGGCACATATTTTTTATGTAGAAGTATAAAATTAATAACATATTATAAAGATTGATTTGATTTTATCTTATCATTATTACATAATATTTCAAACTTTAAATCCAAATAAAATCATTGGTGCCAAACTTTATTCTTCAATTGTTTATTTTAATTATTACGTTCAACAAAAAATTATCAACGACTTAATTTAAATTTGAAGCAGGTATTTTATAGGAAGAGCACTCATATTTAGCATTAATAGGCACTGGAAAATTCTCAGTTGAATATACAATGTTAAAAACCACTCCAAATTCACCCGACAAAGATTTAAACTTTTAGATTGATGTAATTGGAAATACAGTCTTTAGCGAAAATGGTACCTTAAACCCCGTGAATACTGTTGTGGGTTTGTACGTTTGTAACAATTTAGCAATTGTATATGAATGTTTAAATAGGAAAGTCTAGTTAGTGATAGTTTCCTCGAAATGTTGTTAGGTTAAAATAATGTTAGCCAAGTTTCAAGGGAAAAAAGATATATATTATTTAACGGGTGAGCTTTGAAAAGTATTCATGCTAAGTACATAAAAATATGCACTGTAATTTTCTTATTTACAAACAAAATGGTTCAGTAACCAATTAATTCCAGAAATAAGTTTAATATGTCGAGTTTTAAAAGTAGCTTAAACTGAGGTCCTGTATTCTCCACAACTCGCCTAAAATAAGCTCTTTCAAGCTATATTCTGTCGATGAAACGTCAAATGAATCGTTCTTTCAAAGACATTACAAATGGCTTCCTGTATTTATCGATCTCCCCCAGAATAAACTCGTATGAAATAATGGCACATTGAGAGCGAGAATACATAAATATTCTAGAGCCATCATATAGCTCAAAGATAAGCTTCTACTGTCATGATTGTACAAACTAAAGCCATAAATGTAATGTATCATAATAGTTGCTCACAGAATTACTGTCACTTATAATTATTTACTATACATGTCATTCATTATATATAATCTACATTATTTTTTTTTAAACCATGACAATTACTCATTTAAAATTTCTAGCTTTAATGATTATTATGATTTTTACGTAGCTATAATAAATTATATAAACATTTTTAAATTGTTTGAAGCAACATTTCCAAGGTACTGTCTTTTTCATAGTAAAAAACTAAAACTAAAGACCAGTATTGAATGGATTTCTTCGTGATATAATAACAGGGCCATATCACTTTACATATAATTGCAACTATTGATAGAATAGCATTTTACTTTAAAATCACATCATATAGTTTTCATTCCAATATCACAAAAATATACAAAAGTGTACCAAGTCCTTAGGTTGTATAAAATGTCATAATTAAAGTTGAATTTCCATGTTCACACGCCAAATCATTAAAAATAATAATATACTGTGTTCTATTTTTGAAATTAAATAATAAATGTTGGATTTAGAAACATGACTATAATTTTATTTCATACTAAACATGTTAAGATTCACAAAGTATCAAATCAGTTTACTTGGATGTGTTTTACATCTATAGAAGAAAACGCGGTAGGAATAACAGTACCGTATCGGACAACCAAAAGAGTTACTAAAATTACTATAGTGTTTTCATACGTCAGTTCACGTAATCTGTTGCTGTCACTTTAAATGTCACTCATATATTTTAAAGTAATACTAAAAATGTTTTAAAATATATTCAATGTTAACTGAAAAAAAGTTGTATTTTTTTAAACTGTCTTTCCTACATCCTTTTTGGTAGGCCCACAGTGCTTAAAACTCTATTCTCTACCATAACCACTCGCATACTTCACATAAAAATTGTTCGATGGTGAATCAGCCACCCCACCCCACACCACTATGAAGAACTAAGAATGCAACATGACAAAGGCTTTTAAATATAGTATAATTAATTTAAATCACCTTTCTAAAGATATTTATATAGATTCACAATTTCCAAACTACGCACCCAATATTACAAATACCATAATTAATATCAAGGCGTGCATCGGTGATCACGCCAGATCAGCATCCAGTTCATCTAGTCTGGCTCACTGGTGGTCATTGGGAGGTTGGTGTTAGAATCCCCCCGAGAGTGTTTTTCACTCTCCCTACAAGAAAATTAGGCTACATTTCCTATAAATTCTACCTTTCCGACCCATAGCCCATTTGCATAATTGAAATGGGGTCGTCCCTAAACCATGTAACGCCTTTTTCTTACCTTTTTAGTCCCCCTGCCTCATGTAACACCACGTAGACATTTAGCCTAGACCCCCCCTCACCCCCAAACTTGTGTTACGTAACTTTTCTCACCAAGAATGAATGCAATTTTTTCGTAGGGAAGTTTTGTGATACTAAAGGAGGATTCAGGTTTAATACTTCTTAAAATCCATTTTAAAACCAGATTATAAATTATTTCAGAGAGTATTATTATTATTATTATTATTATTATTTATACAGACACAAATACGTCGATCTCTAATTTCTCGGGTTCATGAGTAAAAACCTCTGCTATATTTATGTAATGAATACCAGGTTTGCGATCTGAGTAAGAACCAGACTGCACTCCTATGTGCTGAGTAGGACGGCCCTTTTCTGTAATGGCGCTACATGTTGATGTTGAAGTGCCCATACGATGCTTGACGCTTGGGGAAGACACCTTTCTTAATATTGTGCACTTTTTTTTATAGTCATTCTAGCATCATATAGATAACTATTTAAATAACTCGAGGCATACAACTTTTCTAAATTATATTTTGAATTAATCTACAATTTTACTTTAGTTAACTTATCAATTGCTAGACTCATGTTTCGTTCCAATATCGATCCTGGATCCTGGCTTCACTCTCGAAAATGACTATATGGCCAATGAAGCGGAGATCGGGTTTTGAATACCTGTCGGGTGTATTCAAAGTGGCTTTTCCTAAATGGTTTTATATTCTCTCTCCACGTTAATGAGGGTAGATTACTTCTAAAATTCTACCTTCCTCATTTATACTCCATTAGATAAATAAAATAAAAAGTAGCTATAATAAATACAATTCGACTATATCACCCTAAAAAATGTATACTAAAATGTAGAATTTTAAAGAAAATCTACCAGCATTTGTATTGAGGGAGAGCGGGAAACAATTTAGGAAAAGCAACCCTCAGTAGATCTGATTGGTAATTGAATCCCATCTCTCCAACATTGGCCGTCTAGTCTACTGAGAGAATGATAATTCAGACAAGGCGGCCACCGTAGTGGGTGTATAATAGTTGCATATATATACATACACACTAATTTATCAGAAGGGAAAAGGTATAGATAGGCTTTCATTCACCTACCATATGAAATTGATTAATGATACTTGCTGGTACAAATAAATAACTCTATTGATGGATTCCTAAAACTTTCCTCGAGATAAATTCTGTACTTTTGCTTATTTACATTTCACTACATCTTTTTGAGATTTTTCCATTTTTTTTTCTTCTTTCTGGATATCGCATTTTATACGCAAGTAATGAACAAGTCTCCTCTTTTTGAAGAAATTATTTTTGTTTTTGTACCAAACACACGCGATTATTCACGGCCTATGTAAAATAATGTGCAGTAGGAATCTAAATTATACTGAAACTCAAAGTATATATTAAGGCCGCTTCGACTGACAGCTGTTATCCAAGTAAAAGCACGTGGAGGGGTCAGTATATTGGACAAATTTAAACAAGTGTGGTGAGTATAAACATGTAACTGTCATGCCCATGAACATATGTGTTTTTGAATGTGCTTGGATTCGTATTCTCGGCAGACAATAACACCTAAGCGCATTCGAAATATAATAGACAAAAAGTAAGTCTAAGCTTGCATTTTCAACGCTACAGATATTCGGAAGTTATCTATAAGTATGTTTATCAAAGGTGAACACATGACAATAATATTATTTTTGAACATTAGAATTGAGTATAAGATTTTTTTTCGTAACACTTTGATGTACCCCACCCTCCCCCCATGTAACAACATGTAGACATTAGAGCTCACCCTCCCCCTCAAAGCGTTACGTGGTTTATGGACGACCCTCGGGTAATGCGTGAAGGCCGAATAGGTAGTAAAACAAATTGGGAAATTACACATCACCAGAAATTTTAATATCTCGGTTATAAAACGAGCTTAGACCTGAAGTCTATTATTATCAAAATTAGGATCCATTAGAACTGTTAAATATTTTCATTCTGATAACTTTATCGTGGATGTGAACGCTCTAAGGGGGCCCAATTTAATTCAAGAAGTTTTTTTCTCATCCGTTAAATGTCATTTCCCAACGAGCATCATTAAGGTTGTTTTATAGTCAGCTAGATGTGATTGGACTGGTCAGTTAAGTCCTAGCTAGTAAGTAACTGGTTGTTATTTGTTATTTATGTTTCGCACACGGTGCTCCGCAAAAAAGGCGGGATTTCAATCAGTTTCATATCAAGCGCCTTCCTCGGTCTTTTAGAATATTTAATATTTATTAATATAATGTCTAGTGACTCGAGTGAAAGGGTGGATTTGGAATATTATTATTAGACTATTATTATTGTTTATAATGAATATAATATATACTTTATTTTATTACTATTATTATTATTATTATTATTTTATTATTATTATTATTATTATTATTATTACAGATATAAGAGACGTAACCAAAGAAGATTTTAGATTCATCCATACAACGAGAAAAACCCTTGGAGAACAACAACAAAACAACAACAACAACAACAAAAAAAAAATAATAATAATAATAATAATAATAATAAATAAATAAATTTGACTATTTGTCACGACAAAGGGACTGCAACAAACTGATGAAAAATTAATAGTATAAACAGAATGTTGTAAGAAAGCTTCTTTAATATACATTAAATGTTTCGATAGTTTTTAACTGAGATAGCCCAGCGACTAGCATGTTTTGTTTCCAGTGACTAATCAGGGACTCATCATAAACCCTCAGCAAAGAGTAGCCTCGTGAGCGGGACCTCCATTGAAATACATTAACGGTGATGCTCAAGCTACTGGTTGGTAATTTATGTTTTACTAGCGTCACTTTTGAGTCTTATCTGAGTACTCCATGGACGAAAGGCCTTGTTGTGTTTCAAGGATGGCGCTAGCTAAATACAAGGGTGAAACCTACCTAGACCAGATGGAATGGGCCGGTTTCATATGAGAAACCACCCATTCCATTCTAGTTTAGGTAGGTGTCCACTTGAGGAACTAAGTTGACAATGAAACTGGTGCGAGATATTCTGCTGCCAAACGACAGGCACAGCCTACACAGCTGTGAACACCACGTTGGGCGCCAAATTATTGATTTACTGAAGCGTGCACGCATGCGTGGCACAAAATATGGAGGCAACAGCTATAAGAACACTTCTCACTCTTCAAGGTCAAAAAGCCTTCAAAAGAAAGATGTGTAATTGAACTACTAAGCGAAATTTATCAGGTCTAAATTAGGAATGCTCAGTTAAGGGTTGCCACTATTTTGTATTACCCAATCACTGAGTTTTTAATTTTTTTCAAAGGGAATTATCATTTTTCAAGAATAAAGGAAATAAATTTGATACTTTTTTTTTCAAAATCACTAAAGTGAAGTCTTAACTACTGTGTTAAAAACAGGGTTCACTTTTTATAATAAACAAAGGTCCACTTCTTAAAGAATGTTGCTAGCTTTTCAAAATAGATAAATATTTCATAAATATTATTGCTAGTTTTGTGATAAATTTATAGTGTTTTCCATTATTTTACACATATAAAAAATCCCGTTTACCTGGATCAATAGTTTTTTAAAGTGAGTTGAAATATTGTTACTTTTATTAATGGATACAATACAAGTTTGTATATTAAAGATTTTGTAAATATTTGAATTTTGTTGAACTTCAAAATAAGACAGATACAGAGCTAAAATTAGTCATGCCAGAAGATTTTTCAACGGGAAAAAGAGAAGAGTTTATCCAAAAGAAGTGACGGGAAAAAAAAAAGTGCAAAAGGGAGAAAAGTGCCGAGTTTTACTCGAAATTATGTGCCTGGCTTTGTCATTGACGGATAGGAATATTTTGAAGTCTTAAAATAAGAAAAGTGTGGTGCTGTCGTCAAAATATTACCAGCACTTTCTTTTACTACCGCTACTTTGTCTACTGACTTTTGTTTTTTGTAAGAAGCTGTGAAGAGCAATAGTGAGATTGCTACAGTAAAACTCAAGAATGTTCTAGTATTATAATATAATTCACAATTCACTGTTATTATGGATTGCAATTGATAATATTATGCAATTATGATTAGCATATATTATTTAATGTATAACACATAAATTAAATACACGCATCTTCATAAATTAGATACATTAAATAAACATAGTTTATTTATGATGGATTGATTAGCAAAGCTATTATATTTGATAATTACGGTTATAGGCATATCTAGCTATCAAGTTCATTAAATTGAAAAGTTACAACTGGACACGGGAATCAAACCCTGGACTCTTAGCTTTGTACGCCAATGCTCTAAACACTGAGTTATCCAGGAATCATACCATGCCCAGGGTCATTCTCCACTGATGTAAAAAAAAGGAGTGGAGAATTACCCTGGGCCCTGGACGATTTCTGATAGCTCAATGGTAGAGCATTGACATAATAAAACAAAGGTGCCGGGTTCGATTCCCGTGTCCAGGTGTCATTTTTAAATTTAAAGAATATAATTTATTCAGTTGAAATATGGCTAAAACTCTATAATATAGATATAAATTATATGTATTATATTATAAAGGAATATATTTCACGTGTTAAAGAAACTATTTTTTGATAAAAATATAAATTGCATATTGGTAAGCCATAACGGTTAGATTGCAGGCTTTCTGCGTCACATATTATTTAACACATAGAAAATACTAGAAGCATAAAGATATCGTTTTCTGTGCATATAAAAGGGAACTCGAATAATAACTAATACTAGAAAATTTTTTTATGAAGTTATGAAAGGAGGACTTTATTTTTCTGGACTCAATTTTCTCTAATCAAAATACTTAAAGACAGAATATTTAAATCATTTAATAACACTTTAATGTTTGCATGTAGGAGTTTGTAGGCCTACATATTAGTTTAGTACCTATATATTTTAAAATGTATTGTACGCTATGGTAATCGATTCAATTAAAATAATTTGAAACCCGTAAACTTTATTCACCTTAAAAGTCTTACCCTGACTGAATACAATGCTATATTAATGGTACTTAAAAGTATTCTGTGAATGTGTTTCAAGGGGTCTGCAGTGCAATAGAAGAAGGAATTAAATAAGCTTACACACACACGATAATTTGGTAGAGATCGGGAAGGTAGAATTTAGAGGAAATGTACCAATATTTGCGTTGAGTAATAATAGAAAACCATTTAGCAAAAAAAAAAAGTGGCTCTCGGTAAATTCAGCCGGGATTCAATCCAAGATCATCGATAGTCCAGCCTGTGGTGCAAGAGCCTCAGCCTCAGATAGTAAGACCATCGATGTGTGTTTAGAAAATACTAAACCAAAGTACTGCGTGGACGTAAAAAGTATAATGTTTGATTTCTTTGGATATATTAGTACTCTTGTGTTATAAATGAATATTCAAGTAATTCCAAGAGTTAAAAAAAAAAACTTTCATTTTGTTTGTGAAAGCGAACTTTCTTACGAGCTGTTAATATTGAAGACGAGTGTTACGAACCCCCACTACAAGTGAAAACACACTCAACAGATGTTTTATTGTTTCTCTTGAGTAAACTTATAAACTATTCATGGCCGTCCACCTCACGCCAAGTTCGCATCCTCTGACATGGCATTAGTGATATTACCTTTCTAAAGTAAACGTCACATATCCTTTGAAGTTTTCAGGAACATTTCCCATTTACAAGTTTGCTTTTCTTCGCGCTTTTCTTTCCCTCCGTGTTCCGGATCCGTCAATAAGAATTTCCTTAGAGCTGTCAAAAAAAAAAAAGTGAATGTTTGCCCTTTTATTCCACATTCCAGTTGAAATGTATCTGGATCGTCTTGGAGAAAAGCTTCTCACGCAAACCACCGATTAGTGGACACACGACTACCAGAGGAAATAAAACGCGAAGCTCAAATAAATGCATTTTTAACGAGATTGAATGAATTTATGATTAACATATTTTTTATTCTTTTCTAATGAGCTAAAGTGTTAAAGTATATAAAAAAATTTAATTCAAGTTAAAAATAAAATCATCAAAGCAATAATTCTTTAACATAAAAAATTAATAGTGTTCAGTTATTAATTGAAAATAGGAATAAATTATATATAATCCTTTAAATATATCATATGAACCTCTCATCTATCCTGTAGGCTAGCTAGCTTACCTTGCATGGTTCAACTATGGCATAGCTTATAAGTTAGGCTCATGGTGTAATTTGTCAAGGTTGCTAAATTTCAAGATAAACGTTGTGTACTGTACATTCTAGTATCAATAATTAGATATTATTGTCACTCGTATTTAATGGTATTAACCTCAATAAGTGAGTCTATGCCTGATAAACTAGTAATTGATGTTAAATAATAGGTTTAAAGTTGATAAAAAATGTATCTATAATGGAACAATTTTTTTTATCTAGGCATTAACCTAGTGCAACAAACTAGATTCACTTTTTATAAACTGTATCTTAGAGTTAAATACTTAAGACAAGTTTTAATATCTAAGTTGACCATGAAATAAAAGAAAATCTAACATTTATGATAAATAAGACATGAAAATAACAGCTCACTGTATGCTACTTGTTTGTAACCAAGCATAAAATAATAACAAATATTCATTCTCTCATTCAAGACTTCTTATTCCTGTAGCTAATTTATTAAAATACACAATCAATACACCTGGCTAAGATTTAAAACCTAACATCCCCTTTACCAGTGAGTCAGATCATGTGAGCATAACATTTAGTCCGCGTATCCACGATGTAGGTCAATTACTTTCGATATTCTAATACATTTCATTTCCCTTCCCCCCCTTCACCCTTTCTTTGTTATGCTGGACTACTTGTATCAGCATGTTATAGATAGCCTTGTCCTCTTTATAATTATTTACAAATGATTGACACATTATTTAAGTCACACGAATAAATCTTATATTATTACTAAAATTTATTTTAAAATTTTATTGTGTTTATTATATTCATCTCACACCAATCCCACTATATGATACCAATATCCTGTTTTATATAAACATATTTTAACATGATGTAAACTGAGGAAGATGGAAAAACCTGTACCGGTGGTCCAAATATTCTAAGAAAACACTCTTGAAAAAAAAATTAAAAAAAATACTGTGTTTCCATAGATGGAGAGTTTGGGGTTCCAATCAGGACCAGGGTTATTGAGTGCGTTTTTGACCAAACAGTTTCTCATTCTATCTCTCTACGCAGAGGGTGTATTTCCTTTCAGTTCTACCTTCATTATCTATTCCCCATTAGTGTAAATTATTCATATAGCCTGGACGTGGTGAATATAAAAGCCAACATGGTAGAATGAGAGCTCAGCCATTTTCCGTCTTGTATTGGGACAGTTCGTTATTGCTAGCATCTTCTTTACATGAGTTAATGCAATGCTGGAGATAAAATGTGCAGTGAGGTCTTATATTTGATAAAACCTGGGTTATTTATGGGGGGATGGAATGCAATAATTATAGATTTAAATTCTTGATAGTCTGTATGTACAATCTCTAATTGGAATCAGGAGTTAGATCAAAGCTTTCCTATTAATGCCGACTGAGCGGACGAGCAATGAAGACGCAAAACTTTGTCCATTCTTTTTTTAAACATTTCTATCAGATTCAAAAGTCAAGATAAATAGTAGGAATAATTCTTTATTTTAAATGCACCTATTATTAGTGTTTTACAGTTTTTAAAATAGTTAAAATATTCTAATAACCTTTGTATTAAATAGATCTTGGTAAATTTTTGTTATATTCCGCCTAGCATTGTTAGTCATGTCATACATCATGGAAGGTGATTAACATCTGAGGCAAGTAACAGCTGCTTGTAAATAGTCTGTTTAGTGCCAAGTGAGATATTTTGACAATTTTAAAACTGACATAAACGATTGTTATTATGTGAATTAAATATAGTATGTGTTTGCGTTTCTGTAGGCGATAGGACTTAAAAACCGAGAGATATAGAGTACTGAGACTTGAAACACTTGTTTTGGGGTAACCTCCAGAGTGGTTACAAGTGTTTTTAAGACCGACACCTTAAAACAATGGAAAACGGTTATTATGATTAATATAATCAAGTATTGTTTATATTATTAAAGTGTTTATGTCTATCTTGAATTTGAAGGGAAAAATTCATCATGAAACCAACAAAAATATTACAAAATATATTTGAACGTGAAATACAAAAATACATTACAGGAGATAATGATAGTAACTCACCGGTTTGTCTAGTTTGTTTGGTTATTTTGTATTCACATTAGATACTAAGTATGATTTTTTTGGCAAATACAAACTACAAAGGTAAATTAAGAATATGGTAGGAAGGAGGGTTTAGAATTTATTCCTGTGTCCAGGAGTCATATTGTAACTAAATGAAATATAACAGCGACAACTGTATCCGTAGCGTAAGATCATTCCATCTTATTCTTTATATTTGTGTTTGGATTTTAAAATGATTAATTTTATTATTAGTATTATTCTATATGTATTGATAGTATATAATATCAAAAGTGACAAATGAATATCACATGAGTTGACATATAAATATATAAAGAATGGTTTGAGTACTTGTTTTAGCTGCCAAAATATCCTTCCTTTATAAAGTGAATGTAAAGCTACAATTTATAATTTCATCTTACATTTGAATAGACTAATATTCAGATAAGCAGATGATTGATCTTATTTAAATGCAGCTAATATTCAAGAATAATAAAGGTTAAGATAGTTATATAAATAAAATACAATGGTATATTTGTGTGTTAACGTACAACGTCTGGATCAAAAAAATTTCATAATTATTTACAGAAACTTTAGAGATTACCTCAAGTATACTGTTTTTAATTTTACAAGTATATTAAAATATTTACCACCTTACGCCTTAGACCAACTGTGTGGGTAGCTCTTAAATAAAGTAGCCAAGAAATATAAAACATTGTATACTTACATAAGGAAATCTGACATTTTGAACCTTAATAATATTGATTTAATTATAATATAAACCTATATGAGTTATTTTTTTATTCATAAGTTGGATTTTATATTGTAACGAGTACGATGCCTTAAACCACGTGACCAATGGTGTGTGTGGATCCAATACAAGAAATATAGTAAATTAAGAATTGGTATATTTACTCAGTCAAACCTCAAGGCGTTCCTTTAAGGCATATTAAAAAATATAAATATATATTTCGAGATTAATTACTTATGATCGTGTCACTATTGATGTGGGTAACTGTTAAACTTTTAATATATAAAAATAGAAACTTGAAATATGTATTTAGCGAAACTTTTGGGGTGTGCACCTCAGGTGAGCTTTTCGAAGCTTTTTAATCCAATACGAATATTACGTAATTGATCACGTTATCAACTTATCGTGTAGCTAAACAAAACACAGGAAAAGAAACACATAAATGTGAAAACTTCACTTTGGTCTACGTACTAGTTTAACCTTAGTTTGTGCTCTTTTATGTATTGTTAGCCTGACGTTTTAAATCACGTGAACACTGGTTTGAGATTTTAAAATGTTAAGTATATATTGTTTATTGTAATAGCGATTCAAATTTCTGTCAAAATTTTCATCAACTTTTCTTCAACTTTAAATCAAAATAAATTTCACGAGGGCACTTGAGAATAATAAAGCTATAACTTAACTATACTGCTGTAAATGTTATGATTGTTGGTCATAATCGGTATTTTCTCACGTTAATTCATTGATGAAAACGACATTTATCTAGGTGAGGTTTCCGGTTTAAAAATTTGAATAGTGGGGAAGAGGTTTGATATAACTATTTTTTTTAGCACTGTGTATTACAACCTGTTCGGGCTTATACGCTTATGTACTAAATGCGCATAATGGTTTTAGGGATTTGGAATGTGATATTGATAGGAAATGTACTCACGTTTACGTTAAGGGAAAAGTGGAAAACACTATAGGGAAAAAACCTCAGAAAACCCGACCGAGATTCAAACCTCGATCTCCCCATCATCGTAAGTCTAGTCTACTGCTAGAGTAGCGACTTAGATCATGCGGCCACCGAAGCAGGAGGATATAAATTAAAATTAGACTTAAAATATTCGTGTATAATCTTTCATGACTTTTAATTAAAATATATTTGATAATGTTAGTCTAAAAGTAGATTAGTAGTAGTAAATTCCATTCCTTAGATATGGATTTTTAAGATAAGAGTTCAACAAATCCACATAAAATAATTATTCTCTTATTTTACTATATGATGGTTTTTTAAAACCATTTAGATACTAATGTGCGGAACCCATATTTCAAGCATATCACAGTAATTAAGGTTGTACATCCAGCACGGTTTGTGTTGAAATTCTATGACTCATTTGTATTAATAAAAACACAGACAGTTATATCCCCCCCCCCCCCCCCCAAAAAGAGGTTTAGTACGAGCTTGAACAATTTTGAGGACATTTATTGTGTTTGTTACATTTCCAAGCTCACGAGTGTATTATGTTAGTTCCAGCATCAAAACATTAGACGGCAGCACTGCTCTGCTGGAACAGTTTAGAACCGAGTGACCACTATATATATTTTTTTACGATGGATAATATAGTATCGTTTTACGAGCTCCACAATGAACGGCGAAAGTCGTCATTTGAAAACGCAGAATAAAGCCTTTTCGGTGATTGGAGAGGGGAAAAAATAGGCAAGGGGAGCGGGGAGAGAGGATATATATATATATATATGATTGAAATGAGTTAATGAGTTAATAAACAAGCTCTTGATGAAAATATTCAACCCTTTTATGTAAGGTCAAATACAAATACACTTAAGTAAACATTACTCTTTTTAAAAGCTCCCTTAAAAGCAGTAGTTCTCTTGTGAAACACGGAAAAGGGGTGGAGAAAGAAAGAAAGAAAGAAAGAACAAATAAAAAATAAATCAAAGTAATATTGCCTATGGCACATTTCTTTATAAATTCTTCTTCACAGAAATACCCGAATAATATCCTCCCATTAAAATTATTCCACTCTCTTTTTTTTAATGTTTCGTTTTTATAGCCCCTGTTGACAAGGTCGTCATAAGATACAAACTGTCGGGTCTTGTTGTTTGACTGTGCCAAATGAAAGAAACTCAAACAGGTACTACGATCACTTATTCTATCAATAAACCAAATTCCGAACAACAAAATAAACATTTCGAATTATTTATTGGTATTTTCCTCGAACACATTTATTAGCTTTGTCCGACTGAAACTACAGTAGCCCCATGGCTTCTTTGGTGCTGACTGACAGTTCACAGCTGACTTCTGACAGTCAACATTTAGGTATATACCTAAATTTTGACTGTCAGAAGTGACAACTGCTAAAGATATGTTTTTTGTAGATCATATGGTTCGGCGTAGGGATACATAATTTGGTCTGGTAGCTTTTCAAAGCCGTCAGAAGTCAGCTGTGAGCTGTCAGTCAGCACCACAGAAGCTAAAACAGAGGTATATTCAACTTAAGGAAACGTCTATATCCGCGACGAGCTGATTGATTGTATTCCAATTAATTTAAGACCCACCTCAGCGTCGTAGTTAGCTAACGCGTTGGTATCGTGTTGAGCTAGACTGCCGAGGATGGAAATATCGAGGTTTGAATCTCGGACGGGTGAACTGGGGGTAGTTTTCCCTGAATGGGTGTCCAATATTCACGAAAATGCGGGTTCACTTCCTCTATATTCAATCTAACCAATTCCTAACCCATTAGAGTAATTAGTACTTAAGTGTTTATACCGAACGGGTAGTAAGACATGGTGCTAAGTAAAAAATAAATTAAATTAGTTTATAAATGATACTGCACGCTATGAGTGAAGAATTACCTTAGCCACGGTATCAATCCTGCAAACCAGGTGTCATTTCTCAAGTAATTAAATTTAATTAAGCAAACGTGTTCATGATGATGATATTAAGGATTTTAAACAGCATTTTCATGTGTGTAGGGTTCAAAAGCTTTTTGTATGATCAATATCCACATTGCAGCTGGTAAGGATTGAACTAGGACACGTTAACTATAAACTTTGAGGACTTTTAATGGGGTAACAAGTCGGAATAAATAGTTGAAATCTTTTTACTAAAGAAAAATATATTTATATGAGAATCGAATCTTACTACCCATCCAGGCTGTCCTAATATGTAGGGCCGATTGGGTAGGAACGAATAGGACAGAGCTTTGGAAAAAATGAAACCACATGTGCGAAAAGGGATAGTTAGACCACATTTAGGAAAATATATATCCGCTGAAACCATGACCAAGAATATAACGCTGACCTTCCAGTCACCCTTGTTATACCTGACCGGTATTTGAACCCCGATCTCCCCGTCATCAGCACTTAGTCCAGTGAGAGAGTGATGTTTTAGAATGTTCTACCATTGCAGCAAGTAAGATCTACCATGAGTGTAAATCATTGCTTGTAGTCCGGACGGGTAGTAGGTGAGACGTGGTAAAAATAAATTACTGTAGGTAAAAACATTCTAGATATCAGTCGGGCTACCCTTACCACCCAATCACAAATATGTACACATAAGTTGTAATACTTACCAAATAAAGATTAATTTATTTAAAAAAATAAAGTGAAGTTTTATTATTATTATTATTATTATTATTATTATTATTATTATTATTTAGCACCGCGTCTTACTACCCGTTCGGTTTATACGCTTAAGTACTAATTAAACTAATGGATTAGGAATTGGGAGGGTTGAATTTAGAGGAAAAGAACCCACATTTGCGTGAAGGGAGAGTGGAAAACCATTTAGGAAAACCACCCACAGTTCACCCGACCGAGATTCGAACCTCGATCTCCCCATCCTTGTTGGACTAGCTCAACGCAGCTGGCGCGTTAGCCAACTACGTCACCGAGGCGGGTAAAGTGAAGTTAATTTATTGTAAGTCTATCTATGATTTTCTGATTTCTTCTCTAAAATGTATTTTCGATATCCAGAAACTACGTCCATTGAATGCCAAATACAAATTGACACGAAGATTACCATGGCAAGTAAATTAGTTTCTAGGTCCCAAAACAATTTATCAGGAGCGTGAGGAGGGAAAACATATTACCGGGTCGTTTTAGAGTCGACAGGACATTTACAATGTTTCTTTAAATGATTTGTTATTTATGATTGATAAGAACAAATTATTATGACAAAGAGCTTAGAATAGTGATAGCCTCTAAGATTAAAAATGCAAATAAAATTGTTTGGATTTTAAGAGAATACCAAGATTTTATATTTCTAAGAATATATTTGATACCGTTTGTATCTTCCTATTCTAAAGGTTGAAATAATGTTTTCCTACTTTATTTTATAAATATAATTATTTCATACTGTTAAGGGTTGTTTTTTAATCTGCATCAAATTAGTTTTTAGTAGAATTAAAAGTTGAAACCAAGCTGAGCTACTGAAGCACGGCCTTAAAAAGATTATCACCTCCAAGAATGTGTAGTTATTAAGGGGAGGAGGAGATCCTATTGTTGACTGTTAAATCCTAAGGGGTCAAATCCCGGATGGGGGAACTTGGATTATATTTCACAGTGGTGTTTAGCAGTCACTATATCTAGTAATGTGGGATAATTTCCACTCTTATAATTGGGTTGATTTTATTTTTGTGCAATGCCTCACTATCAGTATACATTACAAATCTAGTTAGACTGATGGGGTATCGATTAGGAAGGTTAAATATAGAGGAAATGTACTCAAATTGCAAGGTGGTAGTGTAAAGCCAGTTAGTAATTGACAACATAAGTAAGCACGGTAGTAAATCCAACCGTGGCATCGCCGCCACCAGAAAACAAAACCAGAGTGCTCACAGATGCGGAAAAGTTTTTAACCCCCTTAACTGGTTAAACACATAAAAAAAGGAGCGGAGATAGTTCAAATGTATAAAATTGCTTCCCCTTGGATCCAATTGTATCTATTTAATATTTAGAAACATTAACCCTCAATAAAAGTGGTTTTAGAGGTGGAGACAGAAAACTTAAGCACCCTCTATAACTGAGATCAAACATTCCCTAATATAATGAATGGGTGTGGATCAATCAACAAAATGTTTAGTTTTAACACAAGTGTTATCAAATGGCTTTATTAATATTATGGCGATCAGGAGGCTAGTTAAAAGAAGCACAGCAGCATTCCCGTATGTATGTATATATGGGAAACCACAAGGTTAAATAACGTGTGAAACCGGCTTTTGTTAGGAAATTCTATATCTGAATATATAGTATTAGGTGTTCTACCCAGGTTTGTTGATGTAATGTAGGCTACCTGAAAACACCAAATATATCTTCTTTCATGTTTAGGTTATTTGGTAACTAATTTGATAGTTTAGTTTTGTGTCAGGTAACTTTAAATTAAAATCTGGAGTTTTATAGTAGCTAAATAACTGGTCAAAAATCTTACATTGCACTTGATCTGCGGTTTAAGGCTTATAATCGTTGCAAAGATAAAACATGTATTATTAAGTCGCAAATCACCAGTATGGTTTAATATATTAAAATAGACCTTGCAGGCGTAGTAAAAAAAAAGGCAAGGTACTCCGCACGGAATTTTTCACTACATTGTTTAAAAATGGAAATATTTAATCAAAACTCATGATATATGTGAAAATAAATAATATAACCTTGCAAACCCGAGCACAAATTACGCTATACATGGGTAAAACATTTTTAGACTCCCGGTTTTATATATTATAATTCTATTTTTGAAGAATTAAAGTCCTCATTAATATATTTGGACCAGTAAAAAATATCTATATTGGGTTTACAAGGGTCAACACTTCTTATTAAAATTTTGACTACCGGTTAAAATTTTTGAAATTTTATTAAAGGTTGCGACGTACATAAAAAAAATATTTTATTAAAATTGGTTCATTAAATCTCACTTTTCCTGTCATCACTAATCTGTCTTGTCGCCTTGTCTGACCACTGGTTCGTATATCTTGATGTTATGAAACTTGTTTTATCACCGACATGATAACAGTTATTTACTCCATCTTCCTCACATACATATTCTGTGGCCTGGAACACTCTTTGATTCAATATACTTGTTACACGAGAATTCCAAGAGTTTTTAGAAGCTTACTTTTGAAAGCCCAAATCAGGCGAAGAGATTCCTAGAATTTCCAGCCGCTGTAGCATAACACAAGTAAATTCATTCTCCCTCGACAGCATGGCAAAAGCATTTTTCCTTCAGAAAGGCACGCAACTCAATATATTAACCTAAAGCTCGTTCGTACGAGGGTACGATTCAGTTACTTGGAATATTTCCTCTACCACGAGTTTTCCTTCTTCCATGATAGAATGTTAGGTCAGGAAAGGTATTGTAATTTTATAATTAGGCTCTGTATAATGCTTTAGTAGGATACCTCTATACTACAACAAAATAACCATATTCTATCCTAAAAGTGTTATTTCAAATTTCAAGTAATTATATTCAAGCAATTAATGTACATTTTCTAAATAAAAGGCCATTGAAACACCACATTTTGACAAAAACGCAACGACCATAATGCAGCGTTATTTTATGACTGAACCAAAGTAGCTCACTATGGTGATCCGTTTACTGTTGAAATGGGATTTGGGTAAAAAGGTCCTTTTAAAAGAACTTTTTTCCTACAAGAATCCTACTCTAGGTTGGCCACCCTCATGTTATATAGTAAAGGCTACGCGTGCTGGCGTCTCGGGATGAAATTCACGAGTATACTTGGGACTAGCGCGAATGTTATTCACAGTCAAATTTAAGGTAAAATTTATTCAAGATGATCAAGAATACACTCAAAAATTAAACTTATGGTCATAAGTATGGTTGAGCCTTAAAATAAAACACAAGGGATTTGATCTTGGAGTGAGAGACTTGCCTAAATAACATAAAGTTTTAGGCCCACTGCACCTTTTTTAAATACTATAGACTGCACTGGGCTCTAACTAAGGTACCATCATTATTAGTCAACTTATCTTTAGTCTAGATCAACACATTATTAAAAATGACTACAAACTTTTACATATTTAGTTCAAGCTAACAGAAGTCACTCTGTTATATTCTATAGAATATGAGTTAGAAACTTTATTTTTATAGGAATTCTTACTATTTATCTCTTGACATTAAGTCCAAACATTAATTGAATTATTAAAAAATATATATTACAAATTTTATTGTAATATAAACCTTTGTTCGACATGCAGAGTTATATACTACTGATTCGTACAAGAATACATAAAGCAAACCAGTCAAAACTCCAAATGGGTGTACTAAGACAATGTTTCCCAAATTGTTTTACGGCCTCCCTTCAAGTATACCAATATTGAATTGGTTTTAAATAGTAACTTTCTTCCCACTTCTGTTAAATTCTAAGGATTCAAACATATAGGCCAGTTAGTGAAACGTTGTGGAAAAAAAAATATATATTCTTGACAATCCAAAATATTCTCAATACACCAATCATCCTGGATGACACGAAATACAAAAGAGTTACACATTAAAAAATTAGGTAAACTTAAATGTTGCTGTAATAGAAAGAGAATAGGCCATAGCAATGTGATCAACCCTAAATGTGTTTAAATTTCTAAATATGTTTATGAAGTCACTCAAAGAAAATGACTCTTTTTATAGGCCAATAAGTAGGTTAGAATAAAACTTGTTAAGGTCTATTCACGACGCGATAATTTTTTAATTTTTTTTTTTTGCAGATTTAAAGAAAACATAATTAGCTAATACCACGCACATTCTACACATCAGTAGCTTTATGTGACAAATATTCATCTTATTATTTATTTTAGTAAAAATAAAGTAGATAAATCTAACTATATATTACATTATATTTTGAATGCAGGTATCAGAAAATTGTGACGTAGCGACAAATAAAGATAGGATTTATTATGTTTTAAAATTTTTTTAAATATTAATATTAAATTTAAGTCATTTGGTTCGTTCACGAAAATAGTAAATCTTTTTGCTAATATGTATATTAAAATAGTTAAAATAAAAATCAAGAAAAATATTGTGTTTAAATACAAGTCAATGCTGTACACCACGTCTCATTATAGTACGATTTTCATATAAAGGGCGTTTGAGAAAATGAAAGATTGGAATTTACTTGTCTAGGATATACACATATTTATACTAATAAGGTAAGAATGATAAGTTAAAAGTAGACTTGAGAGAAAATTTACCATCATTTTCACTGGAAAGAGTGGAAAAACATTTAAGAAGAAAAATCTATAGTTCAAACCCCAAAATCTTGGTCATTGGCAAACCAGACCTGATGAGGTTGACACCCCTGCCCGTGTATCCACAAATGCATTCCATTTGATCGTAGTTAATATAATTTAATGCTATGTGCTGTGAATAATCGACTTTAACTACCTAACTTACAAAAAGTCGATTAATTGGGAAAAACCTATACTGGTGGTCATGAGATAAAAGGCAGCATTCTCGTACAATACAGGACAGTAATTTACAATGAGGCCAAGCTTCGAATCCAGGCTGGGTGGGGGGTGAGGGCTCCACATGCCTCGTGACTTCCTATTCCCCCATTCAAGCTAATGCAGGTACATTGTCTTTAATAAATATCCTAATTATACCTTATACTTATTTTCATTGTCATGATTACAATACCTTATATCTGAGAAAACGAAACAGTGTGACCGCTTCCAGGAAACATGTGATTACGAAATCCCGTAACACGAACATAAATATATAAAGTAGACAAGGATAGTTCTTTCATGGAAACGAATGTTATTTTGAAGCCACTGCCAAAAAAATTGGAGCATCAAAATTGATTATATCACAATGATTTTTGATGTATTATGTTGTTATCATTAAAATTGGGTAAAAAAATTGAGCAAACAAAAAACAATAAAGAAATTCCTAACATAGCTAGGATTTTAACCGTTAGATTTTATTTTACTTTAATTAATAGAAGGCTTACATAAAATAGATTCAGCTAAGATTCATATCAATTACCCAACAATGAACCTTAGTGGTTTCCGTAAAGATAATTTTAATATCTCTCCACCAGCAACGGTGCTCGCAAGTTCTAGCACGTCACTATTAAGTTAGACTAGAATACTGGTGATGGATAGATTAGGGTTCTAGTACCGGTCGGGTGTACTGAGAGTGATTTTTCCTAATTTTTTGCCCACACACCCCTATTCAAATGCGGATATATTGCCTCTAAAGCTATACCGTCTTCCTCTATAGTCCAATTAAGTTGTTAATATATTAGTATAAGCTGCACAGGGACTATTGCGTGGCGGGAAAATATTTCTCTTACACTTGTTGGTAGCAGCTTATCTTTCTATTTTTTTTAGCACCGCATCGAGCCATGCGCTAGTTGCGCTAATGGGCTAGGGATGAGAAAGGTTTAGTTCAGAGGAAGTGTACCCGCATTTCCGTGGAGAGAGCTAGAAACTATTTAGGATCCAACCTTATTACACCCGACCGGGATCAAACCACTATCTCCCTGTCATCGGCAGTCTAGTATATTGCAAGAGTAGCACCTTAGAACATTCTGTCACCGAAGTGGTTGTTTTATTTTATAAGTTTGATGAAAAATATACGATAATTTTGAAACTGTGACTATTTTTAAACAATACACGTAAATAAAGTGATTAATTTGGGCAGGTATACACAATTCCCCTAATTCAAGAGGATGTTTAACCATACTCCCCCTGCTACTGCCCTCAAATTATGTTGTCTCCCTCCCAAACTTCCCTCCCCAAACCCCGCCCCCCTAAACATCCAACTTCCCATCATGCCAATCGGCTTTCCTCAACTTCCCGAGATAGTTGTGCTCCTTTATAATATTTGCTCCTCTCCGGGCATATTTTATATGTACACAGCGGGAGAGGAGTGTGTGGGGGGAAGAGGGGAGTGTTTGAAAGGGGAAGGTAGATAGAAATATACCATGACGTCACAGATTTATTCCTGTCTCTATGATAGAAGACGCGGGAGTTTATCCTGCCGCAGGGTGTTACCGAACGTTTTTGATTATTTACAACAGGGGTGATCAAAGACGTATTTTTTTTCTCTCTCTCTTTTATAACTTGAAAGGAACAGTTCCTCTCAAAAAGGATGTATTACTATGATTTGTTTTTAATATTTGAAAGGTTCGCTCGACGTGAGATATCTAAAGAATCCGTGAGTCACCTGCAGAACGTCTTGACCCATTAGAGATTCGAGCTAGAGACTCCAATCTTTATTACTTAGCGGCTCAAGACCTAAGGCATGATCAAATCAATATCCAACACATACTTTGTGTGTGTGTGGGTGTGTCTAAGTTTAACTACCAGTTTGGGCTATCCATATATTGACACTTTTTTTAAAACGTATGACACATTATATTACGACCGGAAGGAACATAACATCCAGTTTCAGTCGCCTGTATGTAGACAAACGCTCCCAGGGTACAGCTATGGAGGTTGTCTACACGTGCCTAAAATGAGATGATGTGATGATAATTATTACGATATTGTCGAGCCGGGGTGAGTTTTAACCTAACTTAAGCCTAATCAACCAAACCATGGTGACCGTTGGGATAATTTCTCATAAGGTAAAAATATCCAAGATATCAGCCGGGAATCGAACCCAAGACCCCTTGATTCGTGGCCAAGTGCACTGACCACTACACCACGAGGCTAGTAATATACACATTTTAAACTCCAGATTCAAAACCAATATCTAAAAATTCAAATTAGCTTAAAATTAATTTTTTTAGAAAAACAAAGATGCAAAATTATTAATCATGTAAAATAGTTCCTGATACAAATTTTGAAAAAAACCGTTAAAAAAGATTTTAAATATGAATGGTTTAGTAAGAAGAATGTATATTTGAAGTTAAGTTATAATAAAAAGGTAAGTTAATTAATAAGGATAACGTAAATATGATAAAAAATATTTTAAAAAAATTAAATTTTGTTTTTAATTTTATGTTATAAAATTAATATTTTCATTGAATCAACTAAATTTATTGATGTAGCATTTTTAAAAGAAAATATATAATATTCTAAAATATAGGCTGGATTTATTTAAATTTGGTTGGTTAAAAATACTTACTTTAATATTCTAGAAAAATGGTCCACCAAGTGTTTAGAAAGCATCCCTACCAAAAATAATTTTAAGATTCGTTGTGTTACATGCCTACACGTAGAATATGTTATTTAACTTGTAATTTGTTTACTTATACACACTTTTTTGAATCATAGAAATATTGTGTATACAAGTTTTTAATTACTAGCAAAATAGATGAGGTCATAAAAATCCGTGTCCTGATTATTGATAAAAGTCATAACGTTGGTTTTACTATTTGGGTTTGGTGAAAGTTTGTTAGTTTATTAGGTGGTACAGAGTTCTACAGATAATTCAAAGAAAATGTTTGAGATTAGATCATTTTAAGGTGACGTCTCAACATCTACCAAAAGAGAGGATGGGAAAAGTTTTTGGTGAGTAATCGATCTATTGTCGGTGGAACGAATGTCTCTTAAGTCAGAGTAAGCGATCAAATATAGTGACTCGTTTGCCTTTGTGTGGTAAAGAACCCCGGCCTCTTAGGTCAAAGTAAAGCTTGTAAGCGCATACCTAACCATAAATATAAACATAGCATGAAAGTGGCAATAATACTTTTATCTTCAACTATAGGCTTCTTGGACATTGAACTAACCATAACCAACCGGTGAAGTAATTCAAAAATGTTGTGCTAGTAGTTATTCTCATTAGATAACATAATTAAACCAAAAATTAATATATGATACAAATACTTTATAGGCTCCGAAAATGATCATAAACTTTTTATTTAACAAGAATGATAATCTGTCTCCCCAGAGTGGATAACGGCGAAGGAGATATTTGGAAGTTCATAGAGCAGTAAAGTATGATGCTCATTTCCCCGTCGGAATGGCATGTTGGCAACAGTGCCAAAAAAAAAAGAGACTACCTATCTCCCATTCCTTAACCAGACACAAACCGTACTTGACTTCATTTTAGCTGATGCAAGCTGAAAAAACGCTACACTTACATCGATAGAAGAAAAGAAGTATGGAGAAGGAAGATCACGTAGTAAAGAAAAAAAAAAATCCCACCCACATCTCTTTTTTTTTATTCTTATTATTCCCAGCTAGCAGACACAACCTAACCTTTTCCAACATTGTGTCATCGTGTTTGTTAGTTCCTGTTGGAAAACTTGGCACAGTCCGGCGTTAGCTGGCACTCATTCACGCGCCGCAAATAGAATTATCACTTACACCTGTGGCACTGGATCCGGGTTACAGGGTTACCACCTTTGGAACGTTACGTCTCAACTCACAAAATGGATCACGAAAAAAAAAATCTAGACCAAACTATTTTTTTTCTTAGTTATTTCTTTTCACAGCATTATTATTAAAGTGATATGGAAGGCAACATGATCTTAAATCCGTATGTATGCAGTTTTTAAAACCAAAAGCTATTTTGGACAAAATAAATACTATTACAGTTTATACATCTAGTTTTATTTTCCACATATTGTAAGCTCTACAGTTATAGAATTTCTGCTATAAGAAAAGAAAGAATTGAACAGAAGCTTTTTAAATTAGGATTATATGTCCTTGCCAAATTAAGCAATGTCCATGAAAAATGTTCAAGACCTGTTTTACATGCTACTCTCTGTAGAAACAAACTAAACTAAGCAAAGATACTTAAGCAATATTTGATTTGTTTTGGCAAAAAAAAAATAATGTCATAAAAACTAAAAAAATAAGGATATTAGCTCACGTTTAAAACCCCTTCCTCGGCCATAATGATTAATTCAAGGGATGGAATAATTGAAGTAAGTGCACCTTCTCTAGTGGAGATTTACGATATAATATTGCGCGTCTGGGCTACATACAGTAGCCCCATGGCTTCTTTGGTGCTGACTGACAGTTCACAGCTGAATTCTGACAGTCATCATTTAGGTATATACCTAAATTTTGACTGTCAGAAGTGACAGCTGCTAAACACATGTTTTTTGCAGATCATATGGTTCAGCGTAGGGACACATAATTTGGTCCGGTAGCTTTTCAAAGCCGTCATCTGTCAGCTGTGAGCTGTCAGTCAGCACCAAATAAGCCATGGGGCTACTGTAATTCGTAGCCCAGTTTGTGAAAATATTATCCAGAACTAAAATATCGTTGAGCAGGGGAAGCCCGAACGTACTACTCATACAGTACATCCTTTCCTTGGAAGCTCTTTCTATGTCCTGATGAGATGAGATGATGGAGATAGTGAGTATAAGGATCTGGAACCAGTGGAAACTCTTAAACCTAACTTAAGCCTCATTAACCCAACCCTGATGACCATTGGGATGGTTTACCTTTCGGGAAAAATCTACTAGGTACCTGATAGGAACTGATCCCTGGACCCCTAGGCTCCTAGCCAGGTTAACTGACCCACTACACCATGGGGCCAGTTGATATACACTATAAAAACCTCAGTGATAAATCACATGTGTAAAAAAAAACACCATTAACGCACCCTACCTAGATACGAGCCTGGACTTTTCTATTTAAAAAAAAATCAGTCTATAGTGAAAATCACATTTTATACCATGTGATTAGATGTGCAAGTGCCAATATAGTTCAAATTGATTTATAATATGAGGGTTTTCAACAATTTTCAACCAGAAATTATTTTGGTTATATCCGTATGTATGCAAATGTATATCAACTTGCCCCCTGTCTCTTTATAACCAATTCTAGACGGATCAGTAGAACTATTAATTCATCTGAACATATATAGCGACGCTTTGCAGTAGTTACAGTTGTCAGTAACAACATTCAATATCGAAACAATAACAATCGTTCTAAACAAGATACACATTATGTCGCCAGATCTAGTGAAGTAACTTAGAGAATCACGACCAATATATAATTAACTTACTTATATAGAAACCATGTAGTGAAGTCACCTTGCAGAGGCATGGGTGGGCATCATAGGAAACAAACAGATATACTGGGTATCGACCCAGGTCCTACTTATACTAATTAAATTTGCTGATACGACAATCTCACTTTGAATTTCTCTTATTTAAACATGAGTAGTGTAAAGAAAAGATTCTGGAGCATTTTTTGAGGTGTGCTTGCGCGTACAGGGATAAAATTTTGAATTTTGGTGGCCATTTTGAATTTTAGACATGTTCCGTCAGGTATTGACAGGTACTGACAAGTTGGAAATTCAAGACTGCTTGGGAAAAAAACTGATGCTCCAACATGTCCCAAAATATTCCGACTGGTCTCGACAAGAGAGCGAGAGAGTTTATTATTATTATAAATTAATTAATACAATACAATCCAGTAACATACAATAAAAATTACAGATTATTACATTTAAAAAAATTAAAATTAAAAATTAAAATTTTAATTTCAAGTTTAGAGATATTCATTATCATTACTATTATAGAGGCATAACAGAAAATCTGGTTGATGCGCCTCTTGATGTGTGTATAGAATATAGAGCTTAAGGCGTAGAATTGTAGATAAACAATTTAAAAATATATAAATTACATAACTAATGATAGGCTGTTTTATAAAATAAACTGTTTAATATATACATAAGGTGTTAATCTGACACAATGAATATTTTGATTTGAAGAGTCGTGTTATATCTAGACTAAAGTATTTTTTATAACTAGATGATAGTATCAAACAAATTGTGTAGTCGAGTATTACAAAATCATAGGGATCTTCTTCTGTTGTTATTTCTACTAGTACTTTTAAGACGATTATTATTATTATTTCTATTACTATCAGTACCAATACTAACACTAATCCTAGTAGTTCACTTCTGGATCGTCAAGAATAATATAATATAAGGCTGATTTAAATTTGAATTTTGATAAATATCTAATATTTTGGTCCAACGAGTTCCAAGTCTTTGCACCATTCCAATGAAAGCTTGATTTCATAAAACAACTTGTTTTAGCTTTTGGCACTATTAGTTATTTTGTGGTCTTATTTCTGGTCGATAAGTTTTGACTAACATATTTAAAATTTAAGCAAGTTGAAGTATTTATACCATGTATGATATTATACATAAGTATTAACATCTTATATTTAATTAGCTGTCTCATATTTAAGAATCCAAGTAATCTAAACAATGGTATACTATGTGCTTTGAAATCTGAAAAAGTTATAATTCTGACAATTTTTTTCATTAATAATACTAGTGGTTGAAGATGGTTTGTGTAAGTGAGTCCCCAAATTTCTGTCCCGTAAAGAAGGTGTGGGTAGACAAGTGTGAAGTACAAATTTCTTATTATCGATAGTGGGAGAGAGAGTCTTGCTTAGAGACCTGATGTGTGAGACCCATTTTAGGTTATCTTCTAAAGTCATGCCCAGGTATTTGACGCCATTTACTTGTTTTATTTTTTATCCATTTATTTTCATACCAATATTGTCATTTATATGTTGTTTAGACTTGATTAAGAATTTCATATATTTAGTTTTTGTAACATTCAAAGATTACCTGTTCACTCTAAGCCATGTTAATAAGCCCCCTAAATCACTCTGTAAATTACTATATACTGATGCATTATCTTTACACAATTAGGTAAATCATTAATATATAAGAAATAGAGTAGGTCCCAAAATAGAGCCTTGTGGAACACCACATGATATCGTTCTTATATCTGAATTAGATCTGTTTATTTAAACATATTGTCCTCTATTTGATAGATAGTTTTGAAAAAGTTGAGGTACAATACTTCTTATGCCATAATATTTCATTTTATAAAGAAAAGAGGAATGATCTACGGTATCAAACGCCTTATATAAATCAATGAAGATGCCTAAGCTAAGTTACAATCATCTAATTTGTCGTATAATTGATTTGTCATGTTAATTAACGTACTTTGTGTTGATTTCCCTTTCCTGAATCCTGCTTGCTCTTTACATAGTATATTATTTTTCTCCAAGAAATTTATCAACCTTTTGTGGATGGCTTTTTCAAATATTTTACCAATATTAGACAATAGAGAAATTTGTCTATAATTGTTAATCAAATTGAGGTCACCGGACTTGTAAACTGGAATAACTTTAGCGACTTTCAGATGTTCTAGATATATTCCTGTACTGAAGCAACAGTTAATAATGTCACACAAGGGTTTACATAATGTATCGGCACATTATTTTATCACACCAGAATTTATGTTATCTTCTCCTGTAGATTTACTATTTTTTAGACTCTCTATATATCGTAAAAATTTCGCTTTCAGTTACAGGAGCCATAAACATTGATTTTGGGTCATGCCTTATAAAACTAGATGGTGTAGGGTCAGTTGGTTTTTGTTGTATATCTTTAGCTAAATTAGAGCCAATATTACTAAAAAAACGTGTTAAATACATTCGATTTTTGTTTATCATCATTGCATATCATGTTGCTATTTGGGTCTAATATCATGTTTGTTACAAGTGTTTTTTTTTGTTTAGTGCAATATTGATAAGGTTCCAGGTTCCCTTGATATTGTCTCAGTTTTTTGCTAAATTTAATTGAAAAAACAATAATTTTGAAAGTTTAATAACAGAAGTAAGGATATTTTTGTATTTTGTATATTTTTCCTTTAGTAAATTACCATCCCTATCCTTTTTGAATGCTCCAAATAGTTTGTCTTTCATACGAATTGATTTGAGTATTCCACTTGTAATCCAAGGTTTCTTAGGAAATGAGTATTTATTATATTTTTTAGAGATTTGAATATTGTTATTATCTATTTTTTTATTGTATTGTTCAGCAATTAACTTTAAGAAATAACTGTACTTTTCATTTGGGTCTTTTAAAATATATAAATAATCCCGATTCACTGTGTTGATTGCGTCTACCAAGGATCTCTGGTGATAGATATCCTTGTTGTCAGCTAGTTTAGAGTCAAAGAAAAATGATAATTCATTAAAAATGGCAAAAGTGTGGTAGTGATCAGATATGTCATTGAGTATTGCTCCCGAGGTGAAATAATATGAGTTAATATTAGTCAAAATATGATCTATGGACGATTCAGTGTTAAATCTTTTGTCATGTCTGGTTGTAACATTAATTAAATTGACAAAACCAAACATTTTTATTGTATTATAATATTCTAGCGAGTGTTTATCACTAGTGCTTTGATGATTGATTTACATGTGATTGATTGCTTTTCATGTCTGAACATGTATGAGCATACATTTTATATATATTTTCCCAAATAAATAAAATACTGTTCCAGTAGAAACATAGATTTTAATTTTATACATGTGGTGATATCATCAGTTTATGAATATCTGTTATGAACCTAGTGGAAGTAGATGATAAAACTTTATAAATCGAGAGAAAACATTTCCATGAAATTTCAGGACACCCTTGACAGATATTCAATAACTGTTGATGTTACCTAGTGAATAAAACAAGACTATTTTTCTGCTAAATATTTACTTGATTTCTTTTACAAAAAAATAAAAAGTATTGATAGAAAAAACTGTTTAAACACTGGCCTTTGCTCGCACCCCCTTCAGCCCTCGGCATCAAACCCAATATAATGTAGGGGGGAAAATAATAAATACAAGATGCACACCCCAATATTTTCTTAGATCTATATCAAATGTAAGTATTTTTTCTTTGTTTCAGTGTTAACTGAACTAGTGGTTTAAGCGGTCAAAGATGTCAAGCCACGTGATAATAAATGATAAATAAACGCTCAATTTCAAACTTCTAAGTTTTATATGGGCATTAGGGTCTTAATATAGATAAAATATGTATAAAAATAAATGGTAAGACAAAATAGCACAAATTTCCTATATTGTGTATTATAGCTTCTAAAATTCTTTTCAAAAGCAGGTTTTTAGTAAACATCAATTAAACAAGTTTTAATCATAAAAAACAAATACATTATCTTGTTTCTTGTTATCTTTATTTATACATTTTAAGCTTAGTTGTTAAAATATATTTTTAACAAAATATAAAATTTAAAAAAAATAAACTATTTGTAAATAACCCTAAAATTATGTGTTATTTGTAAAGATTAAAAATCTGTTCTTATTTATCAAGAAAAACAATCCATATATTACCATTTTGAAGTCAATCTTCAAGGTTAATTTCCAAAACATTTAAATTTTGTATAATTTGTTGCAACTAAGCTACCCTCAAGTTAATTTATTTTAGCTAAATAAATGTATATTATTATTGATATGTAAAATAGTCTCCCTATACTAATTTGGAACCAAATCGCTAAGGCCATTTTTAGAATTTTTAAATTAAAAAAAATATTTACCTGTAAGCTACCGATAGCAAGATTTTCCCCAAAACAAGTATACAATTTTATTTTTCATGTTCATGTCAAACACTCCCCAGATATACATTTTAAGCAAAATCGTTAGCCATTTTCAAAATCCTTTTTCATTAAACGACCCTTTATCAAAATTTTACCCAAAACTATGTACCCATAGTGTTATTTGGCATGTCAAACCCTAAAAGAACCATTTGGTTCCAGATCATTAAGGCCATTTTAAAAAAAAATTCCAATTTTTGAAAAACTAGCCAACAGTAAACTATCCATAAATGAGTTTTCACCCCCCACCCACCCAAAAAAAAATCCAGTATTAAATTGTCATGATAAACATCCCAAGATACCTATTAGAAACAAATTTTCAGTGCCCTTTTTTAAAATACTAGTTTGATTTTATTATATCAGTCATCAGTAAATTACCCATAAATAAGTTTTACCCCAAAACTGCGTATAAACTGTTATTTTTCATAATAAACACTCCCAAAACACATATTTGGATCCAAATCGTTATAGTCATTCGTAAAATGTTTAAAGTTTAAAAAAAATCAGTAATCAATAAACTACCTAAAATGAATTTTCACCCACAAAACATGTATTAATAAGTGTTATGTCTTGTGACAGGTCCCTTCCTTTTGTAAGTGAACGTAGAACGCCAATGCACCCTGTCTTCTGCCTCTTCTTTCAATTCCCATAATTTTCTTTTTTCCTTCATTTTAACCAATATTTGAATCCTCCTTATTCCTTAGCTATTCTTTCTCTCAAACTTTCCTACTATGACGTAGTTCAGAAGACAGTTCCCTCTAATTACACGTCCGATACAGTTTGCTTTGTGCCGAAGAATCACACCCAAAATTATCTTCTTCTCATCCACAAGTATACACTGTTATTCGTCATGTCAAACACTACTAAAACACCCATTTGGAACGAAATCGTTTTAGCATTTGTAAAACATTTAAAGTTTTTGAAAAATCAGTCATCAGTAAAACACACTCAGCAATGAATTTTTCCCCCAAAACCAAATACATAATGCTATTTATCATGTCAAACAAATCCTAGAGATGTTATTTTAAACAAAATCATCAAATTCATTAACTTACTCATCAGTAAATTACACTTATCATAGGGCCAGGTAAAATATTTTTTTTGTAATGTTTCCCTACTAAATCTAAATATCAAGGTTGAAGAAAATCTATCAAACCGTTTTGGATCCGTGGCCAGGAACATACAGGCAGACATGGGTAGAAACCAAATAAAATCAACCTTTTTTTGGTTCGTGTTCACATAAAACATAAAAACGTAAAATAATTTTTAGATCAATTTTTTTCACCATCACAAATCACAATACTTTCTCTAGATTTGAGAAAGTAACCAATACGCCTGAGATGCACATCTTCAGGCATTCCTAAGTTCCTTTGCAAAGTTTCTTGCTATTGAAGTTAGATTTTTATCACACAACTGTACTAAATATAACATATTATTTGATTATTTCTTTGTTTTCTCTGACGTTTAAGCTGTCTTTTACTTGGAGAATTCATTTATTTGTCTAATTATTTAATATTATAAATGTAGGATCAAATCAAATAAAGATTTTGAGCGTTACCTATGTGTAAGTTTTATTATGTCTTGTAAATATAATTTGCCCTCTAATATGAATACAAACTAACCAACATAAAATTTAGATTCTATTTGGATTTAAGATCAAAATGTGTTTTGTAACTACTCTTTGGGTTTGGAGTTGATTTAGCGATCAATTAAGAGGGAAACAATGAATTATATATTCAATAGGAGAATACAACATTGGTCACATATTTTAAAACAAAATATTTGAAAATCATCAGTTTTATTGAGTTTTAAAAGAAAATATATTGGCTATGTGTAAACCGGACGTCCAAACTATATACATATGACATTCCAGCATAATCGGTACAGGGGTTTTTGAGTTAAAAAGGAACATACAGACACCAACTCATTTTTATATAATAATATATTATAGAAGATAATAGATGGATATTGTTTTAAAATGTATACGTTCAATTGTGGCCACCTACCGTTGTTATTTATAAACCCATAATGGTGAACAGGCTGTTTAATACATAAGGCTCGCAATAAATTAGTGTGTTTTATTGTGAGCTGTTTTTGTTTCCCATATTATTGAATGTTTATATAAACTGTATTGGTTGTCTTGATTAAAATATTAATGATTTAACAAATGTATGTTAAGCAAGAGGTTGAATAGTGTATTAAGAAACTTAATTCAATTAGCTAGAGAGATATGTTAAAATAAAATTTTATTGTTTGTTTGTTTCGTGACCTTATCTTACTCAAATACGGTGAGGGGAGGGGGGACGGTACGGGTGTAAAATTAATAGCTATTTAATGTACGGATCTTCTTGGAAAGCTAAACAAACAAGACAAATATGTGTGTGGTTTTAAAAATAAATTTTATATCACCATGCATTGCCAAAAGTAGAGAATAATGATGATTATAATACGTTACCAGAATAAACAGTAATATTTTGGTTTGAGATAAAAAGTTGAATACTCACCTTATAATCTGGGTGGTGTAGCCTAATTTGCCTACATATAACCTGATCTTGACAGATACGATAATTGCCTATAGGAGAGACTTGAAGTAATAGAGTTTTCACTAGTTACTACGCAAACAAACATATTTAAAATACTTCATTATGTTAACAAACATTAACTAATTTAAAATCAATATTCTGATTTAACTTTTAGATCATGCATATAAACTTAATTCAATACAGCACTGAAAAATAACCTAATTTGGGATGCTATACTATTATTTGCTGGAGAAACTATGTGGAAGGAGTAGTATCTTGTGAAATAGAATACTTATTAAATTCCTTGCCTTTAGGGCTTATAAATAAGAGAAAATTAATTAATACAGTTTAAGATTACTTTAAAATAATATGTTTTAATCAATTCCTATGAAGAAAGCTGCTTGCTTTAAATTGTAAGGTTTCCCCGGTCATTGTAAGACATCATCTGTTCAGAATATAAAAGTGTTTATTTTCAAGAAAAATATACATGTACTCCTGATTATTCTTTTTATATACATTTTAATTACATACCTTAATTTTGCACTCTGCCTTTTATAAATGATTAAAATTTAATCAAAACTGTTAGATCTCCTTTAAGAAAATAGTTCATCTCTTGAGAATTGTATAGAGTATGTTTACTTTTTAAGTTTATACTTTCATTGAAATGGGGCACATGTCTAAGATAAAATTATTAGTTTTAAATAAACAAAAAATAAACTAAAATTTAGGATTTTGATGAAAACTCTACTGCAGTAAAGGAGCATAAAGAAGTACAGACATAAATAATGCGATAGCATAGTTTCTTTAGTGATCAGAGACACATAAGCTGTACATTAAAATCCCGAAAGCAAATCTTTCCTCTTTATAATATTCTCTTTGTGCATCGCATGCATTTATAAAAACTAACTTGTTTTTGAACTGAGTTGGGGCCTTATGTTAATACTGTATTACTAAAATAAATACAATAATATATATATATATACAGTTTCTTAACAAAATACATTTTCATTACAGTTCTTTAATAATCCAAACATTAACTAAAAGGAATCTTTGAGTCCATGACCTTTTCATATCCCCTGGGAATATTAGAAGAATAAAATCATATTAAAGTTACGTTTTTACTAAAAATCTGAAATGTGATTATTTGTAGTAGCTTAATTGTGACTTTGGCCAACACAGCTCTAGGAACACTCTAGTAATCAGCCCCCAGAACACTTTTTTAGCACCGTGTCTTAAAACCCATTTGGGTAATACGCTTAAATACTAATTACGCTAGTGGGTTAGGAATTAGGAAGGTTGAATTTAGAGGAAGTGAACCCACATTTGCGTGGAGGGATAGTGGAAATCCATTTAGAAAAACCACCCCAGTTCACCCGACCGAAATTCAAACTTCGATCTCCCCTTCATCGGCAGTTTAGTCTACTACGAGAGTGGCGCCTTAGATCATGTGGCCACCGAAGCAAGTTTAAGAACATTAATCTACTACTTAACTGAATGTGAATACACATATTCACTATAAATTATATTAATTAGCAAAAAAAATTTTATATATTAACTAAATAATGAAAGTGAATAAAATAAGAATTTAAAAATGAATCCTAAAAAACGTAAGAAAATCTAAATTTTGTTCTTATCTGGTTTCAATATGACTTAGGTTCTGATCTGATATCTGTGCTTCACTAGTAAAGTAGATATAATCATTTTATAATTATTAATTTATTTTAAAATTATGAGATACCAAGACGCAAAAGAGAAATGTTTTATTGTAAATTTGAGTTGTTTTTCTGTGTACCAAACTGTGTAATTATCTAGAAAGCCCAACAAGTCTGTGGTATTTCTTCATTCAAATACGTTCTCTAACCATCATTACGAGTATCGCATTGTTCTAGGCTAATTTCCCAGTTAGTAACCAGGTCCCAGGAGGAGGGAAAACGGAGTGAAATTCCTCGACACCAGTCAATAATTCCAACTTATTATAAGTAGAGAGGGCTGGTGGCCCCAAGTATTATGAGAGAACTGTAAGGGGAGGAGATTCCCCATTGTTTTCAAGGCAGAGTCCAAGAGTCACGTTATGAGAAGACCGTATTACGAAAGCTATAACCCCCCTTCAACCCATCCCTATACCTCATCCTTTACTAGAATTGTAATTATAGAACGGTGCGTTCATTCGTTCGTTCGTTGGTGGAAGTGGCACATAAAAACAGTTCAATTTGCAAGACAACGACAAGGGTTGAAATCTCGTTTCCTCCAGGGTTTAATCCCTCCCCGTCGCAGATAAAAAAAAAGAGTTCTTATACGAGGTAGGAAATTACATATTTAACATTTTACCCACGATGACGTCTTTTCCACACTCAACTTACAGCCTATTCTTTATGACTTATGACATAAGAATTTAGTAAAAGGTTTACTTAAATTGGTGACCTGAAGTTTTTACAGTTTCGTTTAAACCTTGCTTGAATATAAGCCTAGCAAGAAATATATTATTTGAAGAAACCATCCTTTTACATAACTAATAAATAAAATATACACAAACACATGCAGAATATATGTTATATGAATACTATTAACGTAAGCATAGATTTGTACATTATTATAACCCACCTCAGTGGCGTAGTTGGCTAAAGCGCTAGTCGTGTTGAGCTCGATCGCCGAGGACGGGGAGATCGAGGTTCGAATCTCGGCCGGGTGAACTGGGAATGGTTTTTCCTAAATGGTTTTCCACTCTCCCTCCACGCAAATGCGGGTTCACTTCCTCTAAATTCAACCCTCCCAATTCCTAATCCATTAGCGTAGTTATTACTTAAGCGTATAACCCGAACGGGTAGTAAGACGCGGTGCTAAATATTATTATTATTACATTATTATACATCAAAGTCCTTAAACACAGGACTATACTGAACCTTTAAAAGTAGGCGCGTGCGCGGTTAGTACTATAGTTCCAGGGGTCATGTGACATGATGCGATAGAGATACAGTAAAATGGATCCCCGGACTTCTGACAATTATTCTTTGGACTTTTTTGTGTGGAGATACAGAATTGAGTGCATTAGTCTCTATTAAATATACCTCAGTTTTAGCTTCTGTGGTGCTGACTGACAGCTCACAGCTGACTTCTGACGGCTTTGAAAAGCTACCAGACCAAATTATGTATCCCTACGCCGAACCATATGATCTGCAAAAAAAAATGTCTTTAGCAGTTGTCACTTCTGACAGTCAAAATTTAGGTATATACCTAACTGTTGATTGTCAGAAGTCAGCTGTGAGCTGTCAGTCAGCACCACAGAAGCTAAAACTGAGGTATAGTTTGGCAGACTTACAACAGAGAGTTGAAAATAGTTTTCAGACGATTCAAATTAAACCAAGAATTTTTCAAAAAGCATGCAACAGTCTAATTAAAAAAAGGTGATATTTGTGTGTAAATGGAAGAGCATCATGTAAAGCACTTTTTGTTGTGATAAGTTATTAAATTTGTACCATGTAAACCAATGTAACTTTTAATTTTCATTCTATTTTTTTGTTTTTAACGATCATAGAATTGCTTGTATCCATGTGTGAGTTGATTTGCTGACCGATGTACTCGTATGTTTATAAACATGTTTTCACTCATTTTAATGAGTACTACATAGTACTAACGTTATGAACCCTCTTTTAAATACCCTGTATATAAAGGGAATGATCTATTTTCCACGAGACTGGAATGTATTCTCTCCCTCTCAGTAACTTCCTACAACATACGAAGCAGTCTAATCATCATCCCGTATTTAAGGTGGGATGGAAGGCTACAAGAGTTAAGGTGGGATGGAAAGAAACAAGAGTTAAGGTGGGATGGAAGGAAATAAGAGTTAAGGTGGGATGGAAGGAAACAAGAGTTAAGGTGGGATGGAAGGAAACAAGAGTTAAGGTGGGATGGAAGGAAACAAGAGTTAAGGTGGGATGGAAGGAAACAAGAGTTAAGGTGGGATGGAAGGAAACAAGAGTTAAGGTGGGATGGAAGGAAACAAGAGTTAAGGTGGGATGGAAGGAAACAAGAGTTAAGGTGGGATGGAAGGAAACAAGAGTTAAGGTGGGATGGAAGGAAACAAGAGTTAAGGTGGGATGGAAGGAAACAAGAGTTAAGGTGGGATGGAAGGAAACAAGAGTTAAGGTGGGATGGAAGGAAACAAGAGTTAAGGTGGGATGGAAGGAAACAAGAGTTAAGGTGGGATGGAAGGAAACAAGAGTTAAGGTGGGATGGAAGGAAACTAGAGTTAAGGTGGGATGGAAGGAAACAAGAGTTAAGGTGGGATGGAAGGAAACAAGAGTTAAGGTGGGATGGAAGGAAACAAGAGTTAAGGTGGGATGGAAGGAAACAAGAGTTAAGGTGGGATGGAAGGAAACAAGAGTTAAGGTGGGATGGAAGGAAACAAGAGTTAAGGTGGGATGGAAGGAAACAAGAGTTAAGGTGGGATGGAAGGAAACAAGAGTTAAGGTGGGATGGAAGGAAACAAGAGTTAAGGTGGGATGGAAAGATACGCGAGAAAAATTCCAGTGTTCCTGCAGTTTTTATGGCAACACATTTTTCCGGCCAAAATAAATAAAATATTGCTTCAATATAAACATAGAATTTAAGTTTCTTTACATGTTGACCTTAAAATTTCTTGAATATCTGTCAAGGATGTTGTGGAATTTAACGACAACTTTTCTATTCATTTAAATATTATTATTATTATTATTATTATTATTAGCACCGCTTCTTACTACTCTTTCGGGTTATACGCACTTAAGCTAATGTGTAATGGTAGGGTGAATGTGAGATGAAATGGAGGACCTACAGTTTAATGTGGAATCCGAACCACGGTGGAGGCCTGGCTTTCCTCACATTCACAAGTTGTGATTAATACACGTCTTGTCAGAGGTGAAGGAAGGGTTTGGTAATTTATTAATTTAAAAAGTTTGTTAGATAATGCATGCTCATGGAATTACATTCAAGAACTATTGGTATCAACATGTGAAATAAATTAAGTTCTATGTTTGTATTGGAACAATATTTTGTTTATTTTGTCCAAACATGTTTTTCCATAAAAACTGTAAAAATAAGGGTTTTTTCTTGCGTCCCTTAATATGATGCTTGAAATTGACCCGTATAGGGAGAGTTTTTGTTTTTGGAATGGTGGCGTAATTGATCTCGGGATTATAGTGAATATTATGGTTTGATGGTCAGTAATGAATGAGTGCTGAAGGAGTGCGGTTTTAAAGGGAATCCAATAGTTCAATGTGAAAGAAGCGTCTTATCTTGGTTTGAGCATGTTGGGAGGATGAGTGTGGACCGAGTGACGGAGAAATATATGAAGGTAGAGTGTGTGGATCAAAATAAAGGGGTAGACCATGTAAGACGTAGTTAAATGTTGTAGCCGAATGAGTGAAAAAGAGAAAAATTAAGAATTTTAAGAATAAAAGAGCATGTATGACTCTGTGTATGTGTGTTGTTGAAGTGAAGGGAGTAAGCAAGGATAGGGAAGTGTGGATAAAACTAGTGAGGAAGTAAGTAGTCATTTTTTTGAGCTATATGCAGAGTTTCTTGCCTACCTTGTAAAGAAACGCCATGTCAATTCTGGATGTCTGTCTGTCTGTCTGTCTGTCCTTGGTGACGAATCCAAAATAGTTAAATGGATTTTGTTCAAACTTGATATTTATATTTTATAAGGACTAGCCCTAAAATTACAGCTAGTTTACTGATTGAGTGATATTTTATTATTCCAAATTTGACCAAAATTGCTTAAAAGATTTTGTTTAAAATTGATATCTATGTAGTTTTATTACCTGAAAAATAGCAATGTATACTTGGTTTTTGGTAAAAATTTGTTGAATAGTAGTTTACTGAAGAAAAATTATTTTCAAAATTTTTAAATATTTTGAAAACATCTCTAACGATTTTTATTGAATTTTATATATATATATATATATATATATATGTATATATATATATATATGTATATATATATATGGGGTGTGTTTGATATGACAAATAAAACTCTATGCTTGTTTTAAGGGTGAAAATTCGATTAATGATAGTTTCCTGATGACATATTTTTTTAATTTAAATATTTTAAAAATGTCTTTAGAGATTTGGTTCAAAATGGATATTTGTTAAGTTTTTTACATTATAAATAATTATATATATGTTTGGATTTTTTATAGTAGTTTACTGTTGATTCATTTTTGTAAAATTTGAATTTTTTTAAAAATAGCTCTAACAGTTTTGTTCAAAATTGGCCTCAAGTGATTTTTTTACATGTTAAATAATAATATATATTTATTATTCTAAAAAAATATTTAACGGTATTTTACTTATGACAAATTATAGAAAATTTGATTTTTTTTAATATGCCTTAAAGATTGAATTCAAAATCGAAATCTGGTAAAAATTTTCCTTTTTAAATAAATAAAAAAAAAGTTTTTATTATTACAGATTACAAATAATGTTATGGTAGTTTACAAAAAACTTATTATTAGAATTTTAAAAATTTCAAAAATATATGAACAATTTAATTTAAAATTTATATATAATATATAATAAGTTTAATAATGAATTACTTAAAGGAAGTAAGAAAATTCTGAGAGCGTTGTCGGTCCTAGTTCACTGACGAAAGGAATAAACCTATCGTAAGACATAACACCTAATCATTTTTTCGAAGCTATAATACACAATATGAAAGCCTGCACGATTTTGTCGTACCATTTTTTTTCTCAAATATCTGTGTTTATATAATGTCCAAATGTTATTTTATACCTTATCCATTTTATTTTACTCTTGCCAAACAATTAACTTTATGTGGTAGAATTTTTGTTTATTTTAACCTAGTGAGCCATTATTTTAACCAGAAACACCAGCGTGGCCCTATCCTGCGGATAAATAAAAGGTCAACTGATGTATTTTTACTTTAACTCCGTTATAAATTGTATGCCTACTCATCGAGATAGAGTTTCGTTATTTTGATTAGACATGTTTATCAAACACAAAGTTGTTTTAAATTTAATTTTAAATCTAATATACAAATTTTGACAATATCCATTATTTATTAGTATCTCAAGTACGATTAAAAAATACAAATGTTTGGTAGTTATTAATTAATTATTCATCAACAGATAATCAAACTGTCACTTAACAAAACAAAAAAATACATTATTAAAATCAATGTTATCGAACATAATTGAATTTAAAAGGCAGATATATGTTGAGAAACCAACAGCCAACATTGTTTCATATATAAGGTGTTAATATAATAAGCTTATATATAAAAAATAAATGGTACGGCACACCGCACAGAATTTCTCTCTCTTTCTATAAACTCGTAAGATTTCTGAACGGAATAATGTACATTGTATCATCACCACTCCACATAAGAACACGCATAAAATAATATACAATGATATAGAATCAATGAGAAAAGAGGCGCATATTTGTCCACCTAAGAACATTTCAAACAGTTTAATGTCTTCCACAAGGGTAAACACATCGTATTAAAATTTCGATTTCTGGTTAAAATTTTAACATTTTAAAAGGTTTTGCAGATATTCAAGTCATCGCATTGATATTTAATTATTCATTTATACATTTTGACCAATAAAAAATGTAAATATTGACTATTGAGTCTAAAATGGAGATAGATCATTGCTATGCAAACATTTCTCCTAAGAGATTTAAGGAAAAATAACATACTTTTTTTAGATACTTACTTATATTTAATTACTCTATGGCATTGGAGTATTATTGCGTTAAGACTTAAGTAGTATATGTTTACAACTAAAGCTCACAAAATTGTATTAATATATTTGCAAATATCTCAGAAACTGCTGTTTTTATAAAAATATATGTCAAATAAAAGTTTTTTATTTCTAATAGTCCTACAATTTTGCAATGATAAGTTGTTTAGTTTCTCCAATAGTTGTGGAGATACGGAAATTAACGCTTCTGTAATGTACCCTAAAAATCATTTTCATAGGAAAATGAAAATAGCCAGTTTATTTATAATCTTAATCAACGCCTAGATACGAATTTTAATCAAAATCGTTTGAGCAGATTTTGAGAAAACCAAATTTTTCTCTTTTCGTCCTTCAGTAAACTACCCTTATTTTTAAGTTTTTATAGACACACAGACAGACGGCATTGCAAAGACTATTTTTTAGGGTTCGGGGGGTCATGAGACGTCGACATCCATCAACCTTTCAGGTTAGTTTTTTTTTACGGTCGCAATACTTAAACTTTAATGTCCAAAAAGTTAAAAAAATTCATATAATTGCGTATATATTGAAAGTTATTGATTTTATAAAAATATGTTTCGGATAAAATATCTGTATTATAAATATATATACATATTTGTAATGCTAAGTAATTTCATATCTCAAATAGTTTCGGAGCTATTAAAAAAAAAGTTAATTGACGCATCAGACCGGAGCCCTTAAAGCCATTTTGCCGAAATATTGAGGGTAGCCATTTTGTTTGTAATATTTATTAATGTTTATAAATGAAATTTAATCAAAATCGTTAGAGCCGATTTTGAGAAAATCGACTTTTTCTCTTTTTGCCATTCAGTAAACTACCCTTAATTTTAAGTTTTAATAGACACACAGACAGACGGCATTGCAAAAACTATTTTTAAGGGTTCGGGGGGTCATGAGACGTCGACATCCATCAACATTTCAGGTTAGTTTTTCTTACGGTCGCAATACTTAAGCTTTAATGCCCAAAAAGTTAAAAAAATATATATAATTGCGTATATATTGAAAGTTATTAATTTTATAAAAATATGTTTCGAATAAAATATTTGTATTATAAATATATATACATATTTGTAATGCTAAGTAATTTCATATCTCAAATAGTTTCGGAGCTATTATAAAAAATGTTAATTTACGCATCAGACCGGAGCCCTTAAAACGATTTTGCCGAAATATTGAGAGTAGCCATTTTGTTTGGAATATTTATTAATGTTCATAAATGAAATTTAATCAAAATCGTTAGAGCCGATTTTGAGAAAATCGACTTTTTCTCTTTTTGCCATTCAGTAAACTACCCTTAATTTTAAGTTTTAATAGACACACAGACAGACGGCATTGCAAAGACTATTTTTAAGGGTTCGGGGGGTCATGAGACGTCGACATCCATCAACATTTCAGGTTAGTTTTTCTTACGGTCGCAATACTTAAGCTTTAATGCCCAAAAAGTTAAAAATATATATATAATTGCGTATATATTGAAAGTTATTGATTTTATAAAAATATGTTTCGAATAAAATATTTGTATTATAAATATATATACATATTTGTAATGCTAAGTAATTTCATATCTCAAATAGTTTCGGAGCTATTATAAAAAATGTTAATTTATGCATCAGACCGGAGCCCTTAAAACGATTTTGCCGAAATATTGAGAGTAGCCATTTTGTTTGGAATATTTATTTATGTTCATAAATGAAATTTAATCAAAATCGTTAGAGCCGATTTTGAGAATATCGACTTTTTCTCTTTTTGCCCTTCAGTAAACTACCCTTAATTTTAGGGGTAGATATCCAATTCCAAAAACCCCTCGGGGCAACCCTATGAAAACCCTAGATATCAAGTTTCAGCTCAATCGGTAAAATAGTTTAGGCTCTAGTTGGAGGTACAGACAGACAGACAGACAGACAGACAGACAGACGGAAATTCAAAAACCACTTTTTCGGATTCAGGAAGTCATGAAACGTCAAAATTCATCAAAATCTCGAGTTCGATTTTTTTGACGATCACAATACTTTCTCTACCTGTAAGATAGAGAGAAAGTAATAAAAGGCTAAACTGGAATAAATCACCTCTAAACCTAGACTTCTCTATTCTATAAAATATTAAAATAATTCCTTATGTAAATACCCCACTGGGTGTAGCCCAGTATTACAGAAGACGTAGAGTAAAACAATGGTTTAATTTTGGTAAAAAAAAAATGGTGATATTGAGGCCAGCGAAACAATTTACCGTGTTTTTTTTAAACTAGGATTTTAAATTTAAAATTAATCCATTTATTCCAATCTCATGGTTTTCAAGTGGAGAACAGAGTAACCGCACAATGATAAGTTTTCTGGTCGTTGTGTAATCGTGTATTTAATTTACCGGTTAGTCCGTATGGTCTTTTAATACCCACAACTTGTAGACTTTTCCTAAGAAATGTAACTGCATTTCAATACAAACTGAAAGTAAGCGATGTATTATATAATATTTTGTTCCTATTGCTAGAATTATATTTAGGTTTTTATTTCGGAATGCACTATAAACCCGAGAGTAACTCACTTCTGTGTTCACACAGTATAAATCGTCACGCTCGCAATATACTGGAGTGCCGATAACAAGAAGATCCAGGTTCAAACCCCAGTAGGGCATACTGAAGTGAGTTTTCGCTTAGTTGTTTAGCACTCTCCCTCCGAGCAAATGTGAGTTCATCACTTATAGATTCTTCCTTACTCATCTCTAGCTCCCTCCCCCCCCTTCCCCCTACACACACACACATACTCACATCATTCATCATAACATAAGTCTTGGATCATTGATGATTAGTTCCCTGAAAACTTCTTATATTACAAAATGGCAGGGGATGTGGGTTTTTTCTCTCTCTCACATTTATTTGAGAAGAGAATAAATAATAACGATTTTCTACGTAAAAAGTTTTTAAGAGCCTGGTTGTAAGCTGTTTACAAACACGCCGTACCACCGTCCATTGACCGCTCGTGCACTTTTTATTCTCCTCACGTTGATAATGTAAATACGCAGTAGGAATTACTAAGGCATAATACCAGTAGTTACTGGTGGCTTAGCCAGCCTTGCTATCTGGACGAAGAGGGGAGCAAAGTGTTGGCTTAGTTCGAGTGTGGTAGTTTAATCTTGCTGGTGACATGGCGGAGTTAGCCAAGTCTGATAGATCGTGAGCTACTTCGCCCTTCAGACGAACAACCTTGGAGGAAGTCTTACAGGAGGGGTACGGCACTCTGGTTTTAATTGAAGTGAGGTTTTATCAGGTCAAGAGGATGGGATGAGGAAGCTGAAGATTCAATATGAATACAACAGTACTCGTTTGTAAGAGAATGGGACTATAATTTATTGATTAAAATAATTAGATTACATCCAATAGGAGATCGAGCCTTGTATTTCCGAATTGAAGTCAAACCTTTTCTAACCACACCTAGTTCAAGTTTTTTAAAAAAGTAAACTAATTATTTCCAGAAAGTTTATAATAAATATAATAATAATGCTCAGGCCCGGATTAAGGCATTTGCCAAGTGTGCCACGCACGGGGGCCCCCGAGGTTAGGGGCCCCCGCCCACCTGGTGAATAAATCACTTTGACGTGTCATATTTATTTTGTGATAATATTATAATTCAATATTTTTATATTTTTTTCGTAAAATTTATCCCAAACTAATTTAGAAATTCCCTAATCGACGGGCGCTCGCTAGTAGCCTGGTATTATGTGAAGTCCGTGCTTAAAAATTAACTCAAACCTTTGCTTCTGGCAAACCGGAAATACCACGTATCTGCAGAAGGTACCATTGACTTTTGACAGAAAAATAAAACATTGATCTTATATTGACAATAATTCCTGAGGTAGAATAGTAAAATGGTTAATATTGAAGAATTAACTAAATGTGACGTGAGAATAAAGCAAAAAAAAGAAAAAAGCTTTAAATAATAAAACACTGTTTACTATAATAATACTAACTATTTTATCTGCTGACAGTGGACTACATTAAATTCGATTACACTGAAATAGTCTATGATTATAGTATAAAGTCTAGCATTATAATATTATTAGGCACTATTGGTTCACAGTACTATAATCCACTCAGAATACAAAAGATTGTATAGTTTATAGTTACTTTAATATTAATACATATTTGATGTGTTAGTAAAAATTCACGTTACTCACCATGATTGTTAAACGTATGTAAAAAAATATTGTCTCTAAATAAAATTATCCATGTTTGATGTATTTATGTGAGATTCATAGTCATTCATTGGGGAACTAACTTCTAAGGGCCCCAAGCTCTACTTGACACAAGGGCCCCAAAAGTTTTAATCCGGGCCTGATCATGCTCCGCTAGTTTGTATGTACTCTTTTATGTTTCGGTTAGTAGGACAAGTTTAGAGTTTCTATTATCAGGTGTAAGGATACTTTCTTGTTGTGGAGTCTCTTGTTAGAAACCGGCGTGATAATGATACGAGTCCGGTTTTAATGATACTTATATTTGAAGAATTTGTTATTTTATAGAAAAAAGTTTTTTATTAATTTAAATAAATGGTACGGCACACCGCACAGACTTTCTCTCTCTTTCTATAAACTCCTAAGATTTCTGAACGGAATAATGTACATTGTATCATCACCACTCCACATAAGAACACGCATAAAAAATATACAATGATATAGAATCAATGAGAAAAGAGGCGCATCTTTGTCCACCTAAGAGCATTTCAAACAGTTTAATGTCTTCCACAAGGGTCAACACTTCGTATTACAATTTCGATTTCTGGTTAAAATTTTAACATTTTATAAGGTGTTGCAGATCTTCAAGTCATCGCATTGATATTTAATTATTCATTTATACATTTTGACCAATAAAAAATGTAAATATTGACTATTGAGTCTAAAATGGAGATAGATCATTGTTATGCAAACATTTCTCCTAAGAGATTTAAGGAAAAATAACATACTTTTTTAGATACTTATATTTAATTACTCTATGGCATTGGAGAATTATTGCGTTAAGACTTAAGTAGTATATGTTTACAACTAAAGCTCACAAAATTGTATTAATATATTTGCAAATATCTCAGAAACTGCTGCTTTTATAAAAATATATGTCAAATAAATTTTTTTTATTTCTGATAGTCCTACAATTTTGCAATGATAAGTTGTTTAGTTTCTCCAATAGTTGTGGAGATACGGAAATTAACGCTTCTGTAAAGTACCCTAAAAATCATTTTCATAGGAAAATGAAAATAGCCAGTTTATTTATAATCTTAATCAACGCCTAGATACGAATTTTAATCAAAATCGTTTGAGTAGATTTTGAGAAAACCAAATTATTCTCTTTTCGCCCTTCAGTAAACTACCCTTAATTTTAAGTTTTTATAGACACACAGATAGACGGCATTGCAAATACTATTTTTAGGGTTCGGGGGTCATGAGACGTCGACATCCATCAACATTTCAGGTTAGTTTTTTTTTACGGTCGCAATACTTAAACTTTAATGTCCAAAAAGTTAAAAAAATTCATATAATTGCGTATAGATTGAAAGTTATTGATTTTATAAAAATATGTTTCGGATAAAATATCTGTATTATAAATATATATACATATTTGTAATGCTAAGTAATTTCATATCTCAAATAGTTTCGGAGCTATTTAAAAAAATGTTAATTGACGCATCAGACCGGAGCCCTTAAAGCCATTTTGCCGAAATATTGAGGGTAGCCATTTTGTTTTGAATATTTATTAATGTTCATAAATGAAATTTAATCAAAATCGTTGGAGCCGATTTTGAGAAAATCGACTTTTTCTCTTTTTGCCCTTCAGTAAACTACCCTTAATTTTAAGTTTTAATAGACACACAGACAGACGGCATTGCAAAGACTATTTTTTAGGGTTCGGGGGGTCATGAGACGTCGAAATCCATCAACATTTCAGGTTAGTTTTTTTTACGATCGCAATACTTAAGCTTTAATGTCCAAAAAGTTAAAAATATATATATAATTGCGTATAGATTAAAAATTATTGATTTTATAAAATATGTTTCGAATAAAATATTTGTATTATAAATATATATATACATATTTGTAATGCTAAGTAATTTCATATCTCAAATAGTTTCGGAGCTATTTAAAAAAATGTTAATTGACGCATCAGACCGGAGCCCTTAAAGCGATTTTGCCGAAATATTGAGGGTAGCCATTTTGTTTGGAATATTTATTAATGTTCATAAATGAAATTTAATCAAAATCGTTAGAGCCGATTTTGAGAAAATCGACTTTTTCTCTTTTTGCCCTTCAGTAAACTACCCTTAATTTTAAGTTTTAATAGACACACAGACAGATGGCATTGCAAAGACTATTTTTTAGGGTTCGGGGGTCATGAGACGTCGAAATCCATCAACATTTCATGTTAGTTTTTTTTACGATCGCAATACTTAAGCTTTAATGTCCAAAAAGCTAAAAATATATATATATTTGCGTATAGATTAAAAATTATTGATTTTATAAAAATATGTTTCGAATAAAATATTTGTATTATAAATATATATACATATTTGTAATGCTAAGTAATTTCATATCTCAAATAGTTTCGGAGCTATTATAAAAAATGTTAATTTACGCATCAGACCGGAGCCCTTAAAGCGATTTTGCCGAAATATTGAGGGTAGCCATTTTGTTTGGAATATTTATTACTGTTCATAAATGAAATTTAATCAAAATCGTTAGAGCCGATTTTGAGAAAATCGACTTTTTCTGTTTTTTCCCTTCAGTAAACTACCCTTAATTTTAGGGGTAGATGTCCAATTCCAAAAACCCCTCGGGCAACCCTATGAAAACCCAAGATATCAAGTTTCAGCTCAATCGGTAAAATAGTTTAGGCTCTAGTTGGAGGTACAGACAGACAGACAGACAGACAGACAGACAGACAGACAGACAGACAGACAGACAGACAGACAGACAGACAGACGGAAATTCAAAAACCACTTTTTCGGATTCAGGAAGTCATGAAACGTCAAAATTCATCAAAATCTCGACTTCGATTTTTTTGACGATCACAATACTTTCTCTACCTGTAAGATAGAGAGAAAGTAAAAACAATCGATCCTGAATAATTATGTTTGTGTACATGATGCGGCAGCTTAAACTAGATATTTCAACGCGTCGTGGACTGAATTTGACTTTTGAGATTAGTTTATTGCGGACCGCTTCTCAGTAATATTGTGGAGAGAATTAAAATTAGAGGTCAATCTTTCGTGGACCGTTCTGCAGTAAGATTATGAACAGAATGAAGAAAGGAGCCTTCTTTTAGGGTATATTAATCGAAAGAAATCCTTCGAGAGGCTTATTTCTCTGTTTCGTTCTTTCCTTAAGTTGCACCATGTTCTATTTGTTCCAGAAGGGAGGGAGAGAGAAAGAGAGTGTTTTCGAAATAGTTATATTACATAAGTATTTTCAAAAGGGGTGTGGGAATATTAAACACAGAAAATATAACCTGACGACACAGAGTCGTTGTGAACAACAACAAAATAAAAATTTGGTTACCCAGGTGTGTGAGAAGATTTCCTAACAAATGTGGACGCATTTAATTTTATGTTTTGAAACTATTCATTAATTTGAAATATATTGTTATTATTATTATCATCATCACGTCTTACTACTCGCTCAGGTTATACGCACTTACGCTAATGTGTAATGGTAGGGTGATTTTGAGATGAAATGGAGGACCTACAGTTCAACGTGGAATCCGAACCACGGTGGAGGCCTGGAATTCCATACATTCACAAGTCGTGATTAATACACGTCTTTTCAGAGGTGAAGGAAGGGTTCGGCAATCAGATAAATCTGTGCCGAGACCGAGGATTGAACTCAGGACCATCAGCACAGAAGTCCGACACCTTACCCCTAGACCACCAGGTCACCTCTTGAATACAGTGGAGATTTTTTTTATTAGAGTTCCTATTAAATGAAAATATATTTCATTACACAGGACTAGTCTAAAGTTTCATTTAACAAGCCTAGCCTAGAGATTTGACTAACGTAACTAGTAAGTGTCTTTATTACCAGGACTAGCTTGTCTAGGGGCCCTCCTCCTGGAAATATTTAAACTCTGTATGACTCTAGAAGCTATTTTTGTGCAACACCTTGATTGAACTCTTTCTTTGCCACAATATGTAGTAAGAGCAAAATAGGAAGGCTGGTAGAGAAAAACATAAACTTGTCTTTTTGAGGTCAACTTTGTCCATTTTAAAACTATATATTTAAGATGTGAAAGGAGAAGAGGGGTTACACTTTTTTATCCTCTTCAATTAATGAGCCATCTGTAGCATGTTTAATAAAACTTAATTACTTAATATTGCCAAAGTAATGAAGGTAGGTATTCAAGATGGCTTATGAGACAAATTGGTCACTATAATTATGGGTTAAATCAGTTAACTAAACAATAATATAAAATCTGTTTGTACACATACATGGAAAATATGGTTGAGTGGCAGGGGTAATATGTTCCCAGACTCAAAAATAAAAACACACCTTTCAGTTCCGGAGACAAAGTCTAACGTATGCATCAATGTATAAATAATAACATACTCAGGCGGCTCTTGCTGGAGATAGTGCTAGTCTGAATATACATTTAACCCTCCATCCCTGTTCCCCCAATAATGAAGGGAAATTCTCATTCTATAAAAGTAAAATTTGGTTTTATGTGGGCAAGGTTTGACTACGCTTCAAAATAAAATTAAAATATTTTCTGAAATTTGGATCTGGTTTGTACCTATCTTATAAAAACTATTTTTACCGTAGGTATATTAAATATACAACACTCTCAACTTCGATTTCAATGATAAACATAGTATGAAAAGTAACAGTTAGAAAACTCATTAGCTTTCATTAGAAATATCCATGGTATAGAAAGTAACGATTAGAAAACTAATTAGATTTATTTGGATATAACCATGGTGTATAAAGCTACAACTAGAAAGCTAATTAGATTTAATTATGTATAGCCATAGTCTAAAAAGCAACCGAAAACTAACTAGTCTTCGTTAAAAATAACTATGGTGTAGAAAGTAACGGTTAGAAACTTAATGAGATTTCATCAGAAATAACTGTAAAAAGTTACAGGTGGAAAACTGATACATCGTATGAACGGTTACAGTTGTAAAAATAATTAAATTTCATTATAAGAAATTCTTATAAAAATAATTTTTATATTTTAAGACCAACGTATTTTACCAGAAAGGTTATTGCTACAGGAAGTACATTTCCGTATAGGTGGGTATATGTACTAAAGGTTTGGTTTACATTCTCTGATTTTTTGGTAGCAAAGAGGTCTGGGTCGGAATACCAGTTGGGTGTGCTGATTTAAGTGGTTTTTCAATCTCTTTCAAATAAATTTGGGAATATATCCTTTAATTTATAACTTCCACATCCTCCTCACCCCACTAGCGCAGTTAAAGTGATCATAGATCCCGGACGGGTAGTAGTAAAACGTGCTGGAAAAGAAAAAAGTATGTAGGTATATTATTGTAAACTAACTAATCTTCCAATTGCATTTCATTTCTTGACATCGTGGTTCCATGGTTCAAGCTCCTTCTTGCTGGATGAATCGCGAGTTCCAAGTTTGCTGACATGTTCATAATTGGATGCGTGTGTGGCTGGAAACGGTGATAGTTTGCCGTCCCCCCTCCCCGCCCCCACCCCCTCAAACCCTCCTCTCGCAACACCCTGATTACAATCTGTGTCGGGGTGTTCAGTGGGATGTATGTGGTATCCTCCTACAAACATCCTATTATACTCGGCCCTAAGCCCCTAATACGCTTTGCAAATTTTCCTCACACATGCAAGTCACCGCCGTCTTCTCAAAATATGGCGGGAAAGGGGAACCCTAACGCGATTAAAAAGTTTCTAAAGGGTGCTTCACATCTAGAAAAGAAGTCTTTTTGTTTATATCTATTTAAAAGTTTAAGCTCTTGACTAAATTTGGCTTAAACACCATCTGAGTGGCAAGGTAGTTAATAAGAAAAATACCAGTATATGTTTTTAATGTGCAGGATGTGAGGGTCATAGCTATAACACCCTTGTCAAATTCTACGATGTATTAATCAAATGTGTGTATACATTTTGGTAGCCCCTATTTTTCCTTAGTTGTGATGAAATATAAAAATACCTTTCCTTTGAACGTGCAATGTTCCACTACCCATGTCAATAAAAAACTCGTTTTGGACTAGAGTGCTAAGGACGGGGAGATCGGACCTTGATACCGGTTTGGTGCATTGAGGGTAGTTTCCCTAAATAGTTTTTTACCCCCTACCACACAAATTCCGGTGCATTTATTCTAAATTAAGCCTCCTAACCCATTAGTGTAATTAATACATAGGTCTATAACCCGAACCGGTAGTAAGACGCGATGATGAAGAAAAAAAAAGCTCTACGACATAACGGTAATCTTTGTCTGAACTATCCCTGTCATTCCCTTGATAAAGAAGCCGTCCCAGCAATATTTTGTTACGAGACTTTTAATTTTTTTTTTCAGTGAATATTCCACTGCATTACTTACTCCATACCATTTCAAATCAATCTGTTTAGCCTACCCTGATTCCTGAAAAATAAGGAGTGCAATAGAAGAAGTACCTTCTTGATCCAACGTGTAATTCTTGAGTTAACGGGAAACAAACACAGAGACATACTAATAATCCAATGTAGAGACATACCTTAAAGTTGTATTATGTATATAGATTATAAATATGTGAGTCCTAGATGAATTTTAAATGTTTGAGTAAAATGAAATCTCCTTCACCCACGAAATGGCTACCTCGATTGTCAATAGTAAAGTTTACATTTAAGTACTTCCTCAAATAAATATTAAGCATCTACTTCAGATGAATTTTGTTTGAAGGGATTTCACTTCGAAATGTGTGAGTTCATTTGGACAGATTTGTTTGTATTTCAAGATCCAAACTAGGCCAATTTTAGCACTGGTTTGGGCTCCACACACATGTACTAACAACGCTATTGTTTTACAGCCGAGGAAATTCGAAATTGGAGGAATTATACCCACATTTGATTGGAGATTGAGGGTAAATACAATAAAGAAAGGCTATCCTAAGTGCACACGATCGGGATTTGAACTCCGATATTCCTGTCACTGGCGTAGTGGTGTGCCATTATTAAATTGCCTTTAAACACGAACAAGAAGGCCATATAAAAAGTGAAATTTTTACTTTTTTTACATTAATAAAAAACTATCTATATAATTCCAAATGTCCGGTTGGAAAAAGTACATTAAGAACGAATATATTAGTACTTATTTATATACACGTTTGAATAGGAAAATATAGATGCTAATACAATTTAAATATGGTAAAAAGTGATCCATTGCTTTATAGGGTGGGGTTGGCAACCTATGGTGCGCACTAGCAAATTGAAGCGTGGAGTGCAACATTCAGTGCTTTTCAAAGATTTTTTTTGTGCATAATCCACCTTACTATACTATGAAGTATATGTATTTGAAAGTGTAGATATATAATACGATTATTATCACTACTAAACAATATTGGGAGTGGAAATTCTTATGCAAATAGGGAGCAGTTCAATGTGTTGACAGGTGGTAATTGGATGAGTTTGTAATTCTGTACAGCATTTTACAATCTCTGCCATAAAACACCCAAGTGTCCTAACAAGGACCAGTTGTGTAAGATTATATAGTCAACCTCTTTAGCTATTACAGAGCTATTAAAATAGCTATATTAGAGTAGAATTTTTTTTAATACATACAAAATAAACATGCTCTTACTCGGTCGGTAAATTGTTCGCATCCCGCCTGCTGTCAAGGAATGTAAGACTCAGAATATACCAAAACCATAGCTTAATTGATTGTTCTTTATGGTTGTGAAACATTAGTCACTTATTTTAAATATCGAGAAGAAATGTAGGAAGTCTTAAAGCAAAGTATTTAAGAAAATAGAAAATTTTGGTCAAAAAAGGGAGGAAGATAATGGACAATGGTGGATGTTACATAATAATGCATTACATAGCCTGTAATCATCATAATACATTGTTAGGGTAATCGAATATAACAGTCTATGGTGAGCAGGACATGGAAAGGAAGAATCTAGAACCATGTTCAAGGTATTGACTGGCAAGCATAAGGGGAAGAGACCAATGGAAAGACCTAAACTCAGAGAGGAGGAAAGCGTTAGACTGAACCTGAAGGAGATAGGGCGTAATGAGATGGACTGGACATAGCAAACTCAAGATAGGGGTAGGATGTAGTGTGTGGTGGACTGGTTAGAACTAGCTCAAGATAGGGACTGGGTGTAGTAAGGGGGACTGGATAGAACTATCTCAAGATAGGTATTGCATGTAATAAGGTGGAATAGATAGAACTATCTCAAGATAGGTATTGCATGTAATAAGGTGGAATGGATAGAACTATCTCAAGATAGGTATTGCATGTAATAAGGTGGAATGGATAGAACTATCTCAAGATAGGTATTGCCTGTAATAAGGTGGAATGGATAGAACTATCTCAAGATAGTAATTGCATGTAATAAGGTGGAATGGAAGGATCTATTTTTGGAACTAAATATCTAACCCTTAAATTAAGGGTAGTTTAGTGAAGGGGAGAAAAGAATCGATTTTCTCAAAGTTCGCTCAAACGATTTTGTTTACATTTTGTATCTAGACACTGTTTATTGTCACACAAAAAAATGGAAATTTTCATTTTTCCATAAAAATGAATTTAAGGTACTATTCATCTGCAGAGATTTCAAATTTGGATCATAAATTCACAACTATTTGATATACGAAATAACTTATCATTGTGAAGATGTAATAGTACTATTAAAATAAAACTCTTGTTTGAAATATAGTTCTATAAAAATATTGTTTATGAGGTATAAGTAAATAAACATTTGTATTTTTTATTGAGTACTTTGAAATATAAAATTGAATTTTATGCTTTTTGGCGGACATATATGCTCCTTTTTACTCAATGTTTATGTAACATTGTATATTATTTCATTTATGCCCTTTGCTGGAGTGTTTTTGTGACGATGTATTTATCTCGTTTCACAAATCTTACAAGATTTTAGTAAATGTCTCTATTTTTTAGATTGAGGAGAGATGAATTCTGTGCTGCGAGCCATACAATTTTTTTAATGAAAACCTATATTATTTTTACTAGCACATTATTCTATATAAAAAAAGCTTTTGTGTGAATTATTATTTATTAAATCTTTATTTTCAAATATATTTGAAAAAAAAAAGACAACAATATAACCATGTTTGTTAAAATAATAAATGGTATTATTACAAAGTATGATCACAATATATTACAAGAAATAATTGTTCAATGTATTCCCCACTATTCTCCAGGCAATAGTGCAGTATATCTTCGTATGCTTGTTTGACCTTCAAAAAATATCTCTATGAATATTTTTGCAAGATGTGGAAGTCCCTTAGCGGACCTTCGATCGTGGTAGGTTCTGTTTTATTAAAATCTAAAGGGGTATGGTCTGGGGATGTTGCAGGCCATTCGATAGGCCCTATTCTACTAATCTACTGGTTTGAGACTTTAGTATTGAGTTATTGTCAAACAGAGATTCTGTTATGTGGTTGTGCTCCACTTTCTTGGAAATAAAGCAAGTTTTTATCTAAAGGAATTTACAGCATTTTCACGTATCTGGTTATCTATTTCGTGTGTAATAACATTTTCCAAAATTTTTAAGTACAACTTGGCACATATATTTTGCTAAGAAAATAATGGTTCTTTAATCATTGTTCCTCCAAGAACACCTGCCTGCGATCATTAGATATGTAAAAATAAATGATATACATCGTTACGAAACGTATTGGAAATAAGACCACAACGTTTAACAAAGAGCATTAATATTCAGATTTTTATGGTTGTTCATGGTTGTCCCTATACACGTATTTAGATATTTAAATCTTCTACCATACGTGAAATGCTTTATTATATTGGCTTAAGAAATTTTTGGGGAAGACCTCTCTACCCATTTTGCAGACATTAATTGAGGTTTTTTTTTTCTCAGAATGTTTTGGGTGGCTCTTATACCTGCCTGGTAAATTTTAATCTTCTACCACAGTGAGGAAGTTATTTTTTCTAGCACCGTGTCTTACTATCTGTTCAGGTTAAACTTATACTATGTACTAGTTAATTTAGTGGGTAAGGGATAGGGAAGGTTTAATTTAGAGGAAGTGTAGCCACATCTGCATGGAAGTAGAGTGAAAAACCATTTAGGAAAACCACTCTCAGTATTCCCGACTGGAATTCGAACCCAAATCTCCCTATCATTGGCAGTCTAGTCTAATTCCAGAGTGACACCTTAGACCACGTGACCACCGAAGCGGTTTCAGTACGAAGTAGTTTTTTACATTAAGTTTTGGAGATTTCTAAATCCCTTATTTCACAAAAATCCACTTAGAAATTTCAAATATTTAGGAATTATTGAAGTATATGGAGTAATCCCACCACATTCCTGACATTTAAAAAAATCGTCTATGTCTCCTAAAATTATACAGTGATAATGGCGTGTTTGAGCGACAAACAGACAAATAACTTTTCGTTTTCATATATATTAGTCTAAGCGTTATAGGTCTATTGGTTTTGGAATTATAGCACCTACACACACACTCACAAACAACATAAGACACACATACATAGAGACAAACAAATACACATTCTATGTGATTTATTTACTATGATTGATTAATGGTTCGTATTGTCAGGCTTCCCATAGCTTATAAGTTACAAGCTAGGAAGAGCTAAAAAGTAGTGATCTATAGCCACAATTTTTTTCTAACTTGAAACAAAATGGTGGGCGTAATTGGTAATTAACCTAAATGTTAACCGGACGTCAAAGTTATATGCATCTAAAATTTCATTACAAAGTTGGAAGAGTGATTCGGGCGTGAATGAGCAAAAAACTAACAATCAAAAGGCATAAACTATTTTTTTGTATATTCAGTGGGTAAAAACAAAATTAAATCTGTTTACATACGTTAGTTTCTCCAAATAATATTAACTATACAAAGCTTAGTATTTTTATGATCTTCGTTTAGAATCCTTTTGCACCAGAAATCATGCAACAACAGAAGCGGTCCCATCTTAATCCGATAAATACTTTTTGATTTTACTCTAAACAAACAAACAAACAGACGAACGTACAAATTTACACTTTTTTTTAATATGTTTGATTGGATGCAGCGTGTGTATGTAAATTAAGTGAATATTCATATTGATTTACTGCATATGTATTTAATAGACATCATGAGTATATATTCTTCTTCATGTAGTACACAAATCAAGGCTATATATCGAATTGATCCAAATGTTACATCGATAAATCCCTCGCCATTACGTCTGCCTTTGATGTAACCTCAATGGGATTTGTTGTTTTTCAAATCATAAGCTTACACAAAGTTTGACATATGAATTTCAAGCCTTCATTTTTTTTTTTAATTCCCATTTTCCCAAAGGCTATTAAATAAACATAGATTTGCGTTAAAACAGATGAACATGTATTGAAGTTGTTTGTGGGAACCGCAATCTGATCAATGTCATAAAGTATATTTCTCCACAACAATCTATTTACATATTTGCAATGGGCAAACCATACCGACACATGTGGTTGTGTTAATAGTTGTAGTTTTCTTATTTGCATATGTTTATTAAAGTAACAACACATGTATATTGAGTAAACGCCTAAGCTACCTCAATAACGCATATGTATAGTAATATGGGTTCAATGTTCGATTCCTGGTACAGCCGAACAATTGATGAAACTGAGATTTACCCTTTGACAGTTATACATTACGGCCGGAAACAAGGTATTATTGTCTGTATTCTGTGAGAATACTATCAGTTGATTTAGAAAGGTACTTTTAATAGCCCTAGCAATAACGTGTTTGCGTTTTATAAACTAAATATATATCAAAACTGCTCAATACATTTTAGATCGTGCGTAGTATTCTGTGGCAGTTGAATATTTTAAGATGTACTCTTTACCTCAAGGACACCTCAGCCGATAAGTTGGCAACAAATTTAACGTCTGCCAGCGTACCCTAAGGATTATATCCTTTCAAAAAGAACCGGAAATAAGAAAAAAATAATTTGTAATTAATTTTGTGAACTACGAAACATAATTTCTCATTCCATTCTCTTTGTATTAAGTGACAATTTAGTCCATTTTACCATTCAAAGTATCTCCTTTGCATTTATAGTACGTAAAAGTGTCTAAGGTTTATGTTGGTTGTTGTTTGAAAAGATTAATGTTATTATTAGCAAAAATTTACCCCAAAGTCACATTTTTGATAAAATAGATGTTTTATTTTGATAAGTTGATATATATTTATTTTTGTTGCAGTGTTGTATATTTACAACGCTAATATCAAAATTCCGTGTCATTTCGAGGTTTAATATCTTTTTATTTATAGTGAAACATAGAATTAGAATTTGGTTGTAAAATAATTACTATAAATAATATATTAAATTTCACAACAAGACTCAAATATTAGAGAATGAGGCCTCATTACTAATCAAACTGAGGATTAATTCCAGTTGTATTAGTGAATTTCAATATAGGACAAACATTTTTTGTTATACAACTACTTAAATAATATGTTTCTAGTAAGATCATAAGTATAAAAATATGAAATTACTATATTTTATTATTTTTGATTTTGGTATAATCCTATATTATGAAGTAAAACTAATTTACAACTATAAGCTCAAGTACAATTCAAATACATTTTAAAAGGGCGTTTAAATTTGGTGTATTTCTGTACTAAGTTTCCTATGCTATCTATCTTATTTATACATGCTTGGACTAACACTTCACTATTTTCTAAAGTATTATGCTCACCTTTATATCTTAGACGCGTATCACCCAAAAACATCACAATTTTATAATGTCCTCTAATTTATACAAACAACCTTCATTTTAAATATTTGAGACCACCTTGTTATTCCGGACCAAGCGCTTTGTTCTCAAGAGCACTCAGCTGTAATAATTAGGCAAACAAAAAAAACCTTGACTGCCTGCACTCGGGGCAAGTAAAACACGAGTACTCCCGACAAAGAGTACGCCTACACTAAATAAGAAAAGATATAGAAGTACTTCAGCCAGTGGTAAAAAGGAGTGGAGGAGAAAGTGAAGACAGTTTTTTAGTTGGAGGGGAGCATATTAAATGATAAAGTGGAAGTAATATACACAACGGAAAATGTAATCAAGTATGATCTTTGACGAAGGAAATCGATCTTGAGCGCTACAGTTAAGACATCCTTTGTCAGATCTGGCTCTACACTCTACAGGGATATAGTTTTCTCTCTTACTACCCCGGCTGGCACTCGAGTGCGTGTCAGTTGGCAGTCATGAGGAGGGGGTTTAATGGGGTTGATGGAAGAGCTAGTGGTAGGGGAGGGGTAGGAGAGGGGAGGGCTGATAAGTGCGCGGCAAGGGGAAGGAAAACGTTTAACAAATCTAGTCGATGTGTTTTAAAGGTTGAGATTAGATATTAAAGGGAAATACAAAAAACTGTAAGTTATATTTTATAAGCTAAATATAGACAAATCAAATAAATGTTCTTTAAACATAGTTGGCTTCTAGAAGCATGGGTAAAGTGAGATAAAAATAGTAGTCCAATGAAGAGGAATAAAATAAGACAAATATAAATGAAATGTATCATGACAAATTCTTCACAGTTATACTAGGTATTTTATTTCCTTAATATTTATAGTGCTGCATATTTCACGTGCAATTAAATTGTTCAAGATAACATAAGGAATTGTACTTACTGCCCCAATTTTAATGGCCTGAAAACTATATTAAATGGAATGATGAAGTAAGTTTATCGTCAGATTGTACATACAACTTGCAAATGGTGGCACCATAACAGTTATCACAAGTAATAAGTTATCTCTTCTACCAGGGGTGTCCAATAAGTAAGTTTCCCAGGTCTTGTCAATTGGACTGCACTTTTTTTTTTTTTTTAATTTGGTAAAGTTAAAAGTTAACCACGTCATTTTTATACTTTTCAACATCGGCACCTTCTATTATCAAGCATTTTTACTAACGTCACAAAAATCTCTTTGAACCAAAGAAATTGGTGCTCGACCTATTGAAGAAGTGGCTTCTTCAGCCTTCATGTTGTTTCTGAGACATCGACTTTCCGGCTTCTTTAATTCTAGATACACATCTAGGTTATTGAGATCCGGGCTATAGGCAGGACGGTCAATCAGCCGAACTCCGTGATATTGACTTGAATCGACCTGTCAGTGTTATCGAGCAGAATGACACCTGTGCCAAGGAGGCCCCGCCCCGCTTGTGATGAATAGAAAATTATAGTCGATTCAAAGTCTCATAATAATTCGCAATACCAATTTCCAAGAAAGTAATTTGCATGATGTGCATATAATCTTGGTCTGCCAGGGCAGTGGCATCATCAGGAGGCTTAATTATGCCCCTTTGAAGTATGTGAGCAGACAAGTTTAATTGGACATCTACATAAACAATGCCTCTTGAACTGGACACACACGTGGGATCACCGAATACCTCTTTAAAATATCGATGACCCGCCTCGGTGGCGTAGTTGGCTAACGCGCTAGTCGTGTTGAGCTCGACCGCCGAGGACGGGGAGATCGAGGTTCGAATCTCGGTCGGGTGAACTGGGGGTGGTTTTTCCTAAATGGTTTTCCACTCTCCCTCCACGCAAATGCAAGTTCACTTCCTCTAAATTCAACCCTCCCAATTCCTAATCCAATAGAGTAATTAGTACTTAAGCGTATAACCCGAACGGGTAGTAAGACGCGGTGCTAAATATTATTATTATTATTATTATTATTAAAATCGATGATTTACTAAGTGGAATAATGTCATATTTCCATTGTCACCATGGGACATGAAAAAGTACGTTTAAATGCCTGTTCTCCTAGGTTTGTTTATTTGAGGAGACATAATTAATTTTGAAAGCATGAAGGAAAATCAACAACACACAACCGCAATCCATCCTAAATAATACTTTAATCATTAGGCCACCCTAATCATAATTAGGTAATCAATCTTGCGGTTGGTTTGCTGCAGATTTAAACTTTTGCGTATCCTGTTGTAATGGAATCTTGCTTCATTCCAAGATTGTGCGAAACATCAAAATATCGAAGTCGAATGTTGAATCAAATTTGATTAAACATCTACATCGTACATAGCCTTCGAGTCTTGGTAAGAAAAAAACGGAAGAGAGGAGAAAACTTCCGTGTTTTATGAACCTATTTGAGATACCACCTAAATACGTATGACTTATAGTCATTTTTATAACAGCCACTGGACACTATTTTAGGATAGTGATTAAATTACATATACAACGTTAGAATAGATAAAACGTATAGCTAAGTAAAATAAGAATATTATTTTATTAAATAAAGCCAATATTATTTTTCTTAAAAGAAATATATCGGCCTAGTTGGAATGGTCCTTGGTATAAAGCTAATACATTATAATATACTAATATTTATACCTGTGCCTTATTCCTTGCTTGCATTCATCTATAACACACGAATCCCTTTTTCTTCTAGCACCACGTCTTATTAACATCCGGTATTCTATCACTTTGAAACTGTCTATAACAAATCTATAAGTTCATTTATGATATAGAAGATAAATAAATTCAGATATATCAGCATACATAAATATAATATGCTTTGTTTTCTATTCACACCTTCTATTTTTAGCTAAATGTACTTGATGAATAGTTTAAAAATTAAAAGTATGGTTATGTGACAGCAACAAAAACCTTATATTCGACTTCAGCTTTGACTTTTCTTTGCATGTTTCAAGGAAGGCCTAAGACTGTTCCTCCCACAACTCTAAACATTTTACCTTACTCTGCCCAGTCAGTATTTATCCATTTAAGCGTATTTCTGTTACGTTAAAGTTGAAAACAATCTAATATTGTTTGATGAGGGTAAAAAAAACACAGCAATATTATTTACAGGAATCGTTTTGAGATGTTTTTCTATGTGCATTTTTATTTTCTCGCCATCTTACAGTAAGAGAAAGGTATTGTGATCATCGAAAATATTGAACTCGAGATTTTGATGAATTTCGACGTTTCATGACTCCCCGAATCCTAAAAAGTGGTTTTATGAATTTCCGTCTATCTGTCTGTACCTCGGAGTGGAGCCTAAACTATTTTACCAATCGGGCTAAAACTTGGTATCTAGGGTTTTCATAGGGTTTCCCCGAGGGTTTATTGGAATTGGATATCAAACCCTAAAATTAAGGGTAGTTTTTACTTAAGGGCGAAAAGAGAAAAAAAATCGATTTAATCAATATCGGCTCTAATGATTTTGATTAAATTTCATTTCTAGACATTCATCAATATTAAAAGCAAAATGGCTAAACGCAATTTTTCATCAAAATAACTTTAAGGGTTCCGGTCTGATGTGTAAATTCTTATTTTTTATCGTATGTTCGTAACTCTTTAAGATATGAAATTACTTTTCATTGCAAATATGTTGATCTATTTATAATAAAAATCTTTATTTGAAACATATTTTTTATAAAACCAATAATTTTCAAGCTATACGCAAATGTATATATACTTTTTAACTTTTCAAACACTTAAAGGAAAGTATTGCGGCTGTAAAAAAAAAATCTAAAGCGAGATGTTGGTGGAATTTGATTTTTCATGAACCCCCCTTTCCCAACCCTAAAAAATTGTTTTTGAAATATTGTATGTTTGTGTGTCTGACTGTCTTTCTAACCCTAAAATTAAGAGTAGTTTACTAAAGGGTGGAAAGAGAAAAGAACGTTTTTCTCAAAATAGACTAACGATTTTGATTAAAATTCGTATACAGGCGTTGATTAAGATTATAAACAAAATGTCTTTCATTTTTCCATGAAAATGACTTTTAGGGTACTATAAAGAAGCGGAAATTTGCATATCCCCGCAACTATTTGAGATACTAAATAACTTATCGTTGCAAAATTGTAATACTATTAAAATAAAAAACTTATTTAAAATATATTTGTATAAAACCAATAGTTTCTGATATATTAGCAAATATATTAATACACTTTTGTGAGCTTTAGTTGTACAGAGATACTACTCAAGTTTTAACGCAATAATTCTCTAATGCTATAAAGTAATTAAATATTATTAAGTCTTTCAAAAAGTTAATTTTTTTTTTCCTACTCTTAGGGGAAATGTTTGTACAGCAATGATTCATCTCTATCATTTTAGACTCAATAGTCAATATTTACATTTTTTATTTGTCAAAATATATGAGGAATTTAAAAGCAATGCGATGACATGAAGATCTGCAACACCTAATAAAATGTCGAACATTTTAACAGGAAGTTGAAATTTTAATACGAAGTGTTGATTCTTGTGGACCCAATATTGATCTTTTTTATTGGTCCAAATATACAAATGAGGACATTAATTCTTTAAAAATAAAATTATAAAATTTAAATCTGGGAGTCCAAAAATGCTTTACGTAAGTATAGCGCAATTTATGCTTGGGTTTGCTAGTGTATATTATTTCATTCCACGTATATTACGAGTTTTGAGTAAACATCTCCATTTTTAAACAAGAGAGCGAGAAATTCCGTGCGGAGTTCCGTACCATTTATTTATGGTAAGAGCTGTGCACGGGCATCCTGGATTTTTATTAACTATGCACTTTATCAGAGGGTTTTTCTTCTAGTGAGAGCTCTGATTGGTTAGATATATTGAACTATCTAGACTCAATGAATTATTGTCTTAGAACACATGTTTTAGCTATCTGGATATTTACATTGATATGAATCGTTTAGGAGGATATAAATGATTAAAAAAAAGTGCTCAAATTTACGGGCTTGAGAATAAAGCCATTTAATAAAAAAACTCAGTAGACCCAGCCTGGATCTAAGCTCAGACCTTCTACTCACTGGTAAGACTAGATGATATTAATGCCTTTTCCGCTTGCTTGTTTCACGGATTTTTAAGCTAATTGCGATGTAATATAAGAACTAATAGTTGTTATCTTGCATTAGGACCGTACTAAAACACGGCTCTATTAGAGATAATGTCAAGGTATCTTCGGATATGACTCTCCTACTGATAGAAGGGAGAACTCATGATATGAACGTAAGAGTTTTATTCTGAAGAATATTTGAATTGTACTTTTTGAACAAACTGATTATATTGGCACACGACTTACAAACTAAACTATCTTAAACACAGACACAATAACCAGTCCCCTAGCCATGAATTTATGGCTATGAAAGTATATACTCGAATTTAACTTTCGTTTATGACGAATATTTCGACCTTATTTGATAAAGCAGCATAATTGACAGAGCTAAGGTTTCCAGCCACGTCAGACAAACTCAGTCCATCACAACCAACAGGGAACACAGTGATGTAAGCTGCACTATTGACAGAGCTAAGATATCCACTGTCCTGCGAAACAGACAGACAGACACATTCTCTAACAGCCAACAGCTTACACAGTGATGGAAGCAGCACAATAATTAATTAAAATAATGACAATACCCGTAGAGATGGACAAGTGGTCTAAGGCATTAAACACGTATTGCACTTTGTCAACGCTTACAAGTACATAAGTGACAATCTAAGAAAACTGAGTGAACAATAATTTCCAGAAGATGAAAATAATTTAAATCTTTCTTTGGGTTAATCTTTTTTTTTTCCAATAAATAATTATTTTCTTTGCAATTTTTATGAATTATATCTAATTATTATGTTTTGACTTATTTGCATATTATTGCAATCATAGTACATTTGTAAATATTAAAATACAAAAATTGAAGCTCTAAATATATATTAAGATTCAATTACTGTAGGCCTAAGTATACATTTAAATTATTATGTATGTGGCTATTTGATTGAAACTAGTTGTAAAAATATACTATTAATCTATTTCGTTATTGAATAATTTACAAACAAGACTTCTTATTTCCACATCCAATATTATATATAGCACACTCTATATTTTAGTAAATTCTAATATACTGTCTTTGAACTACATCTACAACTGTTGTTATGATGGAAGTCATTGTGAACCTATGTGGCATATCTCATTATTTATTTAGCATTTCATGTTTTGAACGTGAGTAATGAATTATAGTTTTAGGAAATAAATAAAACATTCCTTACAATAGGTTATTATTATGAAAATATATGATTGATGTTTTCCTATATGCTTGGAGGGTAAACGATGCAGTTATTTGTTTGAAAAAGAAAAATTAGCTCAAAATATACGAGCAAACAACCTTGAGGTAAAAAAGCCGGTCATAAAGTATGTTTTCAGAACAAAGCCTCTCAATAAATAACCTTAGTACACACCCTGGAATTTTTGTCTAAAAAAACTATTTTTAAAGATCTATACCTATTTTAGTATAACTTATAAAATTAAACACATCAACTAAATATAGTAATCTAAACCATTTATAAATAATTTAGAGCAATTAAAGCTCAGCTTTTAAGCATCAACATTACAATAAAGACCAAATTGAAGACAAAGCAATAGTATCTGGCATATCACTAAATTCTTATAAGTTTATACAAACCACAAAATAGGATAAAGAATATTGATTTATTTCTTGTATCTCAAGGATCAAAATAACGTCCCCCAGACTCGGGATCGGTCAACCTAGTTCTTGGTCACAAGAATGGTAGCATTTCTATCATAATATAAATTCTGTTTTAGTTGGACCACTTAATGTGCACCTTATAATCACTATATTATTATTATACGCTTAATATCTAATTACGCTAATGAATTAGGAATTGGGAAGGTTGAATTTAGAGGAAGTGAACCTACATTTGCGTGGAGGGAGAGTGGAAAACCATTTAGGAAAAACCACCCCCAGTTCACGCGACCGAGATTCGAACCTCGATCTCCCCGTCCTCGAGGTCGGCTCAACACGACTAGGCGCGTTAGCCAACTACGCCACCGAGGCGGGTTATAATCACTATACACATATTATTATAGAATAAGACTAAACCATTTCTTAAATCTAGCACTATACGATTGATAATACAAACCCCTACAAGGCCTATATATTATATGATTGAAATAATAATAACTTTTAAATAAACGTGTTGATTTAATTTTGGAACTTTACATTTATACACTATGGTGTGAGCCTTTATAAAGCAGTCGGGAAAGTATCGTGCTGCTCTCTACCATTTTTTACTAGCAAGTAAATAAATATACAAATCTTTAATATTATATACTGGTATTAGTGTGTTTGAAATACACTTAGTAATTAATTTTAATTAGTAATTGAAGTTACAAAAATATATTGTGGTAAATTCCGATATTATTAACAAAGAATACTAGCTATGAGGCAAAATAATCAGTCTTAGGAACTATATTATGAATGAGTAAATTATGTAGGTTCTGTAAAAATAATATTTCATAACAGTACAAATCAACTTGTTGATTATATAATGAAGTAAAGGAACACAATAGTATACTACATGAGTTGTTAGATAGTGTTATCGCCCCAGGATCTTCATATGTAAACATATTATGATAAATCATGTTAATCAAATAGTCAATCAAATGAAGCAAGCCAGTTTAAGTTGCCAGTATTTGGAAGCTGACTGAGATGTGTGTCTCCACTAACGCAGGGGCCGCTGTGTTTACTCCGCCAGCTCAAGCCACTGATGGACAAGGACTCTGTCGTCCCAAGTAACGGTGGCCGGTGTTAATTATTCAGCAGACGCCCGCAGTCGACACCGAGGTGACAGCTCATAACACCCCATACAGACCCTACCCGCCCTTTAAAACCGACCTAACCAAGCTAAACTTTTCCCGCCCGCGCGGCGGCGGTGAGCGAGCAGGACTTGATGGAAATTGCCTCCCCTGCCTCACTCAACTAACGTCATCTATCACCTGTGGTTTTACATCGACAGAGCGGCCGCAGGGGGGTGAGAGTACCCCTCTTTCACCTCCTCTATCACCAACACCCAGTTTTCCTCTTAAGGTGACGTCCACAACATCTGTTCGTCTACAGGCGTGTTTCTTGGATAGGGTGAACGTTTCATTAAACAATAACCTTACTCCAGGAAATTGCTTCTTCCCTAGTTTTAGGGACGTCAAATAAAGTGTCTTATTTTCAAGGGATAATAGATTTGGCTGTCATACATAAGTTAGGACATTTGAAACGTGGTCTTTTGACTTTACTAAGATGGCATGTTTAGCTTTATCGATATAATCTTGTACCACCTTAAATTGTTTCAAAGTGTAGATTCCAAACAAAAATTTGATATTTTATTATAGGCCTTTAGCCTTAGAGTTATCGTAAACAATAATGAATCTTAAGGGGGGGGGGGGAAATTCATTATTAATTTTTACACTAATTTGTAATTTAAAAGGTTCTGAGTAACTTATGTAAGCGTTATATCTTTATAGCGATTAAAAACGGGTTTCCTACTTTCTTATATAACATAAAGTAGACCTATTGTTACTTATGCCTACATTTGTTGACTTATTACTGCTATTCGTGATTGTGATGGATCCTTTCCGTCTTATGTTCCACCCTGACGGATAAAAGTGGGTTTTAACAATTATGTCTTTCCTTTAGTGTGTACCTGCGGCTACAACCAAAAGTGTTTGGTGGATTTCCTTCGGACTTGATATATACGAGTACATTCTATATATGGATATCTCAACGACCTATTTGATTTTCGTTCTAGCCTTAAAAATAACCGCAGTTTATTGATGATCGATTTTTTAAATTTATATTTTTAAAAAATTAGCTAAAACTTACTCTTTTACATCAATTACTGTTTCCAACCTATGTTTGGGTCACTTTTTTATTCAAGCCATATATTTCATCACTACCGGCTTACTAGGTATTTCGCAGCTTCATATGACTTATAATCTATTTTAAGACTGGGACAGCCATAACATCCCGTCCCTGGAAGTTAATTTATCAATTTGAAAAGGTAAACCCATATTTTAATCAATGATAAATTTTCGGCCATGCTGGGAATCGAATCCGGAACCCTGAGGCTAGTAGGCAGATGTGCTACCAACTGAGCTAAGGTGTTAGACAAATTAGCTAAAACTATTTTGTTAAAAAATAGACATATATCTGGAGTGTTTTTTAGTTATAAATATCAATTATATCTTGATTTTTAGAGATAAATTTATTCAAGTGTTGTTTACTGAGTTGTAATATTTGAAAATGTGAAAAATTTGGGAATGGATACTGTGACTTGGTTAAAATAGATATCTAAATAGTATTTTACATGATTAGGAAGCTCATAAAAATAACATAAATAATATGCAAGACGTTAACGCAATTATTAGAATAATGTATATATTTATTTAAATTAGTATGTGAAAATAAGTAATCGCATGATTTAGTTTGTTATATTTTTAATCTCAAAAATAGCTATCCTCGTTATCTACTGAATACTTGCTTAATATTACTAAATGCCTTAATTAATATCTATGAGACTATTACTATTCGAGTAGTAAAATAAAAATTGAGTGATTGTAACATACACGGACACATAGACCTACATATACATGAATGTACTGATATATAGTATATATACAAACATATATATAAAAATACGTATATATATATTATGTTATATATACATGATCTTTTTGTTTGCACCACATCTTATTACTGCTTCAGGATATCCACATATTTGCACTAATGAGATAGGAATGAGATTAGTGTAATTAAAAGTAAAAATACCCACATTAGTTTAAAGGGAGATCGGAAATCATTTATTAAAATTATACCTTCAATAAACCCTACTGGTACTTGAACCTGATCTCCCATTCATCGGCAATCCAGCATATAGCGAGACTAATGCCTTGGACCATGCGGCTACTCAAGCTGGAATATTATTATTATTATTATATATATTATTATTATTATTATTATTATTATATTGCACCGCGTCTTACTACCCGTTCGGGTTATACGCTTAAGTACTAATTACGCTAATGGATTAGGAATTGGGAGGGTTGAATTTATATGAAGTGAACCCGCATTTGCGTGGAGGGAGAGTGGAAAACCATTTAGGAAAAACCACTCCCAGTTCACCCGACCGAGATACGAACCTCGATCTCCCCATCCTCGGCAGTCGGGCTCAACACGACTAGCGCGTTAGCCAACTACGCCACCGAGGCGGGTTTGGAATAATAAAACACTAAGGTATCTGTACATTCAAATGTTTGCGGAGTTTCTTCCTTTTTTCCTTAGTATAAACTATAAGAGGACCAAATCATCTTATTTTTTATTTGTATGTGTGTTTGTACGTTTGTTAGTTGCCAGTAAACTTTAAATATAGGCTACTCATCAGATCAAGATGGGTTATTTTTCTGTTGCATTTCCTAATATGCAGGAAACCAGGTAAGTTACATACCTTCAATCTATCTCACCAGCGAGCGAAGCAGTGTAGAAAAATCTTGGAGTAAGCTTTAAAAATACGTCACAGCTGCTTCGCGCGTGTAAAAAGCATGGCACTTGATTCGAGCAGGGGGAATGATAATGAAGGGGGAGTAGAAGGGAGGTACTGTACAGGCCTCTTCATGAATCTTCGTACGTGCATAAATCACTGTTCTCGAGTCAGTCCGTGGGCGTATGGAGAATTTTTTTTTTAGGGTAGAGTTGCTAAAAATTTTTAGTTAATGAATGGTGACATATGTTAAGATATGGCTAGTTTCATAGTCAAATTAGCATGCCCAAAGTGCGAGTCGATATAAATACAGGGTGATACTACCTAGACAAATGGAATGGGCCAGTTTGCTGAAATGGCCCATTCATTCAATTTCAGGTAGGTGAGTCTTGTATTTAGTATAGCGCCGCACTGAGGCGTACTAATTTGACTATGAAACTGGCCATACTATTAAATCAAAGAATTAAACATGTACATGTCCATTTTGTAATACTTTTAACTATATGTTTTCATATTCTGAAAATTGAAAAATGACACCTGGACACGGGAATCGAACCTGGGACCTTTGGTTTAGTACGCCAATGCTATAACCACTGAGCTATCCAGGAATCGTCCAGTGCCCTTTCCGTCTTAATATAGAAATATTCTTTTTTGAATACCCCTGAGATGCACACCATCAGGCATTCCTAATTTCCTTTGCAAAGTTTCTTGGCCTTGAAATTACATTGTTATCGAAAAAATCCACATAGTATTTTATTTAATTATTTCCTTGTATTTTCTGGAGTTTAAGTTGCCTTTTATTGGAAGAGTTCCTCTATTTGTTTAAATATTTAGTATGTAATTGTAGATCAAGTCAAATAAATATTTTGAACGTTTATTTATTTATGTGTCTTATTATATTAAATAGACAAGATTTGCCTTGTTTTAAAATAAATGTTATCTTGGTTAGAATAATAGTCCCTATATATTATATGATATCCAAGTTGATCATTATTAGCTCATATTAAGTCTGAAAATATAATAATTTGTTGTGTATTTATTTCAAACTTATTGTTGGGCTAGTATTTTATTATTTACTTAAGATCATTCATAAAATCACTGAAAATACTTTTTTTATAGTAGTTTGTGTTTGAGATTGTACATATAAATTAGCATCAAGTGTCTGTATAATCTTGATCATAATACAAAGCACTTATTCTTTTTATAGTACTACTATATAGGTCATTGTGAAACTGGTATAAAATGTGAACCCTTCGGAAGCAATGTGCACTTGTTTCAGGATTATAACAAATATTGTTGCAGCTAAGCGCTCTAGTAGTAATTAAGCTCTCGGAGTAAGTGGCAACAACTCACCGCCGTTAATGAAATAATGTGCCTGCGTACCTGTAAATGTTTTGAAAGTAAATAGTGTATTAGAGAGAAGGCAACAACATGGGGAGGCTTCACCCTTGTGTCAACTTGTTTAATAATTAGCAAGAGTAACCGCAAGCCCCCGTCACAACGCACCCCCCCACCCTCTCGTCATCCAACACTTCCTTCCCCCCTTCACGTCTCTCCATGTCAGGACTGTCACTTCCTCCTCACGACATAAAATACCCCTTCAAACCCTCCCTCCAACCCCTCCACTTTCCACGACACCCGACACTCGACAATATCACCCTACACAAGAGGGTGGGGAGGGAAACGGGTGACAATGCTTCTCTCTCACTCTTGTTGTGGTTGTTTGGTAAAAATAATTTGAAAAAAAAAAATAAAGGTAAAAAAGAGATTAAAAAAACCTATTCGGTGCTTTAAATATACTGTATTTCCGATGACAGGGATATTGAGGTTCGATTCCCAGTCAGGTGTACTGAGGATGTTTTATCTTGATTTTTTTTACTTTTTCCCTACACAAATTCAAATACATGTTCTCTTAATCCTCCTATCTCCAAGACATTAGCATAGTCTATGAATGAATGAAAATGTATTGGTACAAAAGTAGTCTTAGACATATTAGCTTTTATTAAGACCATGGTTTAGCCGTGAAATGAACGGAATGATGGGCAGAGGGACTATGTGGTTTGGGGGCCAAGCTCTCGAACTACGTGAAGGGTAGATGGGTATCCCCTGAATATTATTTTATCAGCCTTTAGTGCCTTTAGAAGATATTTGAAAGGTATTTGCGAGGGACTAGCGTCCTAAACCTAAAAAATAAAACCTACTGGTACCCTGTTCATATTTCTAAAATAACAAGGTTTATAAATTTCAAGAAGAAGATTAGAGTTTAATATTTGTGAAAACAAACTACTATTAATTTTCTAATCAACTTAGTTGCTTCATTTTAATTTTTTTAATGCAATAGCGATAATGAATGAGTCTTTCAAAATCTCAAACATCTTAGGTTTTGTATTTTTAAAAGTAAAAGAAGTTCACTAAGGTAATATTAGTACATATTGGTTACCGTTCCTTTTCAAACGGAATCTTTGTTCTAGATATAGCCTTCAATAAAGAGTGATAAACACCCTTAACCAAACACTACGTGAAAATTACGAGACACCCGAGTCCATTAACTTAGCGATATACTACCAGTTATAAAGTTCAGTTGGCAGGCCTGCTGAAGCACGATGATTCTTCAAGTTGAACCACCCTCACCGGAGTGTAAAGATAGATTGTGGTCGCTACAGCCACTTTGAACAATCTTAGCTCTTCAGTGGAATGATTTATTCAAGTATTTAGTGTTCATTCTCGATACTAAACCTAAGAGCGCTTTTTCCTGATATAAAACACGTTTTTATAAGAATTTTCTAACTTTCTATAGAACAAAGTTTGGTATGCATTAAATAATAAGCCTTAAAGTTCTAGAATAAGACACTTCAGTTGAAAAGTCATTAATCAGTTTTGTCAACATCTCATAGTTGACCAAATCATCTCCGTTATAACTTCAGAGACAAGTTATTATTTGAGCCAAAGTAATGTTATTTATTATATAGTGTGAAAATCTGATACTACTTATATAGGAACTCAAACGCTACAAAAATACACGGTGACCTGGTGGTCTAGGGGTAAGGTGTCAAACTTCTTTGCTGAGGGTCAGGGGTTCAATCCTCGGCCAGCACAGATTTATTTAATTGCCAAACCCTTCCTTCACCTCCGAAAGGTGCATAATCACATGTGTATTAATCACATCTTGTGAATGTAAGGAATGCCAGGCCTCCACCGTGGTTTTGGATTCCACGTTAAAATTGTAGGTCCTCCATTTCATCTCACAATCACCCTACATTACAATTAGCGTAAGTGCGTATAACCCCAACGGTAGTAAGACGCGGTGCTAATAATATAATACAAAATACCCACCTACCCATATGGAATAGTCCATATCTAGTAACAGAGCATGCAACTGATTGTGTGCCATATTATTCTTGATTTTTCTCTCTCTTATTTTCTCCTTAATTAATTATACTTTCCTCATTCATTTTATTTTAATATGTACATTGTACAATTATTTACGTTAGGAATTATCTATTATTAACTATTATTATTATCTTTATTATATTTTGTGTCCTACTCCAGCCATCTTCGTGTATAATTGGACCAAATATCTTCCTAAGCACTTGTTCTCGAACATTAAACATTTCTTCTAGTCATGTAAGGTAAGTTACATTTTTTCACACCCATAGATAACCAGTTGAGAAACCATGTGTTGTAAATTCTGAGTTCAACAAATTCCTTTCAAGCAGCAAAATGCTAACAACCTACTGACGATTAATAGCATACATTTCCCGACTGTATTCTTTTCCTAGTTGCCACTTTTATATAGTAGTTATTTTATTTTTAAAATGTCTTGGATTTTAATCTCATTAACAATACTAAATTATTTACTGTCCACAATAATCATTCAATTTTTCTCATTGTATGTTTTATTGTAATATATTCGAAGAAGGAATAGTTTGTACACTCCGTTTACAATGAAAGAGGCCATATCTTACCTCGTCAATTCTAATGCACTATTATGTCACGTTTAAACAAAATATAAATATAATAATATATATAAGTGTGTGAATAGTGTTTTTTGTCTTACTACCCGTCCAAGGTATCTCCATACTTGGTCTTATGGGGCAGGGATAAATAAGGTAGAATTGATATAAAATGCACCTGAATGTGATTTAGGGGAGAGGTGAAAACAATACAAACACATCCTGTTGGGATTCAAACCCCGACATAACCATCAGACCAGCAATCCCGTATGTTTAAAGAATGACGCGTTAGTCCATGCGACAGCTGATGTGGCTAAAATAATTATTATAAATTACTGTCTTGTGAGCATGTTTGATTATGTTTTTAAATTATGATAGCTGAATAAAGAACTAATAAATAATTACAATAAGTATCAAACATGAATGTCTCTAAACACCCATTACAGTTAGTTTTCTAAAAACACAACCATCGGTAAAAATGTTTATTTCAGAAGTAAGAGTGTTCAGCAAGCAATCATTATTGATAATAGAATCCATACAAGAGGCATAACATTATTTTATCAAACCTATGCATGCATAGTCTTGGAGGTAAACAAAAAACCTGTTAGATACATTTTATATTTTGTGAGTGTAAATAAATTGAAATGGAAAAGATTCATTTTTGTGTTAGGTGTGGCAGGCTTTGATCCCAGAGATCAGGGTTCAATACTTGACACGGTGCACGAATTTTTTCCCTCAGACTTCGAGCATATTGTCTCTTTTACAAGGAATTGAAGGCATATTTACTTTACTCTAACTTTAATTGCCCTCGCACCATAAGCCAGATAATTTAGTTCAATGGTACTCAACCCTTACACTAAGGTACCCTTTTATTAAAAAAAAGTATTTATTTTTAAAATTCATAAAAACTTATGTCTTAGTTTATTTTAAATTAAATAAAAATGTAATGTTTTATTAAACAGTTTTAAAATCAAGAATGTACTTGGTAAATATTAGATTTTTTAAGAATTTCAAACCAACATCAGTGAGCACGTTGATACTGGCGTCAGTCTCGTCCAATATGGCTTTACGTTGATGTGGGAATATCATGGTTGGGATAGTGTCTAGGTGTACTGAGATAAAGTTTCCTTAATGTTTTCCTACTTTTCCTGGAAGGGATACTTAGACGTATGATCATGCATTAAAAAAACTAAAATATTTGGATAGTATTACAAATTTCTCTTTGTATTTCATCTTTATAAAATGTTTAATCTCACAATAGCAACTAAAATAAGGTATAATTTCACCGAAATGAATAATGGTGCAATCATAATGAACGAAACAAAAGAATGCACGTAATTTAAAATGAATCAGCTGAAAATTATTTTAATTTATAATAAGTACATTTTAACAAAAGGAAACTCACAAACGAGTTAACAGTCAGGAATACTCTGAAATTATATAAATGCGTGTTTTCAAAACTCTTTAAAAACAATGTAACACAATATAAAAAAATATCCGAAATCAAATAACAATGGTGAACCCCAAGCTATAAAAAAAATCATTTGTAAAACCTCTTATTGAATAGAATATTATATAAGTTTATTGTGTATGACCTTTTAATTATTAACCCTTACAAACTAATATTTTTCCAACAAAAATAGCCTTGGGTATTCCCGAAAAAACATTACATTTCAAATGATTACAAAAGCTTGTTAAACAAACGTATTTTCAAACAACCTACCGGGTGCAGTTAAACTTATATTATTATAGCTTTACAAATTATTTTTAAATAAAATCGTATGTCACATTTGACCGGGAGGGACATTGACCTCCAGGATCGGTCGCCTTAAGCCACGTACACACCAGCGAGAGGAATGGCGAATCGAACAGCGAACCGTACACCGAACTGCCCGGCGAACACTGACAGGTGGTGGGGGTATTCGGTTCGCTTGAAAATAATATACGTATCAACAAGAATCGGCAGCTGCATATATTTGCATCCATCTCGTCTTGAAGAAGCAAAGTAAAATAAATGGTACGGCGCACCGCACAGACTTTCTCTCTCTTTCTATAAACTCGTAAGATTTCTGAACGTAATAATGTACATTGTATCATCACCACTCCACATAAGAAAACGCATAAAATAATATACAATGATATAGAATCAATGAGAAAAGAGGCGTATCTTTGTCCACCTAAGAGCATTTCAAACAGTTTAATGTCTTCCCCAAGGGTCAACACTTCGTATTAAAATTTCGATTTCTGGTTAAAGTTTTAACATTTTATAAGGTGTTGCAGATCTTCAAGTCATTGCATTGATATTTAATTATTCATTTATACATTTTAACCAATAAAAAATGTAAATATTGACTATTGAGTCTAAAATGGAGATAGATCATTGCTATGCAAACATTTCTTCTAAGAGCTTTAAGGAAAAATAACATACTTTTTAAGATACTTATATTTAATTACTCCATGGCATTGGAGAATTATTGCGTTAAGACTTAAGTAGTATATCTTTAAAACTAAAGCTCACAAAATTGTATTAATATATTTGCAAATATCTCAGAAACTGTTGCTTTTATAAAAATATATGTCAAATAAAAGTTTTTTATTTCTAATAGTCCTACACTTTTGCAATGATAAGTTGTTTAGTTTCTCAAATAGTTGTGGAGATACGGAAATTAACGCTTCTGTAAAGTACCCTAAAAATCATTTTCATAGGAAAATGAAAATAGCCAGTTAATTTATAATCTTAATCAACGCCTAGATACGAATTTTAATCAAAATCGTTTGAGCAGATTTTGAGAAAACCAAATTTTTCTCTTTTCGCCCTTCAGTAAACTACCCTTAATTTTAAGTTTTTATAGACACACAGACAGACGGCATTGCAAAGCCTATTTTTTAGGGTTCGGGGGGTCATGAGACGTTGACATCCATCAACATTTCAGGTTAGTTTTTTTTTACGGTCGCAATACTTAAACTTTAATGTCCAAAAAGTTAAAAAAAATTCATATAATTGCGTATAGATTGAAAGTTATTGATTTTATAAAAATATGTTTCGGATAAAATATATGTATTGTAAATATATATACATATTTGTAATGCTAAGTAATTTCATATCTCAAATAGTTTCGGAGCTATTATAAAAAATGTTAATTTACGCATCTGACCGGAGCCCTTAAAGCCATTTTGCCGAAATATTGAGGGTAGCCATTTTGTTTGGAATATTTATTAATGTTTATAAATGAAATTTAATCAAAATCGTTAGAGCCGATTTTGAGAAAATCGACTTTTTCTCTTTTTGCCCTTATGTAAACTACCCTTAGTTTTAAGTTTTAATAGACACACAGATAGGCGGCATTGCAAAGACTATTTTTTAGAGTTCGGGGGGTCATGAGACGTCGAAATCCATCAACATTTCAGGTTAATTTTTTTTACGATCGCAATACTTAAGCTTTAATGTCCAAAAAGTTAAAAATATATATATAATTTTGTATAGATTGAAAATTATTGATTTTATAAAAATATGTTTCGAATAAAATATTTGTATTTTAAATATATATACATATTTGTTATGGTAAGTAATTTCATATCTCAAATATTTTCGGAGCTAATATAAAAAATGTTAATTGACGCATCAGACCGGAGCCCTTAAAGCCATTTTGCCGAAATATTGAGGGTAGCCATTTTGTTTGGAATATTTATTAATGTTTATAAATGAAATTTAATTAAAATCGTTTGAGCCGATTTGGAGAAAATCGACTTTTTCTCTTTTTGCCCTTCAGTAAACTACCCTTAATTTTAAGTTTTAATAGACACACAGACAGACGGCATTGCAAAGACTATTTTTTAGGGTTCGGGGGGTAATGAGACGTCGAAATACATCAACATTTCAGGTTAATTTTTTTTTACGATCGCAATACTTAAGCTTTAATGTCCAAAAAGTTAAAAATATATATATATATAATTGTGTATAGATTGAAAATTATTGATTTTATAAAAATATGTTTCTTATAAAATATTTGTATAATACATATATATACATATTTGTAATGCTAAGTAATTTCATATCTCAAATAGTTTCAGAGCTATTATAAAAAAATGTTAATTTACGCATCAGACCGGAGCCCTTAAAGCGATTTTGCCGAAATATTGAGGGTAGCCATTTTGTTTGTAATATTTATTAATGTTTATAAATGAAATTTAATCAAAATCGTTAGAGCCGATTTTGAGAAAATCGACTTTTTCTCTTTTTGCCCTTCAGTAAACTACCCTTAATTTTAGGGGTAGATATCCAATTCCAAAAACCCCTCGGGGCAACCCTATGAAAACCCTAGATATCAAGTTTCAGCTCAATCGGTAAAATAGTTTAGGCTCTAGTTGGAGGTACAGACAGACAGACGGAAATTCAAAAACACTTTTTCGGATTCAGAGAGTCATGAAACGTCAAAATTCATCAAAATCTCGAGTTCGATTTTTTTGACGATCACCATACTTTCTCTACCTATAAGATAACCTCTCTTTGATGTTTCGTCGAAATACCGACATTGGGTTGCGCTAAACTTTGTTGCAGGTTCGCTGGGATGTTGCAGCACTTTGCACGGTTCGCCGTTCCGCTCGCCAGTGTGTTGCCTATTAGCAGCTCTGTTGGCACAGAGCGTTGCCCAGGGTACACCACAGGAGGTTATCTAAACCTAACCAAACCCTGGTGACCGTTGGGATTATTCTCCTAAAGGAAAAAATACTAATGGTTCTCAGGGAATCGAACCCGTGACCCCTAGACTCTCGTATCCAGGTGCACTGACCACTACACCATGGAGCCGGTTATTTTTTATGTGATTTATCAACATTATTTATAACAAAATTAATAATCTTTAGGATATAATAACTAAATAATCTTCATAGAAACCAGATTGAGACTAAGTTTAGTGTTCAAACACTTTATTATGAATTTAGACATTGCTGTGGCTTAGGACGCGAAATGTTGTTCTAGGAATTTTCCGTTATGGAAATATATTTTTCATATTAAATATAGCAAAAGAAAAAATCATTAACAGAAAATAAAGCTTTGAATCTTTTATTCAACTGGAGAATAAATTACTATAATTTTTTATTTTATTTTACTAAAATGCATAACATTCTATTATAAATAACATTTCCTGACATTTGCCTGGATATTTTTCAACAAAGTAATCTAATTTTAATATATTATTTAAATAATAACTATAAAGATATTGTACTTATTATAGTTTTGTTTTTACACTTGCACAATTTAATTTCGAAACTTAGCAAAGGATTTTTAGAGGTGCTACTATTTTTTTGATTTTATGTCTGGATAGAATCTACCTGGTTTAATCAAACAGGTCATATACTTCAAGTGTTGTTTAGAAAAAGCAATAAAATAAATTGTAACTGGGTTAAACACATACACGTAGGTTTTTTTTAGCACCGCATCTTACTATCCGTTCGGGTTATACGTTCACATAGCGTTAACAAGATAAAATACACCGTACTTTAAAATATAATTTCTTTCCAAGTAGCTGTAACATAGAAAAAAGAATTCTAAGCGCACATAGAGTATTCTTACTCGACGTCCCGTGATCGTATCCCGACTCTTTCAACACACGTCTTGTTGGTTTTTGACACGTGTGTATTAGTTATTATTTTCTATAACCGCATCTTACTAGCCGTTTGGGCTGTACTATATATTATGTACTAGTTACACGAATATGTTATGGATGAGGAAGGTTGAATTTAGAAGAAGTGTACTCGAATTTGGGCTAAGGGAGAGTGGGAAATTATAAAGGAAAAACCACACTCAAGACTTCCTTCCTATGCATCTAGAACTAAGTGTAATATTCTTAGGTCTAATGTATCAAGAGCTAGATACTATTCCCTTATGGCCTATGTACCGAGAGCTAAGTATTAATCTTTTAGGACCTAAGTATCTAGAGATAAGTGTCATAGTCTTAAGGCCCATGTTTTGAGAGATAGGTACTATTTCCTTTGGGCCTATGCCTCTAAAGCTAAGCGCTATTCTTTCAGGGCTTAAGTATCTAGAGCTAAATGTAATAATCTTAGGGCGTATAACCCAAGAGCTACATGTTATTCTCTTAGGCCTTGTTTGTACTACAAGCGATCTGCTTGTAGGTTAGAGGCTAGAGGATTGTTTTGCGAGGGCGCGACCCGAACGAACACCTGGTATTTAGTTTACGTGTGAATATTGGAAGCGGCTCGAGAAATGCCGTGAACCGAGCCCTCTAGGGAACCCGTTAAGAATGAGGTTTACTTGCAAATAACATTGAAATGACCTTCAAATTTAAAGGCAACTTGTAAATGGTGGTTAGGTAGTTTCTGCCTTGAAAGGTCTCAGACACCCTAGGTTTGTGGACAACTGAAAAGAAAGAGCGTGAATGAGTTGGGTGGGGATGTTGAACTTTAGCATTGAGCTACAGCTTATTAGTTTCGCGGAAATACCTAAAATATATTTCCTTTTCTTGAGGATAGTAATTCTACCTACTTGTCAACTTCCCGTAAAAGAAAAGAGTAATATTTATTTTAGATATTCATTCATTTAAATTTCTCCAAATATAATCCATATTTAAAATAATGTAATGACAATAGGTAGGTATCAAAAAAAAAATTGGCGTGGTTAAGGAACTAGTGATGCATTTATTCATTAAAGTATTGAATTTAATGTAACAAACATGAATAATACATTTTTATTTGATACATTTTGCTATGCATTTAAATAACTTCCAAAACTAACCACAAACCCACAGGTTTGTTTAGAAAGTACAAATAATTCTAAACGCACTATTAAAGTAGCATATTACTTATAATTAATTAATTAAAAATATATATTTATTTTTTGTTTAATATTTCAAGTGACAGGTTCACTTTGACATGTTTATATTCCAGTTTGATACTTTACCAAAAGTAAAATTCCGCTAAAATTGAATGAACAACCGTATTTTTGTGTTTTTCTTCCAAATTTGTACTCAATAGTTCGAACCTTTTTGAACTCAAAATATCCATAAAATCTAATGGTTACATTTTAATATTCATTGCACACAATTTTTTTTAACAAACAGTTTGCTCCTATAAATTAGTAGCTTTTTCCTATGAGCGCCTAAACATAGCAAAAATAGACGTTAACACTTGAATTGTAACCACTATTGAATTGATGAACCAAATTTAGTTTAGTCAAGAGACACCTTTTATTTGATCAAAATAATTGATCATATTGGACCAAAAACAGCCTGTTTGGTCGAGTCACTTTAAATGTACCATATGTATATAATTTATACTCCGATCAATAGGCATGTGGACTAAATATCGGGTTCTGGTTTTCTGGTGATAGTGAGGTCAAGGTTCGAATTTCAGATAGGTGCAATGAGAGTGTTTCCAAAATTGTTTCCCACTTTCCCTCCACGCAAATGTAAGTACATTTAATTTAAATTTCACCTTTATCTCCAGCTACTCAACTAGCGATATTAAATTCGGATAACCTGAGCGGGTGTTATCTAGGTGTTTTGTACACTTTAAAATGTACATTACATTTTATTAAGATTTTTGTTTAGCACAAGGTCTTACTACCCGCCCGGGTTATACACATTATGTACTAATTACGCTAGTGGGTTAGGTATGAGGAAGGTTGAATATGGATGAAGTGACCAGCATTTGCGCTAAGGGAAAGTTGGAAACTACTTGAGAAAATACACCCTCAGTATAGCCATTCAGGGATTCGAGCCTCATTCTCTCCGTCATTGGCAGTCTATTATATTGTTACCCTTAGACCTTTCGAAGACCGAATTGAGTTAGGGTAGTTTGAGTGCATTGTAACAGGGATGAGGTGAGAGGTTTATGGAAATATAACAGTAAAATTCGCAGGATGATAATTATTCCCAGCGCAACTGGCTAGGTTTTGAACCTTGACCTCTTTGTTAACGCTGACCAATTCAAACCAAGACTGATGTATTAGACCTCACGGGGATAATATTTACTGTGTTGTTTTTAATTTCAAATTCAGGCTTTTGGCATAGGTACGAGTACAATCTATTGTGGTTGTGTCTTGACTTGTAAAGTTGAACGTTCTGGAACCTTTAAGTCATTGATTAACATTATAGCCTAATAAAAAAATAATAATATTGTGTGTTATGATTATTTTATATTTATTTTATAATTTCAGGATTAAAATAACAATTTTAAACCTAATCCAGTCTATTTTACATTGTATTATTTCACCATCCCTTGCCACTCACATTATTTTTGCGACCAAAATTAACAAATATTGTATTATAAACTATCATTAGTGTTATTTAATAATTATTGATAATATCTATTAAAATTGACAGCTATAGGTCACGTGAACTGACGGATGCATACATCTATTAATTTTTATAGTGCCTTCTTATGAAAACTTGACTCTAGTATCCAATGATTTTTGGAGGAATGACATCTAGAAGGCCTTTTTTATTACTATATACCACTATATATTAGAATTCTTGATAGGATTGTCTCAGACAATAATTCATACAAAACTCGGTGGAGCGCTTTAGTTTACATTGAGAATTTCATACTACAACCGAAACCTCTAAGAAATTAAACTTTTTTTTTAATGTTATGTTGTATATTAATATAAATTGAAAATATTTGGACCTTAAATTTTTTAAACTTTGGCCACCATTTCCATTAGAGCATATGACTTTTCCGGCTAAAATATTAGCATATCTAATATTATAAATTAAGAATAAATAATTATTGTTGTTCATTGTTTTATCTGAGGTTGAATCAGATATTTTTTAACTGATTTCATATTAATTACGATCATTGATGTATTATTTTCCGAGTCCATGTAATGATTGGTTTAAAAACAAATGTGAATGGTTATTACTATTAATCATAGTAACTAAAAATTCTCTTGGATTATATAAGATTCGATAAAATGTAATATAATATAATTCACATTATGGATCATACACCGGTTACGAAATACCTCAGACTTGGAACATACACTGTACACAGTCAAAGTATACTAATGATCAGGAGGACAAAGGTGTCGGTTCCATCTTGCCTGAGCTATAGCTCAGAGGTACAGCAGTCTTTTCACCCTAGGAGTGAGTGGTGGTAACTGGCATCTAGCAGAAGTTTTATTTTTGTGCAAACATTGATTGAAAGTCCCTCATATTAATTAACCTATGTGTAAATATTTATTATTTGCTTAATAATTGATGATAAAGTAGTTTTATCAAACGCTTCCAATTAATACTTCCCTTGGAATTACTGAATTAAAAAACTACTGCTAGCTGTCATTTACCACTCATCCTATGTTGAGTCGACTGTATCAGGAATGTCAGTACTCGAAACCAATATGATTTAGCAAGTGTGGATATTTGACATTGTATCCCACACACTCTCTCTCCTTCCAAATGTTAGTACCCTTCCTTTAAATGCTACCTTTCCTAAATTATAACCACGCCATTTGTGAAAGAAACAGATATAAATAAATTTTATTTCATAAATGGCTCTCTACCAAAATGTGGGTACATTTCCTCAAATAATAACCATCCTCATCCTTGACCCAACACAGTAATTAGTACAAACTATGTTGCCTAAGCAACTTAAATAAAAAACACAAATTTTATGTGACATTATTAAATTTTAAAGTATAATATGTTCAAATTTACTTTAAGATAGTTTAATTTTTTTAAATAACGTCATTTGAGTTGTTTTTTTAAAATGGAAATATCCAAATATCAAGAAATTACTAGATGGTATAGATTAGAATGTTAGGTAATTTAATTTTTTTTATAAACCTGTAGGATTGTTGCATGTGTTTCCACTCCTAGGAAGAAATATGCCTTGGTTTGACCCTCAATATAGTTCAGTTAGGGCAGATATCATTTACAAACAATGCATATTACTACCCTTTCGGAATACCCGCACATGTACAATAATAGAATAGGGATGAGAAAGATAGAATTTAGAGAAAGTTTACTTGAATTTTTGTAGGGGAAGAGAGGAAAATCATTTATGACTAGCAACCTCAATACAACCGCTGGGATTCAAAACCCATCCTCTCTGTTAACGGCAAGCCAGCCAAGAGGAGACTGACACTTTTTACCACGCGATAAGTGGTGTGAATTCTAAGGGCCATTCTTAATTGTTTTTAATTTTCTTAAAAATTATTTGCTTGTGTATTTTCTCTAATCTTCCTTCCTCTACCGACATTATCTTTTGAGTTTCTTGACACTTTTTAAAATTCAAACCTCTCTGGTTTTTTTTTTTTTTTTGTGATCAGAAGGATGGTTTCTCCCATTCTTTTTCACCATTTTGAAAAAAAAAATCACAACAAATTATAGTACTACCCATTCCAACCAATACAGCACTAGCACCTGACAAACTTTGTGTCGGTGCTGGCTTGTTAGAAACTTTTCAGGTCTTAAAAGAGTATTGAAAGATAACCGAGCCCTCCCCCTTCTCCCCTTCTGTAACCAGCCAAGCGTACCTAATTGGGTCTTGACAAGAAAAGAATGGAGGTAAAGTGACCTATCTCCAATGTTATATTAAATCGAAAAGGCATGAAAATGGTATTTTTGGGTTTATTCAGTTTTTTCATATATAAACACCCAATTATAATTGTACTGTTGCAAGCGTAAACTAGTTGCGATAATAAATGCCTAGTTAAAAATTTTAATTTTTTTCTCAATAAATAGTTTGAAGCTCAAACACATTTATTCATTTATATCTAATTTTTTATCTAATTATTCCATTGTTTTATTAAAATTTGAGTCTGGCACTATCGTTTTGCATATTGATACCTTAAATTTGACACAATAAATATTTTATTATCATTCATGATAGTTGAGATATCATCAGAATAAGAATAACCTTTGGGTAAATGGGTGAAATGCAGGTTGCGGGCTGCCCCTTCAAATGTAAAGCTCCTTCTTAAGTGATTCAACTTGTCGAATAAAATCGCTCGGTATCCGTTCAGTGAAGAACAACCTTGTCATATTTTATTTATAATAATGGATATTAAAAAGTTTATTAGCGCTGTGTTCCCAAGAAAAGCTTTTTGGGACCCCAGTGACGTCTTTAACAAGAATGTGGGAGTACTAAAAAAGGTTCTTGGAAGAAATATGTGGAGAATTAAACATTTAATTTATGTTAAAGTATTGTTTATTATATGGTCTAATTATAAATATTAGAGAACTAAACATTCTAGTTTAGTTAAAGTATTGTTCATTATATGCATTAATTATTATTATTAGATAATTAATCATTCTATTTTAGTTAAAGTATTGTTTATTATATGGACTATTTATTAATATTAGATAATTAAACATTCCAGTTTAGTTAAAGTATTGTTTAGTATATGAATTAATCATTGTTACTATTAGAGAATTAAACATTCTTATTTAGTTAAAATATTGTTTATTATATGCATTAATTATTATTATAATTAGACAACTAAACTTTCTAGTTTAGTTAAAGTATTGTTTAATATATGCATTAATTATAATTATAATTAGAGAACTAAACATTCTAGTTTGGTTAAATTATTGTTTATTATATGGACTAATTATAAATATTAGAGAATTAAGCATTCTATTTTAGTTAAAGTATTGTTTATTATATTTATTAATTATTAATATTAGAGAATTAAATATTCAAAGTTAAAGTATTTTTGTTATATGTATTAAATATTGATATTTATAGACAATATATTATCTGGAAGAACGTAGTCATTTAGCCAAGGAACGCTTCCTACTCCTTTAAGGTAATTTAAGGTGATTTCCCTGATTCGAACAGCATTATTCTGGAAATGATATTGTAATGTGTGTGGTTGTGATATTCCTATATTAAGTTTAGTTGGACAACTTAAATAAGTAGGCCTATAGTTCTGCCCTCCTTTCTCAAAGATGTAATTGTGTAATACACACGCTGCTTTTAGATTTTGTTAACTACAGTGACCAAACTATTGTTTTGTTCACTTTTATTTTCCTACTTAGATACACAATAAACTATAATACTATGACATACAAATTATTATTTTAAAATTGCTTCTAACAAAAAAAAAACTTACCTCATGAGTAATAACAAGTCTTTACTCAGCACTAATCGGTTCTCTAAAATTAGTTGCAGTTTTTGTCAATCTTTCTTCTAGTTTGGAAAATAAGAAATCAAATGACTCTTTACTCATAATTATGTAGATATTAAAAAAAATGTATCGTCATACAAGCGAGCTTGATGATATAAGTTGTTAAATTCACCACGTCTCTTATTAAATTCATGAACCGAGCAATAATTATAAGCACAAGTTATATTATCGAGTTTTAGAACTAGGTTTTTGAGTGTAATTAATTTCATATAGAGTTTTGACAGTAACATGATGAAACAACGCACCTCAATACTGCTATTGACTCGAATAGATACCTCTTGCTATGTGAACAGCGCATCGCTTGCCGCTACCCACTAAGCAGGCCTATAAACTCCAAGCAAATCGCTTGCAGTATAAACGAGGCCTAAGGGCTTATGTATCGAGAGCTACAGTAGCCCCATGGCTTCTTTGGTGCTGACTGACAGCTGACGGCTTTGAAAAGCTACCAGACCAAATTATGTATCCCTACGCTGAGCCATATGATCTGCAAAAAAACATGTGTTTAGCAGCTGTCACTTCTGACAGTCAACATGTAGGTATATACCGAACTGTCAGTCAGCACCAAAGAAGCCATGGGGCTACTGTACGTGTTGTAATACTCTTAGGGACTATGTATCAACAGTTAAGTGCTATTTTTTCAGGGGCTAAATATCTATAGCTAATAATCTTAAGGCCTATGTTTCAATAATTAAGTGTTAATCTTTTAGGGCCTATGTTCAAAGCTAAGTGTCGTTATACTCTTAGGGCCTATCTATCTAGAACTAAGTATTATTCTGTTAGGGCCAAAGCTCTACAAATGTTGGCTATACCAAAATTATCCTGCTTCTAAAAATAGTGTAGACATTGTCTAAATAATCAACAGATACTCTAGATTACACTGTTCATTGAGTTAAATATATTTACTTTTAAACTATAGGTTTAGATTTTTTCTAATCATTCCAGGTAGGCCTTACCTAACTTCAATGTTTGTTGAGGATATTACTATTTCTATCAATTTCTTTTACGAACTTAACTTCAAAATCTATATGTCAATACTGTAACCAAAATTAATATAATCAATATTTTTAATTTCAAATTTATAATACCATAAGCCCAATTTAAATATCTTGATAACCCACCAACTACTTTTATCAAATAAAAATATGTTAATACTGTGCCATAATCAGTGTTATACAATTTCAAAATGCTAACAATATAAACACTGGTTTAACATTTTATTTTATCAAGGATAGGGAAGTGTGTAGAAAGTTAGTAAAAATAAATTAATTACAAAGTTGTTTTTCGGCTATATGCACAGTTTCTTGCCTACCTTGTAAGGGACCGGCGTGATTAGGTATGAATTATGTATATATAAACTTTTAAAACATTTTCTTAATGTCGGTTGTATATCATACCTAGCTATCCGAGTGGACCAGGAATACAATATGCTTGTTTGTATATATATATATATATATATATATATATATAATATAATATAATATATATATATAATATATATATATATATATATATAATATTACGTATATATTATTATCCCGTTCGTGTTTTACGCTTGTTTGCAAATAAATCTTCACATAATATAGATTATAACTAACGTTTTTAAAGATTAATTCAGATTTTAACCATCATAATATTTAAGCTTATCCTCTCATGACAATTTAGGTTACAGAAAACTTTATTATTTAATTCAAGTTACTAAAATTATCATTTAAATAATTGATCAATAAAATATAATGAACTAGATTAAAATAAATTTTGAATTAAAAACTGGTATTTCTTGGATTTCTTGGACTCACATATATTCAAAGATGATACTACTATAATATTCAGGAACTTTTACTTATACACCCGTCCAAATGACTCATTAAAGTTGGAAAATACATCTAGATTAGCGAATTGCAACAAACGTGAAACTGTCTCCAGTATTTCGGGGAGTGTGTATTTCACTTTATAATTAGAGATTAAGCATGTCTTGTTTGATGAAGTCAAATTACAAAAGAGGAGGATGGGCGAGTGTCTAAATGTAGAGGAGAGAAAGGTAAAAGAGGAAATGTGGTGTCAGCGGTGGGATTTCGTTACTCCCTTCAGTAGCGCTAAGAAAACCTGAGAAGTGACATAGGAATACAGTCTGTCAAACAAATTCACGGCAGGCAGTCAAGCCACACAGGGGGTTTTGGATGGAATACTTGATTGAAGTGGATCACAGGAGGGGAGATCACGATATTGGAACAGGTAGAGGTTCAAGTGGCTTCAACATGGGGACTGACAAGAGGCGGTATGCTGTTTCCGATATATCGATTTACAACAAAGGTTCTATAACAAGCTTTCACTAAATTCACGTGGGTATTTTTTTCACCCCTAACTTTGATACGCGATACGTTTGGTATGATTCAACCAAGTATTGGGGGAGGGGGAGGATTCACGGGAAGTTAAAATGTATTTTAAGGTTCGTGAACTTTTAACTACACCGCTTTGCCCTGTACTTCTGTAAATCTGGCATAAATATAAAATTATTATTAAATAAATGGTACAATGCATGGCACAGACTTCCTCCCACTTTTATTTTAAAATATATATTTAATAAAAACTCGTAAGATTTGTAAAAAGAAATAATAGGTCCATACACTTATGTAAATGAAATAATATGCATTGTTGCTTACTTACTCTATGGCATTAAGGACTAGGAGCAATGTTTCAGAAAAATTGCGAAAAGAGAAACATCTTTGTCCACCAAAGAGCATAAGATTCAAATTCATTTTCAAAGACCTGAATTAAAAATTAAAGTATATATATTTACTTTTAGCTCAGAAATTATTGGTTTTATAAAAAACATGTCTAGTAAAAGATTTTTATCTTTAATAGAACTACAACATTACAATGATAAGATACTTCGTATCTCAATTAGTTGTAGAGAAATGATCAAAGTTGGAAAATTTCCCTCCTATAAAGTACCATCAAATTAATTTTCACAGAAAAATGAGAATAGCCATCTTGTTTATAGTGATAAACAGTGTCTAGACATAAAATTTAATCAAAACCGTTAAAACGAATTTCGAGAAAATTGATTTTTTCTCTCTTTGCCCTTCAGTAAACTACTCTTTAATTTAGGGTTAGATATCTAATTCCAAAAACCTTTCAGAGGGACTTTATGAAAGATCCATATACCATGCTTTAGCCCAATCGGTAAAATCGTTTCAGCTCTAGCTTGAGGTACATACAGATGAATAGACAGACAATCGGCATTGCGAAAACAACATTTTTGGTTTCAGGAAGCTATGAAATGTCGACATTTAACAAAATCTCGTGTTCTATTATTTTTACAATCACAATACTTTCTCTTCGAAGTGTTGAGTCAAAGTAAATATGAGTAAATTATATGTGTGAGTGTGTTAATCTTAATTCAACATAATAAATAAATGCATTCATCCCATACATAATAATAATAATAACAATAATAATGATATTTGTATTGAATGTAGTGTACATTTATATTATATATATTATACATATATAAATAAGTTTGCCCCTTCACACAGTTATTCATCCCCCCAGGGATGTTTAAAACTAGTCAGATACTTTTAGCTACTATAAAATTGGAAATGTGTTAGTTAGTGTCCAAGGTCAGATTAACCCACAACTAACATGAGTAATTTTTTTAACAAACATAATTGGCCTAGTTTTAAAATTGGAATTCAAGAAAATATATTATTTGATTGCGAAGCTATGTTTTTTAACAGCCAACTACGTAATTACACAAATATTTAAAATCCAATCCGGGTATCAAGTATTTACCACATTCAAAATGGTTAAATGGTTTGGATTAAAAATTTGTAAGCTTCTTAAAAACATTTAGACAAATTTAAACATGCATACATACATAGATTACTTAATGGAAATAAGCATTAGTATTACATTAATATAAGGCATTTATTTAACATTTAAATATTAATTTGAAATTATTTCAATATTTAGTATTGTATGTTTGTCTTCTTGACATAAAAAAAATTAAAATTGGTCTGTGTATGGACATTCAATTTAATTAGTAAATTCAGTGTTTTATTTTTTATAAAGGTATCTCGATGTTACGTTTGGAATTCAATGCCGTTTTTGACAAAGTTTTATCCTACTTACTAATAATATCAATGCACATATTATTAATTATTTACAAGCAGCTTGGATTATTAATTTAAACTTTCATAGTTAGCTAAAGAGGCATTGTCATGAACTCAGTTTTAAGTTAATGAGCTTTGAGGTAACGTCAGTCTCTGACCACGGTTAGACCGGTTTTGTTCATACGTGATATTTAAATTTTACCTATACCAAAACTCGGGAATACATCTTGATTTTGACTCTGACCCTAAAATTAAGGGTATTTTACTAATGAGTGATCTATTGAATACAACATTTTTCAAAAATTGCTCTAACGATTTTGTTTGAAATGCATATCTGAGGATTGTGTGATATGACAAATAATACTGTATACTTGTTTTTATAAGTCTGTATTTAAGTTAGTGGGCCTAAACATGAAAACATAAAATACTATATACTAAAAATCAGCAAAATTTTATATTTTGTTTAGGGGTGGGGTGAGGGTTCCCCAATTAGGTCCAAAATTCAATGTACACTCCATTTACCCTGAAATGCAAGTTTACCCTGCACATTCCTACTATGGCGTTACTTATAAGATAGGGCGATAGGGTAGTATTTAATCAAGGTTTCAGGGTAAACGGAGTGTACAAGGGTGTTCAAATATCGGCATATGTAAACTTAAGTCAGCTTCCAAAGAGCACTGCATATTTACTTTAAGATTTCAGCATGTGAGCAATTGTATTAGTTTTCTATTAATTTTGAAGTTTAAACATAGATTAATAAATAATATTTACATCGTAGACCTTTAATACTGTTTCATTGTGTGATAGAGCTTATTATATTTTGCGATTTAATGGTGAAATATAGAATACATGATCAAATAACTGTGTAAATGTAGCAATGGGCTGTGTGTTTTAATATATTATCTTGTTTGTATTAGTTTGACGGTAGAGTTAAAATTTTTAATAGATTACAGTATATTTCTGAAATCTTATACCCAAGACAGGGGCTCAGGTAAACTGGGTACTGCTTTTAATCCCCAGGAAACCATCAGCATCCACCCCAAGGAGGATGCTCACCGCTACGTTGCAGTACGATTTACCTCCCAAGAGGAATTGAGAACCACCTCGCCCAACATAACCTAACCCAAGATAACCTATCTTATTAACCTAAACTAGCCTGGCCTAACCTAACCTTGCTTCCTTCTCACTGAGAATTAATTTTACCACAGACATCCTTTACGGAGTAGCTAACGTTCAGCTTGGATGACTCATCTGAGCTCTAGTCTCTGGCGATTTATTGTATTCAATTTTAATCAATATTATATTATGAAGTGCCCAATTCAACTGTTTACAATTCCTTCTAATCGAATCAACGGTGCTCAATGCAAAATTATCTCACATAGCAAAGTTGCCCAATCCACCTGTTTACAATTCCATCGACTCTACGTGCCCAATACAACATTCTCTCACATAGCAAGTGCCCAATCCACCTGCTTACAATTCCACGAATTACGGTGCCCAATACAACATTCTTCACATAGCAAGTGCCCAATCCACCTGCTTACAATTCCATCGACTCTAACGGTGCCCAATACAACATCTCTTAATAAAAATGCCAAATCACATGTTACAATTCCTTCTAGTGAATCGACGGTGCCTATACAGCAATCTCTCAAATAGCAAGTGCCCAATCCATCCACCACCCCCATGACAAGCTTGAAGAGGTTCCAAACACTCTTTGACACCTTCAATAAATATCCACAGAAATTTATCCAAACTGGCAGGTGCATTGGGAAGACAAAGACCACACAAGCGGTTAGAGGTGTAGAATCTAGCCCAAGTGACACTGAGACTGACACGCAGGCTAGAGAAGGACACATGGAAGCTGGTAAGCTAGATTGTACTTCCATAATCTAGGAAAGAGATAGGGCTCGAACAGTGTCGACAACAATACAGATACTGAGGAACAGATAAAGAGAACACAACAGTAAACAAGAGGAATAGAGTGAGAGGGTGGAGGGTGAAATAGGCATAGAAGAGGAACTAGTGTCTAGAAACTTAATGGTAAGGAGGAGAACAGAGTGGCATGTTATAGGACAAGATGGGAGGGACTAAGCACATTCTCTGGCTGACCCTCCCAGTGCATTCTCGCCATCCCTCTCTCTCACTCTCTCTCTTGGTCCAAAGGGGAGCAACTAGAAGAGTTGCTGGGGGTTGGGGGTTCCAAGATTTAATTAATGTAATGGAGAGGACTACGTGATTAGCGTGGTAACGTGAGAGCTGGAGGGGGTGTGAAATGTTGAGAGGGAGAGGAATGAAACAGGAGGCAGAGGAGTGTTCCAGTCGAAAGTTACTCTAGTAAATCGGTCATGTTATTAGTTATTTATCTGTGCGTGTCAGCGGTACAATATTAGTCAAGTCTTGACGCAATTGAGTGGACGGACGGGACATTCGGTTAAACGTGCCATGTGATGATCAAGTGTATTACCGAGGTTTTATTGGAAAATATTTAATCAGCCATCAGGTTCCGTTCACGATAAAATAGAACCAACCATTCGACATAAATGTAATATCCCTGTATAGTAAATTTTACATCTACACCCTAATTACATATTTACGCTAATGTGTAATGGTAGGATGATTGTGAGATGAAATGGAGGACCTACAGTTTAACGTGGATCCGAACCACGACGGAGGCCTGGTATTCCACACATTCACAAGTTGTGATTAATACACGTTTGTCAGAGTGAATAAGGGTTTGGCAATCAGATAAATCTGTGCCTGGACCGAGGATTGAACCCTGGACTCCAAGCACCACGCAAGTATGACACCTTACCTTAGACCACCAGGTCACCCCATGTCTATTTTATATTTAGTTAGTAATATCATTGTACCTTATTATTCATATGCTGATAGTAGCTACAGTAAAATAAATGCTTCATAAAGGTATGTGAAGTTATTGCTTTTAGTTTACTTAAACCAGCAATCTATATCTCTCTTGTATTAATCATTAGATTGTGTGTCAATATAGTCCGATGAAGGGACTGTGCTTGGCTCCGACATGAGTGTCTATCGTTCAGACTCGCCGCGGGACAATACGGAGAGCTATGGTTAGATTAGTTAAAAATTCAACCTCTGCATCCTTATTGTTTGGATTTGAAATTTTTAATTCACTGAAAGCGGTACTAGCATATTTGTAGGATACAGGCGGTGTGTTTCACAACAAGCGACACAGGTTTCCCTTCCCATTGGTGAACGGGCTTCGGGATTCTCGTCGCAATCTGATTGGAGGGCTCTCTCGGCGTCGAGACGCGCTTTTAGTCACGCGGAGTTTCACGAAAGTCGGTTGAGGCAATGGCATGTGAGTTACTAGTGTATGTTTGATTTAATATTCTATTATGTGCCTCACAACACGCGTCACCTGATGGCGTCCGAGGCTCCCAAGATGGCTTTACACACTCTTCTACTCCCCTTCCCCCTCATTATCTTACATTAATCATCATTTAATTTGATATTTCCTTTTACATTCTCTATCCAGACCATGCTATCACATTAAGCCTATTTCTATTATTCATCCAGCAATAAATCTTTAAGTGTATTTTAAGAGTGAGGCTAAATAAATAATATAACTTCTTAAAAAAAAGAAAATTATGGGCTCATTTCTCTCTCTTGCACATCTATAAATCTTAAAACTTAGGATTGGGATCCATATTAAATAAATAGTATACCCTTTTTAAATACATATATATTCTTAAAATTAATAAACAAATAGAAAATATGGGGTTAGATCTCTCTCGTTATTGCATAACCATTTAATCTTGGAATCTTAGGTATAGCGATAATTTAATATTTATAAAGAAATAAAATACAAATTCGTCGCGACTAAACACATCGTGGTTTACAAACTTGTCACACTGTAATGTTTTATTTGTCGAGGTATCCGGGATGAAATATTCAACTATATCTTCTCCCACATCCCTTATTCTCAAAATACACCGACACGAAATAGCAACTCCTCTTTTTGTCCCCCGGAACAAGGTAGGTGTATTTACAAGTCTCTATAGAGACCGCGGGGCAGGACGTGCCATAGCGGGCGGGGAAAGAGCAGGTGATACCCAAAACCCCTCGTCAAATTATTCAAAACATGTCCGGTGGTTCGACACTGAGTGCAGGGAGGGGGGGAGAAAGGGGGTCGCGTACCCTCCTACCCCCTTATCATGCCTAACAACTGAACCCTACGCGCATGCGCGTCTGCTTACGAGCAGAAACATGAAAACAGATTTTAATTATACATAGACAGATGCACGGCTGCATACAAACATCACCACAGGACTTCATTAGTGTATTTTCAAGCTTTTGCCCCCCCCCCCCCCCACCACCCCAACCCTCTACCTCAACCCCTATTACACACACCGTGCTAGTTGAAAATAATATATCATTTCTGAGCAAATCTAATCTACAATCTGTTTCATTAGCTTTAGAGGTAGTGGGTCAAAACCCCGGTAGGTTACTAATTATAAGCATTTGTTTGTTGTCTCCTTTTTTTTGCTTCGTCTACGTCCTCACAGCTATCAGGTAAATTGAATTGGCAGCTTTCATTGTTTATTGTGCTTAGTTGTTTCAACACAAGACCTCCCGAAGGATTCATTTGCGCGAACATTATATTTTGACTTGTATTTCGCTAGCTATTATATATACATTAATTGAAAATATGGAGTTGATATATTTGTTTCATAGATATAAAACAAGCTTTTAAGATAATCAGATCGTTTTTGGAACAAAATTTCATCTTTTAAATTTTATTAACTAACTATGTCAAATTCTTGAGTTAAAAAAAATTACCTCTACAACGTTAATCATTACCTAATATAAGAAATAGACATCTAAAAAAATTATTTTACAAATAATTTGTTTATGGTTTAAACTAAAAATAAAAGCAAGTAGTATGTTGCTAATATTTGCCATCATGATGTGTTTATTATATATAATTTTTTTGTACTAAAAATATTGTGTGTACAAGTTTTGAATTACTAGCAAAATGAACATTTTTACAGTAAATACATTTAAAAAAAAAATTGTATTTAAATTTCCTTGACTTAATATATTATACTTGTAATAATTTCTTTAGAACAATTATTTTGTATTTTAAAAGTATTTCATTTATAAGATTATAATAAAAACACAGCTGTAATTGTATTTGACATATAATTGTCAATAAGTGCGTACATTATTTTTTGTTGTTCTGCTGGGCTAGTTATTAAATTTTTCTTTGAAATAATAAGAATAATAATAAAAATTAAAATAATGATGATGATAATAATAATAACAGCTTGGTGCACGTGAAGACTTTTTGATATCACTTCCTTTGTATTTGTAAAATATTTCTCATAAATTTAAAATCAGAAAAATAATGTTATTTGTAGATTTTTTAAAAATTACTTTTTTTGTATTCTTTTGGCAGTGGTTCATATTAAATACGAATTTTATCTAATGTTACTTAGGGTGATTAATAATGCTAGTGTACTTGTCGAACCCTTTTACATTTATTATGGTTTTAGGGGAATTTTGTATATCTTTATATATATATATATATATATATATAATTCTTCTGTACGTGTGTATGTCACTGTACTCCTCCTAAATGGCTGGACCAATTTTGATGAAATTTTTTTGTGTATGTTTGAGTGGGTCCGTGGATGGTTTAGATTTACAATTGGACCCGGTAGGTGGCGCTGCAAGCGGGTGCTAGAAATATATTTTTATTTTTTAGGGAATTGTTTTCGGGGGGATTTTTATTTTATATTTTTTGCATATCAAAACATGTAGCCTCAAAAAAAATTTCGATACAGCTGATATTTGTGGAGTTGTGGGCGAAATGCCAAAAATGAAACTATATTTTATTTTGTATGTTGTCTTGCCAAACACTGAATTTATAATATTTGTGTAACTCACTAATTGGAGTTCATGGTGAATTTGTAATTGTGATGATCACATAGTATTTGTTTTACTATCGAAATCAATTATGCCACCCAAACGAAAAGCCAACGTTCGGGCAGGACAACGTCTGTTGGGTCCGCTAGTTTGTAATATAATTTATACAACATAAATAACATAGATGGTAGGTACTAATATAAATAACAAATGGAAGAAAGAAACGCTACACAATTATTTAGTATATGAAAGGCAAAGTTTTTGGGATGAAAGATTATAACTACAGAAATCAGCTATAACTGAATCACATTCGAAAATATTTAAAAATGAAACCTGGACATGGGAATCTAAGCCGAGACCTTCTGCTTAGTGTCTCAATGTTCTGACACTTAGCTATCCAGGGATCATCCCGTGATAATAAATAACATAGTTCTATTTAATTATTTATACGTACTGTTATGTATCCTTGTATAACAAACCACATTTGAATAAAATAAATAATTCAAATAAGAATAATTGATATTAACACAAACGGGTGTTTCTATTTATTTTTATTTAAGTTGATTGCTACACATTCCGATATTATCTTTCCAAATTGAGCGAAGAATTATGTTACTTCAAACATATCAAGGGTTCATCTTGCTTTATAGACAATTAGTTTTGGCAAACCCACCCCTCAGAGTAAAATAATGTCTGCTTTGATTATACTTTTATACTTATAAGTAATATGAGTTCATTGCTGAGGGCAGAGGAAAGCCATTAAGTCTCATTTTGCAAGTAGAGAAACATTTGTAATACGGTAGTAATACCAATTATAATGTCTTCTCCAACTTCCCTCTAAACTATTAAGTATTAAAATAATTACCTAACTACACCCCAACCCTTCTCTTTCAATTTAGAACTATAATAATTATTTAGCGGAACGGTAATTGAGGCCTGGTGATATACTCCCCTTGCTACGAAGGTTATTACCGTGTTCACCACTTAGCAAAGATCGTACAATTTCAAATTTTTATCGATTCCTATTTCGCCATTTATCGTTTACCTATAAACCCCTACCTATATAAATCTTGTTCTTACTTGTGTAAAGTTGATGTTTACAAAACAATACAAGTCTCTACCGTAGTTCATTGACAAGGCAGCAACCAAATATGTTATCACTCCGTTGATAGTGTTTTGATCTTCAAACATAATTATTTAAAAATTGATTAGTAAAGATAAAATAAGCGTGTAAAATGATAGCTAACTACATTCTTGCAGCTCCTCGTAGAGAGAAAGTAATGTCATCGTCAAAATATCTCAACCCCTTGAAAGTGTTCTATTGTTTCGTTTCACGAGTATATACGAGTATATATGATTCAATGTTTATATAAAGGAGCAAGAAAGTTTTTGTGTGTCGTACCATGTATTTTTATTTATCTAATTATAATAACAATTAGTGTTTAAGCCTGTCCAAAGCAGGTTTACTATAGCAAAACTAACCAATCTAACACCATCTAACCTTAAACTGGTAAACACCTGCTGGGTCGATAAACATCCACATACATACATACCTATACCTCAGTTTTAGCTTCTGTGGTGCTGACTGACAGCTCACAGCTGACTTCTGATGGCTTTGAAAAGCTACCAGACCAAATTATATATCCCTACGCCGAACCATATGATCTGCAAAAAACATGTCTTTAGCAGTTGTCACTTTTGACAGTCAAAATTTAGGTATATACCTAACTGTTGACTGTCAGAAGTCAGCTGTGAACTGTCAGTCAGCACCACAGAAGATAAAACTGAGGTATAGTCACGCTGTTCCCACGGGGCAAGCAAGAAACTGTGCATATAGCTCAAAAAACAAAAACTTCGTACTTACTTAATCCATCCTCACGAACTTTATCCACACTTCCTTATCCTTGCAACTCTTAATGTTTCTCTTTTTCACACATTGATCTACAACATTCAGCCACTTCCTACATGGCATTCCCCTTTCTTTTGATCCACACCCTCTACCTTCATATATTTGCTTTGTCACTCAATCCACGTTCATCCCCTAATCATGCCCGAACCAACTTAAGACGCTTCTTTCACATTTACATGTTGGGTTCCCTTTTAAATTAAATTCCATTGGCACCTATTCATTCTTTATTGACTCTGTTCATAAGAGTTTTTTCCACATACATTTCTTAGATATCACATTCCAACCACATCTCTTGTGTTCCTCCTGATAAACTCACGCCTCACATCTATAAAACAATGTTGGCGTTAACACACTTCTTTGCCTCTTTTGATACTTTATCATTCTATAAAAAAATAAGCGGAGAAAATTGACTTTTTTTGAAGTAGTGAGTTAGGAAGAAGCGGCCACAACGTTGGGTTTTAATTTATCATCACAAAACAAAGAGAGGAAGCAACACACTGTGACTTACAGACTAAACGTAGGTGAGGAATAGGTCGGTTCCTGTTTTGAATCCCCTTTTCCAGCAAACCATCTCGTAGTTTCTAAAAGAATTAACTTCTCAGAACCCATTTACGTTGTTTATGGGAGACTGATGCAAACAGTGTAAGTTTTCATCATGACGAGATGATATAGAGAATATACTAATGTAGCCGTACAACCTACACTTAACTCGCCCACTCACAGGGCTCAACTTTCCATGTTTGTTATAAGTTATGGTTGAGCGTGGAACAACGTAAGGCCTAGTGCGGTTTTATTTGCTTTTAGACGTACAAGAGAGGTGATGGGAACAAAGGTTCAACACAAAATTACAACATTCAATTAGTGAGAGAGAGCTGAGGGGAGCATTTAATGTTTGAGGCCTATATTATACTTTCTATAATTGTGTGCAGGGAACATTGTTTATTTCCTAAGATAAATACGTTGTGATGGTCGTGTGTGCGTAACATTTGAACTGGTTTCAACAAAAACTAGCTCCTGGCAGGTAAATACATCTGTGGTTATCACTGTTTATCTTTAGCCACAAGAAAGGGTTTGGTTTTAGCTTCTGGATAACGGATAGCATGATAAAAAAAAATGTCTGGTTCTAAAAGATCTCCGTAAAAATCTAGATCTAATCAGGGGGAAATTAATCAATTTCATGACATTACTCAAACAGGCTATATAATGTTATTAGCGCCCAATTTTAAATTTACTCGAACCGGTTACATAGCGCTAATTTTTTAAGTTACTCACACGCTACATAATCATTTTAATGCTGATTTTTAAAGTTACTTATGGCAGGTAACTTAATGTTCTTAACACCCATTTTAAGATTTAAACAGGCAATGAACAAATTATAATTTATTTACTTCTTCTTGACCCCTTGGAGAGAGAATTATTGTGACAGGTAAAATAAAATCGAGCTTGAAATTTCGATAAATATCGACGTTTCATGAGGCCTTGTAATAGATGAATGTTGCTGCCGTGATACCGTCTGTCTGTACATTGGTCTAAAGCCGCAACCATTTTACCAATCGGAGTAAAACTTGGAAATTGGTGTTTCCATAAAGATCCCCCGAGAATGATTGTAATTAGTTATCTAACCCTAAAATTAAGGGTAGTTTATTCAAGGAAAAATGAGAAAGAATCGATTTAAAAAAACTCTAAAGATGTTGGTTAAATTTTGTGGCAGAACATTGCGTACTAAGTTAAAGGTCTCATGTTTGACTCCCCTGTTTAGGTGTTATTATTTAATTTAAATAAATGCTTTCTGCAATGATTATAGCTCAAATTTTGACCTTACCCACATCTGTGGGAACGAGGACTAAACATCAGCTCATCTAGTCTGCTCTGAATATGTGGTTGACGGGCTTTGAATCCCAGCCAAGTGTACTGAGTGTTTTTTTTTTCTAAATTGTTTTCCTCTCTACCTCTATGCTAATGGGGGTATTCCCCTCTATATTATACTTTAAATTTTCCTCTCTTACTAGCGTGTTTATACTTTGTATAGCACGGGCGGCTAGTACAATGCGCTGGTGGAGAGGGAGGGCAAAAAAAAAGATGAGTTGGTGGAGGGGGCTAGAAAAAGATGAGATGGAAGGGAGGGAGGGCAAAAAAAAAGATGAGTTGTTGGAGGGGGCTAGAAAAAGATGAGATGGAGGGGAGGAAGGTCAAAAGAAAAAGATGAGTTGGTGGAGGGGGCTAGAAAAAGGTGAGATGGAGGGGAGGAAGGGCAAAAAAAAGATGAGTTGATGGAGGGGCTAGAAAAAGATGAAATGGAGGGTAGGAAGGGCAAAAAAAAAGATGATTTGTTGGAGGGGGCTAGAAAAAGATGAGATGGAGGGGAGGAAGGGCAAAAGAAAAAGATGAGTTGGTGGAGGGGGCTAGAAAAAGATGAGATGGAGGGAAGGGGGCAAGATAAAGTCGTGTTAACCGGAATAGGAGCTAGAAAAATACGTGTTAGTGGGAAGAGGGGCTAGAACAAAACGTGTTGTGGGGAGGGAGACTAGAAAATATGCGTTGGTGTGAAAGCGGGGTTCAAGTAAAAGATAAGTCGGAGGCGTGGAGGGCTAGAAAAATATGCTTTAGTGGGAGGGGGCTGGAAAAAGACTTGATGGAGAGTGGAGCTAGAAAAAAATTAATTCGGTGCACACAATTAAGTGCCATTCTTTTGTGTTAAATGCTTTCATCATTTTTTTTTTTCCATTAGTTGACCTACATTTTGAATTGTGACTATCAACTACTTATCCTAAGTGGTAAGATATTGGTAGTAATTGCAAAGAAAATCCACCCACGTTAGCGTGAAAGGATATAACAACCATAGTGATATATCATGTGTGTAAAACCATCCCCATTTCACAATATTTTAGATTCGAGCCTTGGTTTTTACCTTCCTGTAACTTAAAATTCAGTATAATGTGAGCTTTAACCACGTGACCACAGGTACGACCTAGTGCTGGTAAATAAAGTAACTAGATAAAATGTTTTTTCACCCCCCCAATATAATCTCAAGTGATTCCTCTTCTTATTAAATATATCAGAAATAGTGAAATTCCTTTTAATTTTTCACATGCCACCCTTTTAAATAAATTGAGTGTTGAACTAGACATATTAATGAAAATTTTTAGCACTGATAAGGTTAATTTAAATTTAATACTCACGTCTGTGTTGACGGCACACTGTTATTGTGCCTCCCTCTATACACGAGTAATTTGTATAATTAATGTGAGGTATAACACATTCTGCCTATAATGGATGTAACGTGCCATTACCGGCTTAAGGATAAAGTAACGCATATAAATTACTTACAACAAATTATTTTATTCCACTACTTAGCCGTGACCCAACTGCCCCAATGAAGGGACGAGTGACCCGAGCGAGATACGACCACAGACGCAATGTAGGTCAAAGCCACCTAGATATATACCAATTTATGGCTGACGTTTTAATCCGACACGTTCGCAAAATTTATAACTTAATTTTCCTCTGCGTTTAGTTAGAGGATATAAAAAAATTACATACCATACGCTTGGCCAAAGAGATAAATAAATCCATAACAACTTTATGTTTCAGCAGTAGCCATTCTCTTGGTGCCTTTGAGTAAACTATACGAATAAAATGTTTCTACAGGAGGAAATAAATTCCATTAAATCATAAGTTTTTATTTGATTTGAATTAAATCTACCCCTTTCGGTAGCCAGGTGTTCTAACGCGCTAATCTCGCAAGAGACAAGACTGTCGTTGAAGGGGAGCTCAAGGTTAGAATCTTGGTCGGGTGTACTGATGGTTTTTTCTAAAATTGTTTCCCACCCTCCCTCCACGTGAATGCGGGTGTACTTCTTATAAATAGAGCCTTGATAATACCTAAAACTATTAGCATAATTAGTAAATAATCAAAACGGTAGTAAGACGCGGAGCTAAAATATAAAATTGAATTAGATCTGACGATTACAAAAATATGTGGTTTCACTTAGCCTAGTTGAAGTAATGGTTTGTATACAAGTTATTAAAATTATTATCTGGGTTTTATTGACAAATTATGTTAAAATCTAAGCGTACGTTAAATATGTAATTAGTTAGGCCATTTATTTATTAATAGGCTTATATGAAATATATAGTCAAAAATAATAGTTTTTTCGTTTATAATTTTAAATATTGAAAATATTGAACATTATAAGTGGTATGTTCAATAAACTGGGAGAAATATGTTTTGGATTTTTAATTGGTTACAAAATAAATTGGTTATTGTGTCCTATTCTCTACAATCGACCTAGGAAATACATAAAAAGGTAAGCACATGTATGCTTTCTTGCCTCCGATCTTCTGTTTCCAATCATAGCCTCCAGACTCAGCCACTGCGCAGCTACGATGAGCAGGTTACCCCTTATTAGATCTGGGTGAAATAAAACCTGCCTATTTACAGGTATATTACTTAATATGAGGGCCGGTTGATGATTTAATATGTATTTATGATGCTAAGTAACATAAACTTTGTGTAATAGTTTAATTGCGTAGTAATACTTAACAATAATTATATATTAATTTTTTTAAAGAAATATAAAAAACATAAGAATAATGATTAATCAAATAATATGGCATCTCTAAGGATTAAATGAGTAGTCAAATAATATGGCTTATGGTATCTAAGGATTAAGTGACTAGCCAAATAATATGGCGTATGGTATGTAAGGATTAAGTGACTAGCCAAATAATATGGCGTATGGTATCTAAGGATTAAGTGGCTAGCCAAATAATATGGCGTATGGTATCTAAGGATTAACTGACTATTCAATTAATATGGCATATGGTAGGTATCTAAGGATCAGGTGACTAGCCAAATAATATAGCGTATGGTATCTTAGGATTAAGTGGCTAGCCAAATAATATGGCATATGGTATCTAAGGATTAAATGACTAGCCAAATAATATAGCGTTTGGTATATAAGTATCAAGTGACTAGCCAAATAATTTAGCGTATGGTATCTAAGGATTAAGTGACTAGCCAAATAATATAGCGTATGGTATCTTAGGATTAAGTGGCTAGCCAAATAATATGGCATATGGTATCTAAGGATTAAATGACTAGCCAAATAATATAGCGTTTGGTATCTAAGTATCAAGTGACTAGCCAAATAATATAGCGTATGGTATCTAAGGATTAAGTGGCTAGCCAAATAATATGGCGTATGGTATCTAAGGATTAAGTGACTAGCCAAATAATATAGCGTATGGTATCTTAGGATTAAGTGGCTGGCCAAATAATATGGCATATGGTATCTAAGGATTAAGTGACTAGCCAAATAATACAGCGTTTGGTATCTTAGGATTAAGTGGCTAGCCAAATAATATGGCATATGGTATCTAAGGATTAAGTGACTAGCCAAATAATATAGCGTTTGGTATCCAAGGATTAAGTGACTAGCCAAATAATATAGAGTATGGTATCTAAGGATTAAGTGACTGGTTTCGTTTTTCAAATTTTCAGCTATCAAGGAAAATAATCGCGAGTGTAATAAGGAGTATATACCTAATGGAACATGCTCAGTGACTTCTTGTTATACTATTTTTTAAGCAAAAGTTATAGTTTCTAAATTGTATGTTGCAGATATTACCCGCAGTATTAACTTAGAAATAAAGAATGTTAAAATTTTACAGTCTATATCCTAGCAATGTCTTTATTTAGTTTTAAAAGTAAGAAAAAACCAGACAAAATATATTACACACCATAGAGCGTTACAAACTATGAATCCTATTTATAAATTTGTTGTTTGTGATCAAATAAATTTATGAATAAATATGTTAATTAAGGCTTACTTAATTAAGCTTCCTACACAAAAGTTTATTTATCAAAATATGTAAGTCAATGCATAATATATATATATATCAATGTATTTATTTAAACTGGTAGGCAGATAGCTAAATTAGTACACAAATAGTTCTTGTCAGAAGAAGATGACAATTTAATTAGTTTGAAGATATTGCGTGATTAAATTCTTAATTAATAGATAGGCAAACATAAAGATGTTCAAATAAGTAGAGGAAGGTCTTATAGGGCCTCTACACGATCAGAGTATTAATAAAGCAATAATTAATAATGACAGTCTGACTGATCTTGTAGGGGCAGTACTGATGGACTGATGGATGGACTTCAAAAATACCGATGTGATCCGAATTTTCTGATCACATCAGTTTGAGTCCATCAGTCTTGCAAGTGGTGGGAGAGACTGGCAGTAATACTGAAAGTAATACTGACAGTAAGACAGACCATGTTCGCGCACTCGTCAATATTTCCTTCAGTCTCAGTAGCAAACATTGACTGCACACGCCTTTTTCTTATCGTCCATGTTGTTGCGCTTTGCATGAAGGAGCTGAGACTGACAAAAATAATCTGACGAAGACTGACTGTGTACTATCTCTTTGTAAATACTGATGCATACTGACAGTCTGACAGATCGTGTTGGAGCCCTATTATAGGTGCCATTACCAAGATTCCTAGCTAAGGATTTTCTTTTGTATTATGTTTTTTACCTGATTATGTTTGTGCCTATCAACTAATATGACCAGGATTAATGGGTAGGCAGTTGTGGGTAACTGGAAACACAAGTAACATAAACACAAATCTAGCATTCAAACCTTCCATGGTTCCTACCCAACCTAGCTTAAATTATATTTCATACATTAATGAATTTTGTTCCTATTTAATTTTGTAGTTTTCTGTGCGAAGTTTCTGTTCCCGTTGACCACCAGGCAACATAGGGGAGTTTTATCCTTGAACCCCCCCCCCCCCCACAATAAAAGTGGTGAAACTAGGCTATTACACTCGGGCTACTTATAATCGCTTCCTTGAGGTTTCTTGGAATAACTTGACCATTGCCATCTGACTACTTATCTCCATGGAGGAATTTGACACTTCCGACATCTTATGGCTTACCCTTTCATCATCACCGACACAACTACGCCTAGAACACATAACGGTAATTTCCCCACGAACAGTGATGCTTCTCTCCTCCCCCACCCTTCCCCTTTGACACTCTCAATCATCACCTCCACCACTCCACCCTTGATCCTCCTCCAAACATTTCTATCGACCCTTATACACACTTAATAAACTCTATTATCATTTACCAATGGTCTTATAGGAATAAGGATATAAGACTAATACAATTATAAAAATTTAATTAATAATCGCTGAAAGATAATAAAACTATTTTCCACCAAACTCCATTAGATGTATACTGTATAGTTTGAAGAAGACTAATGCAAGTTATGCATCAACTTAGTGGAATAATGGACTAAGGGAAATACATTTCATACATAATGTATAAATCCTAGGGTATAGGAAAAGGAGATGGGGAAAAAACCTTAACCTCTCTAAACCTCTCACACCTCCTCCCCTGAAGGATTTTACATGTAACCGCAGGCCTCCCTAGCGTTACGACCGTCAACCACTTGAACCCATAAAGTTAAATTTTCATCCTCTTAAATACTACAAGGCTTATTATTAATTTTCTAATACTGTATTAAACGTTACATTTTTCACCCCTTGAAGATAATGCGGATGTATAATGTATGCGTCTTCTCATACTCGTGCATAATTTATAACAGTTACTACAACTCCTCTTTGTAGAAAGAAAGCTCCTCCTACCTTATACAGTAGCTCCATGACTTCTTTGGTGCTGACTGACAGCTCACAGATGACTTCTGACAGTCAACAGTTAGGTATATACCTAAATTTTGAGTGTCATAAGTTACAGCTGTTAAACACATGTTTTAGTAATTTAATTTTAATTTTAGCACCACGTCTTACTACCCGTTCGGGTTATACGCTAAAGTACTAATTACACTAGTGGATTAGGAATTGGGAAGGTTGAATTTAGAGGAAGTGAGCCCGTATTTGCGTGGAGAGAGAGAGTGGAAAACCATTTAGGAAAAACCACCCCCAGTTCACCCGACCGAGATTCGAACCTCGATCTCCCTGTCCTCAGTGGTCTGGCTTAACACGAGTGGCGCGTTAGCCAACTACGCCACCGAGGCGGGTATGTTTTAGTAGATCATATGGTTCAGCGTAGGGATACATAATTTGGTCTGGTAACTTTTCAAAGCCGTCAGCTGTCAGTCAGCACCAAAGAAGTCATGGAGCTACCGTAGCAGGTCCTGACAAGTATTTCAAACCTCACTCTACCCTTACTGTTGACCGCCTACACAGACATCACAGCTGTAGAGGAGGTGTGCTTACCCAGACAGTCTCTTGCAAGCCTGTGAAAATATAACCTTCCCTCTGTATTCCCTTATTTTGTGTACTTTTACCTCCTTCTCTAGGGCTCTACATTTAATCATCCAACATTTATATAAGTCTCGAAACATACATATAATAGTTTATTGGTCGTACAATGCATTGCATTTAAGCGACATTTGATCATTATTCATACATCTTCCGTAGAAGAAATGTATTTTTCATCCATTGATCTCAGACAAACTTCATAAATGATAGAGTAGCTCACCTTGAGCCTAAAAAAACAAATTTCCTTATTCTATAATTGTACTCTTCCTTCATTATGAACACTGATAAATTAAATACTACAATATCAACCTCATGAATACTAATCTATTTGACATTCTAACCCACTGAACCCCTCCAGCATCACACAATGTAGAATCCCTTCTAGAATAGTGACCCGAATTTAAATTATTAAATATTAATTATAATCATAATAATTAAACCGAACTGCAAAACATAGTGAAGTACTGTTAAAATGCAATACATATATTATTACATACGTGCATACAAAATAAAAAAATAAATACAATGCATGTAATACATAAAAAAACACAGTTCAGTAAAATACCCCCATTTTCCTCTATAATTCCACCATTCTTCCTCCTTTAATTGCTTCCACTCTTTTTCTCTCACTTGCACACTTACTGTTATCTGCTTCTCCCAAATATTCCTTAGCTGCCCTTGTGGTCTTTTTTCTACAAAACTTAATTTCCATAATTTTCTTTGGAATCCTCTCTTTTTCCATCCTCATTACATGCCCATATCATCTCAGTCTTACTTCCTCTACTATCACATGCACTCCCCGTACCCCAACTCTTCCCCGGATAATTTCATTCCTAACCTCGTGACAGCTAACATGCTCCTCACTAACTTCATTCCCATGCCCTCCACTTTCCTAGTCTCTCTTACACTCAATGTCATTGTTTCTGCTGCATATGTGACAATAGGTACAAAGTACCCCCTTGTACAACACTTCCTTACACTTTAAGGGCAGTTATCTTCTCCATAGCAGGTCTCTTACACATCTATAGAACAACTCTCCCTACACATACCATTCATACAATATATACAAAACATTATATAATACAATGCAAACCATACATACATTACAAGACACACTAAGCGATGGCTGCTCGGTCGATATAGCTTGCTTGCGGGCTGACGCCATGGAGTTTTGCTATACATATGTACAACACATTTATATATACATACAACCAGTCATACTCAAATTTATTAATAAATAAATAAAAAATTATATATATCTACAAAATTACAAACACACATAAATAGATATGCTTATACAGGTGAAACTTATAAGAAACCATTAAAGTGTAAAGTGGAACTGGCATCACTGACTGGAACCATTCAAGCTAGGAGTCATAATTTGGTTGATTCCCCCATTGCAAAAACATGCATGTCTAAATTGCTAAAGAAGGAGCTCTCTTATGTATATGTTCATTCACTATCACTAAACTTCGCATTTTAACAAATTTCAACAATGATACTGACATTCATTTTTCGAAATCATGTGTTATAGTTATACGACAGTTGAACTATACAAAGTTCAGAGTCATGCTTGATCCTTATACTACATTTGTTTATTATCTCTATATTATATAAAAGCGAAAGCCCTGACTGACTCACTGACTCACTCACTCATCAATAATTCTCACACTTCCCATGAAGATAGAGAGCTGAAATTTGGCATAGGTGTTCCTTATAAGCTAATCAGGAAAAGTAAGGATGTTTCAATCCGATGTTTTGTGATTAAGGGGGTGAAATTGGGGTAACTACCCTAATCAACAATATTGTTTTATAAACTCTTTTTAAGCGTTTAGAGGGTAATAATCTAATAGGTTTGTTCTAATAATGCCTTCGAAAAATATAGCAATTATTTTTAACCCCGTAGATGTTTCTAAGGGGTGGGAAAAAACGAATACAGACAATTAATTAAAATATGTAATTACGTTTTAATATGCATCTCCGAGAGACGGTAGAAGACTGTAGTTTTTATTTTGCTGAATTTTGTGGTGTTTGTAATGTCTGTGTGGGTGAGAGGGCCCGGCCCGGGGCGGTGTGTGAGGGAGGAGAGTTGTGGGAGGGGGGACCTATCCAGCAACGCTCAGCTGATAACACCCCAAGCAGTAGGCAAGAGAGCCTGCCGAAAATAAGACTCCCCATAAGAAACGATACATAGTCACCTCCTCGCGGTGTTTCTCGGGTAGCGCTAAGAACCATACCATCAAGCTTCAAACAAAAAATACTAATTTTCATCAAAAAAAGAAATAATAACACAATGTTCCGTGCGAAGAACGGGGATTCAGCTAGTAAGATATATGATCATCTTTCATCTAACAACGATATTTGACCTTAGCTCATTGAAAGCATGCATACAAACATGATGGGATATGAAATGGAGGATATTTGAGCCCTGAACTTGTTGAGTATAACATTCAGGGGTATATAGGTAGGTAGCAATAAGACTTAGATAATGGGCTGGGAGCCGCATCTATACTCATAATACTTGTCTTATTCTGACTATCTACTACCTTGTTCTATTCTCCACGGGATAGGAACAATTAGTTGTTTTTAGTGGGGTAGGCTCGGGTTCTATTCCCCACACTACCTAATATGGCTACTAAGATTTTTAACAGGTCACCATGACAATAGTTATAAGTCCGATCATTTAACTAATCAGTAGTGAAGTTAGAATCTGATCAAGGCAAGCAGGATATTTATTTAAGAGAGAACCATAGTGAAATAATTCAGGGTATGCATAATGTTTAGTTTGGTTCCATATTGCTAAGGTAGTATATATATATGTCCGTTGTAACGCCATAAATCAAGCTATGACGTCATCGTTAGCATGGTTCCTGTAATACACCGTTTTGTTTAAGAGTTGTTATAATATAGTTACACTTTTATTCTTTATTTTTCACGTTCTACTTTCCAACTTTATGATATATCATTATTTAAAACTTAGCCAATGAGATGTAGTCTATTGCAATTAATAATTCTGATTTAACCACAATTTGTATGTAATATGTTTTTTATTATTTAACACCCTATGATGATGATGTTGGAAAGGTGTTGAAACTAGTAGTCTAATGTTTTTGTAAGCACACTATACTACTCAAGAGGAAAGGGAATCAAGCTAAGAGGAATCCTGTTTATATAAAACCTTCTCTAACTTATACTATCAAATTTTTAGTTCATCCCAAATTTTCTTTCATCCATAATTCATTTAGTTAATAAACCATGATTTTACTCACACATCAAATATTTAAATAGTAACTTCTTAATTTGTATTGTATATCAATCTAATAAGTTTTATCTACAATAAGTGTACAATTTATTGGTAATGTAATGTAACATTCACTCTCTACCATTCTATGATTTACAATTTTATAACTAATATATTTTTCATTGTATTATAACTTGTTAAAAAAAGTCTTGTTATTCACCATTTATTGTCATGTTTTTACTGTCTAATTAATATTTTTTTAATAACTGGTTTCTTTCTACACATTATAGTTATTTTGTTCCGAAATAGTAATATCAAAAAGGGGTTATAAAATGGAACTCGCTTAGCAATCATTAAGTTGAGCAAATTTAAATGTTAGAGACTATCCTCACAGGTTTCTACCAATGTAAAACAGCTGTTATAGCTAGAATCATTCTGGCACCTGCCTTTTGTACCATACTTGGCTGGCAGTAGTTTCCAGTCCATCTGGCATTTTCCATGACAAGTTCCACGGCCAGACCCTAAACAGAGAAGGTGTTCAGCTATGGCCAACTACATATAGCCTTCTCAAGAGTGCGATGCACCGCAGACATTAAAGTGTAGGAAAGTACATTAATTGTCAAAGTGTTTTTATAAAGTAAGAGCCCAAAATCTATACAAAAAGTGATGTTTATGGATATATTTCAAAGCTGATAATCTATTTAGAAATGAAAAAAAGAATCTCTTAACTAAACACCACCTCTACCCTGCCATAGGACTGGATTAAAATATGTATAAAATAATTCAATAATAATAACACCAAATATTTTAGCAAAGTAAGGCTGAGAGAAGAATCCCATTGTATTATGTTGGTATCGAACTACATTTCCTGAATTTCATGTCCTAATGGGTGTTTTTTCAAACAACCCAATTACCTAACAGAGCCATGGACACAAATTGCACTACCTTGAGATTTTAAAAATCTAAAAATAGATTAAAACAACAGGGAACAGACCTCGCACAAAATATCAAATTGCACCTGTCAGGAACAGGTTTAAATCCTAGTATAATATATTCTCCTTAGTCCATTATTCCTCTAAGACGAAACATAAATTGAATTTGTGTTTAATAGTGTAAGCATAATGATTGAAGTGTATTGGTGGGAAAAAAGTTTTCTTAACTTTAAGCGAATATTAATTATATTCAGCCCACTTCGGTGGCCGCGTGATCTAAGGCGCTACTCTCGTAATAGACTCGACTACTGATGAAGGGGAGATAGAGGTTCAAATATTGGTGTACTGAGGGTGATTTTCCAAAGCGGTTTTCCACTCTCCTCTAAGCAAATGTGGATACACCTACTCTAAATATAATTGTCTTAATCCCTAAGACCATTAGCGTAAATAGTATATAAACATATAAGTATAACCATAACGGTTAGTAAGATGAGGGGCTAAATAAAATTACATTATTTTATTGGTCTTAGATCCTTATTCCTCTAAGATGGGTCAAGGATAAAATAATGTATAGAGTACGAATAGGAATTGATAGAGTAGGTCAGAGGAGGATCGGGAAATTGTTGGTGATAGAGGGGTGAGGGGTGTGGAGGAGGAAGGTGGTGTAGGAATTGGAGGAATGGTGGTGGAGGAGTGTATAATCGCCGTTTGTGGATAGTTTACCGTTATGTGTTCTGGGTGAGGTGGGGTCAGGAGTGATGAAAGGTTGAATAATAGGGTATGGGAGAGGGGTAGGAGTAGGAAGATCACAGTTACGGCTTCCGGGAATTTCCACTCGGGAGTTGGTTTGTTGTGTCGGGACGCTTGTGAGCAGTAGGTGGTACTACCTGATGTATCGGATGTAGAGGAGCGTAGGCTAGGAGAAGTGCACCAGAATGTGTGCCTGAATACTCATTTTTATGAGTCTGGGAAGAGAATGGAAAGACCTTTACATTTTTATACAGAAGCGAGTGTGGGGGAAAGAGGGAAGAGGAAAATAGGTAAGGGTGGAGGGATGTAGGTAGAAGATGATAATTTACAGTTACGGGTCATGACTTTGGCATTGCCCCATGCCAGGGTTAAAAAAGGATAGTTGCACTATCATTCGTAGGGAAATGAGCGTTTTAGGTTCTGGGTTTCCTGGGAAGAAGAGTGGGGTAGAGGATAGAGGGGGGTAAAGGTAATGGGGAGAAGGAGCAATGTGGTGGAAGAGGGAGTGGGAGGGGATGGTGGAAAAGAGGATGGAATTGTGGGGCGTTGGGCGCCTTCTGGGGGCAAAACGTTTGAGGGAGTATTGATGACGGCCATTTTGCCCAAAAATGTGGGCCAGCTTATTCTTTCTTACAGCTCATCCCCCTACCCCCACCTCACAACCATTTGATGTGTTTATGTATATAAAGTATATATGTAATAGTGCTGCGTTCTCCACCCAGCCCTTTCACCTGTTGGTGAACATATATGGAACATTCTCTTATTTAAAATATATCGTAAAACCTCAATCTCTACACCTAAACTTCACATTACAATGGATATACATTTTAGAAACAATTGCTACACACCTAAAGTAGCCTGGAGTTGTCAAAGATAATGTATTCTATAATATAACATTTGTGTACGAGATAGGCGATGTATTCTACAATCTCCTATTTTTGCATGATATAAACAATGTTTTCTACAATCACTTATTTGTGTGTAATATAGATGTCTTCTAAGTATATGATTATTATTATTATTAATATTATTAGCACCGCGTCTTACTACCCGTTCGGGTTTTACGCACTTACGCTAATGTGTATCGGTAGGGTGATTGTGAGATGAATTGGAGGACCTACAGTTTAACGTGGAATCCGAACCACGGTGGAGTCCTGGCATTCCACACATTCACAAGTTGTGATTAATACACGTCTTGTCAGAGATGAAGGAAGGGTTTGGCAATCAGATAGATATGTGCCGGAACCTAGGATTGAACCCCCGACCCCCAGCACAGAAGTCCGACACCTTACCCTAGACCACCAGGTCACCCTCTAAGTTTATTATTTTATATGTGTTTGATATAGATAATTTATCTTGAAATCTCTAATTTTCTATGATATTATAGATGATGTATTCTATAATTAATTATTTTTGAATGACATATAGGATGTGTTTTATATTATCTTTATATGTGTATGAAACAATTCAATAGTTTTAGATATTCAATATTTTATTTTTTCTGTGTAACAAGAGGAGGTGATAATAGTTTAGTTTTTATAAAGTGCACGTTTAGGCTAATACACGAATAAAATAAACACCTATTAAAATTAGTTTATTTGAAATTCATACGAAATAATAAATTTAATTCAAATAGCAAACTAAGTTTCACGTGACCAACTTCGTCAATACAATAATGCATTAAAGTTGGTCCTGACGACACGTACAGTACATGTATACATACATACATAATACACACACACGCGCGGGGGATAGAGACTGTATTACACATGCATGCAACAGCGAGACCTACTCTGTATTCAAAAACCGTTACTAGTCCAATTTCAAACTCGGCACTTGGAACTCTGGGTGGGGCGACTTCGTTATATTCTACGCCCCTGCCTTTCTATATAGACTCCGGCATCCATCCATTGCTTTAGTTCACATCATCTCCACCAGGGAGCTAGTGAGACAAGGTGGGCTACTAATACAATACTTCAAACTGTTCTAGTCATTGCAGGAGATGAATACATCGTGGTTTAGTCTAACGCGCTACTCTTGTGTTGGACTAGACCCCCGAAGATAGGGAGATCGGGGCTCGATCCTGGTTGGTTGCACTGAGGCTGATGTTTCCTAAACGGTTCTCCACTCTCCTTCCACGCAAATCCAATTGCCAGTATGCCTGCCAAATTTTATGATTCTAGCTGTCTCATAAGTGTGTCAAAAAATTAAAAAATGTGTGGAAAATGTACAAAATTTACCTAAAATAAAAAATCTAGCTCTATCTAAGGTATAGCCGATAGAGATACCACAAAAAGTAATAGGAGCAAACTTGTAGATCTCGCCAAATGCTGGTGCAATCCGTTTTTTGATAGGTCTTACCGTTTAGCCACAAGAGACCTCCAAAGAAAGGTCCGCACCGACCTTAAAGTTATGTCAGTGAGTGAGTGAGTGAGTGAGTGAGTGAGCCATGTGACTTTATAGTAGTATAATACCTTAGAGGGAATATTAGGATCGAACTTAGAGAAGCCACACTTGACAACGGATTATATTATTATAGATATTTAACGTGCTGAACCAAGTGATGGTTTTCCATACACCATCCACGCAAGTGTGAGTACACTTCTTCTAAAAATTCAACTTTACTCATCCATAACACATCATCCTAATTAATATATGAAGTTGCTGAGAACGAGGAGATTGAGGTTTAAATCTCGGTCGGATGAACTAAGGGTGGTTTTCCCTGAATGTTTTTCCATTCTCCCTCCACGCAAATGCGGGTTCACTTCCTCTAAATATAATATTCCCAATTCCTAATCCATTAGAGTAATTATTAAATAACCGTATAACCCGAACGGGTAGTAAGAAGCGATGTTAAATAAATAATAATAAATATTACTGATATCCCAAACGGGTAGTAATACTTAGTATTAAAAATAAAATGTTATAAACTGAAGGATAAAATAAGTGGTCTGGAACCATCAAATGGGTTCAGTTACATATGCTACGGAGTGTACCTAGGTGATTTTCCAGTGCCGCTATTTAAAAAAAAAATACCTAAGTTTACATAGCAAGCGAGCGCTGCTAAGTTACCAACGTGTAAACGTGATTTCTCTCCCTCTCTCTCTCCTACACTCTCGCTATCTCGTCACGTTAAATTGAACTGAACGGACAACTTTGAAGGGCAATTTAGAGCCAAGAAATATTACGGCTCACATCAAAGTATTTTAAGTAGGTCAACTTATTTTTCTATAATTTTTTTTTCCCCCTCATTTCTGTTATTTCCTATTCGTGAAAGTTTCCTTTCCATTCTACATAACATCCATTGGAATGAAAAGAACAAGTCTAAAGGTATTTTAGAAAATTTGGAAACTTTTAGTTTATGTGTTAACTTGTTTTCTTCGTTTGGTTATCTATTTGATTAAAATACTTAAGTTTATATTATTTTGATTTTTTTTTTACATATTCTCACATGAATAATTTTGTTAATATTTAATTTTAAGAATTACAATCTTTTCTGATGGGGTGGGTAACAAAGATATTGTTACAAGATGATCTGGTGCACCAGGATTTAAACCCAACCCTCTTTGCTAAACTAGCTGCACTAGTACAAAACAATCTACATTTCTCGTTCGTATCAGGCTAGAATTTATTTACACGCCCAGTCATACTACCCGTCCGTCTAGCTGTATATTAACACCAATAAGGTAGGGATGAGGGGATGGAAAGATTTAAGGGAATTTCACACCCATTGCTTGGAATAAGAGTGGTAAGCCCAACCAAGATACTAGCTCCAACTTCCTAGTCACTGGAAAACCAGACAAGATGAGACTGGTGCCTTTACCTTGTGTGTGGGTTAAGCCACTCATCTCCTTCAACCCATGAAGGGGTACTGGCCAAGTGTAAATATATCCTGATTGCTAATAGAACGCTCGAGTTCGTAACAAATAAGGTAAGGGTAGGGAAATACGGAGTGCAGACTTACTAACAAGAGTTTCAGCTGCATTGAATTAGTTATTACGTGGTTTGCTAAAACTTTTGGTTTTATTTGTGAATTTGTGTGGTGACGCAGCTTAAAATTCAACATCAAAATCTTGTGCTATTAAGCTACTTACCATAAGTTGTGAAAAGAGTGAACTAGATGTCAAACACGTGACAATAAAAAAAATCAACTATTCATGTATATGTGTACCAGTCAGGCTGTCAGGTTTAAAACACTTTGGAAATTTTGAAATTCCCTGACTTTTTGAGGCCTTATAGACCAAAATAATATGTATTTACTATCAACATTTGATTTAATTTCAGTTTTCTAATAAATTCTTGACACAATAATTATTTTTTTTAATTCATTTTTTAGCATCGTGTCTTACTATCCGTTCGGGTTGTACGCCAAGAATTCTTAAAGATCAATGTGTGTGAACTAATCACAAAACCTTATGAATTGTAGATAAAACTAATATTTTATAATGGGTTATTGTATGAATTGTTTGGATTTTGAAAATTATAAAGAGAATATCTGAAAATCTCAGTGTGTTTTTAAAGGCTTCATGACTTATCTCTGACGAACAAAATTTACCCTGATTTAACCCTGTCACTTAAAATTACCCTGACTTATCTTTGTCACATAAAAAAAAATTACCTTGACTTATCCCTGTCAAATAAAAACTTACCTTGACTTATCTATAACTCTGACGCATTCCTGTAATATCAAATTACCCTGACTTATCTCTACCATACCAAATTACCCTCTCTTATCACTGTCATTTGAAACCTTGATTTATCTTATCAAACAAAAAATACCCAGAATCATCACTGCCACATAAAATTACGAACTATCACTGTCACACCAAACTACCCTGACTAATCCATGTTTTTCGTGGTTTCAAAGTGGGTATAGTTATTAATGTATATGCATGTATTTACACTTATGAGATAGATATGAGCCAAACTTAGTTCTTTTTTTTAATTACTCAAATTTCCATAAAGAGAAAGTAGGACATAATTTAGAAAAAGCCCACTCTCAATACATCGGCCTGGAATAAGAAGCCTAACCTCAACCCATCATTGGCAAACCAAAACATAACATTAAATAGATGACATACTAAACTCGATTATAAAACATGAGTTCTTTGCTCTTGGTAGGTCTGGAACTTTCTTTCAGTAACATAAACCATCAAACTGCAAGGAACAATTAAGTTAGGTGACATTAGTTAGGTTAGGTTAGGTTGAGCTGATCTAGAGCATGCTAACTTTGTTTAGGTAAGATTATATAACGTTTAACAGTTAATTTTAAATACAGCTAAGTTTTAAAATATTATGTTGATTAAAGTTATGTTGAGTTTATTGTTTAGTTAGATTAGTTAAATTTTGTTTAACTCAAATTGTTTCATATTATTTAAATTAAAAATGACACCTGTAGATTGGAATCAAACCTGAGACCTTGAGCTTGGAACATCATTGCTCTAACCACTGAGCCATCCAGGAGCTGTCTCGTTCCCAGCGTCATTCTTCTCACACTTTAAGAGAGAGTCTGTTATGGACGTGCAAACATCGTCAACTATATGTTTGTGATCGGATAAGATAATTAGATATTAGATAACGGCACTATTGGAGTACTAAGCTGAAGGTCCTGGGTTTAATTCTCATGTACAGGTGTCATGTTTCAATATAAAGAATATTATGTTTAGATACGGCTATAACCGTAATTAATAAATAGTCCCGGCACAGATTTATCTGATTGCCAAACCCTTCCTTCACCTCTGACAAGACGTGTATTAATCACAACATGTGAATGCGAGGAATGCCAGGCCTCCCACCGTGGTTCGGATTCCACGTTAAACTGTAGGTCCTCCATTTCATCTCACAATCACCCTACCGTTACATATTAATGTGAGTATAACCCGAATGGGTAGTAAGACGCGGTGCTAATAATAATAATAATAATAATAATAAACTAACATATAATAACATGGCTATTTAAATACATCAAGTTATTTCGTTATGGGCTAGTTCTTGTTATTGAGCAGATAAACTAATTAAGTATAAACCAATTATTATTTTGTATGGGTATTATAAGTTTTTTAAATAAGATATCAAGTTCGTGATTAATATAATGCACATCTATTTTGATCAAATCTTTTAAGAAAAGGTCCTAATCAAGGCACACCTTAATTTTAATTTCTAGAAGAAGTGGGCTAATTATTACTGTTAAACAACTTTCCTACCCCAAAATAAATATACCTAGCCCTTTCCTAAGATTTGGTCACACTTGAATCATTTAATATGAATCGTAGGGAAAAAAATTGGTATTCTATGATATAAATTATTCAGGCTTTGTGTTATTTTATTAACTTGGGTTTAAATCTCTTATGGGGTCTTCGATTGGCACCAGAATATTTTATGTGTGGAATAGGATTTAAGTTTAAGGCGTTTTGAATAATAAATTTTTATGCCAAAACCTAAGATAAACACCGCCAGTGAAAAAAAAAAAAGAGTCTTTGTTAAAATAACCAAATATGGTGAATTTGTTTATGCATATTGCTTCATTAAAATACTTCACCCAAGAAAACATAGTTAGGGTTCACGTATTATCCTAAGGATATTGACGATTACGTGTCAAAAGAGCACGTTACTTGTAAAGCTGTTGATGCCGGCGTGATGCAAGATAACATAATGTGAAAACACTGACACCAATCTCGAAAGGCACGGTGGCCATTTTGGCCACAATAACCATCTCTGTTTTGAGGAGGAAGTAATACACATTATTTTTGTACAAGTTTGTATTTCATTACCATGTCTAGAAGTAATGTTGTGTATACCTACCCCATTTGACAGTTCTATCTATTTTTAAAACAAAACATCAGATGGCGTTCGTGGTTTGAACTTTTCTGGTTGTTTTGTTAAATTGAATCTTACTCCTAAGAGGAATTGTGTGGATTCGAATATACCCAACTCAGTTTTACTGGGTTAAGGATCTATTGGTCAATTTATCCCTCTGTAATAGCTATAAAATTAATACAGAACTCTAAATAGAATATAATTTATTAGACAGAAAACAAAACACTAGTAAATCAAATCTTTCTTTCTAAATCAGGGCCATTCTCCTTAAAAGGCTTACCCCTTATTCTTCCAAGCAAATTTTGTAAATTTCCTCTAAATTATACCTTTCTAAACCTTACCCTATCAGCTTAGTAAACATTCGTATGGCCAAGAAGGATAAAATTACTCAACAAAAACACTCTGTGCTATTTATAACTCGCTATGAAAATGTTCTGAATACAGCCTATTTATAAATATAAATTTGTGAATTGATAAGGGGGTGACTACCTCCATTTACCACTCCAAAAATATGTATGACACCTTCTAAGCTCCACGATAAAAACGCTGAAATACGAACCAACTTCACTACTTTCTGTTTCGGTCAAACACTCACCTGTGTTTGGTTTCGTCGGCGATCCAAGTAAGCAGTCTCCAGAAAATGGAGGCTACCTTTGGATGATAGATCTTTACTGGGGCAAGTAATCAATATAAGTGATAACGATTGAGAAAAAAGGTGTTCTGTAGATATTGGTGGGGAGATGGGGGGGTTACAAAATAAACCCGGGAAAAGAGCAAGACAGACGTTTGAACGGCGCTAAGCGATTCTCTTTTGTCTCTATGCGTTGTGACGTGGTGGCTGAAAAACAGTTGAATAGCGGAGATAGGGAGTAGTGCGTCGGCCACGGCGGGGGTGGGTTTGGGAGGATAGCTACAGAGTTGGTGACAAAAGAATGTTTTTTAGAAGAGAAAAAAAAAAGGATTTCATTATGAGAAAGAGGAGGGAGGGTTGAGTATGAGGGCATGAATTAACGTTCCACAATTTGCGCGTGGTCTTCAAACCTTCTGGCAGTCTCTGTTATATTACTTTATTTTGTTTCTCTATGCTTAGTTGAGAGTATATTCGTGTATGTGTATATAGTATTATGTGTGTGAAATGAAACCTATGTTTAGATGAGTGCTCTCAAACAGAACAAATGCAGGCTATCTGGCGGGGTTACAACAGTTTGGAATAAAAGACTAGTATTAAAGTATAATATATAATAAATCTGAAAAAAAAAATCCAGCTTCGGTAGCCACGTGGTATAAGTCGTCACTTTCACAATAAACTAGACTACTGATGATAGGGAGATAGGGTTCGAATCTCAGTCGGGTGTATTAAAGGTGTCTATTTCCTATAAATTCTACTTTAACCATCAAAAATGCATTATTTTAATTAGTACATATACGTACAACCCAAATAGATAGAAAGACACAGTGACCCCCCCAGAAAAGTAATACTTGGTTTAAGCGTATAACCCAAACGGGTATTAAGACGCGGTAAATAAAATATTTAAATTTACATAAGACACAGAAATAAATATAAAGAACATAATTTTTTAATAAATAATACAAAAACGATTGTAATACTACAATTAATAAAGTTACTTTCAAAATGAACTATACAAACATGATGCAAAGTGTGAACTGACTCAGAATAGAAGTGCGATGAAACTCTAAGTAGAGATAGTTCATCGTACATCAGCGATATTGAGATACTAGAAAAGGCATCAGTCTTGTATTTTCTTAGTGGCCGATAACAAGGAGGTTTGGGGTTCGAATCTTATCATATGGAACTTTGGCTGACATGTTTACTGATTTTGTATGAAAATTGTTAATAATTTGAAAAGTAATATAAATACAAAAATATATTTGTTTGAGCACTACTCTTTTTATTCATTTTGTAAAACCTTAAACAAACAATAGTTTATAAACACAATAATTTCGTAATATTATGCGGCTGCTAGTTAAACATAATGTATAATATGTAATAAATGAATAGGAGGTCTACTCTAAAGATTTTAGTAAAATGTTTATACATTTACCTCACAAGTTTTCAAAAGATGACATCAAATACTCTGAATGGAGGGACTACCCCTAACCCTTTTAAATAGAATTGTCACGTCACTAATTCCCCTCGTTCAAAAGGTTTCATAAATGAAACCAAGTGTATGTGCTAATAATACCCAAAATTTACCGAAAATGATAATGGAATGAAAGGGTAAACAACCCTTACCGTTTATGTAAATTATTCCCGTGTTTAGCTTCCATAGTTCAAAATGTATCATATAATATCACTATATCTCCTGACCCCTCTAAATAAAACCATAAACTTTAAGAGATATAAAAACATCCTGTCCAAACAGTGTTAATAAAGTAAAAATTGACAATTTGGACATTAGAATTGATCCCAGGGCTTTAGGGTTTGCGTGCCAATCATCTAACCCCTAGCCATTCTGGTTAGTCTATTATCTATAGACACTCCGGGTTCAATTCCCAAATCTCTTGATGTAATATGATTTTAGAATCAGGCATGTTCCTGATGATAACATCTATGTGGCAGATAAGGATATAATAGAAATCATTTTATTAAAGAGCTAAAATATTATTTAAATATGGATGAAAATATATTGAAGTAGGTGTATAGGAGGGAGAGGGGGAAGAGGATAGTGACCGTCGAAATCCATCTTAATAAGTAAGACTTTTTGTAATAACGTAGTACCCTCACCCAATAAATCCAGAAATGTATTACAATCGGTGGCTTTCATTAATATACATATGTATTGTCACTCTCATGTGAATGGGCTAGAACAGGAATAGACAAACTATGGCCCGCGGGCCGGTGTGTTCAATCTGGCCTGGGGGGGATAAATAATTTAAATGTGATGCTTTGTGAAGGAGATTTTTTTATATACAACAAAACTGTATTTTTTTAATATAAAATGTCAAAATCAACATTTGCAAATTTGTAAAATCATTTCCAAAAATATATAGCGTTGTTTGCATCCTCATATTGATGTGAAAAAGTGTTTTCAACCATGAAACTTAGGAAAAGTGCTCTTATAAACCGATTTACTGATGAGCATGTCTTCTCGGTTTAGAATCTCCTCCTCACAGTTTCACTCATCTAACATCCCATCATATAAATCTTCTGAACGAACTTAAAATAAATGGTACGGAACTCTGCACTCCATTGTTTAAGAATGGAGATATTTATTCACTTCTCGTATTATATGCGAAAATAAATAATATACACCAGCAAACCCAAGCTATTTTAGACATTTTTTATTAGGGGATGCACATCTTATGTTTATCGCATTGCTATTAAATTCCCCATTTATAAATTTAGACCAATAAAAAAGGTAAATATTAACTATTGAGTCTAAATTAATAGAGATAGATAATTGTTGTACAAACTTTACCCCTAAGAGTTTAAAGGAACAAAGAACATTAACATTTGAGAGACTTACTTATTTACTTACTCTAAGATATTAGATAATTATTGCGTTAAAGCTTAAGCAGTGTGTGTGTACAACTAAAGCTCACAAAATTTTATTGATATATTTGCCAATTTCTCAAAAACTATTGGTTTTATAAAGATATATTTCAAATAAAAGTTATTTATTTTTAATAGTACTACAATTGCAATGATAAGTTATTTTGTATCTCAAATAGTTTCGGAGATTTGGAAGTTTCTGTGAAGTATCCTAAAAGTTATTTTCATGGGAAAATGAAAATATCCATTTTATTAATAATTATAATCAACGCCTGGATACGAATTTTAATCAAAATCATTATAGCCGATACAAAGACAGACGGCATTGCAAAAACAACTTTTTATAGTTCTAGGGGTCATTAAACGTCAACATCTATCAATATCTCGGGTTAGATTTTTTTTACGGTCGTAATACTTTACCTTTAGTGTTAGAAAAGTTAATATGTAAATATATACATATGTATTTGTGTAATACTTGAAACTTATTGGTGTTTATAAAATAGGTTTCAAATAAAATATTTTTACTATAATTATATCTACATGTTTGCAATGATAAGTAATTTCATATCTCAAATAGTTACGAACATATGATAAAAAAAATTAGAGTTTACGCATCAGACCGGAACCCTTAAAGTCATTTTGATGAAAGTGAGAGTATCCATTTTGTTTGTAATATTGATCAATGCTTAGAAATGAAATTTGATCAAAATTGTTAAAGCCGATTTTGATAAAATCGATTTTTTTTATCTTTTCACCCTTAAGTAAACTACCCTTAATTTTAGGGTTAGATAGCCAATTCCAAAAAAAAAACCTCGGGGAAACTTTATTAAAATTCTAGATACAAAGTTTTAGTTCAATTGGTAAAACTATTTAGGTTCTACTCCGAGGTAGACAGACAGACAGACGGACGGAAGGACAGACGGCAATCCATAAAACAACTTTTTCGGTTTCGGGGGGTCATGAATACGTCACATTCATCAAAATCTCGAGTTCGATTTTGTTGACGATCACGATATTTTATCTATCTTTAGGGTAGCGAGGAATTAAAAATACCAAGCCACTGAGGTTTTTATAATTGTTTTACATTATCAATTTATTTAATCAAACTGATTCATGTCAGTTTATTAAGTGTGTTTATAATTTTTTTTTTAATTAATTTGAAGAAAGATTTATTAAGAAAACACTTTGGCCAATCACTTTATTTTTTTTTTTTTTGATTTGGCCTTCCTGTAAATAATTTTGCACATTCCTGGGGTTAGCGGCTGTAGCAAACACTTCCCAATAAACCTATAGAAAGATCATAGGTGCCTTACAATGAAGATATATAAATACAATATTAAAGATTTGATTTCATACAACTGTTTGAGGTACATGGTGAAAGTGCTTGATTGTGAGGAAGCTCTATTATTTAAAGGCAGTGTAAAACCTCAACGGATTTTTGTATAGTTCTAACTAATAGTTAAACTAATATTTCTGAACATGCCAGAGAACTAGTGACCCCAATTGCATATCTAAACCCGCCAATAAACTAATTACAATAATTACTCATTCATGTGTGTCACATACTTTACGTGATGGCTATAAACAATATTAGTTCTGATAGCTAAACCAAATTCAATTAAGTGAAAAATTAATCAAACAAGAGAGTGGTCTCGCTTAAATGTAGTATGTCTTTTTTCACACACACACACACACACACACACACACACACACACACACACACACACACACACACACACACACACACACACACACACACACACACACACACACACACACACACACACACACACACATACATATATATATTTGAAAGAAGAAACATAAGTATAGTTATATTCTGAAATGTGAAAAATAACACTTGTATACGGGAATCGAACCAGGAACCTTTGACTTAGTACGCCAATAAACTATCTAGCAATCGTTCCGTGTTATTTTTAAATTTTCAGAATATGATATTTAAATGCAACTAAATTTGTACTAAAACATATATAATAGCTTTGGCTATATGATTCTTAATTGGCATGATTCGCCTGAACAGTTTAATGATATACACATTATTAAGAACTTGTTTAATAAATATAAATGTTTTAAAACTTTTAACAAGAGCTATCACAATTATAACTCTAAGTGTTATTCGATAAAAAAAACTTGAATAGTACATAAAACATTTGATAATCCAAAGTATATGTAATTATTTCAACGGATGTCCACCAAACGTAAAAAACGCAAAGAATATAAAACTGCTATGAGATTGACCAAATTTTTACTTTCTCTCTATCTTACAGGTAGAGAAAGTATTGTGATCGTCAAAAAAATCGAACTCGAGATTTTGATGAATTTTGACGTTTCATGACTTCCTGAATCCGAAAAAGTGGTTTTTGAATTTCCGTCTGTCTGTCTGTCTGTCTGTCTGTACCTCCAGCTAGAGCCTAAACTATTTTACCGATTGAGCTGAAACTTGATATCTAGGGTTTTCATAGGGTTGCCCCGAGGGGTTTTTGGAATTGGATATCTACCCCTAAAATTAAGGGTAGTTTACTGAAGGGCAAAAAGAGAAAAAGTCGATTTTCTCAAAATCGGCTCTAACGATTTTGATTAAATTTCATTTATGAACATAAATAAATATTCCAAACAAAATGGCTACTCTCAATATTTCGGCAAAATCGTTTTAAGGGCTCCGGTCTGATGCGTAAATTTACATTTTTTATAATAGCTCCGAAACTATTTGAGATATGAAATTACTTAGCATTACAAATATGTATATATATTTATAATACAAATATTTTATTCGAAACATATTTTTATAAAATCAATAACTTTCAATATATACGCAATTATATATATATTTTTAACTTTTTGGGCATTAAAGCTTAAGTATTGCGACCGTAAGAAAAACTAACCTGAAATAATGATGGATGTCGACGTCTCATGACCCCCCGAACCCTTAAAAATAGTCTTTGCAATGCCGTCTGTCTGTGTGTCTATTAAAACTTAAAATTAAGGGTAGTTTACTGAAGGGCAAAAAGAGAAAAAGTCGATTTTCTCAAAATTGGCTCTAACGATTTTGATTAAATTTCATTTATGAACATAAATAAATATTCCAAACAAAATGGCTACTCTCAATATTTCGGCAAAATCGTTTTAAGGGCTCCGGTCTGATGCGTAAATTAACATTTTTTATAATAGCTCCGAAACTATTTGAGATATGAAATTACTTAGCATTACAAATATGTATATATATTTATAATACAAATATTTTATTCGAAACATATTTTTATAAAATCAATAACTTTCAATATATACGCAATTATATATATATTTTTAACTTTTTGGGCATTAAAGCTTAAGTATTGCGATCGTAAGAAAAACTAACCTGAAATGTTGATGGATGTCGACGTCTCATGACCCCCCGAACCCTTAAAAATAGTCTTTGCAATGCCGTCTGTCTGTGTGTCTATTAAAACTTAAAATTAAGGGTAGTTTACTGAATGGCAAAAAGAGAAAAAGTCGATTTTCTCAAAATCGGCTCCAACGATTTTGATTAAATTTCATTTATAAACATTAATAAATATTACAAACAAAATGGCTACCCTCAATATTTCGGCAAAATGGCTTTAAGGGCTCCGGTCTGATGCGTAAATTAACATTTTTTTAAATAGCTCCGAAACTATTTGAGATATGAAATTACTTAGCATTACAAATATGTATATATATTTATAATACAGATATTTTATCCGAAACATATTTTTATAAAATCAATAACTTTCAATCTATACGCAATTATATGAATTTTTTTAACTTTTTGGACATTAAAGTTTAAGTATTGCGACCGTAAAAAAAAAAAACTAACCTGAAATGTTGATGGATGTCGACGTCTCATGACCCCCCGAACCCTAAAAAATAGTCTTTGCAATGCCGTCTCTCTGTGTGTCTATAAAAACTTAAAATTAAGGGTAGTTTACTGAAGGACGAAAAGAGAAAAATTTGGTTTTCTCAAAATCTGCTCAAACGATTTTGATTAAAATTCGTATCTAGGCGTAGATTAAGATTATAAATAAACTGGCTATTTTCATTTTCCTATGAAAATGATTTTTAGGGTACATTACAGAAGCGTTAATTTCCGTATCTCCACAACTATTGGAGAAACTAAACAACTTATCATTGCAAAATTGTAGGACTATTAGAAATAAAAAACTTTTATTTGACATATATTTTTATAAAAACAGCAGTTTCTGAGATATTTGCAAATATATTAATACAATTTTGTGAGCTTTAGTTGTAAACATATACTACTTAAGTCTTAACGCAATAATACTCCAATGCCATAGAGTGTTTAAATATAAGTAAGTATCTAATAAAAGTATGTTATTTTTCCTTAAATCTCTTAGGAGAAATGTTTGCATAGCAATGATCTATCTCCATTTTAGACTCAATAGTCAATATTTACATTTTTTATTAGTCAAAATGTATAAATGAATAATTAAATATCAATGCGATGACTTGAAGATCTGCAACACCTTTTAAAATGTTAAAATTTTAACCAGAAATCGAAATTTTAATACGAAATGTTGACCCTTGTGGAAGACATTAAACTGTTTGAAATGTTCTTAGGTGGACAAAGATGCGCCTCTTTTCTCATTGATTCTATATCATTGTATATTATTTTTATGCGTGTTCTTATGTGGAGTGGTGATGATACAATGTACATTATTCCGTTCAGAAATCTTACGAGTTTATAGAAAGAGAGAGAAAGTCTGTGCGGTGTGCCGTACCATTTATTTTGTTAAGAAACCATTTAATTTTTTCATTCATAAAAACATATATATTGATCTAATCTATAAATTATTTTAAGCTTATCCCAAATGTAATACAGTGGAATTTAAAAAAAAGTGCTTTAGAATAATGTTTCAATGGTAGGCACACGTTTTAAAATGAATCTTAATTAATGAATTTCAACATAATATAAGACATAGATTGTTTTTTCCTTTAACAAAATTGATTCCTTTTGTGATATTCTTTTCCAAAGGCTTTTAAAATATATAAAATGTATTGTATTATTTTAAGTATTCATAACTTCATAATACATAGAATTTCTTTTCCAAATAAAATAAATCCAACCAAACGAAATCCAACTTAGCCGAATATTACTGAAATTAACTGAGCTTTTAAAAAAGAAACCCTCCTTTTATTATTTAATTTAACTCAACTTAGCTATTAATTCCAGTTAGGTTTCTTATTTATATTATAATAACAAGAATACACATTATAAACAACACTAACTGACTTAAAGAACCACAAAACACCAAATAAGTAAATTTCATCATATTTACTTGAATTACTTCGTAAGTTCTAGTGCAGGTACTGGATAGGGGGGACATTCAACTTCTTAACTTAAGGTAAAAGATTAACATGACAGAGTTAACACACAAAAAAAAATCCATTATGACTCTTAGTTCGGTAGGTGAGTGTTGAAGCATGGCCTCCTGATATAAGTCAGATATCATCTACTAGTATAATCGTCCCCACAACCCTTGTCATTTGCCTGAGGGCGGCTACAAAGCTTAAAGGGAAGGTAATCCCCCTCCCAGACTCTGTTCCGTCTCCAAACAGGGGAAGTAAGCGCCACGCCGGCGAGACGCTAATGAAATGGCCCACCTTTGATCCGGTCCACGGGCACCGGAAAGTGAAGCAGGCAGAGCTTGCCCGACGCAAGGCTCAACTCCCAATGGTCTCCATTTGTATGGCTAATTGCAGATAGTTTGGCAAGAGATCTCGCGGTTAGGCGGTGTTATCCATACTAAGTAGTTTCAAGGGGGAGGGCTGAGCCGCCAACATCCAGCTCTGAGGCAGTGTTGCCAACACTTTGGTGTGGATAGTCTCAACTTGGGAAATATCAAGGATCTCCCAAGTTTGGTAGCAGCAAGAAGGCCCACTGAGGATCTGGTTCAGGTAAGAAATAACCTGTGGTAGCTAGTGGCGTGGATTGTTGCCAAGGTAACCTGTGATATTTTCTCACCCGCTCTCCACTCTACATAACCAACATTGGAATCCATGTCCTTTGATACCTGACCAACGAGTATTAATATAATATAATATATATTTATATTAGTAATAAGTTTATACGAGTATGAGTAATTGATTAAGTTTAAAATGACGTTATTGGCCTATTTAATTAGAATATTTCTATTTAAAAACTCCCTATATCTTTGTGGAAACATGAGGTGTACTGGTTACTTTATTTTCACAAAATTCCTATCGTTAAAACTGATAACTATATTTTTTAGGATTTAGACTTTTACCTTTTAAATATTTAAGTTTATTTCAAAAATGTTTTTAATTGTAAAGCCCCATTTCATCAAATTAACTATGTATATTTGCCTTAAAAATGCTAAGCTCGCAAAAAATCATAAGTATATGAAAATTAAGACGTCCTTTATATTATGATTAAGGGCCACCAAAATACTTTAGAATCCATTAAGAAAATATATGTAACTAATGTTTTAACAATAATTCAGATATTCAGCAGGGAAAAATTTGAACGTAGCAATATATTTTGTAAAATATCTTCTTTGGTATGGTGACAGTTTAGAACTCATGTGTCTTTAATATCAAATTTAATTTATGAAGATGAAGTAAAGATAATTGCCGATGGCCGTTCTCCATTGCGATTGGGTTAAGTCTCCCAAATAAATGTTTTTTGTCCACACCATATCAAACCATTCAGGCTATACGCATATAGGTATATATTAATTACGCTAATAATATATAATAATATCAACTTTTACCCGTCGTGGCTTCGCCCGCCATAATTGATCAAATCTTTTAATTCTTAACTAAACCGTTTTGGTCATAAATCAAATTTTATTGTTTTAAAATATTTCAGCGTTTTTCTCAGCTCTAGCTGTAAATAATTTTGCCGTATGATGCTATCTTTACTTTAACAAAACGAAATATATATTATTTAAGTTATCAATTATTGATTTTTTTTTTAATTTTTACCTTCATAATTAGTAAGATAAACAAATAAATTAAATAATATTTTTTTCAAACTACATAGCTAAAATCACACCATATTTATTATTTATTAGTATGAAACTACGTTACACTAATTACTATTTACTTTAATTACAAAAGATTAGATCACAAATTCTTAACTAACATAATTTCAATCACTTTAAAATCATAACACACAAACTTTCGCATCTATAATATTATTTCATTTGTTCCAGGACATATTCTACCAACCTACGAAAAAAAAATACAATTGAACTTTTATCATAAAAATAGCAAATGACTGGCAGCACCATCTAACCTACAAAATATTTCTAAAGAGCAAAAAGTTGAGAGAATTTTTTTTTCATAAGTTGGTATGGTTGTTTGTAGGCTAACTTTTCATTTAGAACTGATCTTGACTAACTTTAAAAAATGGTGAGGTAAAGTAATATTTTAATTATAATCACATTTATATCTACTCGTAAAATAAGATTAGAATCACAATATTTAGTTTAAAAATTATTATTGTAAAATTAATGTAAAATCAAAGGTTGGGAATAGTCCTATATGTTATTCCAGGACATAACCTACCAACGTAAAAAGTTTCATTCGAATCCGCTCAGCAGTTTTGGCGTGATTGAGTAACAAACATCCAAACATCCAAACACACAAACTTTCGCATTTATATTATTAGTAAGATAAAATATTATAGTTTAGAGCAAATATACCCAAATGAGAGTAAGAAATCATGTCACACAAATTACACTAAGTACACTTAACCAGTATTTGAACCCCAATCTTCCCGTCACCGGCAATCCAGTATAACTCGAGAGTCACGCGTCAGAACAAACGACCAACGATGTGTCTATAAAATAGTTGAAAATGCTTCAAAACTCTCTTGAAAATTTAGATGGACTACATTTTAGGATTCTTTAATATGTTATATGCTAGGAATAAAAAACTTCTTCCACCTAATCTATTAGGTAGGTATCTAAATACCGAGTTAATCAAAACGTTGATATTCCAAAATATTGTTGGGTAGCTTAAAAACGTTCAGGGAGTATTACGAAGTGGTTATATACATATTTGACTGACATAGCAAGTATAATTATAATATATATACATATTTGACCGACAAAGCAAATATAATTATAATATATACATATTTGACCGACATATCGAATATAATTATACTATATATACATATTTGATCGACATAGCAAATAGTATAATATTTAATTTGACAAATAATTGCAAATATTGATTGATAAATAAGTCTCTCTGACAATAAAAGTACAAAAGAAAGGCCTACAAGAATTACTGCAATAAAGAGTTGCCTAAGCCGACCTTTGAAATAGCTCTGTGACCAAATTATTCGCAGCAGCCCGCATCCAGCCCCCGACGAGGCGAACACGACAGAAAACTACAAACCAATTGCTCGGTGCTACAAACAATGTAGAGTTGCATTACATGAGCCAGTGTTAGTTCACCTGTCCCTCACTTGGGAGGCCTGGGTTCAATACTGACCAGCTACCATGAGGAACGATTCATTCATGGAGTAGCATGTAGCTGTCCTAGTTTAAAAATACTTTGTTGAATATAAAGTTAAATTTCTTGTAATTTTTAGAAAACGAATTGTATAAAAACTTATTAAATAAACAAATACAAATTCACATAATGTATTGCATTTAATCGTTAATCTAATAATGAATAATATCCACACCATTGTTCACACAGTCTAGGTCATGGGGTTCACAATTAACTGGATTACAGGTGACAGGATTATTGGTGTTCTAATCTCCATCTGGTGCACTAAAGAAATATTTTCCAGATTGGAACTTTGAGGTTTCTCACCTCTTACGATAATGATGGTACATTTATTTTGACTACTATTATCATCACTAACTCATGGAATAAGCCGCTATTTAAATAATAATAATAATAATAATAATAATAATAAATAATAATAATAATAATAATAATAATAAAATAATAATAATAATAATAAAAAATAATAATAAAATGAAATAAAATGAAATGAAATAAAATAAAATAAATAAAATAAATAAAATAAAATAATAATAATAATGAAAATCAAATGCGTGAGAGTACGAATGGTTTTCTACTCATTTGAATATTACTTTATTAAAATTTGTTTGTTTTTCAATAAATATAATATTGTATGTTGTATTCAACGTTGGTTAAGTGGAAGAGAAGGCTAGCGCCTTAAATCTACCAGATAAATAAAGGCCATTATTATTACTATTAATGAAAGTCAATAGACGGACTCTTAAAACTAGTTATTATTAATAATATAATAATAATAATAGTAATAAAAATAATTGCCTTTATTTTATTTATCTGGTAGAGTTAAGGCGCTAGCCATCTCTTCCACTTAACCAAAGTTGAATTCAACATACAATATTACATTTATTGAAAAACAAAAAAAGCCATTCGCCCGCTCACTCATACACTCATTTAAAGCGCAAGTAGTTTTCAAGAGCTCAGTTTAGCTTATTTGACAAGATATATTGCGTGACCGCACGATTGAAGGGTATTTTGGACGTTACTTGACGAGCAGAGCTATCTAGTTTGTTCCAAGCCTGTGATGCCAGGACTGTAAAAGAACGAACATATATTTGAGATATATGTATAGGAATAGACAGAGTGGATTCTGATCTAGTAGCACGGGTGTGTTTATCCTTCAGAAATAAGAACCGTGAGGAGAGGTATTGAGGCTGAGATGTGGATAATATTTTGCGAAGCAATACTAATAAGTGTAGCCTTCGCCTTTCATTTATTATTAACCAACCCGGTTTATTAAAATACTTAGAAATATGGTCATGCTGTTTTAAATTAAATATATATCGAGCACATGTGTTTTGTAGTCGTTCATTCTTTATAATCAAGTGGTTTCTTCGTAGAATCAGACGGAATCATGACAATATGTGAGATGATTCAGCGGTTCAGTTTTTACAGAATCAATTGAAGAAAATAGTTTTTTACTATTACTATTATTATTGCCGCGTCTTACTACCCGATCGGGTTATACACACTTACGCTAATGTGTAATGTTATGGTGATTGTGAGATGAAATGGAGGACCTACAGTTTGGCGTGGGATCCGAACCACGGTGGAGGCCAGGCATTCCTCACATTCACAAGTTGTGATTAATACACGTCTTGTCAGAGGTGAAGGAAGGGTTCGGCAATCAGATAAAGAAAATCATGACTGGAAAAAATATGAAGTGGGAAAAGGTACTAGGCAATTTTTTTAAATCTAGATTTGAAACACATTAGGGGTACTCATACGTTTTATACAGCCAAAAACTACCCAAGACGACCATAGAGAATCGTAAGTAACTACAACGATTTTTTAAAACAGTTCAGATATTGATTGTGTTCTAGTAGTTACAGTTAAGTAACTTCTACGGCATTATGTATAAACGGATTAAACAAGTCGCGAGGGGGTGCACTTATAAGGAACTACGCATGCGCAGAACATATTCTAAGAAACCTACAATTTAACTTTACAACCTTGGTAGGATGGACGAAACATTTTCACATCATTAGAGATCGTTAGAAATCACTCATAAACGTATAGTTACCCGCCTCGGTTGGCTGACGCGCTAGTCGTGTTGAGCTCGACTGCCGAGGACAGGGAGATTGGGGTTCGAATCTCGGTCGGGCAAACTAAGGTTTTTTTTTCCTAAATGGCTTTCCAATCTCCCTCCACGTAAATGCGGATTTACTTCCTTTAAATTCAACCTTCTCAATTCCTAATCCACAAGCTTTGTTAGTACTTAAGCGTACGGCCCGAACGGGTAGTAAGACGCGGTGCTAAATAATAATAATAATAATAATAATAATAATAATAATAATAATAATAATAATAATAATAATAATAATAATAATAATAATAATAATATATAATGTGTAGCTCCAAGAACGAATGGGTTGAGTTTACTACTATCTCTACTTCCAGAAGCTGAAACCGTATTTTACCATCAGTATAGGTAGGTTCAATTCCTTTACCCTGAAAGGTGTCAGTCTCTTCTTGACGGGTTACATTATGGCTCTTTCTTGTAGGTTACGTCATGTTGGAAACGGGCCATGTAGGCGTAATAACTTCCGGAGGAAATGGAATGTATGTGGACAAAATGTTAGGCCATTATCCTGTTATACTGTTAGTAGGGAGGTCAGGGTTTGAGTCCCAGCCAGGTTTACTGAGGGTGTTATTCACCACTCTCCACTGCCTCTCCAGGAAAATAAGCTTACATTCCCTGTCCTCGTCCTCACTACATTAAATTGACTAAACGCGGATGGTCCAGATGGATAGTATGATGCACAATTATCAGAAATTATATTTCCCTGATCTCAACCTAATTACTGCCAATAAATGGATCACCCGAACAAGCAATACAAAACGGTGCTTATAAAATTCAACAATCTTATCTCACAGGAAAGTCAAATTTTCAAAATTTAGTTTTGATTTACATCGTTTTGACAAAGCTAACAAGTTCTCAATAAAAATAAAAGTTTGATAATATGATAATAATAATTATAACATTTACGATGTTGTTGGTTTACTGCCGAGATTTCAAAAGTGGCCGAGTAGAGCATTGAGAGACCGAGAGTCCTTCATTTAGGTGAAAAGGCTGCCCCTCCCCCCCTCCCCACTCTATCTATTCACCCCTCTCCCCCCGGCGCACTAATAACTAGGATGTAAACAGTAAAGAAGCAACCGAGGACTCTTGAGATATGGTATTATCCGTCTTTCTCTGTCACCCAGACTAATAGCGAACACCGTGCATCCCTTAGGAGTTACACCCCCTCTATACCCAACAACCCTCTTTGCTTTGTATTTGACTGTCTCTCTTTGTATGCGTCTGTTTGATGCTCTGAAATATGGAGGGATAGAATAAAAGAAGTTGGGGGAAAAAAAACTCCACACAGTAAAGGTTTGTAAGTTGAAACCAGAGATTTACAATATTCCAACAATTATTAGGATTAATAGGCCATGAAACTAAATCACACACGCATTGACATAGTGTATACAGTGTATTTATTTAATATAATTTATGACAGAAACGTCTAACCAGTAATCAGACCAACAAACGACTAGTAGTAAGATACAGTTACAAGGAGTAAAAAGTATAGATAGCCAACATAACACAAACTTTGCAGAATTGCCAATATAATAATATTAATAACAATTCGGGGTGTTCTCAGACCAAAACTCTCAGATTATTAAATATCAGGGTGGAATGATGTAAAGTGGGAAGTGTTTAGTTAACAAAGTTTAAGATTTAGAGTTAGACACAAAAGGTTTTTTTTAGCGCCGACGCTTAGAATTACAGACTTTGACTCGATTACGATCTTAGATTTTAACGCCATTCAAACTAACGACAAATTTACATGTACAGTGTGAGTCGTAAAATGTCTCTGACTTAGGGTTCGGCCAGACTGACAAGCGTGCGAGCGAGCGCGCAAGCGACTGGGTGGCCAGACTGGCGAGCGCGTAATTAGCAGATAGCTCTCGTTAGTTGATGACGAGGAGGCTACGAATCTTGGCTCAGTGAAATGAGGGTGGTTTTTGACAGTGATTTATTGTTGTGATTTTCTCATCCTCTTTCCATGCTAATGGTGATTATTATTTGTAGAGGCCTACTTTGATAATATTGAAGTATTTTAACATATCAGTTATATATATATATAGTTATATATATATATATAAGTTATATATATATATGTACACACACAGATATAAGTATGGTTTATGATCTTAACAATTAAATTAGGCCGTTAATGTGCTAAACCTTTCGATATTAATAAAAATGTCAAAATGAGAAGTTTTTCTAGCACTCAATGAACCAACATATAAAATATTGCCTAGCGCCTTTAAACTAGACTGTACCGGGTCGAGTGCGCGCGCTTGAAAAATAGAACCAGTTATATCTTTAAAGCGCGCGCGCTCAGTCGCTCGCTCCAGTCTGGCCACCTCTCATTACAACCAATGTGTTATATTTTATATTATAGTCGCTCGCTCAGTTTGGCCGCCCCCTTACATTGGAACAATAATTCAGGGTACACCTATGAGGGTTGTCAACACTTACCCGTAATGAGATTATGAATGTGATTATAGTAAATATGAAGGTGTGAGCCAGTGGAGTGGAGTCTTAAACCAGTCTAATTTACCAATCCCTGGTGACTGTTGGGATAGTTTCCCTTAAAAGAAAATACCCAAGGTATCACCCAGGAATTGAACCCTGCAACCCTAGGTTCCAGGCAGGTGCACTGACCACTACACCACGGGGCCTATAATCTAGTTTTTGTGATAGTCACTATGACAACAGAAGGGTTAATCAGACAGCCTCGTTCTACTTAACAAACCTTACTGCTGATTAATGAATTTTACACGAACGCTAAACCGCATCGGTGGGACAAAGTATTCAGTATCGTATTGTGATAGAAAGGTCGGGATTAAAATCCCAGCTGGGTGTATTGAAGTGTGTTTTTCTAAAAGGTTTTCTCGATGACTCTTTAAGCAAATATTGGTGCATTCCTCTAGATCAAACACCCCCCTTTATACCTACATAATTTGTGTACATGGACGGATAATCCTTGTGGGTAGTATGATACGGTACAGTAAAAAAAGTTTTTTAGTAACGAATGGAAAATAAAACAATGATTGGTTGCACTCATACATATTAAGCTAGTTGTGGAATTTGGTAGATTTTGGGAACATTTCAGGAACCGTAGCAGTGTCTTTAGTTGATAGTGGCACATGTTGTTTCAACCAATATTTGAACAAAATTATTTCAAAGGTGGATTTTAATCAGCTATAGTACAACGCCTTATCAAAGCTATCGTGCATGTTTTATACACAGGCTATATTAGAGCACAACTTACAAACAATATTGACCTATGACAGATCAATTATCACGCATCCAATCTTATCACCAAGATATTAAAAGATTCACAGGAAGCAAAGGTTCTTAACGGGGCCTACGTGAGCTAACGGGTCTGCATGCTCTACCCCCAGCACAGGTGACGTCATGGTATCTGTCCTTCCCGCCGCTTGGACTTAACAGCGTTTAGTGCATTCTGGTGCATTGTTTGGACGTGTTAAACATTATATTACATAATAGTTTGGTGTTTTGTTCGATTGTTAGGGATTGTTTATAATGTGACTATTATTATTATTAGCACCGCGTCTTACTACCCGTTCGGGTTATACGCACTTACGCTAATGTGTAATGTTAGGGTGATTGTGAGATGAAATGGAGGACCTACGTGGAATCCGAACCACGGTGGAGGCCTGGCATTCCTCACATTCACAAGTTGTGATTAATACACGTCTTGTCAGAGGTGAAGGAGGGGTTTGGCAATCAGATAAATCTGTGCCGGGACCGAGGATTGAACCCCGAACGTCAGCACAGAAGTCTGACACCTTACCCCTAGACCACCAGGTCACCGTATAATGTGACTATTGTTGTATGCTTTTGTGTTAGTATAAATTTTAAAATCTACTTTTACGATATAATAATATACGTTATAAGAGTCATGCCTTATAGATGTTGTGTTCCCGGATGTCAATCAAATTATGACTCTAAGAAGAGTGATGGCTTAAAATCTATATTCAAGTTTCCTACAGACGTATTTTTGAAAGATAAATGGACTCGTGCTATTCATAGAGATAAGTTCGTCCCCACAAAAACGTCTGTGGTTTGTGAATAACATTTTACCGATTGTGAAATAATTAGGAAAGATAAAGTAACACGGCCAGATGGAACAATATTAACGTGTGAAAGAGAGATACCTAAATTAATAGATGGATCATTCCCTACGATATTAAAAAACAGCCAGCATATTTATCAAAAGTTTTACAAAAAAAAAAAAAAAAGAGAAAAACGCCATATGAAAAACAAAGGGAAATTGAAATTATTAAAAAACATAAAGAAGAGGAACTTTCTTCCAAAAATAAAAATTTCTCTGATTTCAAATAAAAATTTCAAAGTACTGCAAGCAAGAAATAGGATATATAATCATTAATGATGAATATAAAATAGGCTTTGTTAAAATAAATATAATAGAAAGTTCACCTTCAATTTTTCTATATGTAAGTGTAAATCGAAGTTTAGCTAGTACGATTCATGTTAAAGGTGTAGACATTACTTGAAACATTTTTATAATGTTTGGCAATCAACATGAACAGTCCTGTAAATTGTGGTCAACATTTAGAACCATTCTCGAAACAGAAAACAAAATGGCGATGAAAAGGGTGGAGAGTTGTAGTTAACAACGTTAACGTTCAACTGTTAGTGTTAGTGTTAAAACTATTAAAGTGTTTAACATCAAGCATACTTATATGAAGAAATGTTTTTGGTCAAGAAATCACAAAAAGTTTTTTTATACGGACGCGAAATGCAATTGGGAAGAGAATTTTGTGGGTTGACCACTAAAAACTGCACTAAGTGTGAACAACCTTATCTAATTGTAGTTAAAAAAAAGTATTTGAAATATTCTGTAATATACTAACAATTAATAACCATACAAAAATTTTGAGAGACAGACTACAATATAAAAAAGCGAAAAACTTAAATTAAAGAAGCTTTCCTCTTAACAAAATCAAGTAAATTTGTGTGTATTTAAGACTTTGTAAAACGTAGCCAATATTATGTTGATGCTCAGTCATGCTTTAATTATTTTAATACATTTAACATGCTAACTACATTTAACATGCTACCTATATTTAATAATAAATTAAGAGCAAGTATTATATTCTAGCTTAGAATTAAGATCACAGTTATTTTTTCAAATTTAGTAAGAAGGTTAATTACATATATCGTTCGTCCATAATTTGTACTTAACATTAATAAATTTACCAGCACACAATTGATTCAAGTAATTAGATTCGAATAATATAACTGGCGTAAGAAATTAAGAGGGGGGTAATGATTGTTCTTGACAAAATAAAATCAATCCAGTTGTGAAAAAACCACAACGCATAAAGCTTATAAAGCTTCAACAGAACACGATTTGTTGGAATAGTATATGGGTACGCACGCTAGTTACAGCTGTAGTAGGACTGCTCTCGTGACGTCACCACAGCTCTCGTAGGCCCCGTTCTTAACCTTTTTACTATTACTGACCCATGATGGATTGCCAAAAATGTCACCCTACCTCCTTCGCCAGACGTTGGAATAATCATCACCAATCCTATTAGGTACCGGTGTGACTTCAAAAGATGTCAATAGCCTGGTTTTACTTTTCATATGAATAGCTAGGAACGTAACAGCCGAAAGAAAATCATCATGATTTTATCATATTTATTTATATAAAAACGGCAAATCACAAATACAAAAATCCTTATTGATAACCGTGATAGTATATTTAAATCTAACAGCAACTTAAAAAAAAATTGCGTCAAGATAGAATCCCATAACTTAACCCATTATTTGGTCCCATACCCCCGGATAAGAACCCAATACGCCTGTACCCCTCATACGCCGCCACTGTAGCATTTTTAAAAAACCCTAGATTTTTTACATTTCTTTATTCAAAGGCTATTGTTTGTCTTTAAAAGTGAATCCCTGATTTAATTAATAAATACTCCAACCATCTTTTACGCTTGAGTTTTTCTGCCTGTGAGCACGAAGAACATTTTGACACAACGGACCAGTGATCATCAAAGTCTTGTGTTCTAGCACTTGACGCTTAACATCATCCTCACTAGCATCTGAAGAATCCTCAAGAACATTAATTGACCTTTTCCTGCCAATAAAGCTGATACCACTGGTGGTATTAAAAACTCCCTAATACTATCCTTCATGTGAGGGTCACTCAATTTATCGGTTGAATTTTGAGCACATTGTAGTACACTATCAGTTTCCACACCTCCAAGGACGGTGTATGTACACACCTTTCTGTTGGTGTTACCGTTGTTGTATCTCTGAAAGTGACTGAGAGCGATGTTTAGGGACAATAAGTTTGTTAACAGTTCTATACATAGTCAACAGATGGCACATTAACTGATTGAATGGGGGTCTCCGCCACCCCTGGCCTCAGTCAACCGCATCACTTTGTTAGTTCAAGCGACAACGTCACTACAGGTAGTGTTTCGGCGAGGCTCACTTGATTGCTCGGTGGCCGACACCTCTTGTTAACAGTTTCTCGCTAAGTGTCCGGGGAGAGAGCATCGAAAACAGCATCATCCGTGGACAAGTATACTCGCCATGTCATATTATCTACTGTCAAATTAATATGTAAGCGAAGTGAGACTTCCCTGTTAGGGACAATATAAACAATACGTCTAAACGAGTAGACATGATAAAACTGTGGTATTCTAGAGCTTATTTTAATTTCCTTCATCCGACTCATAATTTTCCTGTATTTCGACAAGTTCGTTATCAACAAATCATTTGTAATATCTGGTATGACATTGGACAACACTACTTTAGTGGACGACGTAGCAAATCTTTGAATTGGGACAAAAATATTGTCTCTGGGACACTCCCCCATATTATAACATTTTATTAACACTATCTTCATTTTGACATAAACAGCGCACTCGTCCACCACACATGTTAGATGCATAACGAGTATTATATGATCCCACAACATTACCAAGACTAAACAAATAATCATACAACATTTTACCGAGAACAAAAGTGTCCAAAACCATCGCCAATTTGCGGTCCGGCCTGTTCGACGACATTCCATGACTGTAACCGAATAGTCAAGTACACTTGACGCAGCCTTGATGACTTTACACTTACCACGCACTTGAGAGCGAAGACTGCAACGAACTATTTGAACAGCAAACCAACCTTTCCACACCCTTGAATCAACAATTCTGCTTCCTATCATTGATCTTATAAACCATATAGAATATGCTGTTATTAGCATAGACTACTTACAAAGTTTTAGTGGCTTCTTTTCACTGGATATGACAAATTATCCAAATTATCAAACACAACCCAACACAACACTACAATACTACGATACAGTCAGTATAATTAATGTACGTTGCCACAGATCACATTATTCTATGAGTTATAACTCCAGCAGACGAAAAATTGAACAGTTGCCAGTCAAACATCGCATCAATGGCGTGTCAAGGACGACTTACCATAGCCTTTGGATTCGAGAGCGTATGAGGGTGCATCGGCACATTTCGTGACTATTCGGACGGATCTACACTTGATCACGTGATTGCCAATGCAACTATCAAGTGAACGTCAAGGGTCGATGTCGCGTGAAGAAGACTATTCGGATAAAGCCCATGCCATCCAGGTTCCGAACCCGGCACACTTGAGTGACCTCCACTCATGTGGAGGACAACACAACAAAAGTACATCAAAGTTACTAGTAAATAGATACACACAGAATATCCTCAAGGTTAATATAACACAAAATTCACGGCGTTGCACACAACTTTAACATAGCAACGCTCCGTCCACTCTAAAAGCAGCAGAGAGACAGACGGACATGAGGACAGAATTGTAAAATCCCATGTTTTGGGGGTTCTTGCTCATATAAAACGTACAGATTCGTCATAATAGATTCTCTTCAAGATCACATTACTTTCTCTTGATATGAGAAAGTAAAAAATGTGTCATCGTATTTATTTTAAATTGTAAGTTTTGCATAGGAAAAAAAAATTAACATTTGATCTAACAAGTGTTTGGGTTAAGTTCTTACGTTAGATAGAGTAAAAAAGCTAGACCTAATCCAACTATTAATTGTATCGACTTTTAAATAAGCACTTTTGTTATTAATATAAAAGGATTAAAATATAACTTTTAAGTTTGGATAAAAATATTCTAATAATTACTAAGAACTCTTAAATAAAACACACGGTTTGAATTTAAATAACATTAAACACTATGTTATACTACCTATTAGGTTATCTACTTATGCATTAATTACGCTGGTAAGTTTGAGATGAGGAAGGTTGAATTTAGAGGAAGTGTACCCGCATTTGCGTGGCGATACAGTAAGAAACCATTTAGGAAAAACCACCCTAGTTCACCCATCCTGGATCGAAACACGATCTTCTCGTCATCAGCAGTATAATCTAATGCAAGCGTAGCGTCTTAGACTATGCGGCCACCAAGCGAGCTTAAATGTCTGCATACATAAATAAATGTCTACACATTTATAGCTCTAAATACTCTGAGTCTATGCATAGGGCTTAATACATAAAAAAGGTTTACAGTCATTCGTACCTAATGATACATACATCGGGTTTACATGCACAAACAACTTAAATACATGATATAAATGTTAATACATACAAACATAGGTTAGATATATATATATATTTATATTAGTAGTGGACCGATACCTACTTTTCTCAATTCTGATACCTTGCTCGACACTATCAATTCATCTCCTCGATACTCGATACCCTATTCGATATCATTCAACATGAAATTAAATAAATCCTCATTATGTAAGCATAGAAATAATTTTTTTTCATGTGTCAAAACTAGTTAGTTAAGATTATTTTAAAATCATTCGAATAATAATAGTCTAGCGACGAAATACAATGCAGCTGCTAGCGGGCCGAATCATTTGCTCACCACTTCCTTGCCTAAGCACTGAGGAAAATCAACCTTATAAGTGAACATTTTCTCGAGTATTTCAATACAAAATAAGTGTTCTCCTTAGGTTCATTTGCGAAATTCAGTTCCCTTTGATAAATGAAAATCGACCTTGTGTCGACCGTGACCGTGTTTATAATCTGCAAAGGAATGGCTTGTTTGTATTGAGCTTAGAGAAGATAATAATGGGTCAAAGCAAAACTACGAGTAACTAACTAATGTCTAGCCACTGACCTTCAAAATCAACCGTTTGAGGAGTCAACCAGTGTTGAATACTGAAGAGTGGTATCGAGATTTTTAGCGTATAGTATCGATTATTGCGATACTAGTCGATACCATGGGTGTCGAGGGTGTTAAGGATTAGGGTATCGGAATAGGCACAGCCCTAATTTATATATATGGACATATAGAAAGCTAAATACATTGACATACATACATACACCTACATTCATCGTCCGAGATACATACAACTACAATTAAAGGATTACATAAATCCAGACTGTTATCACTGCTGTTATCAGTGGGTTTTTTTAATTCAGAGAAAAAATAGAGTCTTTTCAAAGGCCTATTTGAGAAAACTTTAACACATTTTAACATCATAGTAAAATAATGTACAGCAAAAATAGAATATTATAGAATAAGTTAAACAGCAGAGACGAAATTATTTGGTTTTATTAATTCTATAATATTTGCAAACTAACTCAAAGATATAATGGTTGTAAAGAGCAAAGAGTACTCTCCAAAATGAAAGACAAACACTAAACGGGACAACAAAAGTAATTCCCTTAACAGTTTCCAGACCGTTCCCAAGACACATTTCAAAGTGGCTGACAAATAAAGTGTGCGGGGAAAGTATTCCAGAGGCACAAGTGGAGAATGATTCTGAAAGGAGGTACGTACATCTACTCCAACAGGAGTTGTTGAGGAACAGGAAGCCGCCAAACCCCCTCTAGCTGATACATTTCTCTCTGTGATCCCGCCAATCCGCACTCGAGCACGTCCTATTTGCCTGCTGCAGGAAGTTTCCAATTAAAACTAGGAGCCACCCACCACAACCGGACGAGTAATTGAATTCAAATTGAGAGAAAGAGAGAAAGGGTGGAAGGAGAAACTGAAGAAGAGTGAGAGAGAGAGAGGGAAGGAGGATGAGAGGAAATCGGAGAAACATATCTGTATCTGCCGGGAATCGATATCAGTCCTTGCTGTCTGAGTTCCCGAGTACACTCGAGCTGAATGGAGGGTTGGGGAGGTGAATCAGAGAGAAAACACCGTGAAACGTGGACGCTAAAGGCGTAGCACTAATGGGTGGGTTTTCCCCTCCATGACTGGGATATACAAGCTTCCAATAAACTAGGAACAATTATTGGCCGCTGCGTTGAGTTTTCCATTATTTATCCGGAGGCGGAACAGGAAATGGTATCCTCCGCAAATTTACCCTGAAGATAAAAATCACATAAAAAAAAAGCGTTCTGTACAAACCGGAACATCATTTCCTGACCGCCCGTCAAAAAGTGCAGATGGAAAGGACGCTAAATGAGATTCATGGAAACATTGGTTATTTTCGTTCTTTTTATTTTTATGGTACACATATTTAAAGAATAGTTTTCAATATGTTCGGTTTGATGTGCTTAGCAATTTTCATTATTTTGATGAATTTTTTTTTAAATATAAATTATGAAGACGTTACATCAAACACAAAGTTTAATTAGAATTGAGTTTCATAGTTTTGCATGAGTTATATTAATTACACAAACGATCGTGAAACTGACATTTTATTTCCGTTTTTCTACAGTCACTTAACATATTATGTTTCGTTAGTGAGTGGAACTTGACCAAACATCAAACATTTACCGGTCTTTCTTTACGCCTCCAGTCTGGATTATAATCAAAGACAATGCAAGTTTTGACAGACGTAATTATGATCAAATGTTTTACTTTCTCATATCAAGAGAAAGTATTGCTATCGTGAAAAAATCTATATCGAAATTATGATGAATATTTACGTTTTATGAGAACCCGAACACACAAAAGTGGATTCTACCATTCGGTCTGTCTGTTTGTCTTGGCCGTTAGAAAATTTTTGTTCAGACTTAACTTTAAGTGTAATTACTGACTAGTGATTATTATGAATACAAAATTTTTCGAAAATAGCTCTAACGATTATGAATTAAATAGCCAAAGCTATTATTTATGCTTTTAGTGGGAATTACTCCATCTAGATATCATATTCTGAAAATTGAAAAATGACACCTGGACACGGGAATCGAACCCGGGACCTATGGCTTTGGCATTTGCGTACTAAGCCAAAGGTCCCGGGTTCGATTCCCGTGTCCAGGTGTCATTTTTCAATTTTCAGAATATGATATCTAACGATTATGTTTCAAATGAATATCTAGGATTGTTTTGACATGACAAATAACAGTGCATCATTGGTTTGGGGCAAAAATAAGTTGAAGGGTTGTTTACCTATGGGAAATTATTGAAGATTCAAAATATCTCGAGAATAGCTTCGACGAATTTGTTTAAACTGTTGATATGGGAATTTTGTGGTATGAAAAATGGCAATGTATACTTGTTTTTGGGTTAAAAAGTCGTTTAAGGTTAGTTCACGGATGACAGATTTTCCAAAAAAACTTGAAATATTTTTAGAATAGCTCTACTTTATTTGGCTACAAATGGGCATTTTGGGAGTATTTGACATGACAAATAACACTGTATACGGATTTTAGGGGTAGTAAATTGTCTAAGGGTAGTTTACTCATGACTAAGTTAATTACTCATGGCTAAGTTTTAAAAAATTTGAACGATTTTAAAAATGGTTCCAAATAAGTATTTTGGGAGTGTTTGACGTGACACATTACATTGCATACTTGCTATACAGGTTTTAGGAGTGAACATTCGTTTAAGGTTTGTTTATTAATGATTTTTTTTTCAGAAATTTGAATAATTTAAAAAATGTCTTAAACGATTTGATTCAAACTGGGTAGCATATGTGGTATAATTTTTTACTTATAACAAAAGAAATGATTGTAATCGTGAAAGTTTTCGACCTCGAGTCGAATATTCTCTGTCCCCCTTCCCGTCAGCCACCGCTTTAATATAAAACGTGATCAAAATGACGTGTCCAAAGTCTCGAGCCCCTTTCCATAAGGGAGGATCAGCAATCAGGGAGGATCAGAAGTCATAACACCGCCAGTTAACAGAGAATGTACAGTTGGTTCAAGATCATAAATCTCAACAGCCGTTTGGTGAAGGGAGACTTTCTTAGGCAGCTGCACACACATCCCTGGCTCTTTCTCCGGAGTCAACGGCGGAACATTTACATACGGATATTGAACTTTTTTAGTCGACAATTTCAAGTAGAAAATTTAATTTACATAAATTCTTTGGTTTAAAATTTAGATTCTCAAACTATTTCTGACTTGCGACCACAATTCAAGAATCGTGATATGTTGACGTTAAATTATTATTATTATTATTATTATTATTATTATTATTATATTATTATTATACTATTATTATTATTAGCACCGCGTCTTACTACCCGTTCGCAATAACGCTATGTGCAATGGTAGGGTGATTGTGAGATTAAATAGAGGACCTACAGTTTAACGTGGAATCCGAACCACGGTGGAGGCCTGGCATTCCTCACATTCACAAGTTGTGATTAATACACATCTTGTCAGAGGAGAAGGAAGGGTTTGGCAATCAGATAAATCTGTGCCGGGACCGAGGATTGAGCCCCGGACCCCCAGCACAGAAGTCTGACACCTTATCCCTAGACCACCAGGTCACCTGTTGACGTTAAAAAACCTTGAATCGGCTTGAGTGTTGATTAGTTAGTATTTTGAAACACAAATATTTTCATTGATCACTTATTGGTCCTAAATTATGATATGTTATCCCCTAAACAAAACCTTTTGGTTCTAGAAAGACAAACTAAACCTATTTTTTACGTACCACTTATTATTTACCCTTTCGAGCTAATTAAATTTTAATTGGACTAACATACAGTTTGTAAAGCTGTATATGGTTGAATAAAGAGAAAATGTGCCAATATTTGCGGGAGATAGAGTGAGAAACAATTTAGGGGAAAAAACACTTCAGTAAACCGGACCCCTACTTCCCCGTCACCGGAAATCCATTGTGTTTCAAGCGTAATGCCTTAAACCATGCAACCACCAATACAAATATATGGATATTTGATACAGTTTTAGCTTTGAAATTAGTTTTAATTTTAGCTATAATATTTAACGAAGACTCTAGTATCTTGCTGTTATAAAAGCGCAAGACTTACAAACTATCTTGAATGAATACAGTAACTTACTATTGTTTTTACAGAACTTATCTGAGATTGTGTTTCTAGACGCAACAACCACTCGCTATTCCTGAGCTAGTTTGACCCTATGGAAAATGTTAAAGTTCAACTCAATAGTTATTTGAGACAGTGGCTCCCAGAAGTAACTGGTCAACGACTGAAGCTTGGTGCTATAAACGACTAGACCTTGAATCTCATATTGTAAAGATTTTAACATTAAATTACGTATCCAGATGAAAAATAGCTTAAGTTGACTTTAGGGCTTATTCAAGTCACAAGGGTTGATGTAAATCCCGGCGATGGTTCAGACTTTTAGGGATTTTTTTTCTAGAAGTCTACAGATCAAGATAATTTTAGAAACCTAAACCACGTTTAAATTACGTTGGAAGCTCTGTCATAATAGCATCCGTACATTCACCTATTAATTACAACTATCTACATAATTTTGTTGTTCCTCACTTCTACAATATTTTTTTAGTACCACGTCTTTATAGCTCTTCCGAGTATTGCCTACTTAATAATTCCTCTAATAGGAATAAAGGGATGATAAGATTGAATTTCGAGGAAGTGTACCAGCATTTGCGTGGAAGTATAGAGTGAAAAACCATTTCGGAAAACCCACCCTTAGTACACCAGCCTGGGATCGAACCCGATTTATCCAAGATCGGGAGTTTAGTATATTGAGAGATTGACACCTTAGACCATGCGGCCACCGTTCTAGCCTATTTAATTCAACTCAGTCCGTTAGACCTCTTTCGCTCTTTATGCAATTTAGACTTTGTATCAACTCTAATAAAAATATTACCAGAAATAAAATGTAGTTCTCAGCTATCTGAATAAAGATCACTAGAAATAACTTTATTCAACTAATTAGAGGTATAGCCAACAGTTCAGCTTTATAATACGAATGAGTTAATTTGTGTAATAGTTTTAAATTAGTAAGATAATGTTCATGATTAAATAGTCAATTACTAAATAATAATATTAAAATCAAGTGTTTTTTTTTTATAATTTAGTTCAATATATATTCAATGTTCATAGAATATGTTCGTGTAAGGGAAAATTGGGTTTCCTATTCATAATACTTTTAAAGATGGCCGCTAATTATGGCTTCCATAATAGGTTAAAATTAAATATGGTCCTTTCTGTGCCGCAGCGTGGCCAGTGTATTGGTCAATAGAGTATTATTATTCAGCGTCTTACTACCCGTTCGGGTTATACGCACTTACACTAATGTGTAATGGTAGGGTGATTGTGAGATGAAATGGAGGACCTACAGTTTAACGTGGAATCCGAACCACGGTGGAGGCCTGGCATTCCTCACACTCACAAGTTGTGATTATAATACACATCTTGTCAGAGGTGAAGGAAGGGTTTGGTAATCAGATAAATCTGTGCCGGGAACGAGGATTGAACCCCGGATCCCCACCAGAAGTCTGACACCTTACCCCTAGACCACCAGACCACCTATATTGGTCATAGAATGATGGCCTCTGTTTGTAATACCATCTTACACTAAAATTAAAATTGTTTGAATATTATGTGCAGTTATTATTAATAATTTTAAAAGTATACTATTCACTGTCAATGATATAATATACAGTTCCAAAAGATGTGGCAGCTGTAGATTGCATGACTTGACGTATGAATACATGAAAGTTACTTTAGTAACCTTTATATCTGTTAGGCCCTTCTTATGAAACTTGTACCTTAAATATTACAGATTAACTCTAGCTGTAAACCTACCTCGGTGATCGAATGGTCTAAGGCGTCATTCTCGCAAGATACAGAACTGAAGATGATGGGAAACCGGGGGGAATCAGTGTTGAGGGTGTTTCTCCCTAAAATGGTTTTCCAACTTTCCTCCGCGTAAACGTGGTTACACTTCCTTTAAATTCAACCTTCCTCATTCGTATCACATTCGTTTACTAGTATATATTGCGTACAACCGGAATGGGTAGTAAGACTCAGTGATAAATAAAACTCTAGTTGTATTTATTATTATTATTAAAGTTTTACGGCACTTCGACACAATAAGGTCATTAGCGTCGTCTCTAGATGTAAAATTGTTCTGCTCACCACTATACACTCTAGTCAAAGTATAGGGGAGGGGAGGGTAGAAGCTGCCTGGTAAGATGCTCACCTGTGGGACTCTATATAAGAAGGAGTGACTGACGTCTTGCTTACCAACTGTGTGACAGACGCTTTCATGGCAAGAGCGCGGCGGGTAAGAGAGGCGACCGTACCTCTCTCTACGGTCCTAGAGTGAAGTGAACCGCCTCTTAAAGGACTACATTGAGTACATCAGCGGGTCCTGAAAATGCCTCTTCTCTCGTTGTGACAGGCGGTGCCATGCAATAATAACAACAACTTTAATATTCAATGCCTGGTCCATTAGAGATCAAAGTACGAAACGAGGAGTACGCCTCTCCGGATTGAAGACAAGATGTGTTAGGAGATAAACCTTAAAAAGTGCTGGAGCTAGCTTTACAAACTGCAAACAAATATATTAGGACTACTTACCTATTTTATTTATATTCTATATTCCTTTTACCGGGAATACACAAGGAGACTTGTCAAACAACTGACACAATGCTGAACACAACTGGTTTGAAGAATACGTGCTATAAAACCTTTATTTCAGACTTGTAGATTGCATTTTGATATCAGTGTAGTTAAATAAGCCTTAAAATATTTCAAGCACCAAACAATAGATATATAGTTTTTTTATGAGGCTTTAGAAAGCTTTGTATACAATTACGAGTCTTCATAAACAAACAGCAAATTTATAAAAATTTATTTCATCTTAGTAAATTATTATTTGTGTACCAAATTTGAATATTTGTAGAAATTTAAGTGTAACTAAACAAAAATATAGTTTAAGTAGGATATGTTAATGCATTTAACGTGTTTGTTTTTATATGCTGGGAATATGTTTATTTACAATAAAACTGTAGGCTCGAGAAAGATTGAAATTTATAGTAAATTTAACAGAATTTGGGATGCTAGGAAATAATTTTGGAGAAAATCTTTCAGAACATCCGGTCAGGATTTCGAACACCAACTTCCGTCACTGGCATACCTTATAGAGCGAGACTGATACCTCTATCTACGAACTAAACAGTAGGAGTCTGAACATAATAGTATTCTAATACAAACTCTTTGTTTTTAATAATATCTAAGAAATGAGAGTTCAGAATAAATTAAGGGAGAAATGTATTTATAACTGAAATGAAATAATTCAATTTGTATACAAAATTTAAAACCATTAACATATTTAAGTTATATTTAGCAAAATTATAAAAATAGTTAAGAAATTTTAAGCATGACACAATAAATAACGTACAGGTGTAATAAACATATAATAATATATAAAATTAAGAAAACATAGGATTTATTTAAGATTGAGGTGTGCAACTATGTTTATTATATTAGTAAAACAATTAATTATAATAATTTTAATAAATAAAATAAACCACATATAAGTTTTAATGTGGTCGGAATACCTGCCTAAATAAATAATTAAATTAATTTAATTTGAATGAGTCACAAATGTTTCCTTTATATCTATCGGCTGCATATTTTAAATTTAGTCGAAATATTTTAGTTCAAAAGCAATGTAGGAGTACCTAAAATAATTATTTTAGGCACATGATGTCAGTAAAAGCCTATAGTTTGTCTTAAAAATATAAATGTTAAATATAACTTATATATAGGATAAGTTCAGGATATTTGTTATGGCTAGTCTATTTAATGAAGTTCATTCATTCACCAGTAGGTTGCATATTAGCTGATTTTCATTATTGTTTTATTTTATTTAGTTTACATGTTGAATTAAATTTGATTTTTTTTAGCTGTAGTTCATTTTTTTCACAATCTATAACTATGTAAATGATAAGACTATTATCAAAATCATATATGTTGTATTGGTTTACAATTTGTTGCGTTAGCTAGTTGAAACTTTTCTTTATTTACGACAGGTAAAACTTGTCTGTTTTGAGAATGTGAGAAAATTTAGGTAACAAACTGAGCGCATACAAAGAAAGAAGATCTAAGACTGATACATGAGGAAAGGTATTAGCTGTGCAAAGCTGGTCTAAATTTAGTATACCTTGGAGTAATTTTAGTGACTAAGATGTATTTTTGTTGAAGATTTTCTCTTTGTGTCCTACCATCTGTTAAGAATGAACCAATATTTGCACTAATTGGGCAGAGACTCAGAATCTATAGGAATTTTATCTGAATTTGTGTAGATGTAAATTTGAAAACATTTTAAGGGAAAATTAATTCTCAGTACACCCCTTAGACTGAAAATATGTCCTTCTCTGTACCTGCCAAAGAGGTAAGACTAGATCATAACCTTTGTTTGCACTATCTCCAAAGGTACTGGTAACTGTGATATTACAGAAAATGCGAGTACAGACAAAATTGGTAAAATAACTAGATCATGTAATTAAGTTTGTAAATCACTCTGATTATTATTATTGTAATAATTATTTTAATCACTATCGTTATCTTACCTAAGTATGATTTTTAATAACAAAAATATTAATTTTGAAATAAAAGTATTAAGGCCATTGCGCACAGTTTTATATAAAATCTGTATCATCAATAATTAACTTAAATATTATCACTTATTTGTATATCACGAAGATACTCCACACAAAATAAGCAATTTATTTAAATTTCCAAACTTAGCCCCAAAAACTATTTTGTATTAAAATTCCCCAAACTAAATTAATATAATTATATTGAATCTAAAATAAAAGAATAAAATTCCGAAATAAAAATCCACATTTCAGAATATAGTTTACGAACATACTTACTATCACTCAACTTAATAGAAGTTTTAAGAGTATCTGATATTATAAATACAATCCATTTACTAATACTTGCTTAGTAAGAACATTTTGAAGTGTTATTTCCTGTGCTTCCTCTTTCAAAGAAATTGAAGTGTTATTTTTTGGTGGCCCTCTCGATCATACATTGCTTACGTCATATTTTCTAGGGTTTTTTTTCATGTTTCTAGTTGTTTGCCTTGGGATATATTATAATAATGAAGTGTAACCGTAGCTTTACACTATTTGAACACCAGATATATTTTATATTATAGGCATAGTTCTATTAATTAGATTTAATCTATTCAAATGGAATAACACTCGATCCAGGATATAAAATGGTTTTATACGCGGCAGCTTTAAAGTTTGAAAATTTGGATATTAGCGCGCTGGTGATCCTACCTACAGCGAAGTTGCAGGCCGAGTGAGTTGGAAGAGCCTTTATTTTTTCTTGTATATAGTCTGAGAAGAAGGCTTCCAGAATCTTCAAATTCATATTTCACAATTATTTCACAAGCTTTTTTTAAGCGAGAGAAAGAAACAAAGTTATTTGGGAGTGGCTTGTTGTTCACAAATATTCGGAAGGGGTGTGTTAGTCCGGCGACAGAGAGTCGTTGTCAACACACAAAAAATAAAATAAAATGATTAACTAGGTTCGTCAAACCAGAAGAGAAGATTTTATAACGCATATGGATCCATTAAGTTTAATATTATAAAAATGATCATTAACTTGAAATATAAGGGTGGGAAGATTTCATTTGGAATATTACGAAAGGGAGAATCTTTAATATTGCAATTAGTATAAAATCAAATATTAAAAACATAAGTACTGTATTGATATGGCTATAAGAATAATGAATCAATTATTTAAATAATTTTGGTTCATTAAATATAATATGCCCAGATTAATTCTGACAAAAAACCCTCTGAATTGTATAAGTTAAATTGAGGCTATTTGTGCTATGAAGCCAACGCAACACACTTAGACTCTAGCCTTACAAAATACAATTGATGATGCACTCGAAGAGAGCATGTTTATTAAACGAATGTCCTCCAGACCTCCACCAGTAAACAAAGGGGAGGGTTAATGTGGACACACACTAACAGATAGGAGTTCGTATCCTAGAAAGGATGAGAGCGAATAGTAAGTGATCATTAGTATCATATGAAGGTATCACACTGCAATCTGTCTACCATTGGTCCCGTAGTGTCACAAGGGAGGTAGTGGAGGGGGGGGAGGTATTGTGCAATCAACAATACAATCGTACTGAGAGAGTGCTTTTACCGGTACGGGAATTGCAGCCCCTAGGCGCTGCGCCGTACATTCCTAGTTGCTCCAACCACAGTGTTCGGTGGTAATCGGCCGCTTTTGTACGCAGATTCGACCCGAAACATAACTAGCATCGCGTCTGAAGTGCTCAAGAAAATATACTTTACCATATCCGTTAACATAACGGTAGAAATATATCAACATGACACTGGGAGTGAATTACGTGTTTTAACACGAGAATTATCTCGCAGACTTTTAGTCCTAACCGGGTCTTACTACCCAACCGAGCATTTAACTACGCTATCAGGTAGATGTAAAGACAGTAGAATGTATAGAGAAAATTACTAGTATTTGTATGGATGAAGAATTAGAAATAACTCAAGGAAAAAGAACCCATTGTATGTACGCCTAGCCAGGACTTTAACCCCGATATCCCCATCAACGGAAGTCCATTATAATATTTTTTTTCGTCGTGTAGCATTACTTACCGGGAAGAACATGATACTCAGGTTTGTTCACTATTAGCCGCTCTGGTGGCACAGAACATTGCCCGGGGTACACCATAGGAAGTTGTCTACAAGTACCAGCAATGAGATGATATGATGATAGTGAATATGGAGGTTGTCTACAAGTACCAGCAATGAGATGATGTGATGATAGTGAATATGGAGGTTGTCTACAAGTACCAGCAGTAAGATGATGTGATGATAGTGAATATGGAGGTTGTCTACATGTACCAGCAGTAAGATGATGTGATGATAGTGAATATGGAGGTTGTCTACATGTACAAGCAGTAAGATGATGTGATGATAGTGAATATGGAGGTTGTCTACATGTACCAGCAGTAAGATGATGTGATGATAGTGAATATAGAGGTTGTCTACAAGTACCAGCAATGAGATGATGTGATGATAGTGAATATGGAGGTTGTCTACATGTATCAGCAGTGAGATGATGTGATGATAGTGAATATAGAGGTTGTCTACAAGTACCAGCAATGAGATGATGTGATGATAGTGAATATAGAGGTTGTCTACAAGTACCAGCAATGAGATGATGTGATGATAGTGAATATGGAGGTTGTCTACATGTATCAGCAGTAAGATGATGTGATGATAGTGAATATGGAGGTTGTCTACAAGTACCAGCAATGAGATGATGTGATGATAGTGAATATGGAGGTTGTCTACATGTACCAGCAATGAGATGATGTGATGATAGTGAATATGGAGGTTGTCTACAAGTACCAGCAATGAGATGATGTGATGATAGTGAATATGGAGGTTGTCTACATGTACCAGCAGTAAGATGATGTGATGATAGTGAATATAGAGGTTGTCTACAAGTACCAGCAATGAGATGATGTGATTATAGTGAATATGGAGGTTGTCTACATGTACCAGCAATAAGATGATGTGATGATAGTGAATATGGAGGTTGTCTACAAGTACCAGCAATGAGATGATGTGATGATAGTGAATATGGAGGTTGTCTACATGTACCAGCAGTAAGATGATGTGATTATAGTGAATATGGAGATTGTCTACAAGTACCAGCAATAAGATGATATGATGATAGTGAATATGGAGGTTGTCTACATGTACCAGCAGTAAGATGATGTGATGATAGTGAATATGGAGATTGTCTACAAGTACCAGCAATAAGATGATATGATGATAGTGAATATGGAGGTTGTTTACAAGTACCAGCAATGAGATGATGTGATGATAGTGAATATGGAGATTGTCTACAAGTACCAGCAATAAGATGATATGATGATAGTGAATATGGAGGTTGTTTACAAGTACCAGCAATAAGATGATATGATGATAGTGAATATGGAGGTTGTCTACATGTACCAGCAGTAAGATGATGTGATGATAGTGAATATGGAGATTGTCTACAAGTACCAGCAATAAGATGATATGATGATAGTGAATATGGAGGTTGTCTACATGTACCATCAATGAGATGATGTGATGATAGTGAATATGGAGATTGTCTACAAGTACCAGCAATTAGATGATGTGATGATAGTGAATATGGAGGTTTTCTACAAGTACCAGCAATTAGATGATGTGATGATAGTGAATATGGAGGTTTTCTACATGTACCAGCAATGAGATGATGTGATTATAATGAATATGGAGGTTGTCTACAAGTACCAGCAATGAGATGATGTGATGATAGTGAATATGGAGATTGTCTACAAGTACCAGCAATAAGATGATATGATGATAGTGAATATGGAGGTTGTCTACATGTACCAGCAATGATATGAAATGATGATAGTGATTATGAAAGTGTGGGCCAGTGGGAGTCTTAAACCTAACTTAAGCTTAATTAACCAACCTCTGGTTACTGTTGGGATAATTCTCCTTAAGAGAAAAATTCCCAAGATTACAGCCGGAAATCGAGCCCGGGACCCTTAGGTTCGTAGCCAGATTCACTGACTACGTCATGGGGCAAGATAGTTCATTCTATTGCAAGAATGATAGGCCATGTAACCACCCAAGGGGGTTAATTTGTTCAAAGTAGTTGATGTAATTAGAAAAAGTGAATTATTCTTAGTTTATTTAACTAATCTTCATTATTATAGCTAGATAAGCTATACTTAATTTGATACCTAATATTTAAAGTGCCCATAAATGGGTAAAGGCAACAAGCTCTGACACATTTAAAAAGCAGGCAGTCAGTAAAATATTGATGTCATCCTACTAAGTGCTGTATGATGGAGTTGTGAAAAATGATATCTAGTTAATATTTGATGCAATCTAGCTAATAATCCATCATTATTATTTAGCTGGCGTCCATTGACACTTTGCAATCTTTCCAATCAAATACGTGCAGGCCTCATTTATCAGGCTTTTTTTTGTTGATATATGACGACAATTAATAATAGATGAGCAACAATATTAAAAATAGTACAAAACTAATAAATAATCAATGTTAAACTAGGAATAGTTTGGAAGAGCTTAAAACAAGATGAAATTTAAAATAGAGTTTTCTCATATAAAGATTAATTAATGAATTTAATGAAATTAATTTATGAACATTTTTTATCTCAAAATTATGCTTAATATTTATGTTTTATATGTTATGAGGGAGTGTTTGACATGAAAAATTACATCGTACTAATTATTTTTTGGGTGAAAATGTGTTTAATGGAAGCTTAAAAATAACAGTTTTTTAAAAATTTGAAATAAAAAAAAAATGATTTGAAGATTTCGTTTAAAATGTATGTCTAGGGGTTGTTTAACATGACAACATAAATTGTACGGAACTCCAAACGGACTTTCTTGCTGCATTGTTTAAAAATGGAGATATTTACTCAGAATTCATTAGCGAACCCGAGAAAAAATTGCACTATACATATGTAAAAATATTTTTTGACTCATGGTTTTAAATGTTGTAATTTTATTTTTAAAGAATTAACGTCTTCATTTGTATATTTGGGAACAATAAAAAATATTTATATTTGGTCCTTAAAGATCAACACTTCGTATTAAAATTTTGACTTCTGATTTAAAAAAATTGCACTTTATTAGGAGATGCACATCCTATGGTTATTGCATTGCTATTAAATTTCTCTTTTATAAATTTTGACCAATATAATAGGTAGTTATTGAGTAGTGAGTCTAAAATGAAGGAGCTAGAATCATTATACCCGATTTTGATAAAATGGGATTTTTCTCTTTTCACCCTTTAGTAAAATGCTATTAATTTTAGGGTTATACAAACACACAGACATACGGCGTTGAAAAAACAACTTTTTAGGATTAGGGGGATTGTGAAAAGTTGACATCCATCAACATTCCGGGCTAGATTTTTTTGACGGTAGTGATACTTTACCTTAAAGTGTTGGCAAAATTATTTTTTTATATACTTGCGTATAGCTTGAAAACTTTTGGTTTTATAAAAATATATTTCAAGTACAAGATGCTTATTATAATTAGATCTACATGTATGCAATGATAAGTAATCTCATATCTCAAAGACTTACGGAGATAAAATTAAAAATTAGAAGTTACGCATCAGACCGGAACCCTTAAAGTCATTTTCACGAAAAATTGAGAATAGCCATTTGGTTTGTAATATTAATCAAAGTTTAGAAAAGAAATTTAATCAAAATTGTTAAAGTCAATTTTGATAAAATCTATTTTTTCTCTTTCCACCCTCAAGGAAACTACCCTTAATTTTAGGATTGGATATCCAATTCCAAAAAATTCCTCGGTGTAAACCTATGAAAACCCTAGATACCAAGTCTTAGCTCAATCGGTAAAATAGTTCAGGCTCCAGCTCGAGGTACAGACTGACAGACAGATGGACAAACAGACGGCATTGCGAAAACAACTTTTTCTGTTTCGGGGGATCATGAAACTTCGACATTCATCAAAATCTCGAGTTCAATTTTTTTGATGATCACAATACTTTCTCTACCTGTAAGATAGCGAGAAAGTAAAAATGTGTCCTCGTTTATTATTATTTTATTATTTTAGCACCGCGTCTTACTACCCGTTCGGGTTATACGCTTAAGTACTAATTAAGCTAATGGTTTAGGAATTGGGAAATTTGAATTTAGAGGAAGTGAACCCGCATTTGCGTGGAGGGAGAGTGGAAAACCATTTAGGAAAAGCCACCCCCAGTTCACCCGACCGAGATTCGAACCTCGATCTCCCCGTCCTCGGCAGTCGAGCTAAACACGACTAGCGCGTTAGCCAACTACGCCACCGAGGCGGGTTGTACTCGTTTAACATGGGGAAAAATCGTAAGTATGGTTTATGATGAATAACTTTTTTTTACACTTTGAACTATTACAAAAATGGCTTCAATGATTTGGTTCAAGTATATATGGTAAGTTTTTTTTTTTCTAAATAAGTAGTTTTATATGTTTTTAGTTTTATTTATTTGAAGCGACCTATTATCATATAAGGTTTTTCATTAAAAATTATGACTGATTTTTAATAAATTGATAGTTTCTTGAATTTACTCTAATGATTTAGGTTAAAAAGAGTATCTAGGAATGATTTTTGATGATAAAAAATAGTATATTTTTATTTTTACAAATATAAATAGTTTGAGGGTGGTTTATAAAGAACTGATTATGGAACGTTTTAAAGTAAAAAAAGCGTTGAGTTTTATTTTAATTTATTTTTATAAAATTTTTTAATTTGAATTATCAAGATATATATTAATTGTTTTTCTGATAAAAACTTACTTCTGGTAGTGCAATTGAATTTTTTTTTTTTGTAAATTTTGTTCTGAGCTATAATACATTATGTGATTACGTCTGTACGATATAGTCGTACCATTTATTGCCTAAACTGTTCCCCCCTCTACTTCTACGGAAATATGGATACATTTTTCTGAATTCTACCATTCAAATCTCTACCCTATTAGAGTAATTACATGCGGATATCCCAGACGGATAGTAAGATAGAGTTCAGGTTAAATATAAAACGTATATTCTATCAGCAAGGCTGGCAAGCGCTCATTCCACGGTCTATCAACCAAAATATTAGAGAATCTGCCTAGGTGGCGTAGTTAGCTAACGTGCTATTTTCGTGTTGAGCTAGACTGCTGAGGACAAGGAGATTAAGGTTTTAATCTCGTTCGGGTGAACTGGGGTGGTTTTACTTGAATGTTTTTCCACTCTTCACGCAAATGCGGGTTCACTTCCTCTATATTCAACCTTTCCAATTCCTAACCCATTAACGTAATTAGTATTTAAGCACATAGCTCGAACGGGTAGTAAGACGCGGTGCTGAGTATTAATATATTAGATACAAAACTATGCTAAAACCAGAAATTGCATCTAAATATATACAACGTGTTTCTAAAACATTGCATCAAACTTTGGCAGGATACTCCTTGGGTGAAATTAGAATAATTCTCATAAGCAACCTAGGGTCCATCTTCAATATTAAGGGCGGTATACTCCCTAAAGACAGAGCTAAAAACGACTGTTGTGTGAAATATTATGAAAACTGCTTAGGGTATTACAACGAATCATTGTATACTACTTATTGAAACCTTGATCATTAATAAACTAAATGTGCTGTTACCGTTACCCACCCCCATCATGTAAAAAAGGGGGGGTTGTAACACATTTTTTCTAAAATGAAATATTTCAGAGTAAGTATTACCAATTTTTACTTAAGATTACAAAACAGGGAATCAAAATTAACAAAAAAGGTGTCTTGGAGAAACTGTCTAGCTTTCCCCGTTTCTGAGATAATCATGAATGTTTAATTTCAAAGACAAGTGTTAATTCCTGCCAGGTAGGGAGCCAATAAAGCTGTGTTGCTTCACCCCCTCCTTTCCCCCACTCTTATTATAACTATCTTCCCCTCCCTCCACGAGCAGACTGCATCAGTCCACACGACTTCACTGCATGTTGCGCGTATTACTAGTCAAATGGCAAAGTACACAAACGCAGAAATGACATACATGGTCATGCTGTACGGTGAAGCTAGAGGAAACGCAAGAGCAGCTGCATGGTTGTACCACGATAGATATCTTGCGCGACGTCAACCTTATCACCGGACCTTCACCGATGTCACTCAGCAACTTCGTGAAACAGGTACATTTCAGCTACGAGGGGGAGCTGGTCACCCGAGGAATGTTCGCACTCCAATTGTCGAAGAAGAGATACTGAATTATGTGGATGATAACGCGTCAACAAGCACACGTGCCATTGCGCATCAAACGAATGTGTTCAATTCCAAAGTATGGCGTGTCATGCATGATCAGCTGCTGCATCCGTACCACATGCGCAAGGTGCAGGCATTGGGGCCAGCAGATTATGCTCCTCGACATGAATTCTCCGACTGGTTTCTGCAGCAGTGCGGAGTGGTTCCTGATTTCTCCACTATAATATTGTTTTCCGATGAGACCAGAGACGGCTATTTTAAAAGTACAAATAGTCACATTTGGAATGACGTGAACCCTCATGCAACTATCATCATGGGCAACCAGCATAGATTTTTTGTCAACATCTGGGCAGGCATTGTGGGTAACCATCTCATTGGCCCTTACCTGATGCCACGACGTTTGACTGGCCACATCTACTACCAATTTCTGAAATTTGCATTGCCACAGTTCCTCGAGAATGTACCGCTCTCCGTTAGACAACGCATGTGGCTACAACATGACGGTGCCCCACCTCATTTCACAAGAGCTGTGCGTGACTACCTCAACACTGCATTTCCTGCCCAATGGAGGATAGGAAGAGGTGGGCCTGTTGCGTGGCCACCACGCTCTCCTGACCTAAATCCGTTAGACTTCTTTCTGTGGGGCTTTGTCAAAGCTTTGGTGTACGAGACAGCTGTTGAATCTGAGGAAGACCTGTTAGCCAGGATAGTTGCTGCATGTTATAAGGTTCAAGAAACCCCACGTGTTTTCGAAAGAGTACGCCAGGCATTGATACGTCGCCTCAATTATTGCAATTACGTTAGGGGCCACCATTTTGAACACTTGCTATGAATCTGCTTTTGAAGCTAGGAACTAAAACATGGAATATCTATAATTTGTATTTCTTAATGTAGCTTTCAATATTCCAGTGAGTGTAATGAATAAAGTCCCACCCAAGTGTGAACTGTGTAAGCATAACTCACTAATGTAATAAATATCAACACATCGGAGCTTATGAAGAAGGAAAAGTATCAGAGTTTCTCCATCATAACACACAAACCAGCCTTGTTTACCAAATGTACGTGATACATAGTCACACGTGCCGGTAAAAATGGCTAAACGACTGCATTGCGAAATAAAACTGCGATTCTGGCTGCCTACCTGGGAGGCATTTGCACTTGGCTCTGATCTCAAACTTGTGTGATTATCTCAGAAACGGGGAAAGCTAGACAGTTTCTCCAAGACACCTTTTTTGTTAATTTTGATTCCCTGTTTTGTAATCTTAAGTAAAAATTGGTAATACTTACTCTGACATATTTTATTTTAGAAAAAATGTGTTACAACCCCCCCTTTTTTACATGATGGGGGTGGGTAACGGTAACAGCACATTTAGTTTATTAATGATCAAGGTTTCAATAAGTATTATACAAAGATTCATTGTAATACCCTAAGCAGTTTTCATAATATTTCACACAACAGTCGTTTTTAGCTCTGTCAAAGATTCATTGTAATACCCTAAGCAGTTTTCATAATATTTCACACAACAGTCGTTTTTAGCTCTGTCTTTAGGGGTGTATACCACCCTTAATATTGAAGATGGACCCTAGGTTGCTTATGAGAATTATTCTAATTTCACCCAAGGAGTATCCTGCCAAAGTTTGATGCAATGTTTTAGAAACACGTTGTATATATGTACACTCCGTCGAGATTGTAAGGTAGCAACTTTATAAATCAGCCTGCGCGGTATGCTATACCTCCATACATGACTGCAGAATAGTTTGCCTAGCTACGCCCAAGGCTAGATTTAGAGAGAGCCTTAAGTCCTTAAACTATTTCTTGACTTTCTGGAAGGAGTGATGGGGGAGGGGATATATCTTTTTGCGATGTCCAAATGGTTTGATCTACTAAATAAATTTTACTTTTTGGTTCCCTTCCTAATAAAATCAATTATTCCTTAAATATTTAGTTAATTAATTATGTTTTGTCTCATTAATATATGGGCTAGATTTTTTTTAGCTGTTAAAGATTTAACAACGCCACACATTATTTTGGCGGCAGCTCTACCCACATTTATGGTTTTACACGGAACCTTAAACCAGGTCTCCCTCTTTTCAGAATCTTTATTACTGTGAATAGCTAATTATGAATTTATTAATAATTAATTATCATATTCCACACATGTAAAGCAAGTATTTTATTAACTTTAATAGATTTTTATTTTATTTATAAGAAGCTGAGTTTAAAAAACTTAGATAATTTAAGGGCACCAAACCTGATTTAAGATATTTTATGTTATTTCAGGGTGGACAAAAAAAGATATTTGATAAAAATCTTATCTATTGGACATATTTTAGTTATAAAAGTAAATTTATTTGTTTCTTCAACGTTTATATGACTGTCTATACCTTTGTGGGACCATAGTTCGATTCCATACCTTATTTACTGTTACCATAACGGCCACAATATAACTATTGGTAAAAAGTTTTGATAAACACTTTGATTGAGAAAAATAGTAGTTTAATAAGATTTTCGTTGATGATAATTTTCTATTAAATTAAGTGTATAGTGTTAATTTATTTTTGTCAAATCTGTTTTTTCACTAACTCAATTCTGGAAATCCAAACAATAAAACTGGCCATATCTTAGACAATTATTAATATAAGAGTAAGGAGGTTTACATAATTGAAAAGCAAAGAGAAATATTGTATTTGGTTTACGAGCTTAAAAACACTTTACATTATATCTCTGCTTTTTTAAGGTTTGGAAAGTAAATATCTTTAAGTAAAAAAATATTGTAGTTCTGTACTGTTTTTAAGAATATCTGTCTGTTGGCAAAGATACCTGGATCTTCATAACCGAGCAGTGCATTTATTTATATTCACTGGGATGTCTGCTAAGGGAGGCTCTCGCATACATACAGTCAGGGTTTGAATCTCCGTTAAAGATACGGCCGGATTTATTTTTATCTGTAACTTAGGACCTCTGGAACCACTTAACCGACTTCGGTGCGGTTTTTACTTAATTTTTATACTGGACCAATATCCAGGCAGGTTTTAGCATTATTTGTGTATATTCAGGTTTTTGGTGTGAGTCCCGGTGAAGGGCCAGCCGATTGTTTGTATATATTTATGGAACCACATAATTACTATGGTGTAGTTTCTATTATTCTGTAGAGTATTTATCCAGCATTTTTAGTGTAATAATTATAATCGGGTGTTTTGGTGTGAGTCCCAATGAAGTATCAGCAGGAAATTTAGGATATTTGTATATATATATGGAACCACTTAACCGATTGGGATGTAATTTTTTTTGGTAGGATATTAATCTAGGCATTATTTAGCATGATAAATCAGGTGTTTTGGAGTGACCCTGATGAAGTTCCAACCGGATATCTTTTTATGTTGCCTAATATTTATGGTTCATTTATCCCATTTTTGTGCAGTTGTTTATATCTGAAGGAATTCCGAATAAACACCCTCAATAGTCTCAGCTGAGATTCTAGACCTAACATCCCCATCATCGACAAACTGGACTAGAATTGCTAGATATTTAAACACGGGAAATATGATTCGTTTATCAACTAATTGATTGTTTGCATTTATATTTTTTTCATCTTATAAAACATAAGAGTGTATTTATTTAGCCCAGAGACTGGCTCCACTTGGCTGGTCTGTATAAGCAGACCTTAGCCCTCAATATACATTTTCCCAATTCCATACATTAGAATGTAGTGGGCAAAAGTGTGTTCATAAGCTCAAGTACAGGTTTTATATCAAGGAGGTGGGAACAATTTACTAGAAAATTTTTATCACCACCCATATCCCATCCCTGTTAGTAAAGATGTAAGGATTTATTGATATAGGCCTACACTAATTTCTAAGTAGGGCTTTTCACGCTAAATTGGTTATTTTAAAAATTATATTTTTTAATACTACGTATAAATATTTTAAAATAGTTACTGGCTCATTACTGTGGCATAGAAAAATTTCAATGTGCTTATTCCTTTTTTTCAAGGAAGCAATATATTAATATTTAAGTTTAGATTATTATTATTATTATTATTATTATTATTATTATTATTATTATTATTATTATTATTATTATTATTATTATTATTATTATTATTATTATTATTATTATTAGCACCGCGTCTTACTACCCGTTCGGGTTATACGCACTTACGCTAATGTGCAATGGTAGGGTGATTGTGAGATGAAATGGAGGACCTACAGTTTAACGTGGGATCCGAACCACGGTGGAGGCCTGGCATTCCTCACATTCATAAGTTGTGATTAATACACATCTTGTCAGAGGTGAAGGAAGGGTTTGGCAAGCAGATAAATCTGTGCAAGGACCGAGGATTGAACCCCGGACCCCTAGCACAGAAGTCTGACACCTTACCCCTAGACCACCAGGTCACCCTTTAAGTTTAGATAAATCCGCATTATGTAAGTTCAGAACCAAATTTTATATATATATATATATATTTAGTGCCGCACCGCACCCATTCGGGTTTTACGCCTGTATACTATTTACTATAATTAGTTAATGTTAAGGATGGCTGAATTTACAGGAAGTGTGCCTACATTTGCGTGAAGAAAGAGTTGAAAACCGTTTATGAAAAACCCTCTCAGTGAACCCGGATATCCCCGTCATTGTCAGTTTAGTCTATTGAGAGGCTAGAATATTAGAACATGTGACCACCGAAACGGTTGAATCGTGTTATACGTAAATAGTCTTCTTATTAAATGATATTTTTAGTTGGTTTTGTTTGGCCTTCGAGTCAGTGCTTGCTGTCATGAAATGCTTACAGCAAACCAATCTTGCTCCGTGGTTAAATAGACCAGCGTGGCCGGCATTTACCAAACACAATACAAGCAACGTCCTCTCCAGCCATGCGTTTCGATAGTTTAGAGTGTAGTTATCTATTGGATGTTACAGGCTAGGCTTCTAGAGTCAAGGAGGTATTAGACACAGAGCATTTTCTTGGAGGGTCAAAATAAGGAGTGGCGATAGGGGAGGATCTTTTACGAAAAAGTGTGAGGAAGACGACGTATAAACTAGCTTGGATGTCAAGTTAATTTAGTCCGTTTTTCCTGTGACAAGGAGGTCAGGGATCAAATCCTGATTGAGTTTGATGAGGTTGAATTTCTTAAGTGGTTTCTCATGCTGTGTATTCCAGCTAATCATGACGTGGAGGACAAGGTTCGAATCTTGTGTGAAAAAGTACGCACATGAAATACATCATTATTTTGAAAATAATTGTTTATTGATTATTATTATTATTATTATTATTATTAATACCACCACGTCTTACTACCCGTTCGGGCCATACGCACTAATGCAAATGTGTAATGGTAGGGTGATTGTGAGATGAAATGGAGGACCTACAGTTTAACGTGGAATCCGAACCACGGTGGAGGCCTGGCATTCCTCACATTCACAAGTTGTGATTAATACACGTCTTGTCAGAGGTGAAGGAAGGGTTTATCAATCAAATACATCTGTGCCGGGACCGAGGATTGTACCCCGAACCCCCAGCACAGATGCCCGACACTTTGCCCCTAGACCGCCAGGTCACCAGGGATTATTAATCAAAATTAACTTTATTCTGGTTAATATCTGACAGCACTCTCTCATCGTTGATTTTTGTATATTTGTTCTACTTTCTTTACAAATTACGTTTTTACATGACTTAAACATATTATTTTATTCTCTTAGTGAGAAAATGTGGCAGCGTAGTTCGAATATTGACATATTTAAAAAAAGGTATTTAAGTGAATATTATGGATAATTTCTCTGAACAAACATACTTTCACCACGTTGTATGAATTTAGTTGTCTTTGCGAGTCTAACTTTATTATAAGGTCCTTACTAATTATTTATCGTTCTTGGATACGATTCAAGGGAGAGGTTTAGGAAATCATATAGAACTTGAGTTGGATATAAAAAAAAAAATTTTCGATGGGTTTGCCTTGTAACATTCCATGAACTACTTTTGGATGTGGTGTATCAGATATTCGATATTAGGCAAATATTTATTTGTTTTTTCACCATCGCGTCTCACCACCCGTTCAGTTTGGACGCCATCCCCCTCTTCGGTTGAAACCTTCTGAGAGTGATTTTGTTGAAATAATCCTACTATTGTACAAAAGAGCTTTACAGAAGTAAAAAATTAGAGCTTTGGACACTTTGTTCAATACTTCAATCAAAATATTTGTTTGTGTGAAATTATAATATATTTATTAGTTTTTATTCAATATCTTTAACCGTCAGTTTGACTGAGATGGTAACGTGCCATCCCCATGATCTAGAGTTCATGTGTTCAAATCTTGAGAGTTCAATTATTTTTTTAAATTTATCAGACTGAAAAAAAACCTTTCATTTTAAATTTTTGTACTAATCAGTATATAATTTGTTTTAAAATTTTGTATAGAAGTATATAAGGTATTTGAGCATATGTAGAATACCACAAAATGTTTATTTAAAAATAATTTAATAGGTTAGTAAATTAAAATCAGTACATTAATTTTGAAATTTTGTATGTTGTTGATTATTTAAAAATAAAATTATTGGATTTATGATATAAAAATATACATATTTAAAAATAAGGCTAAGCAAGCTAATTGTTAATTGCATAGTAACAACATTTAGTGTATATTTATGTTTTAAAATTAGTTAAGAATATAAAATAATGTTTTACTGAATTCAAATTATTAACAAGTGATTTTTTATTCCGAAATAAAATTAAATCACTGTATTCTAGTTGGAATTGATCCGATGAACCTCTGAGCTTCAGACTAGCATGCTACCAAGTGAACTAACAAACATATGAAATATTGTGAACGTTTAACTCATACTTAAATAACCCGATACATTTTTGAGACAGTAAACTTAGATGCAATCAAATGGAAGATGGTTTCCTAATAAAACCAAACAAATCGAATTACATGATGCACTCAATACAATAATAGTGTTTACTTTCATTTACGTATCTTGTATAATGGCGGATTATGCCATCCCTTCGCTTTAATCTTTTGGTACGTCAAGGTTTTACAGTGTTGTCAGATTGAAAACTCATTCGCAAGCGAAACAACACCACACCAACTCGCACGAGATTAGCAACCTTTCCAAATTAGCTCTGTTTTGGTACAGCCTGCGATTTGCGAGATAATGAGTAGCGAGTTTTTTTTGCAACTTTCAAAACTAACGGTCCAGCCAACATTATTTTCTGTCATACCACTATCTACATTCTACGCTGTTGGCATTGTGCATATAACTATAGCCTAAAACCACAAACCTTACCTGACTACTGCCCTCTTTCCCCATCGTGGACAATAAAAACTAGGCCTATTTGGAGATTGGAATAGGAGATGAACAAATTTATTCAAATTTTAGCAACAAGTTAAGTTGACTGAAAAAACCGATCTATTTGTTTTCTGATGTAATAGATTTTATTTTATTTAATCTACGGTGACCTTAAGGTTGGAACTTAAAATTACTTGGCGTGCCATTAGTGTCGTGTGTTAGTCATCTATGCCCTAATTGACAGACAATCCCTGTCTCGCAAGGTGTTCGGCTGGGGAGAACTGCCTGGCTAGTCACTAGTCTGACATCACCTATTTTTACAGCACAAACGTTTCAAGATCTAGAGCCCTGGGCTGCACGGTAAATCCCGGGAGGGATAAGTTCCCACTATATTCAAATCTAACCTAATCACGTGCGGGTAAGTTTGCTAGTAACGCTACATTACTCCTGACTACACCATTATAGTAATGTGTAATGCCCGGACGATAAATAAGACACAAAGCAAAGAAACATTTATATTTTGATAAATTAGTATACAAAATATACAAAACTCGCCAACCAAAAAAGTTATTTATGGTTATTACTTCACTGTGAAAGAGCCTTAGCCTATAGGTAATTTATAAACTAATAGTCTATTTATTTGAGGTATTTAACATGCACGTTATGCACCGAGTGATTATATCAGCCAGGAAAGGTATTTTCACACACCTTCCAGGGTTCTTTTAAATACCACAATTGACTTGGCACCGACAACTTTACTTCCTCTCCGAATGAAGTTGTGCTGCGTATTTTAAACGTTCAAGAAAAATTCATCGACCTCGGCTGGGTTTGAACTAATAGTAAGGATCCAAGATATCAATCTGTATAAAGAAAATTTTTCGAAATATTTTTTGTATATTTTTTAGACACAATCATAATTATTATAACTTATTTGTCATATTATTATTATTGTAACTGATTGTAGGCCTATCAATACATGTTAAATTGTATCAATATGTATCTGATTAAATAAAAATGTGGACGAAAATTAATGGTCTAAGCTACTACTAATTCTTCATAGCAACGTGTAGTCTACTTGTTTTAGCTCAATCATTATTCACAAGAATTTAAAAAACTCATAAACTACAAAAATATAGCCTTCAAGAGAATAAAACATTGTTTTAAACTATGATAATATAACTATAGAAACTATGATAGAATTTAAAAAATAAACACACGTAAGTTAAACTTAAAGTCACAACTCAATTTTTGGGTTCCGTACTAAGAATAGAACTCTTATGAAAAACTGACGTCATATATCTTTTATCAGTCCTACACAGATCTCAACATTTGAATGTTTAGATATATAAAGTCAAAGCTTGGGTTGTAGCTAAGTGCTAGCGTGCCCACATGGAACGGGTTGGTAACAATTTTGAAAAAAGACGAATAACGGAATTTGGGAATCATTAAAAGTAAGTTTACGCTTTATTATTATTTTTACCTAATTGTGAGGGTACTTTTGAAAACTTTTACCGTGAGGGTTTCAAATATATATATATATATATAAAATATTTTAATATAATAGTATACATATATTATAATTTTTTTAAATAAAAAGTCTCATAAACGGAATTTTTAAAATGTTGGGAAAACACTGAAAAAAAGGAATATTTAAAACATATGTTTCTTACATTAAAAATAATGTTATTTATATGCAAATAATACTTTTCGAAATATTTCTATATTAATATCACTCAGTAATTTTACTCATGAATGCCACCTGACGACAACTTTCGACGGAGCAAGACCGCATAAACGAGGAGAGGATGGCGAGTCTAGGCACGAAATCCAAATAGCCTCCACCTAGTGCATACTTGATCCATAGTAGTGCATACATTAAAGATACGTAAAGAATGAAAACTAACAAAGCAACGCATATTATTAAGCGATAAAGATATTGCTGAAAGTGTGTTTACTATTTTGGTTCCTAGATAAAGCTAAAGTGATATTTAATATATATGAGTACACCTTAATTTTTTTTTTCAATAAGTCATAACCGATCTCACTTAGAGAGACGCGTATCATCCTAAGGTTTCATTTTTTAAATTTTTTAAGTTATCTGACGTGTACTTTTTGAACTGACTGATAAAATCAGCGCACTACTTTGATACTATCTTAAAATTTGAAAAGACACAACATGCCCGTCCATTAGCTCCTCACTTTAGAAGGGGAAACAAATGTTTCACTAAAAATAAAAGTTCTTCTATGGCAGGAATCGAACCTAGTTTATTTAGATTATTGATCAAACGTGCTATCGATAGAGCTAAGCTGTAGCACTATCTTATTGTTAAATAAATCTTTAAATAGTGCTCTGGTTGGATTCTTGCTTTAGAAAGCATTTATAATAATAATAGTAAGGTAACCAATAATTATTTGAAGAGTATGAGATTTTTTAACATAAAGGTTGTAGCGCAGACTACAAAATAAATTATTTATTTGGTCTTGAAATTAGCTTGGAAAAAGTAATAACTGTTGGCTTAATGCAAAAAACAAATGTTTAGAATATGTATGAATGTTAACTGCATTAGAAACTGTCAGTATTTTTTGCTAGTGCATTACTTAATAAAGTTAATAATGTGATCCATCCTCCTTTTAGACAAGCGCCATTTAACTATTATACGCTATACGGGGACATTCACGGCCAGCTAGCACACATAGAACGAGCTATTTATTAATATGTTTGAATGCCAGGAAAACTTCACTGTCTCTCAGATAACCTTCATATAGTCAATCTTAAATCAATATGACAAGGAAAGAGTGTTTAAAGCAATTGTTGAGGGTTGGGTTTTTTTTAAGCACCGCATCTTACTACCCGTTCTGGTAATACGCCTAAATACTAATTACTCCAATGTGTTAGGAATTGGAGAGGTTGAAGTTAGAGGAAGTGAAACTGCATTTGCATGGCGGGAGAGTGGAAAACCATTTAGGAAAAACAACCCCAATTCACCTGAGCGATATTAGAACCTCTATCTTCCTGTTCACATCAGTTGAGCTAAACAGGAAACTAGCGCGTCAGCTAGCTACTCCACCGGGGTGGGTCTGTGAGTTGTTGATAATCTCATTGTAATAAAGACATTATTGATTGAACTTAAAAAAGAAAGCCCCAAATTAATCATAGATTATAGACCAGTGTGATATCTTATCGAAACACTCACACAATAAAATATTCAATATCATATATTAAACAAAATTACAAAGTAAAATAAATATTCTAGGAAATACGGTAAATAATTTATATTTTCCTACATCGGTAGTCATGCGGACAGAAAATTTCTCATATGGTCCATTTTCAGTGATGGATGAAACAGGGTTCTAGTCCTGGCTGGGCATATTGAGACAAATTTTCCTAAATTTTTTCCCAACTTTCTTCCAAGCAAATGTGGCTACATCATCTTTAATTTGTATCTTTTTCATCACTAGCCCCCAGAAATTAGTAGTAAAGATGGTTGAAATAGGTAATATTATGTTACATATAAATATTCTCCTATAGTTCACTCTGGACTATATTTTCCTCTTTGTGGAAGAACGGAATTTCCCCTTCCGGCTGACCCACAAAATCCATTATAGATAGGACTGTTAGCATTTCCAGGGACTCACAGCAAAACACCTGATTAAACTAATGTTAAAACCTGTCTGGATATAAAAACTACGTTGATCTATATACACAACATCCATCCGAAACTTTAACAGGGACTCGAACCCCAAAATCTAAGTCTATCATGCTGCAATTTGCCTGATTGATATCCTACGGAAAATAATTAACTACGGAATTAGTTGTTCACAAATATCAGGCTGGTTCTTCACTGAGACTCACAACACAAAACATGATTAAATCATGCTAAAACATGCCTGGAGAAATATTCTACAAAAAAAAAATTGCATTGGTTAAGTGGTTCCATAGATATATATATATCCAAATATCCGGCTGACACTCCAACGGGACTCACACCAAAACACCTAATTATTATACTAAAAAAATGCCTAGATAAATACTCTAGAGAATACTTAGATTACACCACAGTAATTATGTGGTTCCATAAATGTATACAAAAAATCAGCTCGCACTTCACCGGGACTCACACCGAAACACCTAATTATACACAAATAATCCTAAAATATGTCTGGATATTTGGCCAGTATAAAAGTAAAAACTGCACCGCGATCGGTTAAGTGGTTCCAGAGATCCTAAGCTACAGATATAAATAAATCCGGCCGTATCTTTAACGGAGATTCAAACCCTGACTGTATGTATGCGAGAGCCTCCCTTAGCAGACATCCCAGTGAATATAAATAAATGCACTGCTCGGTTATGAATATCCAGGTATCTTTGCCAACAGACAGACATTCTTAAAAACAGTACAGAACTACAATATTTTCTTACTAAAAGATATCTTAATTCCAAACCTTAAAAAAATAGAGATATAATTAAATTGTTTTTAATCTCGTAAACCAAATACAATACTTCGCCTTGCTTTTCAATTATTTAAACCTCCTTTCTCTTATATTATATTAATACTTGCCTATGAAATGGCCAGTTTTATTATTTGGATTTCCAGAATTGATTTAGTAAAAAAAAAAAAAATTTGAAAAAAAAAATTAAACATGAAATTTATTAGAAAATGTTCATCAACGTAAATCTTATTAAACTACAATTTTTCTAAAAAAATATTTATCAAAACTTTTTACCAATATTTATATTGTGGCCATTATGGTAACATTAAATAAATTATGGAGTCTAACTATGGTCCCACAAAGCTATATACAGTCATAATAACGTTGAAGAAACAAATAAATTCCCTTTTATCAATCAAATATGTCCAATAGATAAGATTTTATCAATTTTTTTTGTTTATCCGGAAATTGTATAAAATATTTTAAATCAAAATTGGGACCCTTAAATTATATAAAAAAATTTTAAACACAGTGTCCTAAAAATAAAATAAAAATCTTTAAGATTCAATTTGGTATTTGAGTTACATGTGTAGAAATTAATAATTAATCATTAATAAATTCATAATTAGCTATTCACAGTAATTAAGATTCTGAAAAGGGGGAGACCTGCTTTATGTTACCATGTAAAAACCATAAATGTGGGTAGCACTGCTGCCAAAATATTGTGTGGTTTGGATAAATCTTAAACATTAAAAAAAAAAAATCCAGGCCATATATTAATGAGACCAAACATAAATAATTAACTAAGTATGTAACGAATAATTGATTTTATTAGGAAGGGAATAAAAAAGTAATATTAATTTAGTAGATCAAACCATTTGAACATCTCAAAAAGAAATATCTCCTCCCCCATCGCTCCTTTGAAACAGTCAAGAAATAGTTTAAAGACTTAAGGCTTTCTTTAAATCCGGCCTTGGGCGTAGCTAGGCAAACTATTCTGCAGTCATGTGTGGAGGAATAGCATACCCCGCGGGCGTGAGCCAGTAAGTTGCTACCTTACAATCTCGACGGAGGGTACATGATTATTTTTTTGCATTTCACACTTGGAAACAGCAAAATTGGAATCATTGCAATAGTCTTTCTGAATTAAGAATTAATATATTATTAGTTTGTTTTTAAAACATAGCAGGACGGCTCCAACTGTCTAAGTGCCACTGTTTTCTAATGGAAGCCACATGAAATCACACCACGATTCGATGGTTGTTCCGAGCTGCATTAACTACCTCAGTAGTAGTAGGTTTTTTTTAAGAATGGACATCTTAAATACTATTTTTAACACCAGACACCTAATGTAAAGTAAGTTTTAATACGTAGAAAGGCATTCCAGACTAAAATAACCTTAATAGAACTGCTATTGGTGAGAAACGTAACCACGTGAGGAGCTTTAAACCTCCCAGCTTCATGTTTTTGATTAGTTAGTTGCGATTAGATGAAAAGAAGAGTGGAACACCTAACACTAATATTATGGATGGGATATAAAAACTAATCACATCATATGAAACTACGGATTTTGTCCGATAAGAAGACATTCCAGCATTTATTATAAACATTGTCAGGCGTTAAAATTAGACATATACAAAATTAATGAAACGTTTATTCTAGTAATTTATTTCTCTGCATAGAGTCACATATAAATAAAAGTACAAACTTAGTGAAGAAACCCAAGCTTCTTATTATATGATAAAAATACTCTTTAATAAGGATAGTTAAATTTTTGCAGAAGGACAATTTTTCATTCGATAATATTTTACTTTTACACATCGGCGACATTAGATAATAAAATAAAGATTAAAATTTATATTCAATGTTAGGTAAATAATTTTGTGTCAAAAATGTCGCATTTTCTGAAAATATATAAAATCTATGATAAGGTATTTAAAGAAGATACTATGTTTGTAGAGCTTGGACGAATGCCAATAATCCTGCTAAATGTATTTGTGCTTATTACTCACTTGTCTTCGATGATGTACTTGTCGTTCTGGTTCTCTACACAGTGTCCCTTGGTCTCTACGAGGCTAGTGTTTATACTGATGAGATGAGGAACACCGGACTGGAACCAACGTCCTGACCATTGACTAGGGAACTGGCAACCTCCTGGAACAAGGAACAACATGTGTTGAGTTGGAGGAACACTGGGCTGGAAATAACATCCTGACCATTGACTAGGGAACTGGCAACCTCCTGGAACAAGGAACAACATGTGTTGAGTTGGAGGAACACTGGGCTGGAAATAACATCCTGACCACTGACTAGGGAACTGACAACCTCCTGGAACAAGGAACAACATGTGTTGAGTTGGAGTTCCACTGGGCTGGAAATAACATCCTGACCACTGACTAGGGAACTGACAACCTCCTGGAACAAGGAACAACATGTGGTCAGTTGGAGGAACACTGGGCTGGAAATAACATCCTGACCACTGACTAGGGAACTGGCAACCTCCTGGAACAAGGAACAACATGTGGTCAGTTGGAGGAACACCGGACTGGAAATAACATCCTGACCAATGTCTAGGGAACTAACAAACTCCTGGAACAAGGAACAACATGTGGTCAGTTGGAGGAACACCGGACTGGAAATAACATCCTGACCACTGGCTAGGGAACTGGCAGCCTCCTGGAACAAGGAACAACATGTGGTCAGTTGGAGGAACACCGGACTGGAACCAACGTCCTGACCACTGACTAGGGAACTGGCAACCTCCTGGAACAAGGAACAACATGTGGTCAGTTGGAGGAACACTGGGCTGGAACCAACGTCCTGACCACTGACTAGGGAACTGACAACCTCCTGGAACAAGGAACAACATGTGGTCAGTTGGAGTAACACTGGACTGGAAATAACATCCTGACCAATGTCTAGGGAACTAACAAACTCCTGGAACAAGGAACAACATGTGTTTTTTGGAGGAACACTGGACTGGGACCACCCATAAAAATAATAAATGCATAACATAATAAAATTTTACAGGCTCCTTAACATTTTATTCACAATCAAATTGTGGCTGTCAAAATAGTGGGAATTTTTATGTGCGCCATGATGGTAATCGTGTAAAAGTTTCACTCATTCATTAGGTTACCAATCTTGCGATTGGTTTGCTGCAGTTCTGTTTAAAATTTGTATTTAATGTTTTGATCCAATATTCTATAAATTAGTTAAATAAAATTAAAATAGTTTGCGTTTTTTAAAAGTTTATTTATATAATTTATATATATTTATTATATTAAATAACTTACATACATATATAATTTATTCATAGGCCTACATAATTTAAATATAATACACGTATAATTTATATAAAATTATACTAAAAATGTATTCTGAAAATAAGTTTCACATTTATTTTTAAGACTTAAGTAGACTTAGTAAGAAATGAAATTAATTTTCACTTCTAGAAAGATTTACCACTGATATTTAAAACTACTAATTATTTACATCCTCAACATAATAATTAAATTCAGAGAGTACAAAATAAAATGTAGCCTACGTGTTTTTTTAAAATTCTAAATATTTTGAAATAAATACTTTTAAAACAAAACAATTAATCCTGCAATATGAAAAACACAGAAAAAAAAAGGGTAAGAGAATAATGTAACTTTTTTTAAACAAAAAAATATTTCTATTCACAACACAGTCTCGCTTTATTTTTCCATACAAGCTCAAAAAAAAATATGTATTTTTGCACGGAGGAATGTTGTGAATTGAGAAGAGAACTGAATTAAATTTACATTAGTCAAAACACGGACGAATCATATTCGGGTAGGAACTGTTTTGCTGCCGAGGGGGTGGGGGGTTGAGGAGGAGCAGACTAAAATAATGTAATCATCTCGTACTAGATGTGGTTTCACATTGATCTTTCTATGTGATACCAAAAATTATTTATTTTCAAAGGTTACTCTTTTAAAAAAACCGCGCTTGATGTATATAAATTAATATCGTAAAACTGAATAACGAGTGGATATTGTATCATGGTGAGTAAACTGCAATGATTACTATTTAGCAGACTGATGTATTGTAAATATGATTACTAAGGAGGTTTTATATTCAATATAACTTTTGTTATTCAAGTCTTGTTATAACTGATCCAATGGCACGTCAATATATTTTCAGCATGGGGGCGGGGGGGAGGAGGGTAGAAGAGATAAAATGTATCTAAGATATTGTTTATTTATTGGGTGTATAGCTACAAGCTTGTTCTAATCCCAAATGTAACAATGAGATTCAGTTTTCCCTCAAACTTCCAATGCCACAACTTTTTAGATGCGTGTAAATGTCATATGGAATTCTGAGGGGTAGATATTACATCTGTCAACAAGTATGATAAGTGGTTTTTAAATCATTAGATTTTGTCTTCTATAATATATTGGTCGTAATTTGTATGAACTTTGTTCTACTCTAGAGTATAAGACTAGTGTGAAGATTGTGTTTCTCATTTTTTAATGTATTTTATATATCAATTTTAGTATAGATAAAATTAATTAGCACGTAAGTTCTCAAATACTACTCTTCATTTTACATTTACTATTAAAATATATAGCTGATCATGGGCATCAAAATCAGTAACTTATATTTAGCACTTTGGTCTTATATTTATACCCAAATATTTCTCCACTCATACTTGAATTTGGTTTAGTAAATGGCGCATAATCCGAACCAAAATAGCTATTTTAATTAAAATGTTCCTCCACGCTTTAGATATGCTTATAAACAATGTTATTTATTCATAACGTTCCTCCACGCGTTAGTTACGTTTAGAAACAAATTTATTTATCTGTAATGTTCCCCCACGCTTCCCGTTTGGAGCTCAAACACGATTCATACTAAGAGACTAGGCTTAATTTTTAAACATGACTCGAACAAACTTTTTCTACAATTATTTTTTATAAATACTTTTGTGTGTATAATTTTGATTATACTTCTATCATATGTAGGCTATAATTAATAAATAAAATAAAATAATTTTTAAACTATTTTGTGAATAAAGTTATCTTCTCGTTTGTATCAAAATAAAAATATACAGTCAATATTATTATTTTCTTAGTCAAACACTTTAATACATTAATATTTATACATTTTGTTTAACAACCAAACCAAATGTAGTCATCAGTTGTCATTGACACTGACATTATCAATGAAATCCTAGGACACGTATACTACACTCCCGACACTCTAGAAACCCGCTTCGGTGGCCACATGGTCTAACGCGCTACTCTCACAGCAGACTAGACTGCCGATGACGGGCAGATCGAGCTTAGAATCTCATTCACTTGTGATGAGGGTGTTTTTTTCCCTAAATGGATTTCCACTACACCTCTACGTAAATGCGGGTACATTTCATATAAATATAACCTTCCCAATCCCTAAAACCATTAATGCAATTAGTACTTAAGCGTATAACCTGAATGGGTAGTAAGAAGCGGTGCTCAAAAGACATTCTAGAAGGCCATAGAACTTGAGATATAAAAGCACCATCATTCATTCTGAGCGTGGCTGGAAAACGTGGTGGAAAGAACCGCACGTGGACTTGACATTAAATTGGTCTGATCGGTTTTACCGGTGATAGGGAGTTTGGAGCTATAATTCCGGTTGGATTTACTAAAGGTGTCTTAAATGGTTTTCCCCTTTTTCTACAAGCAAATACGGGTATATTTTCTCTAAATTATAGTTTCCTTATGCCTGTAAATATGCGGACTGGTAGTAAGATGAAGTGCCAAGGCCATCCCGTTTAGAGATAAACTTGGGCCTCCCGAGTAAAAGACCTCTCCACTACATAGGGCCGGGTGTGTTGCCACGCCCACATCACACCCCTAACCTCTACACGCGCGCAAGAAGGGACTAAGTTGAACCAAGCGTGTCCGGCATACTGGAGAGATTGAGGCTGGTCAGGATGAAGAGGCTGGATCCAAAACAAGATCAATACTCAGACTAACCCCCCCCTTTACCCCCTTATCTCCCATGGGGTATTAGGGGAAGGAATGCGTGTTGAATTACTAGCGCTTGGATAAACAGAAAGTGAGATCGCGGGCTTTTGCAAACAATATGAAAATATCCGTCCCGATCTGCATTCAGTACGAGGATCACATGGACAGCATGATAGTTCGGACTCTGTCAAAACATTGACATGTAATAGTGTATCAGCTCTTTCCCACACGGAAGTTAGATACATAATACACAGTTTAGAAACGTTTTCAAACAATTAAAAGTGTCGGATAAACTCTCAAATTCCCTAAAGTAGTCACGATAAGATTATAACACACTATACTATCCATATCAATGGTAGGACTAGCTTTAATTTTAATTTCTCATATAGAGATTATTGTAATTGAAAAAAACTCACGACCTCAATATTATGAACTATCCTGACCTTTTATTATATCAATATCCATGTATGTTTGTCTGTCCGTCTATGATACAGGATGTTCCCCTCACTCTCCGCTCCTGAGTGCTTCTCATACACCAATTACTTCCATTTTAAGGGAAACTCAGGGGCCGAGAGTGAGCGAAACAGACTGTACAGTAGAACAATTTGATTAAAATTGTATATCTAAAAAAAATTTATCTTGAATATCAAAATAATATATTTCATAGAGAAAATCTTACCATGGGGTAAAATAATTTTTTAAATATTGTTCCAAAATTTAATAGAATTTCTGAGAAGATTGGTCTGAATATGTTGTACCACTTATTTTTACCGTGCTCCACATCTTAATACCTATCCGGGCTATCCACATATTGGGAGTAGGGATGAGCATGGTAAGGAAGGGAGGGGGAAGAGGTGGAGAGTGAGAAACCGCTCAGAAAAATAAAACTCCCTATGCCTCGATGATATTGAGACTTGTGACCATCACGACAATCGATACTGGTCTTTAGAAGATTTAGGGCTGGCTGCACAAACAATAATCATGGGCTTGATCAGAGATCAGATGTGAGTTGATCGTCAATCAGTTGCTCAAACCTCATTTACAGGCACCAATGACAGTTAGGAGGTCATTGTCGATCAAATGTCTGGTCATTATAACCAACCAACTCCCTTCCGTCAAACGTTTGATTCTCCGATCATCTTGTTGATGGGAAACATAACCTATAAGCTTAAATAACTGAGTTAGTATTAGCATTATTTAAGTGCTTAATTAAAGTTAAATGTGTTTTGTATATTTAATTTGAGTGTGGATTATTTTAAAGGATTGTAGTGTCAATCATGGCGTCCTCAGATGAAGATTCTCAACTATACGTTGAAGTAATAGTGAATGGCAACGATCCAAAGCAGCTCCAGGAAATAAAACAATTTTTCTTTTATCATTAGGCCTACATAATTAATACTTGAAAAGAGGTTTAGACTGAGACCATTTTATTGTGTTTATTTATCAATCACACTACAAAAAATTCTTTTAAAAAGAGTTTTTCCCAAATAACGTGATTAAAATTGCAATTTTTATAAATGGATTTAAAATATCAGGTAGACTAGGCTTCCAGAGACATAAAGTTAATATATCATAGCTAGCTTTATTAATAAATTAAGGTCATTTCACAGTCAGCATTTTCCATTACATTTATTTTTACAGTATTGCCATGTTTGTTTTACTTGATTATATGATTAAATCTATGTTCAGGTATTCGTAGAGTTGGATCCCTAATTAACTTTTTTGCAACACAAACTTTTCTTGATCTAGTATTGATCTGATCGTCAATACAACTATTGAAGTATCACAATGATAGTCGTGGAACCAGCGTTTATAATTTCTACAGTGACTAGTAGCGTATTATTGTGTAGCCTAACATCTAGTAATGAATGCTATTCAATCCAGAACGTTTTAAAGTAGTTTAAGAGATAAACCTTATGCTTCCTAATATTAATAACTGTAAGACTTCCCTTTTCACACAGCAGCCCAATAGTTTCCGCTCTAACTACCGACTATCGTGGGATTGGGGGTTTATGTGACTCTGGATGGCTACCCCCGAGCGTGTGATTGATGGAATGAGTATGTCGTGGGAGGAGAGGACTTGTGAATTATAAGGCAGTGTACAAATGGTTTTATTTAATTTTCCATTAGCGTGTGGTAGCCAGTGGACCAGGATTCGAATCCCTCTGCAGTTTAGTATATTGTGAGAGTGCTGTCTTGACCTGGGGGGTAGTTTTTCACTCTCCCTCTATACAAATGCGGGCTCACTTCTGCGCTCTTTAATATTTTATTCCGGCAAAGCTGACACGTGTATATTGCCGGCGCCTTTCTGTCACAACGTATTTTAGGGTCAGAACGGTTGAAACACCTTATTCTTCTCTTGTGTTTGGTAACTAAAGAACATGAAGCAACCGGCAAAAGATATCGGGGTTCGAATCTGTGTTAGGGATTCGAATACCCGCTGAGGTGTACTGTTGGTAGTTCTCACTAAATGTTTTCCCGCTCTCTCTCCACGTAAACGCTGGAAAATTTCCTTACTCCCCCCAAAACACAGATGTGGATTCAACCTTCCCAATTCCGAATCCAGCTGGACTCGCGGTTCTGCTTCTTCTTTCGATTTTTTGTAATATTTGGGTTGGTTGAAGAGCCAGCCTCGTAAAGATTGTTAACTCTCTAAAAAGAGTGCATAGTGATATATACCCGCTTCGATGAGGGAGTTCGAGGTTCAAATCTTGGTCAGGTGAACTGAGGGTGGTTTTTCCCTAAATGGGTTACCACTTTCCTTCCACGCAAATAAGTTTTTTCACCCTCTCATAGTTACACTAATATTTTATAGACCGGTGGTCGCGGGGTACAAGACGTCAGGCTCGCACTAAGGGGGGGAAGACTATTTTAACCAAACAAAATCTCCGAAAGTATTGAACACAAATCATATATATTAGCTTTAATAAACTTGAAAAGAAATGCGAAAAAATATAGCCACGCACACACGGAAAAGGGATAAAATACACACATTTAATTAGGAAGATTCATTGATTAATTTGTAATAAATACTTACCTACTATGGTGGTCGCATGGTCTAAGACATCACTCTCGTGCCTATGCCAATGACAGGGAGTTTGGTGTTCGAATCCTGGTCAGGTGTGCTGAGGGTAGTTTATAAAAAAATTGATTTACATTCTCTATCCACGTAAATGCTAGTACACTTCCTCTAAATTCATCCGTCCTCATCTTTCGCTCACTAGCGTAGTTAGTAAATATTTGTATAGCCTGAATAAGAAGTGGGACGTGGTGCTTTTCAAAAATACTGTGGGGGAAGGTGATAATGAGAAAATAAAACAATAGAATGATGGAAACAGTTGACTGTTAAACCTACCTGTGGGTCTAAAACCCTGGTAGTATAGTCTGTAGCTAGTAGGTTCAGCTCGTATGGGGTGAATATAAGTACATTTATATATTTAAATAAACGTGCTGCATTGAAATATTAGAAGCTAGATTCTACTACTATTATGCCATAAAAATCAAAATTTAAAATGTTTTGAGTAGTTTAAAATAATTCTCAATATTTATTAGGTGGGTAACTTTAAAGAAAATATTGACTGTCTTGAGTAGAATAAAAATACAATCAATTTAAAAGCGGTCTTTTCTGAGAGTTAATAATAGTTTCTGATGATGGATTGTCTAGATGTGTGCCACATGAAAGGTGTCGCCTTCTCATTGGTCGAAAATAACATTTCAGCATCGGAGCCTACCCGGTCCGTGTAAGTACCGTTATATCGCATTTGCGTTAAAGCTTTCACAGAGGACGGAGGTCTTTCTTCAGCGCTGTCTAGGGGTGGATCCTCGGACAGTCAGGCGTGCAAATGTTGGTTCACATCTCGCTCCGTGACTGGAGGGGGTAAGGACGTCGACTCGACAAACGCCAAAAGTCCCTGGTTCGAATCCCGTCGATGATATCTGGGCAAAACTTTTTTTTCACTCTCGCAAATGTGGGGTGCATTTTTCAACTTGCCTGAAGCATTGGACGGACGCGCACCTACTTGATTAATCCTAGACAATAGCCTCGATAAAATATATATGTATGTTGTTATATTTTGAAGTTTAGCTATAGTAATGGAAATGCCTGCGTGTTTATTTTTTCCATCCGCACAAATGCTGGTACACATCACGCTCTGTGACTGGAGGGGTAAGGACTTCGACTCGACAATCGGCAAAGTCTCTGGTTTGAACCCCGTCGATGATATCTAACCGAGTAAACATTTCAACCATTTATAAGAAAACACTAGGTGATAAAACTGAATACATCCCAACTAGTAGGGGGTTCGAAACCTTGTACTAGCTCCGTTTTTTTTATCTAGAGATCGGTGCTTATCAGTCACGGAGTCTGGTTCGAATCCCTTGGGTTGAATAATCTTTTTTAGACAGACAATTTTTTTCAAAGATTTTGAGCTATTTTTTTTCTACATGAAAACACTCATATTTTTAATGCACCCGTTATACTTTTTTATCCTCCTGGTTATTTCTAGTCGAGTATCATTAGTTGTTTGTATATATTTTAATTCTAGTCAAACTGTCACCCCATGAGGCCTTCTAGCTCGAGTTTCTACCAAAAGATGGCTGTAGCTTCTAGAAACAGAGTACCCAAAATTAGCTTTGAGTCCACGACCTCTGTGACATGGGTTGGGACTTGGGGGGGGGGGGGGGGTTGGCGGGAAAGACGAGTTCAAGAAACTTTAAACGTTTGCTTATTGCAACATAAAATTTTCCACTGGGAGGCAACTGACCCCCTACCCCCAACTCAACATTGCCACACGTCAGTGACGTAGGGATGGGGGAGGGGGAAAAAGAGAAAGGAAGTAGAAGAGGAGGTATGACGCGATGAGGGGGCTTGCTCGCATTCAACTGAGTGCTGCCAGAGGGCACGGTCATGCTGTCCTCGCGAGTAGGGTTGGTGAAAGGGGCCTTATGGTTGACTCGCACTCTTCAGCACGCTGCCGTCAGGAGAGCTTCGTGCTCCGTGTTCCTCCCCATACGTGGTCACTACTCGTTGAGCGGCCGACCCCCTCCAGTCTACGCAGGACAGTCGTAGCGAGAGGTTCGTGCAGAGACGTATGCTCACCATCCAAATAAAATATACTCCAATGTCCTTCCCCCTACCCATACATGAATAATTAATTAGCACACATCAATAATCAATTAGCAGACATGAATAATTAATTAGCACTCAACAATAATTAAGAAAAAAAAAGGCCCGCACAAGTACCAACATGTTCAATGTGTGGTGGGGTTGTAGGGGATGGGGGGTGTAGGGGAGGGGTTGTAGGGGAAGGGGGGTTGTAGGGGAAGGGGGGTTGTAGGGGAGGGGGTGTAGGGGAGGAAATTTCGTAATCAACTGGTGGAGATTTTGTAATCAGAGCGGAGGGGTGGGGAGGGGAGGGGATGGGAGGGGGAGGGGGGGTCTAATTATAGCGGCCAATCAGCGTCGGGGTCAAAGGTCAAAGTGGGCCAGCTCACCCCGCCATCTACTTATATATATGTATGGTTTATATATATATATATATATATATATGGTTTATGTTAGTTGACGAGGAGGCTCTAAATCTTGGCTCAGTGAATTGAGGGTAGTTTTTGACAAGTGATTTATTGTTGTGGTTTTCTCATCCTCTCTCCACATTAATGCCAATTATCATTTGTAAAGGCCTACTTTGATAATATTGAAGTATTTTAACATATCAGTTTTATACATATATACGTATAAAACTGATATGTTAAAATACTTCTATATATGTATAAAATTGATATTTTAAAATACTTATCAATTTTATACATATATATATAAGTTAAAATACTTCAATATTATCAAAGTAGGCCTTTACAAATAAGAATCACCATTAGCGTGGAGAGAGGATGAGAAAACCCCAACAATAAATCACTTGTTAAAAAACCCCCTAAGTTCACTGAGCCAAGATTCGGAGCCTCCTCGTCAACAACTATCGAGAGCTATCTGATAATCACGCGCTCGCTCGCTCGCACGTTCGCCAGTTTCGCAACCTAGTCGCTTGCACGCTCGCTCGCTTGCTCGCACGCTTGTCAGTCTGGCCGAACCCTAAGCCTTTCAAATATTAGCAATATAAGTTTTCAACATGATTTCAACATGAAATTAATAAAATTTGAAGCAACGCAATGATACGTGAGATTTAAATTATTGTTTACTTCAAACCATAACATTTGTATATTAAATCAGTGCATATTAAAACTCCCCCTTTCATAGTCCTCTCCAAGTATACTTAGACAAAGCAAACTCTGACGTTGCGCGGCGCGCATCACTTGGACATTCCTTGGATCGTGTCAACAATTCATCCCAACCCACTTGGACGGGGAGGTTATATCCAATTTGAGTAGGATGGTGGCCAACTTACTTGGATCCAAGTCGAACTTTGATGAGATTCAAAATGGCGTCGTCTCAAAACACGGAGAGTGAACTCCGTAAAAGGAATGTTATAAAAATAATCAGATGGACGTATAGGCAGAATATAAGGTTCATGCGGCAGAGGGAGTGCTATGGAATGTAACGAAGAGCAGATAATGCAGATCTCATGTTATTATCAAGTTTTATTTTTGCAATCTTTCTTAGTAATTATTCAGGTTATACGACATCAAGTTCTTGAATTTTTTTGTTTTACAAGTCCTAGCAGTTCATTAATTTGAACAGTAGTGAATCATAGATTAAAGTGTCTTCATCTTCAACCGCTGCTTCGAAAAGGAAATTTGAAGAAGCCATAAGAGCCTCATGGGCACTCACAGTATCGGGCAAAAAGAAGGGGTAGGGGGAGGGGGCGAGATTTGATACTGTAATCCTTAGGGAAATATTGTTAAAAGTGATTGATAATAGATTGATAATATATTTTAATAATAATAATATTCATACTTAGCAAATATTAATTATTTCCAAATAAGTTGACAACAGTGACTTTCACACAACGTTGGTATTACTGACAGAATATGCTAGCTTCTGCTAGCTGTCAGGCAGCACCAAAAAAAACCACCATAAACAGCCTATAGATGCAGCTATAACCATAGTTATTAAACAAAATAGTTTGTCTATTTGATCCAACCTAAAGAAGAATTATAATACTTTGTAGAGAGTCGAATGTGTAGAAGACCAGCACCCGTGCACACGAGGTCATTTATTCTGGTTTTTCCGGTGAAAGGGAAGTTTGGGTTTGAGTCACAATCGACTGTATCGAGGGTGGATTTTCTAAATAGTTTTAATGCAGGTCTATAATGTTATCTTAATCATTCATATCGCACTGGCGTGATTATATATAGGCTTTCAACCCAAATAGCTCGTGAGACGCTAAGAGTCAAAATTATTGATATAATTTTAAGATCAGGATTATCACTTGACATAAAAAAAATTATACTTTTATGCACTTTAAAAGTGACAAATGAGAAAAACCAAATAAAAACAAGAACATCGATAGAATGTGTGTCTTCACCTATCACAGCCCCTTTTTCCTAACAACGCATCATCCCCGCAAGTAGGTTTATAGGTGCGCCACTTAGCTAGGTTGAACAACTATTGCTTTGTATTTACATCCTTTTGTGTCTAAAATGTAATATTTTTTTCAAACACTAAGCTGAGCTCTAAGAAAGGATATGATTGGGGTGCAACAACTTATAAGCTAACAACATGAACTTTTATAGAAACCACCAACCGAGGTAAATGAAACTGAAAATAAACCGCGTCCCTCATATTTTGCAAACAAAGCCCTGTCTAGCACCCGGTCTATATAATAAATACCGTAGAGTGATGATATTTCCCAAGAAGTAAAGTACATAAATTGTTATTCCACGTAGGGAGCCCTTCATTGTACATCTATTGAACTCCCTTCATTGTGGCAAGTATTTTATACTTAGCCGAGGACAATGGTCAGGCGGAGAACAATAAGGAGACAGCGCTCCAGTGGCAACACTAGGAAACACGGTAGGGAGGTTAAAGAGGGACAGAAACAATGCAACATCAATGAATGGATACAAAACCACAAACTGGTAGCTAAAACAAATGAGGCATGCCAAAGTCCAAACCCGACCACAATTACAATCCACCCTCACCTCACCAACCCTCACACACACATGCACACACGTACATACAATCATACACACATGCACATACATACAATCATACAGCCTTACACGGACACACGTAAATTTTAAAACAAGAGTTTTGTGTTGTTGTTTTTTTTTAGTAAATGTAAACGAATGAAAGGAATGGTCGGGAAAAAATAATGTTATGGGATTGCAAACACAAAGTAGGAATATTCGTTCACCTATGTATTTTTGTTTGGGAAACAATGGTAGGCTAGAATTTATTTGTATTACGAGTTGGCACATACCACGTAACAAACAAACACTTTATTTTTAAAGTGAATTTACAAAGTAGGAGATAATTTGCTGGCGATATTATTGTTTTAACTTAACAATAGAATTATTGTTGCATTAGACTTTAGAGGAATACAGAACATTTTTTATAAATAATAAAACAAAACGAAAATAAAGAAAGTAAAAGATAAAGTTATCCTCATCAACCTGTAGACACACACATGTGTGATATAATTAGCACAATAACCGTGCTGGGGTTGGGTTGTCTCTAATCAGGGATGTTAGGTAGCTAGATTAGTAGTTTTTGGCTGTTTTAATGCACTCTTACTACCCATATGAGATAAACACATTTATTTACACTAATGGGGAAGAGGAAATGAACACTAATATGCGCAAGGACATAAAAAATTATAAAAAAAACCTTTAGGGTAAAACCACCCTCAATACACCCAGCCGGGATTCCAACCTCAACTTCCCCGTTACCGACAAACCAGACAAACACACCTGGATGGGTATGCCAGGTGTATATATATATATATAGGTATATTAGTGGTTAAAGTAATAATAATAATATTTAGCACTGCGTCTTACTACCCGTTCGGGTTATACGCTTAAGTACTAATTATACTAATGGATTAAGAATTGGGAAGTTTGAATTTAGAGGAAGAAGTGAACCCTCATTTGCGTGGAGGGAGAGTGGAAAACCATTTAGGAAAAACCACCCCCAATTCACCCGACTGAGATTCGAACCTTGATCTCCCCGTCCTCGATGGTCTAGCTCAACACGACTGGCGCGTTAGCCAACTACGCCACCGAGGCGGGTGTGGTTAAAGTAATTATAGTAACAAGAAATGTAGGAGTATCAAGTTTGTATCTATACAGAGTATTCTGAAAGCAATTGGAAACATAGTTCAAACTTTAACTAGTGGTGATCACGTGGTCTAAGGTGTAAACATTGCAAGCAACTGGACTTTATGTCCGTGATGGAGAGGTCACTATTCTAGATTTAGGCTCTCCAAGCTAATATGGGTTCATTTTGTTTGAGCTATCCACCCTTTTCTTTACCTTAAAATACTTCGTTAGTTACCTTGTTGCTAAACAGACCAATATAAAGTTAAAAACAGACATAGTTCCTACGTAAGCAGGTGGGTTATTATACGTTAGATTTCTCTACAATTCACGTTTCCCATTTTTCAAATTATTGTTCGCATATATATTAGAGTGAATGGTAAATAAATAAATGGTACGACACAATATTGCAAATGGTTTAATATAGTGTACTATAGTTTGTGACAAAATGTTCAAAATTCAGCTATCAATAAAGTATTCCTAAATATGTGTTTCTAAGAAAAACAACTATTATTTTTATAATCATATGAATATATCTTCAGATACAAAATTTCTAAAGCCATTTTTAAAAATAATAAATTCAAACAAAAGCAGTCATTGGTAAACTATGCTCCAATGAAAAACCTACACACATTCATACTTATAATATACTCCCAGATATCAAACTTTAACGACAACTTTGAACCAAATTATAAAATTGGAAGTAGCTAATTATAGTCCAACGTTCAAAGAACGTTGTTTTGTATAATAATTTATACAACTTTCTGGCCATTCTTTACTACTCAATTGGGCATTTAATGATTAATACATAAAATCTGTATTTTAAAACTAAAAGAAAACCTACATCATAAGATTAAATGAATAAATAAAAATAATTTTTTAGGGTGTGCCTAGGCACGCCACGCCTATGGTCTCTATACCAGTGTTACGCAAATAGTGTGCAGTGGCACACTATTGTACCACAGCACACTGGTGTACCGCGGCGGAGAATTAGGCGCGCCGCGCCGTGCAGACAGTGTGTCAATCAGAGTTCAATAAGAACACAAATTAAGTTGGTACGAGCCGCAGTCTTGTGTCATGCACATTAATATTCTTACCTACTCGTACTTACTAATATTTTAATATATCTGAAAAACTCGAAATATTTTGCGTGAAATTAGATTTATGGTTCCTCCAAATTACTAATGGTTTGAACAAATTGTTTCATAATGTTAAAGAAGTGGGAGCAGAAAAGGAACTTCAACTTGGAACATTTGAAGTTACTTAAGGAAAAAAAAAATCTGTAAAGTTCCTTATTCAGATTTACCATACAGCCGTTGGATCGGATGCGTAAGACATATTTTTCTGCCGCGGCGCGTAGCTAAACAAAACCAGGAGCCTACTAAAATGATAGGCTTTAAGTATACCATGAAATAAAAAGTTTGCGAAACAGTGGTCTATGTGACAGATCCTCGCTGTTTTAAAGGTTGTCATTAGCACGAAGGTGATACCTAAGGAACCTATATTATGATAAATAAATATTTGAAACCTCGTCTTAAAAACAATGAATCAGATTTCGTAATAAAAATAGATTTGTAGCATTAAAAAAAATCAAAAATTTTCCAATAAATATATTCAAATACTTATTTTACTTTTTCATTAAATGCATAAAAAAAATAAAGATTTGCCAACTCTATCCCTCCAATTGTTAAATAGCATATTTAAAAATAACCTTTAAATTTTCCAAATAAATATATTATGACCCCTGGATAAAGTCAATATTATCCATACAATGTTGACGTTATTTCAAATACGTAGATAATGTTGAGTGAGAGGTGATTAAATAATATTTTTCGAAGTTTATACAGAGAATATTGACATTATTCACCTGTACCTGGATAGTGGCAATTTCTATGGTTTAGGCTAGGTTAGTTAGGTTAGGTTAGGTGAGTTTAGGCTAAGTTAGATAAGTTTAAGTTAAACTAAGTTAGGTTAAGTTAGTGGAAAATAAAGGATACAACTAGGTATTTCAAATGTTAGTGCACTGCTACGATCCAATTTATGGTCCAATTTCGAAATATTGTTTCAAAATAAAATTCGTATTGAAACTTTACTAGTTTTACCAATATTATTCAACGTTATCTAAGTCTTGCTGGCTAGTGTCGATGTCATCCGGATAAGGTCGTAAATGAGATAAATTACTTTCTTTCTCAGACTTTATCCACATCACTTGGACAATGCTGACATCTCCCGGCTAATATCGACATTATCCATATTTAGCACATCACCCGTAGATAAACATCGATGTTTGTGACTGTTTAAATATTTTTAAAAAATATCAAAATATAACTTTACAAATGCTAACTATCGCAAAATAAAAGCAAATTTCGTTTAAAAATACGAGAATCAGTTTGAAAATTTGGAATTTTACATGTAACTACCTTCATCGTTTAATTTCGCGAACTAAAAAATACGTAAAAATGATAACTTTGAACTTGAAACAATCTTTTGTGTTTTTTTTTAATGTTTCGTGAAAATAAGGTCGTGTGTTAATGAGTGGCGAGAACATTCAAAGTTGTGAGAGACGTAACTGAAGAGCTATTAGAAGAGCTGACACTCAAAGTTGTGAGAGACGTAACTGAAGAGCTGTTAGAAGAGCTGACACTCAAAGTTGTGAGAGACGTAACTGAAGCGCTGTTAGAAGAGCTGACACTCAAAGTTGTGAGAGACGTAACTGAAGAGCTATTAGAAGAGCTGACACTCAAAGTTGTGAGAGACGTAACTAAAGAGCTGTTAGAAGAGCTGACACTCAAAGTAGTGAGAGACGTAACTGAAGAGCTGTTAGAAGAGCTGACACTCAAAGTTGTGAGAGACGTAACTGAAGCGCTATTAGAAGAGCTGACACTCAAAGTTGTGAGAGACGTAACTGAAGCGCTGTTAGAAGAGCTGACACTCAAAGTTGTGAGAGACGTAACTGAAGAGCTGTTAGAAGAGCTGACACTCAAAGTTGTGAGAGACGTAACTGAAGCGCTGTTAGAAGAGCTGACACTCAAAGTTGTGAGAGACGTAACTGAAGAGCTGTTAGAAGAACTGACACTCAAAGTTGTGAGAGACGTAACTGAAGAGCTGTTAGAAGAGCTGACACTCAAAGTTGTGAGAGACGTAACTGAAGAGCTGTTAGAAGAGCTGACACTCAAAGTTGTGAGAGACGTAACTGAAGAGCTGTTAGAAGAGCTGACACTCAAAGTTGTGAGAGACGTAACTGAAGAGCTGTTAGAAGAGCTGACACTCAAAGTTGTGAGAGACGTAACTGAAGAGCTGTTAGAAGAGCTGACACTCAAAGTTGTGAGAGACGTAACTGAAGAGCTGTTAGAAGAGCTGACACTCAAAGTTGTGAGAGACGTAACTGAAGAGCTGTTAGAAGAGCTGACACTCAAAGTTGTGAGAGACGTAACTGAAGCGCTGTTAGAAGAGCTGACACTCGAAGTTGTGAGAGACGTAACTGAAGCGCTGTTAGAAGAGCTGACACTCAAAGTTGTGAGAGACTTAACTGAAGCGCTGTTAGAAGAGCTGACACTCGAAGTTGATTGGTTTATTTTTCCATCGCGTCTTATTACCTATCCATGTTATACATATATAACTATGCTAATATGGTAAGGGTGAGGAAGGTAGAATTTATAGTAAGTGTACCAGCACTCTTGTGCATGGAGCGTTGAAAAACAATTTATAAAAAAAACAACAGTCCCAGTGCAATGTTTCAAAATTCGACATCCCCCTCACTGGCAAACTATACTAGACGAGCCCGATATTCAGTCTGCGTGTCCACTGATGCGGCTAATCAAAGTGTTGTGATTTAGTCATATTCCTCCATTGCTTAATAAAAGCTACTGATGGACTCCACATCAAATGGATAGTCTACAAGTTTATTAAAAATATCTCTTACACAAATAGAAGCGCCTCCGTTTGAATGAAAGGTAGGTAAATGTCGTTCCAAAACAGAGGTAACACGAGAACCGGATTAACTCAACCTGAACAATACGGTACAGTCGTGAAACAAAGCGGATACTACCAATACGACCCTGCAGCAAATGCTCGCAACACAAACTTGTCAGAATGAATATATGGCCTGTGGCTTTGAAAGGAATTCTCCACACATCAACGATTTTTCAAGAGCAGTTACATAAACTGACACCACCAGCGCTAAACATATACTAACACACTCAATCCTGCGTAGCAATGTTCTCACTATCGTTTGAAATATTATTCTTTTGATATACATTTTTGTGTGTATAGCAAAACCCATCCACAATTGAAAAAAAAAAAAGTTCTTCAGAACACGAAGAACAAAAAAAAAAAGAGAGAGAGTGGAATCTAAAAAAAGGTCGGTAACATAGTCGGCTGACGTCACCTGACGTGTTTGTGTGCGAGGTGACCAATGGCGTGAGGGGATGCACGGGCCACTGAGTTGGACGTTTGTTGGATATCAACACAATTTCACATCTCCATTTCGTCCGCTCGACGCCACGCTGGAGTGTGAAGCCGCATGTAATGATGTCATAGACGTATCATAAAGGGCGATGTCTCTTTACAACCCTCTACGACTCACTTTACTTGAAAAAAAAAAAAAGGAGCACACTTTATCGTTTACGTTAAAGGCACTTCCTACCGGTATTCGGTACCGTTGAAATTGAATCCATGGGAAGGGGAAGTATTCTTTAAGCCTAAGCTTAGAATTTAATTCGAATAAGTTGAAAAATGAGAGATGCACAAGAGAATAAAACCTGGGACCTTTGTCCGGTACCAATGCTCTACCACTCTGAACTATACATGGATCTTCCCGTTCTCAAGGTCATTATTCACTCATATCTTAAGGCAGTGTCTGAGATGGGCTCATGTCCATAATTATAATCATACATAGCCCGAGCTTCACCCTTTATTTATACATTAGGCTAATTGTATGTTTCTTTCTTCTATTCGTATTGAAGTATTAACATAATGTGTTCTACAAAAAACCAGAGTTAGTGATAAATTCAACCACCAAGCACTGTAGTTAATACCTGAGTGTGGGAGGAAACTGGAATAGTTTTTATTGTTCTATTAGCAATCATTTGATACTATTTCTGCTGTTAACGTACTCAGGAGAAATTAAGCCTGGGCTTTCTCGAGTGCATTTGCTCTATTTAATTAATTGAAAAAAAATTACAGCTCATATTTCCTTTAGTGGTGGCATTTCTGTAGAATCAACACCCCTAAGATAAATCTCAATTTTCTCAGAGAGTATGTTATGATTTTGTTAAAAAATTATTTTATTTGGGTGAAAAAGAAAAGGTATTTAGTTCTAACCATTTATTTTTCTCTCAGTACTTTCGCTGTTTCACGTGAATCATTGTTAAAAATTAGATAAAAAAATCATTAAAGAAATTATATTAACTTAAAATATAAGGTTTTTGATTCTGTATGGAAATGATACTTACTTTAAACTTAATTTTATAGATAATCCCATTTTAAATAACAAAACACTTCTTAAATAACGTGGTAGTTCTGACTTTCTGCAACGCGTTTCAAAGTTCTGGTAAAGTTCCCAATGGTAAGTTTAAGACCTATCATGACCTAATGAATATAGGTTAAGTAGCCCCTATAATAAATAAAATTGAAAATTCATGAAAAAGATCGTTGTATAAAATGTATCCATAGTTTTTGCTGGATTAGAAAATTATTTTCAGCATCATATAAATTGAAAAACTTTTAGAACAAGTGAATGATTTTGTGTATCTGAGCAGAATGTTTTGTAAAAATTGACGTACAGATGGTGAAATAGTTAGGTGGGTGAATGCATCTCAGAGAGTAGTTGAACTCGATGTGGACTATTGCAAAGAATGAAGTAGTATCGAAAGAACAAAAGATGATAGTTTGGAGAAACAAGAGCAAGATGAATGCGGTTGGAATAAGATATCTAAGAAATGTATGGGGAAAAACTCATATGGACAGAGTTAGTAGTGAAAGTGTGATGAAGGAGTGCAACATGAAAGAAAACCTAATAGGTCAATGTGAAAGAAACCTCTTACGTTTGATTGGGCATGTTGAGAGGAGTGTGGATCGAGTAACGAAGCAAATATATGAAGGTAGATTGTGTGGATCAAAAGGAAGGGGTAGGCGATGTAATACGTGTTTAAATTTTGTAAACGAATGAGTGAAAAAGAGAAACATTGAGAGTTTTAAGAATCAAAGAGCATGTATGACTTTGTGTATGGATGTTGTTGAAGCAAAGGGAATATAGGATAGGGAAGTAAGGGAATATACAAGTATAGGGAAGTATAGAGAAAGTTAATAAGAATAAATTAAGTACGGAGTTGTTTTTTGAGCTACATGCCCAGTTTCTTGTCTATCTCCATAAAGGAACGGCGTGACTAGGTATATATGTGTGTATGTATAATTTCAAAAGGATCAGATTTGACCTGTTTCCGTGTTGATAAAAAGTTTTGTATGGTTACGATTACTGTTATGCAGCAGATTTTTGTCCCAAATTTCTAAAAAACAAGCTAATTTCAAAGATAACGCTTTAACTTTTGGGAATTGTCAGTTACATATGTGTGATCAATTAAGATGAGCTATCAGATAACGCAGCCACTTCCAACCTAGGAGGACTTTATGGTGCCAATAGTACAATGACATTGTACAAATTAGGATAAATAATGGATTAAATAGCCAAGCTATTATATTTGTTGATTAAGGTTATAGCCACATCTAAATGTCATATTCTTTAAATTTAAATTAAATTAAAAATTAAAACACATATATCTTGGTTATTTAATCACTCAAGATATGCTCATTAGTAAAGTTATTGTCATTAGACTATTTGCATTATAAAGCCGTCCAGAGTCGAAGGTGGTTGCGTTATCTGATAGCCAATTATCTTAATTGTCGATCTCCACATGTCCATCACAGAGACTGCCTTAAAATATGAGTGGGACGGGACAACTCCTAGATATCTTAGTGTTTAGAGCATCGGCGTACTAATCCAAAGGTCCCAGGCTCGATTCCCGTGTCTTTGTTTAATTTTTTTAAGTTAAAGAGTATTAGATTTATATGTGGCTATTTAATTCATCAACATTAATAAGTAAAAAATTAAGTACGAATTAAACCTTTTTAAAGTATTCCAACTTTGTATATTATGGTTCTAGTGCGCTACGATAAATAAACATTATTAAGATAGTAAGTATACTAAGATTAATATAGAATAAAAAAAAATTATTGTCTAAATAATATTTGCTAAATCTGTCATCGATATGTAAGTGAATCTCAAATAAAAAATAATAATCGAGGAGACGGCTTTGCCACATACTCCCCAGGATAAATTTAGTCCTTAGAGAATCTCTGGATCGGAAACCTTAAGGACACCAATGTCAAGGATAATGATAACTTGTTGGAGGACCTGCTGATAAAGAAAGCAGGTGACGCAGAAAGTCTTGGACGAACTTAAAAGTGTAACAGAGAATATATTTGAATGGTAAAACTTTGTGGCGGCTTAATGCTAAAAGAGTTAAGGAATATTTTAAAATCAAGACATATAAAACCCGCAAAACAATTATTTTTTTCAAACCATTTGACTTTCAAAAATTAGTATTTACAATAAAAATTAGGAAATAAAAAGGTCAAAATCAGCTGAACCCACCATTTGTAACGAGCTGAAACGAGTGCAGTCGCTTGTACTCTACACCGGGAGAGGTCAGATGGAAGAGAAGAGTCGCTTGGATTTTGATTCATCGCCCAACCTCTCCTTCCCCCCCCCCCCCACCCACCACCAACCCCGTAACACCCGTTGTTTCCCTACCATCCTAACAGCTCGACGATGCTTGTCCGTTGAGTGCAATGGGCCATTTTGACATTAGAAATAAGCTTACATGGATGAAAGTGTTAATTTTTTTTTTTTTACGAAATAATAGAATTTTCTATTTGTATTGCAGTCAGTAGGGAATTTAAACTAGTCAAAGGAACTTTAAAAACAAATAAATAAATATACCTAAGCGCACGTAATTGTGAAAGTATAGTTTTGAAGATAGTAGCTTTAGAAAAAAAATTAGATACAAGTACATTTATCCTATCATTCATTAAGGATATATTCAATGAAATTATTTCAGAAAAGAAATTTCCCATTTAAAGTTAACTACGTGAGAGCGTTCCAAATCATTCTACATTGTGGCAAACAAGAGCGTGAATCCCCAAAAGTTATTCAAATAAGTCACACGCTTGAATTAAACCCGGGCAAGGAAGGAGTGCCAATCCCTAAATCATATAATTGAGTTGTTTTTTTTCCACATTTTGGTTTCCTATCTTTCTTTAAGATAAACTCTAATAAAGTTAACTATATTTTCACTTCGTTTCTTTTTAAACCTCTTACCAAGCACTCGGTAATATTGCGTTGGTTGTATGAAACTATATAATATTTAAAGATAATATTGACTATAGTTTTCAAAGTTAAATTCATATCCTCTTCTTGACAGTGAGGATATGCTCAATAGCGTGTGACTATAATAAGTCAAATCAATGCAGCGTATCCTATTTCAAGGAGATTGTAAAATCACACAATTAAAATGGATTCTCAATTAAAATTATGTTTGAATATTTTCCTGTAATTTGAAAACCATCTCAAAATCTAATCCAATGATAGCATAAAATATTTTTCAGCTAAGCATTTAAATTAATGTATTTTCTTAAATTTGATAATATAATGTTTCTTATTATTTTACCTTTTTATTTATTGATGGCTTAATGTAGCACATCAATAAGAACCCTATTACAGTTAATAAAAATAAAGAGAAGGCTTTTCAGAATAATTTTATTAAGATAGGTAGATTGTACAGCTAGAACCAGACGTCACATTCAAGTGCAGTTTTTCTGTCTTCTAATCGGAAAAACAATGGATTGAGACCAGTTAAACTTGTTTTCCATATTTTAAAACATATAACAAGATTTAAGGATAACTATTTTCACATTAAAATTAGAAGAAACTGAACCTTGTTTTGCCGTTGTCTACTAAACAATGTAGAAAATCGCCCTTTAATGAGTTTTATGGTTTGAGCGTATTCAAGTATATAATTTCCGACATGAGATAGGCCCTTAGGTATTTGAAATTCAAACAACAACTAGAATTTGTGTTCTAATAACAAGAATATCAACCTTATCAAAAGCTTCATTACTTAATACAAGGCTATTTAAGAAAATAATTGTTTTCGAATGGATATTATCACAACTTCCTAATAAATAAAAAAAGGTAAAGACCGTTCCTTTCCAATACCCTCGTTGAAGATTCTCTTGTTTTCAAAATCCAGCTCTGCCAAGTGCGAGCAGGTACAGTCACATTATTTGGAAACAATTTCAATATAGTATATTAATTATGTAAAGTTTCTGGATTTATCTTGCCAAAAAGGTAGCTTTATTAAATAAATAGCTGGAAAAAATAGTTCTCTAGGTGAGGTACGCGCAAAGTAACACTTGTGAGATAAAGTAGGGAACACCCTTATTTAGAGGGCGTTGCCTACCTGGGGCATTGGAAGCTATTTTGAAAAGAGGGATCGACTTTTAACTTGATTGCCTTTAACTTACCTTATGATTGCATTTCCCTCTTCCCTTGACGAGTGCAAACATATGATATTATATTTTCACATCGATAGCATTGAATTGCATTTCAAAATTAATTATTTTTTTGTTTCCTCTTCTGAATAAACATTAATGGGTTTTTTCTCATCTACATCTTGGTAGGAGAACTCTACAGGTCTTTTTGTGAATAAATCAAACAACCTAAGCTGTAAACGATTTAAATAAAAGAATTCTACAATAAACTACTTCAAGATCCTTAGCGTTAATATTGTTTAAACATGTAAGAAAGTTTTTAGAATTAATTAAGTATACATTTATTTGGTTTCAATGACTATAAAACTGGCATGACAGTGAGAGGAGAGCAAATGAATATACTATAAAGTTTCAAGTATCTGGCCATTATTGTAGAGGAGAGTGGAAGGAACAGGAGAGAAATAAGGTAGAGGAAGGCAAGTAGAGAATTTTTCAGAAGAGTGAGAAGCCTGATTTGGAGCAGGGATATGCCAGATAAGTGCAAGGGAGTGATCTACAATGCCTATTACCTACGATATTATTGATGTACGCTGCAGAAACGTGGGTAGTGAAGGAACAGGATAGAACAGAATGCAGGCGAGTCTTGAGAAGCAGGATCGGTGGGACAAAATTTGACAGGATTAGAAAGGAGATAGTAAGAGAAATAGTAAAAGAAGAGTCAGTTCAGGACAAGATAGAGAAGGAACGACTAGGTGATATGTTCATGTTATAAGGATGGAGAGGAAAAGGATGCCCAGGAGGATGTTGGATATGGATGTGGGGGGGTAGGAGACCGAGAGGAAGACCAAGAAACAGATAGTTGAAGGAGTAAGGAGAGTGTTGAGGAGAGATGAGAGGACTTGGCCAAGGTGGAGGGAGAGAAAGGTGGTGGGAGGAAAGAAGGTGGTGGAGAGGCCTATGCTCCAAACAGACCCAGCCAGTGGCTGGAAACTGTTCATGATGATGATGAATGATACTGATAGTGATCTAATATAAAACTCACAAAATAAAATGTAAATACATTAACAAGGGAAATCAGATGACATTCCATTACGTCACAGTAGGAAAAGTCTTAAAGACACAATATCTGCGCTAAACAGTAACGGAACAAAGATGAGAAAGCTAGATTTTTAAAGAAAGTACACTTGCATTTATAAAAGGGTAGTTGGGAAACCATTGAAAATAAATATTACGACACAATCGCATAAACATTATTATATTGTGTAATATAGCTTCGAATAAAATGTTCACAAATAGGTTTTAAGTAAACTCCCCCAAAGTAAGTTTTGTTAATAAAAACAAATTGATCATCGTGTTAATCCAAATAAACACTCATTATATTTAAACTTTAAATTAAACTGTACAGTTATTTTTAAGAAATTTAAAATATTCAAAACTAAATTTTTGTAGTCTACCCTAAAATTATTTATGATTTGTAGAAATTAAAACCTATTCTTATTTATCATGGAAAACTATTTCCAGACATCCATTTTGAACTCAATATGTAAGGCCAATTATAAAAAAAATCAAACCATCTATAGTTTGTCGTAAGTAAACTACCCTTAAATTAATTTAATTTAGGAAATTACTAACACATTAATATTTATCATGTAAAATAGTCCCTATTACAAGTTCTTTACAATATTGTTAGAATTTTTTAAAATCAAATTTTTAAATATCAGTTAACTGTTGTAAAATGAATTTTTCCTCCAGATAAACCAAATTATATATTATAATGTAAGGAACTTAACAGATACTTATTTGAAGCCATTTGTTGAACCAATTTTAAAATATTTCAAATTTGTGAAAAAGAGTTCATAAGTAATTTAACCTTATTTTAATTTTTACTACAAAACCAATTAGTGTGTCATGCCAAACACTTTCAAGATATCCATTTGAGCCCAAATCGGTAGAGACATTTTTTAATTTGTCAAATTTTTGAGAAACCAATTTTTACCATTTGTCGTGTCAAATACCCAAAATATAACCATATGTAACCAAATAATTAAAGCCATATTAAAAAAATTTCAAATGTTTTAGTAATTAATCATTTGTAGATAATTAAATTAATTTTGACCAAAAAAAACCCTTTATATGCCATTTTTCATGTTAAACACTCCTAAGATTAGAACCAATTCTAAAATATTTCAAGTTTTTAAAAAATCAGTAAACTATTCATAAACGAATTTTTAACCCCAAAAACCGGCATACAATGTTATTTTTAGTTTGAAACACTAGCACGATATCTATTTTGAAACAAATCGTTAAGACTATTTATAAAGTATTTCAGATTTTTGAGAAATCAATAATTAGTGACCTACCTACTAACGAGTTTTTACCCCAAAAACAAGAAAAGAGTAATATTTTTAATACCATACAATCCATGATATATATTCTCACCAAAATCATTAGAGTCATTTTCGAAATATTTTGAATTTTCAAACATTTCTTATCAGTAATCAACCCATCGAATATTTGCTCCAAAACCAATGTCAAACAAATCCTAGATACGCAATTTAATCAAATTTTTTTTTTTAATTTAGAGTAAAAAATCACTCATTATTCAGCTATCCTTAATTTGAGGTCCAGGTGCAGAGTATGACGTCACTCTACTATCACCCCGCTCTTCAACTCTGAGCACGCCGTCTATGACGCTAAAGGGCAGGTGACGCGGTCTCACTCTCTGGCTTCCACGCGGACGGGACCACAGTTCAACACTCACTTTTTCACTTTTGGTCATTCACTTTGGTAACTTACTTCGAGTCAGTCGAACACAACAGTGCCTGCTTGCACCTCAAACCAAACATTTCCACCAGACATTGTTATTTGTGGATCAGTTGTAATTGTAACGTAAACCTGTAAACTTGTTATGTTTAACAAAGGATTTCAGTTACCAATTAATAAACGGTCAATAATCTGGCATCAAACATTCTTCTTTATTAACCAGTGGCTATAACCAAAATCAGTACGCTTCCAGTAACCAAGTGGTTAAAATGTGTAATGAACAACAGAACAAACAAGAAGAACTAAGTTTTCACAGGGTCAAAGCAAAAAAAAAAAAAAAAAAAATCGGAAGGACAACTTTATAAATCTAGATATCAATTTTGAATAAAATCCATCAAACCATTTTGAATTTGTGGCCAGGGACCGATAGACAGACAGACAGGCACGGGGAATAACAGAATTGAAAAATTCCCTCTTTTTTTTAAATTCTGATTCACATAAAGCTTATAAATTCATCATAGTCTCGAGATAGATTTGTCCATGATTACAATACTTTCTCTTTATATATAACTATAAAAACGATCTTAGTACCAGTGGCTGGGATTTAACCTATCCATCACCGAAAAAACAGGCGAGCCTGGAACATGTGTCCACGTGTCCATCAGTGCGGGTGTGACTAAAAACGCAGCATTAGTGTAAGAGTGAGCTAAAGTTCCCGTCTCTTAGTAGAGTGGATGGCACTCATTTTAAGGGGTGAAATGAAAGGTGATGATCTTAAATAGCAAATAATATGGCTTCTCCTCCTTGTTTTAAGTAGAGGACGTTTGTTCAACACTAACAGTCCACGCTCACACTTCGATGGCAGTGTGATCTAACGCGCTACTCTTGCGGTAAGCTAGACTGCCGACGACGGGGAGATTGAGGTTCTAATCTTGTTCGGGTGTACTGAGAGTGGTTTTACAAAATGGTTTTCCACTTTACCTCCACGCAAATATCAGTACACTTCATCTGAATATAGCCTTCATAATCCGTAAAATCATTAGTGTAATTAGTACATAGGCGTATAACCCGAACGGGTAGTAAGACGGGGTGTTAAAAAATATGTCTATATTAACATCATTAGTGCAAATATATAGGATTTATTCAAGTGTGAACATATAATGAAGTATTCATCTTATAACATGTTTATTGTGACTTATTCACCTGTGAACACGTTATTTTCACGTATTTCTCCGCCAACATGTTTGTTGTGACGTTAGTACTGTACCTGTTTACATGTAGGTACTAACATTCTACTGAGTAACATGTTCCCAGTGACGTATAACAAAAGTTCCTTGCGAGGGAATATGATTTATACGTCTACGACTGTTTGAACTCAGCTCTTGCGGTGTAAAGGTGTTAACACATGTCGTTGTGTGGGGGAGAATACATAATACACGAGCATAAAAAACACGTGTGTAGAACGTCGCAAAAAGACGGGCAGGCGCGCGCGCGCGAAACCAAAGCTGGTAGAAAATGTCCACACGTTTTTAACCAATATATTTATCACTTTTCGTGAGAACTAAGAGAAGGAACAAAAAATAAATAGATTTTGGTGCATCCCAAACATGGTTCGTGTAATAAATGTTTCACTATTTGTGGAAAATATGAGATAACACTTTTTTATAGGTCTATTTGAATATCCAGTAGGTCTCAACATCTTTGACATCTATTAAATATTTGAAAAATTAAAAACGTGTTTAAAACGTGTCTTAGAAATTAATACCAATCATTATAAATGTATATTTACTATGGGTTTGTTTTATAAACTATATCTGCGTATGCTTTTATGTACCATTATAAATTAACTTATTATTTCCAAACGATATATTTCTATCGATACTAATATTTGTAATCACTACTTTTGTTTATATATTTTTACTCATAAGACACACTACAATATCATATCGGCATCATACGATGATCTGTTAGTAATTTATGTATTTGGCTTTATAATACAATATTTCTAAGCCAACACCCTAATTTACTGATTAAAAAATCATAATGTTTCGTTTGGAAATGAGCTGAACATACTGCTTATAAATTGAACGGATATTAAGACGTGGTGATAAAACTTAAACATGATTAATAATACAATATTATGATGATTTTACTATTATTATTTGTCCCAGAGCCAGGTATTAGTGAATTCAAACAAGCTAGTGAGAAGTTAAAGAACCATAAGTTTAATAGTATAGATTAAGTTCCAGAAGCTATAAATGGAGGTTGTGAAATGTTAGCAATATAAATTAATAAAATGATATATTCCAAATGGAACCATGAAGTATTACACAAGAATGGATGGAAGGTATTATAATACTCATTTTCAAAAAGGGAGATGAAACATATTTTAATAACAATAGATATATCTATATCACTGCTACCAATATAATAACAAATTGTATCTAAAATAATTTTAATGATATTCACCCCATATTCAGAAGAAATAATTGGGTATCATCAGTGTTGATTTCAACGAAATAGATCAACAACGGATCAGATTTTCAGTATCCAGCGAATTTTGAAAATAGGTTGGAATACAACATAACGGTACATCAATAATATACAGATTTAAAAAGGCTATGATTTAGTTAAAATAAATAAATAATATGGAATTTTAGTTAAATTTGGGATACCAAAAAAACAGTAAACGAGATAGGTGTGACTGATATGCGTGGCAGTTTACGGGTTGAATTTCAATTTTCAGATACTTTCAAAATACATAATGGATTGAAACAAGGAGATGCACTTTCCCCAGTTATGTTTAATCTCGACTTTAAGTATGCTAATATTGTAATGCAAGAGAGTAGGGAAAGGTTGGCGTGAAGATGAATTAGCTTTGTGGGGAAATAGTAAGGAAATTTTTGCAAGAAATGCAGATATTTTACTGGAGGCTAGTAAGAAAATAGGTTTAAAGAAGTGGGCGCTGAAAAAACTACGTAAATGATTACAGAGCGAACACAGATTGGGGACGACAATTTAAAGGTAACTGCGAACAACATATCATTTGACATCGTTAATGAGTTTAAATATTTAGGAACAATTTTAACCAGCGATGACGAGCCTAAAGTGGAAACTATAAAAAGTGTACAGTCGGGCAAAGCATACTATTATTCTGTCAGTGAGTTGTTCACATATCGCCCGCGTTCAAGAAATGTAAAAATCTGAATCTGAATATCCAAAACAATAGTTTCCTCAGTTGTTCGCTCTGGCTGTGAAACGTGGTCTCTTACCTTACAGGAAGAAAGGAATCTTAGAGTATTGGAAAACAAGGCGCTCAGGAAGATATATAGTCCAAAAGGGATGATTGTAGTGGGGATTTCAGGAGCCTAAATAATGATGAGCTACATACCATGTAGTCATTAAAGGATATTGTTAGTATAAACAAGCCTCGTAGATTACAGTGGGTAGGACAATCAGTGCAAATTGGCGAATATAGACATGTGTTCAGGGTATTAATTGGTAGACCCAATGGGAAGATACCATTAGGAAGAACATACGCAGATGGGAGTATAACATTAGAATATACCTTAAAGATAAGGATATGGTGAGATAGACTGGATAGAACTAGATTAAGATAGGGATAGGATGTAATGATGTTGAGTGGACGGAGCTTGTTAAAAATATGGATATGGTGTAGTGAAATAGACTGGATAGAACTAGCTGAAGATAGGGATAGGATTAATGAGATAGACTGTATATAACTAGCTCAAGGTATAATGAATAGAACTATCTCAAAATATGGAAAGGTTGAGATGAGGGGGACGGGATTGAACTAGATCAAGATAGAGATAGTATGTAATTAGGTAGACTGGATATGACTAGCTCAAGATTGGGATAGGGTATAATGATGTGGACTAGAGAGAATTAGCTCAAGATAAGGAGAGGTGGCGTACTTTTGTAAGTGCAGCAATTAACTTTTGATTTCCTAATTCTAAGAGTAAGTAAAGTAAGTTATGCTTAAAACTCTATAACTATTAAAAAGTTTTATTCCTTGCTACTAGATTTAAGTACAAATGTTCTGAGGATGCAGAGGAAAATTATGAACATTTTCGAGTATATAAAACATTTTCGGATAAAAAATTCTTATTAATCTTTTGATGACGATATCTACTGTTATACTTCTCTCTCGATGTCACAGCCCTAATGATGGGAATGTAGTCGAGCTGTAAAGTTAAGACTTGACGATATCACAGTAAAAGGAATGTATTGTATATGGATAACATTCACTATATCGAAGGACTAGTCAAAATACTAGGGAGGAGGAGGGTAACTTAGAGGAAATTAAGCCCCATCATCTTGCAGGACGATGTAAAAAAAACTCTTTAAAAAATCACATGTGGAAACTTACCTTGTGCATTTGACCAGGAAATGAGTCAATTGTGATCTAGTTGGGGTTAGAATTTAACGCTTTATACCACTCGACAACCAGGGCTGGTATTATAGTGTTATGATTTCAAATGTGTTGTAAAATAGCTTGGATTTTTGGATCTATAATTTTATTTATAATAGTATTGTCAAAGTATTTAGATAAATTGTGTTCTTATTATCTTTTAGTTAACTTTCCGTTCAATTAAACATTAAGTTAAACAAATACTTGATAGAAAATTGTAATTTGGTTAAAATCAATTCAGCACAGAGTATACAGCACACCCACCAATAGGGCTCGATTATTTGATATTCAATATTATATTGTTATTTGCAATCTCCCTTTGCAAATTGATATAAATAAATAATTTGAATAATTGATTGTTTTTAACATTATTTTCGTGATGGCCTTGTCACTTACGTCACATCTAAGCACGTGTATTATTATTTGATCTCCGTCCATGGTGACACTGACAGAATTTCATTTGACATTGTTTAGTATGATATTAACGAACGTTATAAGGAATAGTTGGGAGCAATCGGCTATTTTCAAGCAGCAGTAATCCTTTCAAACAGTTGAAGAACCTTCGTCTTGTCCACACCACAGTTCAGCCGTGGATACCACCAGAGCCGCGGCGTCTTCAATCGTTCGTATTAGCAACTAGTCGGCTGACAGAAAACGATCAAAAATCATACGGAATCCAAGAAAGAGAATAAATGTTTATTTTGGTTTTTTATTCAAGACCTAAATATTTTATCTTATTGAGCAATATTTTCTTTTTTTGAGATTGCCAAATTTAACCATTTTATTATATCTTTATATCCATATTTTTAGCTGTAATATTAGTTTTATAGGTAGTACGGACGTCCATAAGTAGGATTTTGGTAAGGAAATATCGAACCACAATAATAACACTAAAAAAATATAAACGGCCGTGTATATATTTCAGTATCCCCTATTCATTTAGTGAAGTTTTTATGTTTTTTGCACATCGTTGTATTATTGTTGTTTTCTTCCAGTTATCTTGGGATATTTTTACTTTCTCTCTATCTTACAGGTAGAGAAAGTATGGTGATCGTCAAAAAATTCGAACTCGAGATTTTGATGAATTTTGACGTTTCATGACTTCCTGAATCCGAAAAAGTGGTTTTTGAATTTCCGTCTGTCTGTCTGTCTGTCTGTCTGTACTTCCAACTAGAGCCTAAACTATTTTACCGATTGAGCTGAAACTTGATATCTAGGGTTTTCATAGGGTTGCCCCGAGGGGTTTTTGGAATTGGATATCTACCCCTAAAATTAAGGGTAGTTTACTGAAGGGAAAAAAGAGAAAAAGTCGATTTTCTCAAAATCGGCTCTAACGATTTTGATTAAATTTCATTTATAAATATTAATAAATATTACAAACAAAATGGATACTCTCAATATTTCGGCAAAATCGATTTAAGGGCTCCGGTCTGATGCGTAAATTAACATTTTTTATAATAGCTCCGAAACTATTTGAGATATGAAATAACTTAGCATTACAAATATGTATATATATTTATAATACAAATATTTTATCCGAAACATATTTTTATAAAATCAATAATTTTCAATCTATACGCAATTATATATATATTTTTAACTTTTTGGACATTAAAGCTTAAGTATTGCGATCGTAAAAAAAACTAACCTGAAATGTTGATGGATGTCGACGTCTCATGACCCCCCGAACCCTAAAAAACAGTCTTTGCAATGCCGTCTCTCTGTGTGTCTATTAAAACTTAAAATTAAGGGTAGTTTACCGAAGGGCAAAAAGAGAAAAAGTCGATTTTCTCAAAATCGGCTCTAACGATTTTGATTAAATTTCATTTATAAACATTAATAAATATTACAAACAAAATGGCTACTCTCAATATTTCGGCAAAATCGATTTAAGGGCTCCGGTCTGATGGGTAAATTAACATTTTTTTAATAGCTCCGAAACTATTTGAGATTTGAAATTACTTAGCATTAAAAATATGTATATATATTTATAATACAGATATTTTATTCGAAACATATTTTTATAAAATCAATAACTTTCAATCTATACGCAATTATATGAATTTTTTAACTTTTTGGACATTAAAGTTTAAATATTGCGACCGTAAAAAAAAAAAACCTGAAATGTTGATGGATGTCGACGTCTCATGACCCCCCGAACCCTAAAAAATAGTCTTTGCAATGCCGTCTGTCTGTGTGTCTATAAAAACTTAAAATTAAGGGTAGTTTACTAAAGGGCGAAAAGAGAAAAATTTGGTTTTCTCAAAATCTGCTCAAACGATTTTGATTAAAATTCGTATCTAGGCGTTGATTAAGATTATAAATAAACTGGCTATTTTCATTTTCCTATGAAAATGATTTTTAGGGTACATTACAGAAGCGTTAATTTCCGTATCTCCACAACTATTGGAGAAACTAAACAACTTATCATTGCAAAATTGTAGGACTATTAGAAATAAAAAACTTTTATTTGACATATATTTTTATAAAAGCAACAGTTTCTGAGATATTTGCAAATATATTAATACAATTTTGTGAGCTTTAGTTGTAAACATATACTACTTAAGTCTTAACGCAATAATACTCCAATGCCATAGAGTAATTAAATATAAGTAAGTATCTAAATAAAGTATGTTATTTTTCCTTAAATCTCTTAGGAGAAATGTTTGCATAGCAATGATCTATCTCCATTTTAGACTCAATAGTCAATATTTACATTTTTTATTGGTCAAAATGTATAAATGAATAATTAAATATCAATGCGATGACTTGAAGATCTGCAACACCATATGAAATGTTAAAATTTTAACCAGAAATCGAAATTTTAATACGAAGTGTTGACCCTTGTGGAAGACATTAAACTGTTTGAAATGCTCTTAGGTGGACAAAGATGCGCCTCTTTTCTCATTGATTCTATATCATTGTATATTACTTTATGCGTGTTCTTATGTGGAGTGGTGATGATACAATGTACATTATTCCGTTCAGAAATCTTACGAGTTTATAGAAAGAGAGAGAAAGTCTGTGCGGTGCGCCGTACCATTTATTTTTTAACATTGCTGTGGTGCTGTTTGCTAAGAAAAGCTACATATAGTACTGCTTAGTTTGGGTTCCGTTAACATACCTAGAGGTCTCGAGTTCAAGATTACTTGTCCTTTACCGAACCGACTACACGAGTTTATCAACAAATACGTGTTTAGTTTTAGGGAAAATTAGTTTGAATCACACTACACTAAAAAATATATATATATATATATATTACTTTATAATTATTGTTTTATTAATATATTATTCAGAACTATAAAGTGTAAACTTTTGGGACAATCTTTCAAGAATATTATACCAAGTGTAAAGACTCATTTGGTTTAGATAACCAGAACCTTATTGTTTCTGAAATTACAACATTAATCGGGGATCCGTGTCTAAAGGTTTATTTGAAGGTAACTACAGCTGTGACGTCACTACCTCTGATAATCTTACAGTAATATCATAATCATAACAGTGGAATACAACATGATTAAACTTGGTCCAAAGCCTATTTGATGCTAGAACTCAATTAATTTGTCCAAACTACTCAACTTTTCCCTCCCTCCACCCTCTTCCCCTCAGCCAACTTTCTGGCATTGTTCAACCCCACCAATAGGTTTTACTTCCATCCACAGAAGCAGCCAAACACACACACACACACACACACACACACACACACACACACACACACACACACACATACACACTCGGTTTGCTCTGCTCGCTCGCTCGCATGGTAAGTTATTGTATCGATTCTCTCTACTCTGCCTTCTGGACATGGCGAGATGAACAAAGAGCTTAACTCTGCTTTAATTGAGTTACATTGAACCATAAAAGACTGAAGATAAAAAAAGAGGGAGAGGGGTGGTGAAAAATGAGGACACAAGGAGAAGCAAAAGAGGGGAAGTGAGATATGCGGTGGCCACAAATAGGACAAGCTTGAAAAATGAAATAAAACCATTGAAGACGAACAATATGTGCAATTTGTTTCGAGGTCATGATGCGAATTTCAAACAAAATGTTTGGGCGAAGGCTAAATATACTTATAGGTGCCTGCAGGGAGTATTTATCTAGTTTGGCGCAAGAGGGATTAGTTACTGCATCAGTGGCCACGCAGTCTAATCGTCAGGCTCATTCAGACTGGCTTTTCTGGAGGTCAAGGTTTGAGTCTCAACCAGGTGTACTTTAGTTACTTTTCCAAAATGGGTTTCTAATAACCCTCTACTCAAATGTGTGTACACTTCCTCCAAATTCTTCTAAATTCCTCATCCAAGCTCCATCACCCTAAACAAACGCTTTTAGTCCAAATGGTTAGTAAGAATTGGAGAAAAATAAATTAATATATATTTTTCTAATCATATCAGATCTGAAGTTCTGGTGAATGCTTTGAAGTATAATTTAAAAGTGCACCAAGTAAATACTATATTTAAAAGGATACAGTGAATTAAACATTAAATGGGCTTTCCTAAAATATATTGCATTCTTAACAAAAAATTAATTAAATTTAGTTTAAGTATATTTGTATACAACTTTAGCATGATATATCTTTGGATTATGAATTAACTAGATGATGTACCCGTTCTTCACACGAAGTTCTTTAAGTAGCTTTGTTCATTAAAAAAATATATAAAATCAACCAAACGATAAAGTATCCAAGTCTTAAATTATTATTTAATATTAATCTTTGATTGGTTTAAATTATCTGACTAAACGTGAAATATAAGTAGGTTGACTTAAACATAATGCTAAAAGACAGGTATAATCAAAAAATGTGCCAGCTTTACCTAAAAGCGATCGTAGGAAGATTAAAATGAAGCAGAATACATTGTAATTGAAATTAATAATGTAAAAAAAAAGATAATTACAGTTCACCAATAGCACACATTAAATAGTGGGCAGTTATAAATTGGTCCCTGCAATTATTACCTGCCATATTTCAATTTTATACAACGCAAAGCTTTATTTTTTCAATATAGTGTGAAATTTTTAGCCCTTACTTTTAGGAACCAATTTTCAAATTTGTACTATTTTCTGATCATCTAGGGTGATCTTTGTAGCTAATTACAAAAATATCAATGTTATACCGCACCAAAAAGTTGTTCTTTGTATACTCTTGAAAACATTACCTCTCCTAAATTTCCCACCCCTACCATTTAACTGATCCTTGCTTTAAAATTAATAAAATGTAAATTATTTTAATGACTTGGGGCTGACCCTCTACCTTTAAGTAGATATTAAAATTATTGACCATAAATAAAGTGTTGTTTTTTTGTATATAGGATTTGGACATTTTTGGGGAGGGCAGCCCTATTACCATTTTCCGTTTCTTCATTTTGAAATTTAATTTGTTTTCAGAGGCTGCTCTTATTCCTGTATTACAAATCAAAATATTCTGCCACGATAATAAGTATTTTTATACACATTTTGTAAGATTAGAAACTCACACACCCTCCTCCCCCATTTAAATAAACACCTACCTATAAAATGTAAACACTTAATTTTGTATAAAAATTTATAATTTCGTAAACCCTCACCCTCACCATTTACTAAACCCACACTTTAAATTCAGATATTTAAAAATCATTTGGTTATTTGGAATAATCGCACAATATTCCTGGCAATTTCTTTTCCATCCCACCTAAAAGTTATGTTTACTTTTAATACCCAATCACCTCTTAGTTCCCAGAGTTTTATTTTAAAATTTAAAACTATCACATTTTTATGAATAATTAAAGTGGTACATTTAACTTTCTGCTGAGTTTTGTTTATAACACACATTGGAAGTAGTTGTTTCCATTAGTTTCTAAAATGTTGAATCCATTCTCCCACATTTCGCCAACTTCAATTTGAAATTTCATATTTTAGAACTTAATTGATTATCTGCAGGAATATCTCTACTTGTATTACAAATTTCAATATTTTCCCTCACCTAAAGTGATTTGTATATTCCTAGACTCCCCTCCCCCAATTTTCTGGAAACCTACTTTAAATTTCCCATATCTAGACTTTTATTATTGTGTGGGTTGGTCCATTACCTGCTTGCCTCTCTACATATATGTAAATATTTCAATTTTCTACTTCACTGGAAGTGTTTGATTCTATTAGTTCTGGAAACTTGGGAGACATATGGAGTTAAACTCTTCTTCCCATCATTTTAAGACACTTTATCTCCAATTTTTTTTTCATCGTGTTTGAACTGGCTTTTAAACCTACCTGACAAATTTAAATCTTCCACCTCAGTAAGAAATAGTTTTTTTTATATAAGTTTGTACATGGGGTGAGGGGGGAAGGGGGGCACGTCACAGCGGTTACTCGTAGATTTTTGGCAGCACCAAGCCAGCTGGGCCCGCCCTGGTTCTTCTCTCCCCAGTCTTAGCGGTCAGTCTCTTCCTATCAACAATATCTCTTGGAATGGAAGCGTCCCAGTCATATCAGGTCCGTGATAATTCCCCATATATTCTCCTACAAACTACAACATCGTCCGCTGAATGCTACACCATACACTGTGTTACTCTAAACGGCACAGGGGCCCCGACACATTAAGAGATATATCAAAACGTACACAATCCTGTAAGGAACATTCACTCGTTCGATTAAATAGTTCTAGTCCCATCCTTGGACAAGTCCCGTGATAACTGTTCCTCTAGTTAAGACATGTCACAAATTTCGTAAGATAGGTTGCGCAAAAAAAAAACTGATTTCGGTCAAAGCGATCCAATCCCGGGTTTTGGCTCTCCCGTGACGGGATCGCGTACTTAACTCATCGTGGTCTTATATTGACCGTTATTCAACTCACATGTCGCACCTTATCTGCATTAGTAAAATCACCTCCTGTCATTACCCCTATTAGACCCAGCCTGGTCAACCGACTCTCACCACAACATTCAAATTGGTCTCTATGAGACCATCTCTCACGACTCTTGAAACACACCCTTCTCTGCTCTTATCAGAAAACATCTGCCAGCTAGGTCACGTGGTTGAGACCCGCTCACTTGGCATATATACTTCTCTAATCTGACCTCAATTACTTAATGACTCACTTACTCGTATATGTGACGCGATGGATCGTTACACCCTCCCTTCCTCAGGTGAGTGACCCTTCCCTTGATACTATTTACAGATATGCTCACAATAAAACACAAAATATATACAATATACATATCATAGTGAGTCGGGAGACGTATCCTAACCTGACTTGGACCAAAAACAACATCATCATCGACGAAAGACAATAATTACTGTATTTTAATCTTTGTATCCTCAATTAACAAAACATATAGTCACTCAATCCGGGGTAATTCCTTTATTATATTATATCTTAAATTCATTACTTTATTAGAGTCCTACCCGCCTCGGTGGCGTAGTTGGCTAACGCGCTAGTCGTGTTGAGCTCGACCGCCGAGGACGGGGAGATCGAGGTTCGAATCTCGGTCGGGTGAACTGAGGGTGGTTTTTCCTAAATGGTTTTCCACTCTCCTTCCACGCAAATGCGGGTTCACTTCCTCAAAAATTCAACTCTCCCAATTCCTAATCCATTAGAGTAATTAGTACTTAAGCGTATAACCCGAACGGGTAGTAAGACGCGGTGCTAAATATTATTATTATTATTATTATTATTATTATTAGAGTCCTATTGGTGAAAAGGGTGTAGTACTACTTTGCCTGTACCAATAAAACTATTATCAAACTGCTTCATCCCTAATCTTTAACCTCGCCTGAAGGCGATTCCAAGTCAATTAAGGGGGGGATGAACGCCTAGTCACTCGTGCCTCGCGCATCTTCGTCATTTTGTGATGGACCACACGTTTTCAACTGACTCGTGTGTCTTTTTATCACGACTTCTCTGGAGTCTATTTTTTAGCGTATCTTCCTCTTTCTGGGAAATCACGGGCTATGGGCCTTATGACACACCCTTTTGACACACCCTTATAACACCTTCTTAAGGTTGAGGGTGCTCTAGTGTCTCTATTCTTGTAAACGGGGTCTGTGCGTAGCTACCAGATAATTTTAAATGTAGTTGTGGGATACTTTCGTTTCCTTATGTTTATTCCGATATTGCGTGATTTCCTTCTCCACGCACTCAAAATGTGACGCAATCTCCTATAAGTCCGTAAAGAGCTAATCTGTGATCTAAACATTTTAATCTTACTTTGGGGTCTTAGATTTTTAAATATATTATTTAGTGCTTTATTTTCTGTATAATTCCAATATCTCCTAATTAAAGTCTGAATATCAATTATTTAATCGGCGACGGATTCAGTCAGGTTTTGTGCATGAATTATAATTTCGTGTTCTAAAACTTGCGCGTAATTAGTGTGAAATAAGCTAATGTTGGCGCTATCCTGAAAGTTCTGCCAGATGCTTCATGTTTTTTTCTGATTCCTAACCCACTAACTCACTTTCCCAGTACACAATTCAGAAAGAGTTTGTATTGCCTCTAAATCTGTGAAGTGGTATGTTTCTTTCTTTCATTCGTTCAAACGTTCCATAAAATCTACTGGGCTTGAGCGGGGAAGGGGGAAGCGAAGGGGGCTCAACATTTCGAAATTTAATAAGTTACATTCATATGTTTCTTTGTGTGGTGGAGAACTGAAATTCGTTAAGAGTGCATAGGGATCACTCCAAATTAACATAAAAACCATGACGGTTTTAAATTTTTTAAATTGAATAATGTGAAATGGGAGAGCGAGGTAGCTATAGACAAAACAATAATTTTTTTTTAGAGGAGCTAGAAAATTAATATTTAGCAGACAAGTACCTAAAGAATAAACTTCAGCTAGTCAAATTAATTCTTGCGTTTAAAATTTCTCAGAGTGCGTTGTAAAAAGGGGGTTGGAGGGATGGAGAGTTGAAGAACTCTAACTTTCTAAAGGCAGGCAAAAAAAAAATTCAAATAAAGGAATACAAATATGTACTAAAGATTGTTGGTGGATTCGTTAGTATTGTGAATACATAGCTAAAATATAGAAGGAAAATTAACACCAATCTAGAAGCGACATAAAAATAAAAATAACCACATTCTGGCAACATAGCTTTTCAACCGTGATTCTCTTTGGGATATCATACAGCTCAATACATAATATGTTACTGTAACATAATTTATTATTTCATGTATGCCGTTTGGTGAAATGTGATGCTCTTTTTTCAAACATGTTCCTGTAACGATGTGTATTACTTCGTTTCACTTATTATTATTTGTTTTGTGTAAAGGTCGCATGCTTAATGGATTGCGTTCATTTGCCAACTCACTTAGTAGAACAGGTATTATTTTCTTTCTGAGATTTTTAAAATTAAAACCCGCCTCGGTGGCGTAGTTGGCTAACGCGCTAGTCGTGTTGAGCTCGACCGCCGAGGACGGGGAGATCGAGGTTCGAATCTAGGTCGGGTGAACTGGAGGTGGTTTTTCCTAAATGGTTTTCCACTCTCCCTCCACGCAAATGCGGGTTCACTTCCTTTAAAAATTCAACCCTCCCAATTCCTAATCCATTAGCGTAATTAGTACTTAAGCGTATAACCCGAATGGGTAGTAAGACGCGGTGCTAAATATTAATTAATTTAAATTAAATAATTGCTATAATTGGTTTTCAATTGCCATAGTTCGCTCCATATTGTACACGGGGAGACATCAAAATGATGGTAGCCGGATGTTGAACATCCTAATTTGATATAGTTCGATGTGAAGAACGAGTCAAACTGCTAATTATTTATATAAAATTGATCCTCTGAAACAATTATCTACATAAATGATCTAGTAAAAACCTATGAATTGTTACATTGATTTAAATAGTTGATATTTTAGGAAAAGTAATTTTTTAAATAAGTCCACCAAATACGACTTTAATGTAATTTAAATTTATCAGGATGAGTTTATAGAGGATTTTAAACAAAGTTAGTAAAATTACAATAGTTATATAAAGTACAACGATAAGAATGCAGCTTTGTAAGTAATATTAGGAACATAAAAATGATTAGCGAAAAATATTATATCTATACTAGCGGACCCGACAGACGTTGTCCTGCCCGAACGTTGGCTTTTTGTTTGGGTGGCATAATTGATTTCAATAGTAAAACAAATACTATGTGATCATCACAATTACAAATTCACAATGAACTCCAATTATTGAGTAACACAAATATTACAAATTCAGTGTTTGTCAAGACAACATACAAAATAAAACATCTTTTCATTTTTTGCACTTCACCCACAACTCCACAAATATCAGCTGTATTGAGAAACAAACATAACTATGAATTATTCTCAGAAGTTCAATTATTCATAAACTTTTCAGAAGGTTTTAACGGTCAATTATTGATGAACATATGATTTTTTAACGGTCAATTATTAATATTATATTCATTACTATAAATATTGGGTGGTGGTGGGGGGGGGGTGAAATTTTGAGGTTACATGTTCTGATATGAGAAAAATCTAAAAAAAAAAAATCCCCCTCTCCCCCAAATTCCCTAAAAAATAAAATAAAATATTCCTAGAACCCGATTGCAGAGCCGCCTACCGGGTCCAATTGTGAATCTAAACCATCCACGGACCCACTCAAACACACACAAAAAAATTCATCAAAATCGGTCCAGCCATTTAGGAGGAGTTCAGTGACATAAATACGTACAGAAGAATTATATATAAAGAGGACATATAAAAGATAATTTTAAAAATGAAATTAGCGAGATGTTAAATTAAAAAAAAACAGAGATGAATTTGAGAACTGTAGTAGCCACGAGAAACAGATAATAAGTACTTTTTAGGTAAAAAGGAAAGAAATAATATGCGATCAATTGTTTGTCACATATTCCATATTAAAGGTTAGAGAGAAACAAATATAATTACAAACTTAGCTCTACATGTGAGATAAAGAAAGATCTATCTATCCACTCAGTGGCGGATTATAAGAGAGAGGGAGACTAGGAGATGATAAATGAGAGGTAGAGCCGAAAGAGTAATGAAGGAAAACGCGCGGAAACCTGAGAGGTTGGAACGCACACAGCACTGAAGGCGGACAAACGTTCCGATACTGAAAGGCTCTAATGTTGTCGGCGTTTGTTTATTATGGTCCAAGGGTTGGGGTTAGTGAGATTGGCTCTAAGGAAACTAGACGTTCCTCCCTCGCCCCTGTCTTTGTGTCCATACATTCTACTAGCTGTCTAAATCTAGACACACTCTCTGGTTGTCAAAGGAGGTTCACATAAGTTCTGCCCCAGGTATATTACAAACAATAATAGTTGTTCCTTAATTTCCCTTTGTAACTATAGCCTGGAATTATTTTCTAGAACTAAACTAGATCATGAGTGAGTTTACAAAATGGAAATTACTTGATTTGGTGGAGTTAAGAAATGAATTACTTACTGGGTACTATTAGGTATTAACATGTGCTGTGATATGGAGATAAGGCCCAGAAGAATAACTTGTATATTTTTGAAGCACATTTTAAATTTTAGTAAGCAGATAATATATTATTTTTAAATTAATCAGAGAATAATGAAATATGTTAAAAATTTGAAATAAAAAAGAGTTGTATTATTATGCATTAATCAAGTTTGAAATTTTATACAACCACTAATTTTATATCATAAGAAATGAAAGTCAAATTTTTTCTAACATGAAAGCCCTTGAAACTTAGCTAAACACATTAAAATTGAAAGCATATTACATTAAAAATATTAGGCTCATGAGCAATGGTCTAAACATTAGATATTAAAAAACATAGATTAATGTTATTTCCTAATTATTATAATATGTATCACTGATAATGATGTTAATGATGTATTTTATTATATAATTTAACTGAAACAAAATTACTTATGAATTATTTTTAGAAAAAGTTATTGTAAAATGGTGAAAAATTAACAAAGTAATAAAGAAAATATTAAAATTGGAGTTTACAGATTGAAAATTTTAGCTGTAATCCCTTTCTCCTTAAGAGTAATTAAGTCTTTATGATATAAAATTAGTGGTTATGTAAAATTTCCAACTTGTTTAATGTATCATACAACTCTTTGTGATTTCTGATTTTTAACATATTATTATTATAAATGATTTCTATATTGTTATGACTAGAGCCCCGTAAAAATGGTGAGACGCGATAAAGCGAAAAGTGCCATACAAAGATGGAATCAAGGACTTTTTCCTTTGATAGTTTTTAGATGTGATTTATAATGTTTTTAAAAAGCAAAATAAAACGAAATCGTCTTGTTACACTAAATCCTCATTTAAAACGAAATAACACTGCTTTTACAACAACAAAAATCTTTAAATAAACACGAGATTAAGAAGAAATTAAGCAGAAATTTTGACCATGCTGTAATTACATTAGTATTTTCTTGTAGCTATCTTTAGGCTACACAATTGTGAAATATGCAGACAAACTTGACAATGAATTTTAAAACAAATATATAAGGTTTTAATAATAAATTTTAATTTTGTAGACATTGTCTCAATATGTAAATAATACTTAAACACCTCAGATAACATGTAATTTTGAATAAACACGAAATAACACCGAAAAGTGAGATTTAAAAAACGAAATTTAACTAAAAATAAAACCATTTTTACGGGGCTATAGTTATGACATAATATAAAATAGGCCTATATGTTTACAACCTTTTTTACTAGTTTGATTTAGATAAGCCGACACACTTATTCACGTAGCTGGAAACTTTATACGAGTATTAGAAGATCAACAGAAAATAACGATTAGTGTTTTATTAATTAATTGAATAATTGTTGATATTTGTATTACTATATGTCTAGTTTACAGCTACTTTAGACGTCAAAGCTTTTATCTAAAGTAATATAATCCACTAAACTTAGCACCATTCTTGAGTAAATCAATAAACGCACGAGGACTTATTTATATTAAATCTCACTTCATAATGACGTTGTTAATGTCCACGCGATGTGGAAATTATTCCTCTATTAAAAAAATAATTTAGATTGAAATAAACTAAGAAAAAATAAATAAGTATAATTATTTGGATACCCATAAGCTCAACAGTTATTTGGATAGGCAACAACCCAGGGGGTTCTAGCCCATTGGTCTCTCCCTAAAAAAATCCATTGGACATTGACCCCCGCCCCCCCAAATGAACGATAAAAATACAAGAAATACAGATTTAACTTAAAAGTAACTAAACATATTAATAAAAGAGATTGTTTTGACCAAATAAAACAAAAATCGATCGAGGGTGAAAATATATTTTGGTTTTAAAATAACCCGTCAGAGAGAATTAGAAGAAATCACCAACAGGATAGTTCCAGAGTGCACTGCACACGAGAACTTGCGGATGCAGTCTAGAAAGATCCAACATTTCCGTGATAGCCTATTTGTGTAATCATACCGGAATATTCCGCTAGCACTAATTCAGTTCAGTGAATATAAAAGTAGATAGATGTATTTGTATATTCTAGTTAATTGTATTTTCAGTGACCCAGTGCATAATATTTTGATTTATTTCAAAGACGAATACAGTGTTTGTTGTATGTATATATACAACATGATTTTACACTCTTACACCACGCTAATAAGGGTACACTCCCTCTAAATTTAATCTTCCTTATACCTAATTCATTGGCGTAATTAGCACATATGCGCATAACGTGAACAGGTAGTAAGACACAGTGCTAAAAAAAATATTTTCTGTTATTGTAAAATACTAACGTTTCTGGTCCAACCGTGAAATTTGGCCAACATCCTAGCTAACAGAGCCAGGTTATCTAGCCTTGCTATGTTGGCCTTGATAATAAACTTTATACTTGGGGGGTGTTATAGTACGACTGGTATATAAGTTTACATATTCCATGTGTAATGTATGTTGGTAAGGTAAGACATGAAACATGGGCCACGCAAGGGCAATGTAATATGTATGACGGTTACAACAAGCAAAGGTTCCCGTTAGCTTCTCTTATGGGACTCAGCAGCGAACAAGGTTTTACCAACAGCTGACCTACAAAGAGATATAAAGGAGGGGAGGGGGGAGAATTTTGGGGGGTGCGCTTCCTCCCCAGATAATAGCGCTCATCTTCTTGGCGAGAGTGGAGGGGTTATATCAGGGGGTTCATCCTTGACGGCGTCCGAACAACGAGATTACTGCTAGAGAACTGCTAATGTTGGGAACTATCGCACTGTACTTCCTTACACATCGCTCACAATACCCACTCTCACTCGCTTCACAGAACGTGAAGCATATTAGTGGAGATAAACCACACTTCCCTCACTTGGAAGTTATGCCGTAAGACTTAACTTTATCGCTAATCCAAAGTTGATATTAGAAACAAATTTAAATGATTAAATTTTTTTTTTTTCATTGTATCCGTTCGTTACTAGGCGGGTCAAAACAATCAAGATGTATTTGTGAAACCGGTTATAGTATTTGACATATCTCTGTTTCTCATCATTTAATGCAAAATGTTACAAAAGCAGGTGTAAGATTATTGCAATAATCATTTCAATGTTATAGGTTTTGAAAATAGTATAAATATTCTGACATATATATTTCTGAAAGAATGTGTTGGCACTAGCGTGTTTCATCTTTTGGAAAGTATTCAAAGACTCTCTATGCTAAAGTAAGTGTTTAATACTCTTCAATGTATTATACCTTAAAAATAAAAAAAAATCTCAATAGAAATATTTTTTAACAGCTGGGAGTTGGAGCACATTAAATCTCCTTTCAGATCACATTCAGGTTCGGCTTGAATTAAATATTCGTCGTGCAACGAATGAAATGTCTTCCCAGTGCCATCTTAGCCCCCCCTGCTTCTATGTGTGATGAATGGGAAAGTGAGTAGCAGGAAGGGTAGAGGGGGAGGGGGGGTGTATGTGTCAAAAATAAGAAAGGAAAGAAATAAAAGGTCTGACTCACCTTTCTCCTCCAACTTACCTCTCGACAATGACACTAACAAACGAAGTTACGTGAAGGTCTCCATAGCAACCTTCCTAAAGACTCTGCCTCTAACTTTATTACATCAACATTCCTTGGCACTACTACGAACTGTTACGATGCGAGTCCAACAAAGACAGAACAAACTGACTTTGCCTTTTATACAATTTCACCTTCTGGCTTTCTTCCTTCTTCCTTACTACATCTCTCTGTCTTGCTTCAGTTTTTGCCTCTCATTCGTTTCGTTTTTTTTTTTTTTTTCCTCTCGTTTTGGGAGGAGTCTTTACGGAAACTTTTGCTCTTCGAGTTCTACCGTAATGCGCTCTTGGTTTGCACTTACTCCATAACATACTAATTCCTTCACAAAACTCCCGTCTTTAACGACGTTTCTTATCTACTCTTTTACTCTTTAAGGAATCACCCTTTTACTTTTGAGATGTAAGACTATTGATGTATGTAGGTCATATTTTGGGGTTGATTATTAATGTATGTAATAACCTTGACGGTGAGTTGTGCTTTATATGAAAGTTTATATATGAAGTTAGTTTGAATTTAATTTTTCTTACGTGAATTTTAAAGGAAGCAAAACTTTTCAACGTGTACTAGAACTCATTTAAAATAAATAAAGTAATAGAATTTTTTTTAGTATAAAAACTTTTTTATACTATAAAAATGTATCTCCTAATATTATTTTAGGGTTATTTACAGGTATTCATAAATAGTTCACCCCATTATAATTCGTTATCTTATTAGCTATCTTAAAACGGCTTACAGTAATTAGCTATACAACCCAATATATTTTTGTAAATTAACTTTTACAACTCAAACAAATGAGTTATATTGAAACACAGTACATACTTTCTCTCTCTTTTATTTAAAAAATAGATTTACTTACTTAAAACTTGTAGGGTTTGTAAAATTAAATAATATACATTATTGCAGAAACACTGCACCAAAAAGCATAAATAATATATTATACCATGTGAACATTTCGCTTCCACCAAAGTGTAAAACAATCAATTTCACATTTTAAAATACCATATATATATATATATTTGCTTACAGTTAAGAAACTATTGGTTTATAAAATATCTCAATTATAAGATTACTATATTTAATGGTACTCACATTTTACAGTGATAAATTATTTCGTATCTCAAATAACTGCGAAATTACGATAGAAATTTGAAATTTTCGCTCATGTAAGGTATTCTCAATATCATTTTTATGTGAAAATGAGAGTTACCATTTTGTTTGTAATGTTAAACAATGTTAAAAAAAATCAAATCAAAATAGTTTGATTGGATTTCAAGGAAATAGATTTTTCTTTTTTGCCCTTCAGTAAGCTACCCTTAATTTTGGGTTGTATATTTGATTCCAAAAATGTTTCAGGGAACCTTATAAAAGCCCTAAATATACCCATTTTAGGCCAATCTGATAAATAGTCTCTACTCTAGGCCGAGAGACAAACATACGGCATCACCAAAAACGGCTATGTCGGTTTCAGGGTGTCATGATACGTTGACATTAATCAAAATCTAGAGCTCAATTTTTTTTGACTGATCATAATACTTCTTTCTCCGAGGAGTCGAGCGAAAGTAATAAGATAGCTTCTATAATAACAGGTTTATTAAGGCTTACACCGCATCTTACTACCCGCTCGGTTTGTGCACATATTTACTAATCACTAATGGGAGAGTGATGAGGAAGGTTGAATTCAGAGAAGATACACCCACATGTTTATGAAGGGAGAGAGTAGAAACACCTTTAGTACACCCAGACAGAATTAGAGCCCTGATCATCCCGTCATCGGCAATCCAGTCTACAGCTAGAATGATGCCTCAGACGATGCGGCCACTGAAGCGGGTGTAGCCTTAGTTAATATTTTGAAGCAAAGACTTGTTTATTATCGCCTGAGAGCGTCTGTGGTGTGGCAAACTCCTAAACGCTCGTATTCAATCTCTCTTTATATGACATCACCAGGTGGAATCAAATTTGATCAAAATAAAACTTAGAGCTAGGCTTTTAGCAGTGATACAGTGGTCAGGGTACCTGACTACGAACCTAATGATCTTGTGTTCAGTTACCGGCTGGTACCTTGGGTATTTTTCTCTCAAGAGGAATTATCACAACGTTCACCAGGGTTGGTAAATTAGGCTTACGTTATATTGAAGACTCCTACTGTCCCACACCTCCATGTTCATATTCATTTCATAATCTCATTGCTGGTACTTGTAGACCACCTCCATAGGTGTTCCCTGGGCAACGATCTGTGCCACAAGAGAGGCTGAGAGTTTACATACAGGAGACCACAGTGGATGTCATGTACCTCCCGATCAGTATTTTTTTTAGCACCGCGTCTTACTACCCGTTTGGGTTATACGTTTAAGTACTAGTTACGATAATGGGCTAAGGATTGGTAAGGTTGAAAATAGAAGAATTGAATCCACATTTGAGTGGAGGGAGAGTGGAAAACCATTAAGGAAAAACCTCCCAGTTCACCCGACCTAGATTCGAACCTCAATCCCCCGTCCTCGGCAGTCTAGCTCAACATGTGTCTAGCGCGTAAGCTAACTACAGTATCGAGGCGGGTCCGGTCAGTAATGCCATAAGCTATAAAAAAAACGTTTCGGTCAAGACCAAGCTCCTGTTTGTAGTTAAAAAATTAGATAATAAACTTAAAATACAGTCATAAAGTAATACCAATATAATAATACTATGCAATGAAGGTTAGCTCTCAATATGGGTAAAATAAGAAACTGGAATGCAGAATTTTATTCACAAAAAAAAAACCCTCCAAGGCATCAGCCTGCAATAGAGCCAATTAGACTGAGCGTTCGCCGTCTATATGGAGAAGATAAATTACAACTTTCGCAGTTAAATCGTGTGGTCAGACCAATGAATTTCGTTAATCTCAGTTTTTTAGGTCGTGGCCGCTAATTTCTCCCCCGTATTTTCTCATTTGTACGCACGAGTCTGAGATGACCCCATTCCAGACCCTTTGCTCCACAGAAAATCTGGAAACACTGGTAATCGAACCTGAGCCCTCTGGATCTGTAGCTAGAAGCTCTTACCACTAAGCCACAAATGTGGTCGATAGTATGGAGATACACTTTGAAAATTAGGTTTAAAAAATATTATTATATTATTATTACTATTAATACTATTATTATCATCATCCCGCGTCTTACTACCTATTCGGGCTATACGAACTTAAGCTAATGTGCAACGTAGGATGATTGTGAGATGAAATGGAGGACCTACAGTTTAACGTGGAATCCGAAACCACGGTGGAGGCCTGGCATTCCTCACATTCACAAGTTGTGATAAATACACGTCTGGTCAGAGGTGAAAGAAGGGTTTGGCAATCGGATAAATCCGTTTCAGGACCAAGGATTGAACCCCGGACCCTCAGCACAAAAGTTCGACACCTTAACCCTAGACCACCTTTTTAAAATAAAAGGTGGCTGGCTTTTTTTTTCTTCTAAAAACCTATGTGAAGTAAATTTAATGTTGTTTCGGGGATGTGTAAGAACTTCATGTCTAAATTTTATCATAAACACTTAAAAAAAGCCATGAAACTAATTCTGTCTCTTTTTACTTAAATGAAATTTATTTAAAGACAGCAATAGGAATGTAAAAATTATAATATGGAACTTTTTTTCTAGTTGTCCCATTTTTAAAGCGAGTGTTGGATTTTATTTAACGTTTTACTCAGTTGTACTAACTTAATCTACAAATTTTGCAAATTTTGGTACTTAAACAAATATTGGTTAAGATGGTTCCATGATATTTTCATAGTTTTCAAAGCTACTTTTAGATATTAATTGAATTCTATTGAGGTTTTACAGTGAATCATCAAAACTTGAAAAAAAAAAAGGTGTATTTTATATAGAAATAAAAATAATAGAAAAATTACAAAAAATATTTATATTTTTTAAATTCAAATGGTTAAATTGCCATACAACATCAAAATAAAAATTTTAAAACACTTTATCAAGTAGATGATGACTTGGTGGAAGTTAACTGTGGTTGGGTTGGCTGGGTGGTAAATACGCTTTAATTCAGCTATGGTGAAAACAGACAACTTACCTCAGTCGGTGGCGTGTCTACTTACCGGCTAAAGGTTCCAGGTTTGATCCTTAGTACTGATAAAAAGTTTACCATTAAGGAAATCGGGATGTCCCCGTTTGCGCTGATAAGTTGATGTTCAGGGCACTGTGTGTTGTGTTTGCTCTAGATTTTATCCAAGTTTAAATGTAATTTGATTAAATATAATCAGTTAGTTCAGAAAGTGCACATTTAATACCACTAATTATTGAAGAAAATTTAGCGTTAGCTTAAGAAATTTAACTATAAATTTTCAAATTGTTAGATCTTTCATAACAGTATTTTTTAATTTGCTATATTTAAAGTTCACTTGATAGTTTAGCATCATATTAAAATATGATCTAAAATCTAACTTAATTCCAGAGCATATATAGCACCCGATCTTCCAGTCATTATTAATTAATCACTGTGAAAGGGGATTTGAAAGCATAAATGTTCCACCCTTACCGGAATCGAACCAGAGACTCTAAGTTAGATGCTATCAATTAAGATAGTGTTTCTGACAACATCAAATAATTGGATTGGTCTTCAAGGTCTTGGACAAAAACAGTTGTGTGGTTGTAATAACAACCCAGTTATTTTCTCTTTTTAACACAGTCTTGAATATCCGCCCCACAATTTTCACTGATGGGTCAGGGAGAAGGAATACACGACAAGAGTCGATCCAAGCCTTTAAAAAAAATCTAAATATATTTGAAATAAAAATAAAGTTTTAGTATATTTAGATAATTTAAGGTTTACACCAGTTTCAAGAGTAGTGTTTAACGAGATTGATTTTATTGAAAGTTGTTTTTAACCGGTGGACATATATTACTATTCAATTATGAAATATAATTGAATTTTCACTCATTTTGGATAGTAATGAACTTCTATTAAGTCTATTTTAACTCCAAGCCGTGTGTACGTAGCACAAATTATAACAAGAACCACCGCTGGTATTCTTACTTGCCCCACCCCGTTTCAGACCCCCCAAACACCCCACCCCGCCCACTCAGCCTCTTTACCAAATTCTCCTCGCGTTTCGCCTTTCAACTGTTTTATGAATTTCAAATAGCATTTTCAAACCCCCCTTCTCCATTCTTTCCTTACATCCTCTCTTTAACCTCCTGTTTGCCTTTTCTTCTTATATACATGTATATCTCGTCTTTCTCTTAAAATAATATATTTTAACACGCGTAAAAAAAGGATTGTACGAATACAAAAATATGTGCATGAAAGGAAAACATTCATATTAGTGATATAAATAATTCAACTACCTAAATGGTTTTATTTATTACTAATAATGACCTGCAATGAAGTTTGCACGATGTTTTACTTGAGATTAACAAAATATATGTTTTTATTCAGCTATTATATTGAAACTCTTTGGCATAACAGGTCTTTAATTTTCAAGAAAATATACAATTATATGTTTGTAAGAGAATATCATGGTTAAAAGATTTTGAAACTGTTTACGAATCAACCAGACTTATTTTATTTGAAAGAAAAGAAAGTGAACTAGCAATCTTTCTTTCTGTTTTTTGTCATTGCCTCTCATTAACCTTTCGGGTTGTACAATTAAGCCATCTATTTAATGTAAATATGCTGACTGAACATATCACGTAAATATTATACTGTTCGTAAAATGTACTTTTGTTGGTAAATAAGGTCTTATTCAAACCAAGGTGTCAATATATGAGTTCATGACTTTTTTTGTTACTAGGCCATTTTTACCTTTTACTTAATTTCACTAGGAACTCGAGTTCATTTCCACATTTACAAAAATACGACCCCTAACACTATCTTGAGTTAGTTATATCCACTTAATATAATTACACCCTATCCCTATTTGAGCTAACTCTATTCAGTCACCCTCATTACACATTATATCTTAGAGGTCCATTCTAATGTCTAGGTCCTCCAAATGATCTGTTCCCATTGGGTCTACCTGTCAGTATCCTGAACAAGGTTATAGAATCTCCCATTCACGCTGCATGTCCTGCCACTGTGATCTATGAGACTTAATTATCCTAACAATGTCTTGTGATGAGTACAGTTTATGTAACCAAGCATTATGTAACCTCTCCACTCCCCAGTATCTTCATGACTTTAAGGACCAAATATCTATCTAATCCCTTTGCTTCAAACACTTTAATTGTTTTCGTTATGTAAGATAATAAACCACGCTTCACACCTATAGGAAACAACCAGTAAAATTATGGTTTGTGTATTCTGAGTTTTACATTCCTTGAAAGCAGGCAAGATATCAACAACTTACTGACCGAGTAATAGCACACATTCCACTTACTTTATTATTTTTCCTAATTTCCAATATAATATGGTCATTGATCGTTAAAATTGCTCCTAAATATGTAAATATACTAACACTGCTAAGAGATGTATTGTTCGAAGTAATCTCTACATTATCATTTCCAAATTGTGTTTTATGTATGACCATAATCCAAGTGTTTCAGCATTCAAAATTGTAATGATATTGATTTGGACCGCTCTCATATATTTAAGGAGTCATGGATGAGGGTATTTTTCCTTTAAAGTATCGTATGTAAATTATCCTTTTTAGACTTTATCCATAGAGAATCACGTGCTTTTGAAGAATAGTCTAGAAGGATTACACCATTAAAACTTATTTTTTATTTTCAAAATTTAACTCCGTAATATTTATCAAACAAGCAAAATATCAAATCCAATCGGAAGCTAGCCTTCAAAACACCTGTCGCAGGGACGCTTTTGATTGGTTGGTTTTGACACTGGTCACGAGAGGTCCAAGGGGCAAGGGGCATGTCATATATAAGCTGTGTGTGCGTATGAATATAGACAGTATTCCGACGACAAATAGAAAGTAGACATACATCCAGAGTGTGCTGGCGATAAAGAGAGAGAGTAGACACATACACACAGACAGTGCCGGCGACATAAACTAAAGTACGTGTAATATCACGACAGTACATAATTTGTATTTCAAGTAAAATGTATAAGAAGATATAATCACTCCAATAAATCGTGTATAACATTAATAGTTGTATTTATTTAAATAAAACAAACTGTAACATAATAATTGGCGCTCGATCACGGAGCTATAAAAACCAATTATATCACAAACATTCCGTATCATCATAATTGGCTCCCAATCGTGGGACAATTATATCACAAACATTCCAAAACGTCATAAATTGGCTCCCAATCGCGGGACAGTTACATAATAATAATTACTTATCATCATAATTGGTGCTCGACCACGGGGCTATAAAAACCAGTTAATTCTCAAACATTCTGTAACATCATAACTTCTAAACCTATTTCCTTGCTAGCCTCTAAATAAAAATTCTGCGTTTCTTGCAACAGCTTTCTTACTATTGCCCAACAACTATAAATCATCTGCTTAAACCTAATAGCTGCAATGTACCGTTTAATGTAAATCCTTTCCTGCTATCTTGCATTACACTAGTGGTATACTCTAAAGCTAGATTAAAAATTAAGGGGGAAGGAGTATATCAGTGTTTCAATCCTTTATGGGTTTCGAAAGTATCTGATAACTAACCTAACACCCATCCGTATTTTTGTTTTATTTTATCATTTACGGTGGAAAAATGTAGCTCCTAACATGGGTAGGTTTACAATATTCTTAGAGGGCTCAAAGAAGTTGGGAACCATTGGGTTTATATTATAATTAACTGTAAGCTAGCTAATTCCCCTACTAACTAACTATTTGACATAAGGAACTCAAAAGCTCATAATCACTTTACATCCGTAAAAACTATGCGTAGGATTATAGTTTCGTATATTCTCAATTTAATATTGGGAGACAGGACACGAGATGACAAAAACTTACAAACTGAATATATAAGCAAGCATTGCTGCAAATATTTGGTTTTCGACATCCTGTTGAGTTTTATTCCTATCTGTTAGCATACTTCACAAGAATCTAAATTTGTAAACTTATTTAAAACGTGTTTTACCAATTTTTATGAATTGATTTATTTGAAATACAAGGTTTCAACAGTCTTGTATTTATAAAACTATTATTTCTTTGCTTTTCTTAAGCAAACGTTCAAAATTTCTTAAAAATATTGACTCATTGTCACTCAGTATTGTTTTATAGTTATTTTTTTAAATAAATTGTATTGCTTCTTTTATAATTTATTTTAATTCCTCCTTAACTTTTAGTTTGTAAAGGAACAGTGTTTAGTAATGGCTCCAGGTTCTAAGAGAAGAGTATTGAGTGGTCTCTTATCCTAGTCGGTATAAACTGGCGCGCAGCCAGAATCATCCTCGCTCTCATTATATAACCAAGCCATTTACAACACCAGTCTCTCACACACGCCACTGCGTTCACTTCATTTAAGCCTCCTTCCCGGCTTTTGATCAACACTTTCTATCTCCGTCTACTTTCTATCTCTTATCCTTCATAGAACTCCTATGAAGAAACACACCTCTTGTAGGTAAGAGTCAATTTCCTTGTTACCATGTTTCTCGGTGTAGGACCTCGAAATGAGGATTATATAATCTCCCCAAAATTTTCAAGATATTTGATAAAAATATACTTTTTTTTAAGTAAAAGAATTTACATAATTTTAGAAACTAAAACAAAACAACTCAAGTAAGAAGAAAAATAAAATGCCCCTGATTATGTTGTTCAGTTACTGCAATTCACGATAAGCTAGTGAAAAGAAGTTTTCATCACTTTGATGTGTGTTCAAGAAAAAATTAGCCCCCTTCCCCAGCTTCACCCCCTCTTCCACCCTCACCTAATAAGATTGAGTAGATCTTCTTACATGTGTAATGGATTTAGATATTTCGGGGAAAACCTGTTCCAGATTAAGGTGGGATTGAAGTGAACGCGACTTTAGGGCGTATTTTTTCATTATTCATGGCACAAAATATTTTTGAACAGAAAAATCATACATTGCTTCAGTAGATGCAATTATTTTAATTTTCTTCTACTTATGATCCCAAAAGTTTTTGAATATCGGTCATTGGCACTGCATATTTTTTTTCCAGTAATTTTTCTCTTCACTTAATAGGTTTATGGTCATATATCAGATTGATACCAATATATGTAGGATATTAAAATAAATGTATCTTCTGATGCAATATTTTATTTAATCTAGCCAACAAACATTTTTGTCATAAAAACTTCCAAAATACAGACAGTGACTGGACTATCTTCCTCCAACCTTAGTTCCTTGGGGTCAACAAGTTTAAACCTTTCCTTTTAAAGTATCCTAGATAGTATAATAATCATATCTTGGATTATATAAGATTGGCGGACAATGAACTAAATTAAATTATAACTTACCATTTGTGTAGAAACTAGGAAAGTATGCGTTTATGACCTAAAATAAATAAATAAATACTTATCTATTTTCTAAAAACTAAACAATACTTAAAATTATATTATTAGAAAATATGTCAAAATGTTAAAAATCCCACAATTTGTAAATCAAAATATTTGTTCGTATGTATAAAGAATATTTAAAATATTTGTTATTAAAAATATAATCGAGGGACTGGTTATAGCTCACATTAAACCGGGGATATTTTTTCAAGTCCCTGCTAATTTGTAAGGTTTAAACATTGATTCATAAATGCATTCTCATGGTTTTACCTCTTTCCCATGCCAGGCGCTTTATTTTGAATACAAATATTTATGACTGCTCTAAGCAAATATTACGTTTCAAATATGCATTGTGAGATTTAGTGGGATTAAATTGATAATTTTGTTTTATTTGGAAGGTTTTCCTCCACCAACATGTTGCCCCTCTCCAGAATCAGCCTGGGACCTCGCTATTATCATGAAGGTCGGTACTCAGGCTGAGTCCCTGTCAGCTGTTTAGAAGATGTCATTCGCATGGAAGTAATTTAATTTAATTTTTTAGCACTGCGTCTTACTACCCGTTCGGGTTATAAGCTTAAGTACTAATTACACAAATGGATTAGGAATTGGGAAGGTGAATTTAGAGGAAGTGAACCCGTATTTGCGTGGAGGGAGAGTGGAAAACCATTTAGGAAAAACCCCCCTAGTTCACCTGACCGAGATTCGAACCTCGGTGGTCTGACTCAACACGACTGGCGCGTTAGCCAACTACGCCACCAAGGCGGGTCGCATAGAAGTAACTTTCCAACATCATTCCAAGTGAATGCGAGTGGATATTCGCATAAAGTACTTTTCTTGACCATTAAATTAAGGGCGCACCTCCTCAATGGAGCTTCACTTCCATATTTAATTTTATTACAAATTATTTTAAAACTGAAATAGATGACGATCATCAGTGCATTACAGCTCTGTTTTAAAGGTACGTTGAAATAATGGCCTGAATATTTTTTGAGGTAGTAACAAATTACCCAGATTAAATATTGTATTATCAAACTTATATGTATATATCTTACTTGTTCATTTCCCCAAATTTAGTTAAAATAATCAACTGTATCAATAAACATTGAAAATGTCCCACAACTCTGAAATGACTAATAAAAATGTCACGATAAAAACAATAACACCAAGTTTGTGCTAAATGCGCTCACATACAAGAAAGTTAACTAGAGAAGATGTTAAAAAATTATTTATTTTAAATAGTTAAGTTGAATCATTGAATCGTGCTTTTTCTCATCATGAATAAAACCCGTATATTTTTAGATTTGAGAATAGTTTTAAAAACATCATTACTAGAAGTTTATTTTGAAATTTTATGTTTGTTCAAGTTGAAAACATCTCCAACGCAAGACTCTCCTCACTTCTCCTTTTTTTTTTTTTTATTCCCTTGAACAACTTAAACGTAAACAATGTTTTAAAGATTTTTTTTCTCCTCGGGAGAGAGGGCACATTGTAGGCGTAACTCAATTTTCTTTTGCCTCTTCCTTCAAAATGTTCCCAATTTCTTTCGTTTCCTTATCTGAATCCACTTTAGTTCCCCCTTTTATTCTATCCCCTCCCTTATCTTTCAGATCACCCCTTCCTTTCAACGAGGGTTGCCTACCTTCTAGGAAATAGCTTGTCTGTATACTCAGTGGCCACTAAGTACCGCTCGTGGATACTTGTCACGTAAATCATTTTAGGTGGCCAAGTGCTTTATTGACAGTGCTTTTGTGGATAGAAGAGCTTTGGCCAGGTTTTAGATTTCAAGCAAACATTCGCACAATGGCGGTATAGTGGATGGATGATTTTGACGCGGAATCTGAAGAGGGCTTACAGCGGGATTTTTCTTTATTGTAATTAAGGTAGGATAAGACAAACAAAGGTTTAATTGATAGAGCAGAGGCCAGCAGCGACGTATCCTGGGGTGGAAAGGAAGGGATAAAGTGCTAATCAGAAACCGGTCAGCTTAGTACACATCGAGTTTCGCTTTTTGACAGAATCATTTCAAAATTCTTTCCGTCCAATTTTGATAAGTTGAGCATATATAGTCTTTGTTTCAGAACTTAGATTTCTCGAATGTTTTATCCGGAATGTAGTTCTGAAAGGCTGCTTTTTTTTGTTTACACCATGCTATACTAACCGCCTGAACCATACTAAGAGAAAATCTAGCAGCATTTGAGAAAACAGAGTGGAAAACAATTATTCGGGAACAAATATTCTTAGATCACCAATCATGATTTTAAGCTAGATCTTCCTTGTATAGGCCAAACAAACTAGATGAGCCTGACATTTAGTACGCGTGTCCACCGGTGTGGTTAGACAGGTATTCTTTGCACATTTGTAGAGATCATATAGTTCTGACGACTCTCTAGTTTTAAGTACTAAATATTAACACCCCATCTCGATATGAGGATTATGAACATATATACTTAAACATTAGCAATCAAAATGAAACATTTATTTTTTATTTGAAAACGGCTTTAATGATTTTGATTCAGCTTTGATCATTTATACATGGTAAGGTACAAAGTCGCTTGTCTCCTAAAATAAGATTACATACATTTTCTGTTTTATTTTAATCTTTCACTATTCTAGCGCTAAACCGTATAAAATATCTTATTTATTTTAAAGATCATATTTTGGTGTAATTTATTTATAAATTAATAATACTCTAACTAAATCAACAAATATAAAAATGTTGGCTTTAGGATTTGGGTAATTTTTTTCCGTATTAACCTCTTATAACCCATCTGGACTGACCGAATTATATACGTACATTACAATGTATTTAAATATATTTTCATCTTATATAACTGAGCTCTTTATATGTATTAAGTTTGGATCAGGTCAATTTATATTTTTAATCAGTATTTCCTGGAAAATTGATATTTATTTTAAAATTGTTATACCTATTTTGTAAGTTTGAACATTTTATTGGTAAAAAACACTAGGTTTAGTTTTTATGTTATGATTGTACAATTTTAGCATCTTTTAAAATTAAGGACATCCTTATCTAAGCTAGTCTGTATTTGGGAAAAAATCATTTTCCATGCCACTAGTTGTTTAAAAATAAAAGTAGGTGTATTTTCAATTTTAAAATAATTTGTTGTACAAATTATAAAAATATGTATGGACTTTATAGACATTTATTATTATTTTAAAATATTTTAGGACAATCTTCAGAATGATTTTTTCTTATTGTATGGCAATATTCTGATAGGCTTAAAATAGCTTTGATAACATCAACAAAAGGTTAATATAACTTTAATCGCTTCAAACCAACCGAAAATGGTAAGTTTTCTCAGTTATGCTTGCCATATAATAAATATTACCAGTAGTTCTGTGAACAGTAGACTTCGCTCCCTCAATTCAATAAATGCTAAGTATAACCTATTAGAATAATAATAATATAATATTTAGCACCGCGTCTTACTACCCGTTTGGGTTATACGCTTAAGTACTAATTACGCTAATAGATTAGGAATTTGGAGGGTTGAATTAAGAGAAAGTGAACCCGCATTTGCGTGGAGGGAGAGTGGAAAACCATTTAGGAAAAGCCACCCCCAGTTCACCCGACCGAGATTCGAACCTCGATCTCCCCGTCCTCGGCGGTCGAGCTTAACACGACTAGCGCGTTAGCCAACTACGCCACCGAGGCGGGTAACCTATTAGAATTAGGGCGTGCTACTGATGTTACTAGAGTCTAATAAAATTTCTCTTTGGATTTAAGCTGATACTTTTCCTTGATGATAAAGTTGGACAGAAAATAAATGGTACGGCGCACCGCACAGACTTTCTCTCTCTTTCTATAAGCTTGTAAGTTTTCTGAACGGAATAATGTACATTGTATCATCACCACTCCACATAAGAACACGCATAAAATAATATACAATGATATAGAATCAATGAGAAAAGAGGCGCATCTTTGTCCACCTAAGAGCATTTCAAACAGTTTAATGTCTTCCACAAGGGTCAACACTTCGTATTAAAATTTCGATTTCTGGTTAAAATTTTAACATTTTATATGGTGTTGCAGATCTTCAAGTCATCGCATTGATATTTAATTATTCATTTATACATTTTGACCAATAAAAAATGTAAATATTGACTATTCAGTCTAAAATGGAGATAGATCATTGCTATGCAAACATTTCTCCTAAGAGATTTAAGGAAAAATAACATACTCTTTTTAGATACTTACTTATATTTAATTACTCTATGGCATTGGAGAATTATTGCGTTAAGACTTAAGTAGTATATGTTTACAACTAAAGCTCACAAAGTTGTATTAATATATTTGCAAATATCTCAGAAACTGTTGCTTTTATAAAAATATATGTCAAATAAAAGTTTTTTATATCTAATAGTCCTACAATTTTGCAATGATAAGTTGTTTAGTTTCTCCAATAGTTGTGGAGATACGGAAATTAACGCTTCTGTAATGTACCCTAAAAATCATTTTCATAGAAAAATGAAAATGGCCAGTTTATTTATAATCTTAATCAACGCCTAGATACGAATTTTAATCAAAATCGTTTGAGCAGATTTTGAGAAAACCAAATTTTTCTCTTTTCGCCCTTCAGTAAACTACCCTTAATTTTAAGTTTTTATAGACACACAGACAGACGGCATTGCAAAGACTATTTTTTAGGGTTCGGGGGGTCATTAGACGTCGACATCCATCAACAGTTCAGGTTAGTTTTTTTTTTACGGTCGCAATACTTAAACTTTAATGTCCAAAAAGTTAAAAAAATTCATATAATTGCGTATAGATTGAAAGTTATTGATTTTATAAAAATATGTTTCGGATAAAATATATGTATTATAAATATATATACATATTTGTAATGCTAAGTAATTTCATATCTCAAATTGTTTCGGAGCTATTTAAAAAAATGTTAATTGACGCATCAGACCGGAGCCCTTAAAGCCATTTTGCCGAAATATTGAGGGTAGCCATTTTGTTTGGAATATTTATTAATGTATATAAATGAAATTTAATCAAAATCGTTAAAGCCGATTTTGAGAAAATCGACTTTTTCTCTTTTTGCCCTTCAGTAAACTACCCTTAATTTTAAGTTTTAATAGACACACAGACAGACGGCATTGCAAAGACTATTTTTTAAGGTTCGGGGGGTATGAGACGTCGACATCAATCAACAGTTCAGGTTAGTTTTTTTTTACGGTCGCAATACTTAAACTTTAATGGCCAAAAAGTTAAAAAATTCATATAATTGCGTATAGATTGAAAGTTATTGATTTTATAAAAATATGTTTCGGATAAAATATATGTATTATAAATATATATACATATTTGTAATGCTAAGTAATTTCATATCTCAAATAGTTTCGGAGCTATTTAAAAAAATGTTAATTGACGCATCAGACCGGAGCCCTTAAAGCCATTTTGCCGAAATATTGAGGGTAGCCATTTTGTTTGGAATATTAATTAATTTTTATAAATGAAATTTAATCAAAATCGTTTGAGCCGATTTTGAGAAAATCGACTTTTTCTCTTTTTGCCCTTCATTAAACTACCCTTAATTTTAAGTTTTAATAGACACACAGACAGACGGCATTGCAAAGACTATTTTTTAAGGTTCTGGGGGTCATGAGACGTCGAAATCCATCAACATTTCAGGTTAGTTTTTTTTACGATCGCAATACTTAAGCTTTAATGTCCAAAAAGCTAAAAATATATATATAATTGCGTATAGATTGAAAATTATTGATTTTATAAAAATATGTTTCGAATAAAATATTGGTATTATAAATATATATACATATTTGTAATGCTAAGTAATTTCATATCTCAAATAGTTTCGGAGCTATTATAAAAAATGTTAATTTAAGCATCAGACCGGAGCCCTTAAAGCCATTTTGCCGAAATATTGAGAGTAGCCATTTTGTTTGGAATATTTATTAATGTTCATAAATGAAATTTAATCAAAATCGTTAGAGCCGATTTTGAGAAAATCGACTTTTTCTCTTTTTTCCCTTCAGTAAACTACCCTTAATTTTAGGGGTAGATATCCAATTCCAAAAACCCCTCGGGGCAACCCTATGAAAACCCTAGATATCAAGTTTTAGCTCAATCGGTAAAATAGTTTAGGCTCTAGTTGGAGGTACAGACAGACAGACAGACAGAAAGACAGACAGACGGAAATTCAAAAACCACTTTTTTCGATTCAGGAAGTCATGAAACGTCAAAATTCATCAAAATCTCGAGTTCGAATTTTTTGACGATCACCATACTTTCTCTACCTGTAAGATAGAGAGAAAGTAAAAAGGAGACTAAATTCAGTAGTACATCACATTCATAAAGAGTAAACCTTGTTAAAGTGATTTAAGAGGACATTACCACAAAATATGTAAGAATTGTTTAAAAAAATACGCTCTAGGTATTCGATGGATTAACCGGAATCTTAATTTTAAACTACTTGAGATGATCTATTAAAGGGAAAACTTTCTGAGTAACTGCCATATTTAAACAGACAACCTGATCATAGAACTATGGAACTTACTGTACACACACATGTTGTTTGGCCTATATTCATAGGGGCTCCCAGCCAAAATTCCTTATAAAAATATTCCACGCATTTGACAACTAACGGGAAACAAACATGTGGACAGACAGACTGACAAAATACCAAATTGTCTAATTAAAATCGAACCTTGCAACTTTCGGTCAATGAGTCCAGGGAAGATTTCAAACAATGTGAGTGCTTCAGCTAGAGAATAAATGTGTTTCAAGTTACACCTAGAGCTGTCATGTGAGTGCTTCAGCTATAGACTAAATGTGTTTCAAGTTACACCTAGAGCTGTCATGTGTGTGCTTCAGATATAGACTAAATGTGTTTCAAGTTACACCTAGAGCTGTCATGTGAGTGCTTCAGCTATAGACTAAATGTGTTTCAAGTTACACCTAGAGCTGTCATGTGAGTGCTTCAGCTATAGACTAAATGTGTTTCAAGTTACACCTAGAGCTGTCATGTGTGTGCTTCAGCTATAGACTAAATGGGTTTCAAGTTAAACCTAGAGCTGTCATGTGAGTGCTTCAGCTATAGACTAAATGGGTTTCAAGTTAAAACTAGAGCTGTCATGTGAGTGCTTCAGATATAGACTAAATGTGTTTCAAGTTACACCTAGAGCTGTCATGTGAGTGCTTCAGCTATAGACTAAATGTGTTTCAAGTTAAACCTAGAGCTGTCATGTGAGTGCTTCAGCTATAGACTAAATGTGTTTCAAGTTACACCTAGAGCTGTCATGTGTGTGCTTCAGCTATAGACTAAATGGGTTTCAAGTTAAACCTAGAGCTGTCATGTGAGTGCTTCAGCTATAGACTAAATGTGTTTCAAGTTACACCTAGAGCTGTCATGTGTGTGCTTCAGCTATAGACTAAATGTGTTTCAAGTTACACCTAGAGCTGTCGATGAGATTACAAAATGTTGGAAGGAGGTCAACAGACAGACATAGTTGTACCTATTTACCGTACAAACACGTGTAACAAACTCCAAATGTTTGTATAGCCTAGGGACTTTTTAACAAAAACTATTTTAACGTTTGTTATTTTTAATTTTTAATATATTAACTTCTAAATTGGAAAAATCCGAAGAAGTATGTTATTTACAAAAGATAAAGTAGAAACCAATTTTCACAAACTAAACATTGGTATTTGTTTTCACACAAAAGAAACATTTTTTAAATGAATATTAAATCAAATCAAATAAGACAGTGTGTTCGAAGTATAACTAAACTTAAGAGCTATCGCAATAAAACATAGCTAAAATGTCTAGTTTTAAATGGTTTTGATTGTAAAATTTCTCTTTATCTGCAGTGAGCCAACTTCATTAAAATTGATTATTATTTATATACGTTTTATACAAACTAAAATAAGTCTCATTTGTGAAAAACAAAACTTAATCCCTTGATTTACAATATGTATGACTTTGATTTTTAAAAAGAAGTCTCATTGATTTAAAATATATAAAAAAATTATATATATATATATATATATATATATATTAATAAACAGAAACAAAAATTATATAAATATATTACAATTGTATTAATAAAATGAAGAATACATAATATTATAGAACTTAGATGTACTAAAATAAAAGCTGTGATACAGTCTACTAAAGTATGAAACCACATTTAATTTTTTTTATCGCATAGTACTCACCTAAACAATCATTTTGAACAAAACATTTAAAGATATTTTCGAAAAATTTCAAATTAAAAAAAAATAGTCGTTTTTAAATCTTTTTTTTATGAAAAACAAACATACAATAGTATGTATCATGTTACAAAACTCTACCCATTATATCTTTGACTAAATCGCTAGGCCCATTTTCAGAAGATTTCATAATTTTATAAGTCTTCAATACAAATCATGATTTTCCTCGAATTATCTACTTAGATTTTCAACTCTAAGCCCAGGTAAAAAAAGACATAAAGAAGGGTAAATATAAGGTAGGATAGAGATAATTAATCGGTAATTTTGAAGAGGCATGATCTCGACAAAAGTAAATTTTACAGGAAAAACCAAAGAAATTTTTTAAATCACATCTAATTATTAAGATACAGTCTAAAATATTTTGTTGATATTTAACGCACAGTAATTATTAAATAAAAGTTTGTTTTTGGATATATTGCCTTTTTAAAGACAGTAATGGAAAAATAATCAATATTAATGGATTAAATAAACAAGCTACTATAATAGTTAAGATGATAGCCGTATTTAAATATAATTTTCTTCAAATTTAAATATGACACCTGGACACAGAACTGATCCCTGGACCTTTGAATTAGTACGGCAATGCTCTTTCCACTTAGCCAAACAGGAGTCAACTTGTGTCCAGGGTAGTTCTTCACTCATATTTTAAGGCAGAGTCTGAGATGGACGTGTATAAATCCTTAACTACAAATGTGTGATTTATTAAACGCTATCAGATAAAGCAGTCACCTCTGACTCGGGAGCGTTTTATGCTGCCAATAGTACAATGACAACTGTATGAATGCATATATAATGATGGAACAAATATACATACTATTATATTAACAAAGTACGGTTATAGACGCATCTATATTTAATTTATTTTCAGTGAAAAATGACACAAGAAAACATAAATCGAACCAGGAAGTTTTGGTTTAGTACTCCAATCTCTTACCACTGAGCTATGCAGGAGTGAATGATTGCCCTGAGTAAGGGACTACTCCTGGATATCTCAGTGGTTAGAACATTGGCGTACTAAGCCTAAGGTCTTGGGTTCAATTCAAGTGTCCAGGTGTCATATTTTCAATATAAAGAATAATCAATATTGATTCATTACATTTATTTGTACAGTAATTCTTTTTATTAATCACAAGTATATTATAAAAAATATCAATTTTTTTTAAGATCCAATTGTTTATAGGTTGTTCATCTTTACAGTTCCTCTTCTGTATTTTCTTCAATTTATATAGTAGGCCACATCAAAATGTGATTGTAAAAGTAAGTTTTTCCCACTAGAATATACTTAAAAGGCTTCTTTACCTCAGTCAGCTTATTCAATTTGATAGTAATTTTGCAGTAGAAAGCTTGATTTGACGGTAAACCTACCAAAACTCCAGCAAAATCTCAAAGAGAACATCTTCCACTATACACCTTTGAGTAATAACAGTACCAGGTTTTCTTAACTCACATCTAAATTCTTGTGAAACTTGAAAGGCCAATTTCTTATTTTTTGGTTCATAAGCTTGGGATTTCACTAACAATGTTGTATTTTTAAAATAAGTTGGCCGCCATTGTTAAAAATCAAAAATGTCTTCTGTTTTAACTTTTCTTTTTTTAAACAATGAACTATGACTTGGTAGATGTTTTTCCAATAAGTTCATATTACCCATCTGGTGTATAAATTAGGTCCTTTCTACGAATTAGTTAATTTGCAACATCTAAGTCACAAACACAGGGCATAAAAAATGTCCCCTAATCGTAAAATAACGAACTTTTCTGATGTATCTGTACTGTTGTAAGACCAACAATTTTTAATTAAATTGCACATAAAGCATGAGGAGCAATCATAGCCAGAGGCCCAGGAGGTCTACAATTACAATATATTATTTTTTGAGAATGTAGTACTCTGACTAAAAGAATAGATAGTCCTTCAATAAAAAATTACTCGGGATGGCATACGTACAGTGTAATGTACAGTATATTATATTGTGAGGCTGGGATTCAATTCCAATCAGATACAATATAAGATGGGTATTTACTGCATTTTTGTTTATAATCCTGTCTCTAGCCGAATGTTAGTGCATTTTATTCACATTCATACTCCTAATCTTGTTATCTAAGCTTAATCGTATTGGCTGTATAACAACAAGCTTTGAAACTTGCTTGATTAAAAAAAACTTTATATACATACATAATGGAAAAAAACTCATGAGTAGTCGATTGTTTTAGGATCTAGATCTAGATTGTATTTCACTTGTTCATCGTTGATAGATATGCTGCAGTTCCAATCCCGTCATGGTATACTTTAGGGTTACTTTCCACAAGTATATTACAGGAGGGTTTTCCCACTCTCTCCCAATCCAATATCCTCAGACCCCCCTACCCCCATCCTTTAAGTTAAAAACCTTTGATTTAACTTTAAATAATATCCCAAGTTAGGAAATTATATCTGATAGCACTAACCACTTTAGGTTTATCAGACAATTAGCATGAATAGTGTCAGCAGTATTTGAAAAAGCACTAATGATGTTATTATATATCATCAGCTATCGAACCATGAATAAAATGATAGTCCCAACGAAGATTCGAAACAATATCCCTCGAAGGAATTTATTTAGGGTCTGAAATGACTGGCAACTTAAAACAATCTAAGCCAACGCAAAGACTGACACAACTTTAATTACTCTTTCAGTCTAATCAACGCACCCCCTCGCCTTCTCTTGACAAGAGAATTGGTAGGGTGGTATGAGTAAAGAAGTATGCTAATTGCAGTGAGTCTCAGTAGCGGTCTAGAGTCGAACTTCGAGGGGGCTTGGAGTCACTCCAAGTAATTGCATCTCCCCTGATGTCATGAAGAATTGGGTGGCTCACTTAAGTGCTGGGAAAAGGTAATTAAATTACCACCTAGTTTCTTTCGGGAAACACTGTCATAGACTCTACCCAAAGCGAGGAATTGTTATTCGGGTGTGACTTAACATGTGATATAAAATATTGATGGCTTATTATTTACTGCTCATGATCCATATTAAGCTCACGAGAGGTCCTCACCAACAGGATAACCCACTCACTTATTAAGCAAATGATGCATATAGACATGTTCTGTGCAAAATATACGGAACATAATTACTTTATCATTTAATCGCATGTGTTCCTGCTTTATGTAAAATATTATTTGTGTGTAGGTATGTGTGATAACATTTTTTTTAAATCATAAATACAGTTCTAAGTGTAAAATGACCAAAACGTAAATGGATTAGCATTGCACGTGTTTACAATATTAATATGTATATGTACATATTGTTAATATGTTCAATGCTAGTCTCAATATTTTTGTCATTTTCATACTTAGATATGATATTATATAAAATATGACCACACAAACCTACATTCCAATAATATAGATGCATACATACATGCATACATACATGCATACATACATGCATACATACATACATGCATACATACATACATGCATACATACATACATGCATACATACATACATGCATACATACATACATACATACATGTATACATACATGCATACATACATGCATACATACATGCATACATACATGCATACATACATGCATACATACATGCATACATACATGCATACATACATGCATACATACATGCATACATACATGCATACATGCATGCATACATGCATGCATACATACATGCATGCATACATGCATACATGCATACATGCATACATGCATACATGCATACATGCATACATACATACATACATACATACATACATACATACATACATACATACATACATACATACATACATACATACATACATACATACATACATACATACATATATACATATATACATACATGCATACAGAGCAGTTCAAGTACCCGGGAAGTCTGCTGACAAAGGATGACTACTGCACCAATGAAATAACAGTAGGTTGAAGATAACCATGGTTAGGGAAACTTTCAACAAGAAGAGGTTTCTGCTGACCAGCAAGTTGAATTTGGAACTGAAGAAGAAACTTATTAAATGCTAAGAAGAAATAGATTTTATAATACATAGGACAATCACTTTGTATGGAGAAGAAACTTAGGCTCATAGGAAGAAGGAAAAGAAATACTTGAAGAGCTTTGAATGTGGTGCTGGAGAAGACTTGAGAAGATCAGGTGAACAGACAGGGTGACAAATGAAGCTGTCCTAAAAAAAGTTGGTGAGAAGATAATTATTTTGGATGTGATTCTTTGGTACAAAACAAGGTCTAAGAAATGTGGATCTCGCTACTATTTAGTTCCAGTGATCAGACATTGAAGCCAAAAGGCGCTACTATCTTAGCATATTAGCACACGCGCAATTCAAATATTGTATTGAACTACAAAGCTTTAATATTATATAGTTTTAAGTATTATGAAAACCAGAGATAAAAAATTAATAGCTTAAAAAAATAATGTTATTTTTAATAAACACGCCAAATACAATAATTGATTGCTAACGAGAGTAAAAACATTTCAAGTTAATTGTTAATCCTAAATATATATTATCTTTGCATAAATTAGCTCTATACACTGGGATGAAGGCGGGGAGATTTTATACACATTGTATTATATTTAAATTATAGAATTATCTGATTGAAATTAGAAGTTTATTTATAAAAGACAAGAAGAACGAATTATTCTAGGAAATAGCTCAAAGTCATTTCGTTCACTTACTCTATGGCATTAGGAATTTGAAAGTTAATTGCCGCACTCAGAAAAATACGCCCCATCCCTACCAATGAAATGATAAAACCATAGTTTACTCTGAGGAAGTATCTATCTCTTAGATCAGTTGATCATTAAATATTTGTTCGTTTAGTTGTTGGTTTAGTTCAGTTGAATGATCTATATATAATTGATTATTTCAGTATTAGTTAAGTTGGGGGCTTAGTTCACTCTTTCAGTCAAACAATGAGTTATTTTATTATTTTCTCTCTATCTTACAGGTAGAGAAAGTATGGTGATCGTCAAAAAAATCGAACTCGAGATTTTGATGAATTTTGACGTTTCATGACTCCCTGAATCCGAAAAAGTGGTTTTTGAATTTCCGTCTGTATGTCTGTCTGTCTGTGTCTGTCTGTCTGTCTGTACCTCCAACTAGAGCCTAAACTATTTTACCGATTGAGCTGAAACTTCATATCTAGGGTTTTCATAGGGTTGCCCTGAGGTATTTTTGGAATTGGATATCTACCCCTAAAATTAAGGGTAGTTTACTGAAGGGAAAAAAGAGAAAAAGTCGATTTTCTCAAAATCGGCTCTAACGATTTTGATAAAATTTCATTTATGAACATTAATAAATATTCCAAACAAAATGGCTACTCTCAATATTTCGGCAAAATGGCTTTAAGGGCTCCGGTCTGATGCGTAAATTAACATTTTTTATAATAGCTCCTAAACTATTTGAGATATGAAATTACTTAGCATTACAAATATGTATATATATTTATAATACAAATATTTTATTCGAAACATATTTTTATAAAATCAATAATTTTCAATCTATACGCAATTATATATATATTTTTTAAACTTTTTGGACATTAAAGCTTAAGTATTGCGATCGTAAAAAAAACTAACCTGAAATGTTTATGGATTTCGACGTCTCATGACCCCCCGAACCCTAAAAAATAGTCTTTGCAATGCCGTCTGTGTGTGTGTCTATTAAAACTTAAAATTAAGGGTAGTTTACTGAAGGGCGAAAAGAGAAAAATTTGGTTTTCTCAAAATCTGCTTAAACGATTTTGATTAAAATTCGTATCTAGGCGTTGATTAAGATTATAAATAAACTGGCTATTTTCATTTTCCTATGAAAATGATTTTTAGGGTACTTTACAGAAGCGTTGATTTCCGTATCTCCACAACTATTTGAGAAACTAAACAACTTATCATTGCAAAATTGTAGGACTATTAGAAATAAAAAAAATTTAATTGACACATATTTTTATAAAAGCAACAGTTTCTGAGATATTTGCAAATATATTAATACAATTTGGTGAGCTTTAGTTGTAAACATATACTACTTAAGTCTTATCGCAATAATTCTCCAATGCCATAGAGTAATTAAATATAAGTATCTAAAAAAGTATGGTATATTTCCTTAAAGCTCTTAGGAGAAATGTTTGCATAGCAATGATCTATCTCCATTTTAGACTCAATAGTCAATATTTACATTTTTTATTGGTCAAAATGTATAAATGAATAATTAAATATCAATGCGATGACTTGAAGATCTGCAACACCTTATAAAATGTTAAAACTTTAACCAGAAATCGAAATTTTAATACGAAGTGTTGACCCTTGTGGAAGACATTAAACTGTTTGAAATGTTCTTAGGTGGACAAAGATGCGCCTCTTTTCTCATTGATTCTATATCATTGTATATTATTTTATGCGTGTTCTTATGTGGAGTGGTGATGATACAATGTACATTATTCCGTTCAGAAATCTTACGAGTTAATAGAAAGAGAGAGAAAGTCTGTGCGGTGCACCGTACCATTTATTTTACTTTTTCGCTTGACTAGCAGACCGAAAGTCTTTACGACACTCTTCAATAAATAGTACATTTTCTTGAATGGATTCAAACAATTTAACTGGTGAGTGGTTTATTTTATAATCTATAATGTATAGGTCTACTTTTAGGTTGAACAGTTTTTTATTATTTTTAGATCATACTAAATGTGTAATCTACGCTAACTAATCAAATATAAAATTTGTTATAACCAACATCTAACTAGATATATTTAGAGTATTTATTATGTTGATTGTTAAAAGTATAGAATTTTGATAACATTTAATTTTAAATAAATAATGTTTCTTTTAGATGTAGCAAGAGTATTTATAATTCAGTTAAGTTACTATTTTTTTGTTTATTTTTCTATGTCACTTCATTTTTGTGGCCGAAATAGGCCGAAGTGTTACGATCATTGCAAAAAGAGGAAATAGTTCGACCTGCTCATTTGGAAGAATCGTTCAATTTTAAATATTCATTCATGAACTGCACAGTTCTATTTAGTTCACTGAAACGCTCAATTCTGTAATATAGGAGATGAGATGAAGCGATAAACGTTATTTAATCTCTAGAATATATAGAATGTATTGATTTCATTGAAATGAAAATTACAGTTCAACCATTAAATAAGATTGTATTACAATCCTTTAGTAATTCCCGATCCACAGCTTTTTTATGATTCGTTACAATCATGGCACACACCCTTCTTTAAAAAATAGATTTGGCTAATTTTTTAAAACTAGTTATTATAAACTATCTCCCACGGATGCATGTTACATAGATGCTAAGATAGCCAATTAAATATTTAGCGTGTACTTAGCATAAGTTTCAATATAATGAAGGCTATTAATAAAAATTAATGATAAATTTCGATAATAATTTACTTATTAACACAGCAAGTACACAAAACAGTTTTGATAAAATCAGCGTTCACTATAATATCTTTATGTTGTAGATTATTTTGTTCTTCAAGTGCAAAGATTCACATAATTTCATTTTGACAAAATCATTTTGGAATTGGTTTTATATTGAACTAATTAGCAGATTAAATGACTGTTCCAAATTTTACGCAAGTATATTAATGGTACCACGCTCTAGAGAAAAGGGGAAATAGTGGTGAGGGTAATTTTTGGGCAGGGTGGTTGCGTGGATAGCATATTTGAACACTATCAAGGATCAGAAATACCTTCTATAGTCGGTCTGGACTAAGCCCGGACCTCCAGGGTAAAAACACGCTATAGTATATTAATGTTTTAAATTGTGTCACCGTTATGCAATATCACATGATTAATTGTTCTGTCCCTCATGGTATGTGTGATCTTTCATGTCAGAGTAGTTGTTTAACAGTATCGTCTGCCACAATGTTCTGTTCCTCATAGTGTTTGTGGTATCCTGGAACAGAGAGTGTAGTTGTTTAACAGTATCGCCTGCCACAATGTTCTGTTCCTCATAGTGTTTGTGGTATCCTGGAACAGACAGTGTAGTTGTTTAACAGTATCGCCTGCCACAATGTTCTGTTCCTCATAGTGTTTGTGGTATCCTGGAACAGACAGTGTAGTTGTTTAACAGTATCGCCTGCCACAATGTTCTGTTCCTCATAGTTCGTGTGATCTTTTGGAACATACATTTTAGCTTTTGTACAGATTTCATATTTAGTTCAAGTGGTTTAAATAGTTGAATGTTTGGAAAGCGTTATAGATATTAGAATATAAAAAAAAGCTCAATATGTTTTCCAAAACTCCTGGACAGATCACAAATTATAAGTTAAAAATTCATATAATAGGACTAATTAAATATTACATTCTACTCACCAGTGAATGGAATGTGTGCTCATGTTGTTTGATACTTTTTATATAGTGTTTGTGAACTTAACCAACCACTTTTGACTAGACTAGCGATGAAAGGGAGATTGGGGTTCGAGTGCCAATCAGGTGTACTAAAGGTGGTTTTTCAAAATGGTTTTACACTTCCTCTCAACGTAAATGAGAGTATACTTCCTCTAAATTAATTCTTCCTCGTCCATAATCCATTAGTGTAGTTAGTATCTATGCGTATAAACTGAACATGTAGTAAGACTCGGTGTTTAAAAAAAATTAACTTCTTTCCCTTTGTCATCTTGGATATTCCATGAATGGATGTGTCATTTGACAGCACCAGCATTAGTAAACGTATCTTTATTTAAAAATAGAACGTTGGACAGGAACGTGACAGTTCCATTCAATCTTTCTCGCATTCAATTGCAAAAAAATGTATGTGAAAATAACTTTTAATCAAGTTTTGATGGAAAGAGATATCACCAAGATAAAGCTCGTGTCTAGTTATAGCTATGGATACTTAACCAAGATTGATACACTTTTTTATTTTTTTGAGATTGCATAACTTTTACACTTTTATAAATTAAAAAGGATGCATTTTCCCAGTAATTCATCTGCAAAGCTATTAATCAAAATTGTTTTTATTTTCAATGTTTTTATTAAATAAGCAAGACATTTTTTAAACAAAAATATGTCAGTTATCTTTTCAAACTTCAAAAATAGTAGTTGAAATTAATTGTTTATATTGGGTATGATTTATTAGTTCATATTTTGATAAATAATGAAATAAATGCTACGGTAAGTCACACAGCCTTTTTAGCTCCTTTACCTATATAAATTAAACCATTTACATGAAATTTATATGAAACTAAATAATATACATTTTGGAAAAAGGTAGTGAAAAAAAAAGATCATCACTTTCCATAAAGGATTATATATAAAATAACATACACTGTTAAACATATTGAGAATAAATAGTATGCTGCAATCACAGTAACTTTCTTTACCCTCTATCTTACGGGTGACCTGGTGGTCTAGGGGTTAAGGTGTCGGACTTCTGTGCTGAGGGTCTGGGGTTCTATCCTCGGTCCCGGCACAGATTTATCTGATTGCCAAACCCTTCCTTCACCTCTGACAAGATGTGTATTAATCACAACTTGTGAATGTGAGGAATGCCAGGCCTCCACCGTGGTTCGGATTCCACGTTAAACTGTAGGTCCTCCATTTCATCTCACAATCACCCTACCATCGCACATTAGCGTAAGTGCGTATAACCCGAACGGGTAGTAAGACGCGGTGCTAATAATAATAATAATTTACCCTCTATCTAAAAATAGTAAGAAGCCCCTCTCTTTTTAATCTTAAAATTGACATTTACTAAAAATTGTAAAATTTGTGAAACGAAATAATATACATTCTGGTATAAAGACTCAACTAAATAAAATAAATGTAATAGTGTGCACCGTTACAGAACCGTTGAGAAAAGAGGAACTTCTCCGTCCATCAAAGAACATAACAATCAATTCCGTATTTCTAAGTTCTTCATAAAAAAAAGTACATGGTTTCTTAGAGCTAAGAAACTCTTGGTTTTATAAAAATATATTCCAGATTAAAACCTTTTGAATTTTAACAGCACTAAAGACTTTACAATGATAAGTTATTTCGTATCTCAAATAGTTGCGGATATATGATCAAAATTGGAAGTTTCTGATCATGTAAAGTATCTTCAAAGTAATTTCCATGGAAAATTAGAATATCCATTTTGCTTGTAATGTAAAAATTTGCCTATAGGCCGTTGCACTCTTGAAGACCCTACAGACGACACGATTTGGTCAGGTGATCGGGCCGATTTGGTCGGTTCCGACACAATATCGGGTCGTGTGTAGGTGTGTTGCCAGACAAAAATTTTACTATATAATGTCGGGTGGCTGGCGCATGCAACCGCCCGACCAAATCGTGTCGTCTATAGCGTTGTCGGGGGATTCAGCGTGTCAGTTGTACTACAAATACGGGCGCGAGTAGTAGGCCTATTGTGTATACTGAATATTTTCCATTCAATTAGCCATTTTTCAGCCTAAATTTTGTTTAATCACTAACGATACTATTAGCGCGATTCCAACTTTTTGGTGTTTGGATAATTTAGGAAGCATGATGGTTGTGTATTTTAGAGAAAAAAAAAATGAATATAGGCACTAAAGTCAGGTCGTCTGTAGGTATCTCACCTGATTTGGTCGGGCCGACCAGATCGGATCGTTTGTAGGGCTTTTTTTTTTTTTTTAAATGGGAGTACATGAGAGCGCATATGCCAGATATAATCGCGTGAAACAGATTTACAATTTTCAAATTCTAAACTTATCAAGCTCAAAAAAATTAAACACGCCATGGTAACACATTTGAAGTTTTGTTTATGCCAATTTGTGTATTATTCTGTTTATTACTTCAATAAACCCCCTTTAAATCTACAGTGAACAAAATTGCCTGCGATAAATATTCTGGCATGTTGAACTCTTGATATTTTTTCAAAGCAAGTTAAAATAATGATTTCTCCCTTCCCCTATGACGTGATGTATTTGGAAACTCGTGAATCTGAGAGACACAATGTTGATTTTAATATTTTGTAAAAAATAAGTCAGTTTAAATTTTATTTGAAAGTTATTATTGCTTTCACTAGATGCATCAGTAAATGCTATATAATATAACATGCTTTTTCCATAGAAATAATAATATTAGTTTTAAACTACAAAATGGCAGCTCCGCTGAGCGGAAGGACAGCCCTGACGGGGAAGCCAATGGGTTAGAAAAATATGGTGAGTGTCCATTATAGTTTGTTATTCAATTTAAGAGTGGAATGGCTAATAGATTCGAAATTTAATCAAACTAGTCATAGCGTATTCCAATTAAATATATTTATTATATTTTTGTTCTTAGTAAACTACTCTTAATTTTGGTGTTAGATATAATTATTATTATTATCTTCCCCCCGTTACCCCCGTTCGGGTAGTACGCACTTATGCTAATGTGTAATGGTAGGGTGCTTGTGAGAAGATGAAATGGAGGACCTACAGTTTAACTCGGGCTCCGAACCACGATGGAGGCCTGGCATTCCTCACATTCACAAGTTGTGATTAATATACGTCTTGTCAGAGGTGAAGGAAGGGTTTGGCAATCAGACAAATCCGTGCCGGGTCCGAGGATCGAACCCCTGTTAGATATCAAATTCCATGAACACCTCTAGGGAACGTTATGTAAACCCTTGATACAGAGTTTTAGACCAATCGGTAAAATTACTTTGGCCCTGGGCACCTGGTATCATTTTTCCTGGAGGGCTTTTTTGGAAGTATCGATCTTACCCTAAAATAAATGGTAGTTTACTTAAAAAAAAAAGAGAAACTTTCTTCAAATCGGCTCTGATGATACTATTTATTGTTACTAACAATATGATGTACAGCATCTTCTTTATTTTTCCGTGAAAATGACTTTAGAAGCTACTTTAAAAAAGCGGTTATCTCCCATATTGATCATATATCCACAACTCTTTGAGATACAAACTAACTTACCACTGTAAAGTTGTATGACCATTATAAATAAAATGTTTTGATCTAAATAGGATTTTTCTCAAACAAATAATTGCATAACTCACACAAATATGTTTTTTTTTTGTATATACACATTGTATATGTTTAGATTCAAAGCTACGTTAACCAGCAGCTTTGTTATCCTTTGTTGATAGATATGGTTTTTAGTTTAAGACTGATGATTTAAAAATGACCTATTCTATAAATTTGTTTGTGGTGTGAAAGGACCATACCCAATGAATTATGCGAATCAAACATTTTCAGGAAATTTAATCTATTCGAATTAAAGATTCTTATTTAAACTTTCAGTTTGTATGAGCTGGATACTGCCAAATGTAAAAAAAAAAAAAAAAAAAAGCAGTTATAAGCGTGTTTAATTCCATCATGTTTGGTATTTCAATCTCTCATTACTTTTGCATTTCATTTTTTTTTATAAAAAAATATAAAGTTCATCAATTCAATTAGATCTTTGATTACATGCAGCAATTTACACTAGGCTCCATTTTAATAGTCTTAAGTTATTTCTTGATAATGTTTTCATCTCTATAATACTCGAACAAAACTACTTTCGAGTAACACTTAAGAAATCAATTTTATATCAGCAATAGTTTAAAAGAAAGCATTTTGTCTCTTACGAAGTACACATTCAAAATTTCAGTACAAATGGAAAGTAAGGCTATTCTAATCCACCCAAACAAAGTAATAATATTAATAATAATAATATAATAATAATATAATTACAAAAATTGTGTATAAAAATGTGATTATGTACGTAAAAGGTATTCGGATGGCTTACTTAGCAACAGTATATGTTATGCAACATAAATGAGTAGGTCATCCAATCAAATTTTAGCTAGCTAATCACAGAAATTTTAATTTGTTTGTATTAATTATATTAACACTCATAGAAAGTAAAGTATAATGTATTTAACATTTAAAATGTGAAAAATTTAATTTTCGAGATGATGAGATAATTTGATAGATTAACAAACCGATATGTTAATCAAGTCACGATAAACATAACCTAATAAAAAAAGTAGGTTTTGATAAGATATAGTTTTTCAATTTGAAAGTAAATTTATAAGTTTGTATTTGGAATTCTTTGAGCAAGAAGAAGAAGAGGAGCCAGGAGAGTAATTTCAACCCCTCTGCCCCCTCAAATTTTAATCTGCCCCATCTCAAGGCACTTCGTCACATTATTCATTCCAGCCGACACTCGCACTGCACTTAGCTGAAACACGCCAACCTCCCCTTCTCCGACCATTCTTCCCCGCTAGGCGACTCCGACAGATTTACTACCCCCTTCCAACCTTCCAATATCTCCCCACCCCGAGCACAATTTGACACAACTCAATTTCGTCAGGATCAGCCGCATCGTTGATTAAGGATTTGTCTCCGGCTGCTCCCGTTTGATAATCGCCTCATGACGTAAATAATAAGTGACAGTCTATTATTTGCTATCCGCATTGTTTGGCGCAAGGAGAAAGGCGTCAGACTTGTCTGATTTATGGTAGTGAAATTACAACTAGTGTCCTGAGGTGTTTTTCTCTAAATGTTTACAGATTCTCCTTTCACGCAAATGCGGTAAACCTTCTCTTAGTTCGAGCCTACTCATTATCTCATTATTGAGCACTTAAATATTATTTCTTACTTATATTGATCAAACAAAAAATAGTACCTATTTAATAAATTATTAAACCAAACAAAACATTATATATTTGATTGCATCTATTAGATTTCTGTATCTATTGAGAGTATTTATATTTAATTTCAATTTCAATTTCCTTTATTATAGTGCCGACCAACAGTCGTAAGACCTATAACAGGCCAGCACTGAAAAGCACACAAGTACATACCCTACAATACATACATTTACATAAGAAAACATGATAGACAAAAAATGGCCAAATAATGCCATATACCGATAAACAACCACGAGACAGAAAAGTAGTTAATATTGATAAGAATAAAAAGTAACCTTAAAAATAAATAACCAAATAGTGGTTAAAAGCAGTAACATTATGCAAAAAATAGATCAGAATATTGTAAACTTAAACAATGTAAACTTAAATAGTATTAAATAATATAGGCAGAACCTCTACAAGATAAATTATTGATATGGGATATCCTTAAATAACTCTCTGAGTTTAGCTTTCCTTTTATGATAAAAGTCGAATTCGACAAATCTAGAATTGGCACTATGGATACAACGACCTATAGGGCTTACCTTGTAAGAGCTATTAAGAAAAAATAATTTTTGATTACGAGAAGCCCGAGAAGGGATAAGAACGCCTACATGATCAAGGGCAAATTTACAAGAAATTATGTTATTGAAAATATTAAAAACAAAAAGGGCATCACAATAAAGTCTACGCGAGAAGAGAGTTTGGAGCCCTAATAGGTTTCGAATTCTATCATAATCATAATAAATCCGGTTACTAAAGTATTTATCATAGCATGCAGCAACAAATTTTCTTTGAACGTTTTCTAACCTAAGAGAGTCAGTTAAGGTAATTGAATTCCAAGCAACAGTAGCATATTCTAACTTAGATCTAACCAGGGCATAATACAGACATAAAAAACAGTCAATTTTCTTAAATGATGAAGTAATAAATTTAATAAGCCCAAGTAGTTTCAATGACTGGGAAATGACATGGTCAACATGATAGTGGAAATAAAGTTTGTTATCCAGGAGGACACCAAGATCATTAATACAAAGGGTGCGAACTATGTTGTCACTGCCCAATTTATAAGTAAAAAAGAAAGGATTAGTTTTCCTAGTGAAAGATATAGATTTGGTCTTAGATTTATTGATAGACATTCCATTTTCCAAAGACCATTGTAGAATACCATTTACATCATTTTGTAAATCTATACAATCTGCAATTGAATTGATAGTTTTAAATAATTTTACATCATCAGCAAAGAGTAAATAACTAGAAGAGTTCAAATATTTACCAATGTCATCAATAAATACATTAAAGAGAAGAGGACCTAAATTAGACCCCTGTGGTATGCCACAGGTTGCTAAAAATGTATTTGAGCTGTGTGAATCAATTTTAATAATGAATGACCTTTCATGCTAATAACTGCTGAACCAATTTACATATGAGTGAGAAAGTCCAAAATTACCAAGTTTAGCGAGAATAATATTATGCTGACATAAGTCAAATGCCTTACTTTGGTCAAAATAAATAGCATCAACCTGACCTTGGGCAGAGACTTGAGGGGCAACATGCCCAAGAAATTCTACTAAATTAGTTACAGTAGATTTATTTTTTATAAAGCCATGTTGATTATCTGAAAATGTATTTTTAAGGTGGTGAAAAGTATGCTCATGTATGATTTTCTCGAATACTTTGGAGAAAGTGTTTAAGAGAGATATTGGTCTATAATTACAAACATTTGTTTTTACCCCCTTTTTATAGATAGGTATGACAACAGATTGTTTCCATGTACGAGGAAAAGTTTCATTTGACAGGCTAATGTTAAAGATATAGGCTAACAAAGGGCTGAAAATGCTGGCACAGCCTTTAACAATAAAACTTGGAATTCCATCTGTCCCGGCACATCTAGAAGAACTCAATTTTTTAATAGCAATAGCAACATCCAAGGGTGTAATGTGGCATGGATACAAGGGCGCGCTAGTTTCAATAACGGGGCAGGGTAAAACAGGAAAGGCTGAATTATAAACGGAATGAAAGTAGGTCCCAAACTCATTATCAATTAATAAAAGATCCGCTATAATCTTGCCATTAATTTATAGGTTAGATGGGGAAACTTTATTCACACGATTATTTTTAACAAATTTCCAAAAATCTTTAGGTTTGCATTTAATACTATTTTCAATTGAGTTCATCCAATTGGCTCTGTCTATAATCAAAGTAGTTTTAACTAATTTACGAAAGTGAGAAAAATGTGAATAGAATACACTATTATTTGTTATTTTAAACTTTTTGAAAAAATTGTTTTTTTTCCTAATATAGTATTTGAGTGTAGAAGAAAACCAATTAGGATATTTGGATGAATTAAGAATATTAATTTGAGGAATATTCATTTTGATTTTCCTTTGGACTAACTTGGTAAAATTATCTACAGCCAAATTAACATCCGTAGTAGAATAAACACAAGTCCAATCTGCAGTAGCCAGGTCATTGTAGAGATTAAGGTAGTCACCGTGTGCATAGTCAATATATGTTTGTTTAAATAATATTAATAATACTGGGCCTGAAAATGCTTTGAATGAATGAACTAAAAATGCTAAATCCCTCAGTTGAGCTCTTTTAGCAAACATTTTTACTATATTATATACTTGGCTTTAATATCGGAGTCACAATTGGCTTGTAAAAAATTATATACTAATAAGTTTATTGTTGTATTTTTATTGGATACATTTCCATGTCTAGTTTAAGATAATTTCCCAGAAGTGTACTCACAATGAACGCTATCTTTCTACTTACTAGTAATGTTTCTTTACGTGTAAATAATTATATTGATCAACCAGGTTATCCGAATGTTTATGTTAATTGGGTGGAGATGCAAAAGGTAGAATTAAGAGGAAATATACTCACATTCGTGTGCAGAGAGAGTGGTAAACTAAATAAGTAAAAACTCTAAATATACTCATCTGGTATTGAAGAACTAACTTTCTCATCGACTTAGAATCAGACTAGAATATATTGACAAATATATCTGCGTGACAACGTTGCACGTATTTACTCGTTATTACTTAGTAAATATATATATATATATATATATATATATATATATATATATATATAATTTAAGGACATCTACGAATAATCCATGTAGACTTTGACACAACAACTGAAGATATCTACTTAGTTATCCTTTCTAATGAAACCACATTTGAATGCACTAATTTTGTTTGGAAATAAAAACTATGTGGTTTCATAAAACCGGATAATAATGTGTTTTAAAAATAATGAATATACATATATAATACTTTTAATGAAACATACATTAATTCCTCTCTAGCATGTTTTCTGTGGTGGTTAATTTAGCGGAAAATATCAAAAGGCCCTCCCTCGTAAGTGGGACGGCCAAACGTCACTTCCTGAAGACGCAGAGAAAAACCACCCCGAGTAGACTCTGTGACAGGACATTTGGCTCTAAGGCCGAGAGGCCCGGGTTAATACTCCTGTCCGTCTGTCTGTCTTCCTGACTGCGCCAGTTGCCTCTGCTCCGTCAGATTCTAGGACCAGCACATAAATCATTGCGTGTTGAAACAGAGGATGACGCTGGGAGAAATGAGCATGCGCTAATGAACTCGCAGTCGATTAAACTGTCTTTTGAGACTTGGCCGGGTTGGATTCTTACGGGAGGTCTCCAGGTTCTTATATCATCAAATCTTCATAGTTTAAATTCACGTGGTTCCATTAACTTTTAATCCCAATGGCTGGCGCTTTAATCGGTGATCCCATCTCACCCCACGGATAGCACATGTTTTAGTTAAGTAAAGTCCAATTTTCATAAGAAGGGCCTTATCCAATAGTGAGAAAAGTTACTAGATCTACTGAAATGTATTCATACGTCAAGTCATGCTATCTCCAGCTGAAACCTTAGATATATTACCAGTATAATAAAACAAATAAAATAGTAATATGTGATCAAGTTTGAATTGTATTTTCTAAAAGGCCCGTACTATGAAAATTGGACTGTAATACAACTCAAAACAGACGTCACAGCGGGTGTACTTATCTGTAGTCTACATTTAATAAAAAGCTAAATTGATTCCAGCAATATTTTGAAGAATACAACAAAATGGCAAGAGAGGAGGGTGGGAAGTGAAAAAACTATTAAGCATCATCCAATATGACGTTTTTAAAGTAAGAATGCAGAAAACCATACTCGACACGTTTTATGGTTCAAGCGTAATCTTGTATTTAATCTTCCTGCTAATAATAGGCTCTTAAGGGAACAGCCTATTTTAAGGGAAATATCCTAATACTGCTGTATTCAGCATAGGAATGGCAGTTAGATAGCTTCAAAACAAATAAAACAATCCTCAGTTTTGTTAACATTATCTGTTTTGAACTTGTTAAAAGAATACTGATTTTTGGATGGATATATATGTGTTTTTAACAATTTATCTATATCTCAGAAGTGCAACATATCGCTCTAAGATTAAGTGAAAATGAACTAATTTTACCATGTCTTAGTATTTTTTAATATTAGGGTATGGACATTTTTGAGGAAGCTGTCTACAATATATGCCATTTTGAGATGACGCATTGATGAACAAGCGGAACAACCTCATGTGGTCTGGCTTTCTTAGAACGGGATGGTCAAGGTTCGATTCCCAGCTAGCTATACTGATAATGGTTTTTTACTAAATAGATAACCATTCTCATTTCAATCAGATTCGGGTGGATTTCTCTGAATTCTGCATTACTCCTACCCCCCTCCCCCACCCCACTCTGTCAAAGATAGACTTGATGGGCTGTAGGCCGTGGTGCGCACACAATAATAATAATAATAATAATATAATTTGTTACTTACATATTCTGGATATTGTGTATAAATTCTGATCTGAATATTTGACTAGACATGAATTATTGTTAGATCTGAGTTATGGTAAATATCTAGGAGCTGGAGATGATGAATACCAGCTGTCCTTCTGAAGGAACCGGGAAACAACGGATTAATGGCTCTCATAAAACTTATAAAAATGATCTACGAAACAGGAGACTGGTCCAAGGACTTTCTAGACGAAGCCATGGTGGCTCTAAAGAAGAAGAAACAAGCCAAGAAATGGAGCGAACACAGAACCAAAACATCATCTCTCATTTGGGGAAGATAATGGCAAGAGTATCCAACAGGAGACTAGAACAAAGAGTAGAAAGTGTAATGGGAAAATAACAATTTGAAGTCATAAAAGTATAAGGAACCAGAGGTACGATCGCGATGCTGAGAATAGTTTCAGAGAGAGTGCTGGAAGTCAAGAAAGAGGTCTAAATTGTTTAACAGACTGGTAAAAGACGTCCAATAGAGTGAAGTGGAAGAAACTGATGGAAATACTCGAGAAGATCGGCATTAACTGAAGGACAGAAGGCTGATTGAAAACCTTCTCTGGAAAAGCAAGTGAAGGTGAGGCTGAATGATGGAGACCAAAAACTTATAGTTAGCAAGAGGAGTGAGGCAGGGATACTGTTTGGCATCTAGTTTTTTCAACCTGTATGGAGAGTGCTGGTTAGAAAAGCCCTGGAGGGAAGTGGTAATTTCAGGATAGGAAGACGCGTCAACACAATAAAATACGAAGAGATGATCTAGCAGTGCAGGCCAAAAATAAAGTAAGAGTTGCAGGAAATGATGGACAAGCTGGTGAAGATAGAGAGAAGATATGGCATGAAGATCAAGATTGATAATTCAAAGGGGATGGTGATTTCAAAAATTATGAGACCCTTAAAATCAAAATTAAAAACCAGGAAATGGAAAATATAGAACAGTTCAAGTACCTAGGAAGTCGACTGACAAAGGATGCTTACTTAACCAAAAAGTTTAGGTTGAATATCACCATGGCCAAGGTGTAAGCTTTCAACAAGAACAGGTTACTGCTGACAAGCAAGCTGAGTTTGGAGCTGAAGAAGAAACTGATGAAATGAAACATTTAGAACATTGCACTGTATGGAGCAGAAACTTGGACTCTAAGTAAGAGGTAAAATATCTACTTGGAGAACATTGAAATGTGGGGCTGGAGAAGATTTGAGAAGATAAAGTGGAGAGATAGGGTCACAAATTAAGAAGTCCTAAGAATAGTGGGTGATAAGAGAACCATTTTGAATGGGATTCTTCTGTATAACCAATCTGGATCGGAAACATCCTAAGAGGAACTGTCTTCTGCATGCCTTCATAGAAGGAAAGGTTGAGGGAAAGAGAAGCTTAGGAAGAAGATGAGTTCAATATTAAATGACTTTAAGAAAATAAGAAAATCCTGAGAGTTCAAGGAGAGGTATAGAATAGGGCATATTGGCGGTTAAAGTTTACTGACCAAAGGAATGGACCTTTCGTAAGACCGAAAATCTAATGAAAATAATAATACAAAGCTAAACGTGTACATGCTAAAAAATGTAATAAGTATGTGGTAAAGTAAGTACTCGTCGTACATCTAACAAAGTACAGGATGTCCCACTCGAAGTTAGCCCTGATGTTCTCAGTATATTTTTGGTAAAATTTGGAGGATTGTATTGACACTTTGATGCTATACTCTGTAGTCCTTGAGAAAGGAAATACATAAACACCAACGAGATTAAACTTTGGGAGGAGACAACAATGGCAATAGTGTCGCGCCGGTTGTTCGCACATGGAGACAATCGTCTGTAGTGAGTAGTCGGGTCGAGGCGAGCGATCGTTGAATATATATCCAGTGGAAGAGCGTGTATTTATTGTGAAGACGTATTGGATTGGTGGAACCATAAATAATTGTCACGTGAAGGTTTTGGAATAGTTTGGTGGCCATGACCCACCGTCAAAATGTTGCATTCAAAAGTTGGTGAAAAAGCTTGAGCTCACAGGAACGTTGTTGAACCAGCATGGTGGAGGGCAACCAAAACTGTCTGAAGAAACCGTGCGTCGGTTGCAGACGGAATACAGGATTCTCCACGGAGACTATAGCAAGAAATTGGGATATCCAGAAGCACGTGCCAAAGAGCTGCAGAAAACGCCAGCTTGCAGGCATACCAGTTTACAGTTGTCCATAAATTGAAAGATCTAGATCTAGAAAAATGCATACTGTATTTCCGTTGGTTCCGAACTGTTTGATGGTGTATCGTGAGTGTGTAAGACATATCCGAACTTTTTGATGGCGTGATCGTGAGTGTGTAAGACACATACGAACTGTTTGATGGTGTATCGTGAGTGTGTAAGACACATCCGATATGTTTGATGGTGTATCGTGAGTGTGTAAGACATATCCGAACTGTTTGATGGTGTGATCACAAGTGTGTAAGACATATCCGAACTGTTTGATGGTGTGATCACAAGTGTGTAAGAAACATCCGAACTGTTTGATGGTGTATCGTGAGTGTGTAAGTCATATCTGAACTGTTTGATAGTGTATCGTGAGTGTGTAAGACACATCCGATCTGTTCGATGTTGTGATCGTGAGTGTATAAGACAAATCCGATCTGTTTGATGGTGTAATCACAAGTGTGTAATACATATCTGATCTGTTTGATGGTGTATCGTGAGTGTGTAAGACATGTCCGAACTCTTTGATGGTGTGATCGTGAGTGTGTAAGACACATCCGAACTGTTTGATGGTGTGATCGTGAGTGTGTAAGACATATCCGAACTGTTTGATGGTGTGATCATAAGTGTGTAAGACATATCCGAACTGTTTGATGGTGTGATCACAAGTGTGTAAGACACATCCGAACTGTTTGATGGTGTATCGTGAGTGTGTAAGTCATATCCGAACTGTTTGATGTTGTGATCGCGAGTGTATAAGACAAATCCGATCTGTTTGATGGTGTAATCACAAGTGTGTAAGACACATCCGATCTGTTTGATAGAGTGATAACAAGTGTGTAAGACACATCCGATATATATGATGGTGTGATAGCGTGTGTTTTTCCAATAGCTGCTGCGAGGGCTTCTTTCAACCCTCACCGCGAACTCCTGGACGATTGCCCTTCTTCGAAATATATCAACCAATATCGCTTTTACTGTCACTTAAAAAACTTCATCTCTATTCAGGAAGATATTTTATTATTTTTCCTGTTATTTACTGCTAGTTTTTAAGGATCGTAAATATTAATAAATACAATCTGTACTGTACCATTATTTTAGAAAGTGGGACCAAGTGATGCTCCAGTACGTCCTTCACTAAAACTCATAAATCCTGCTAAGGCTAACAGCAAATATATGTTATGCTTCAATATGTACTAATTACGCTAATGATTTAGGGATGAGGAAAGTTTAATCTAGGGGAAATGTATCCGTATTTGCGTGGAAGGAGAGTGAAAAGCCATTAGGAAAACTACCCTCGATACACCCGACCGGGATTCGAAAACCGTGCTCTTTGTCATCGGTAGTCTAGTCTGTTGTGAGAGTAGCGCCTTAGACCACGTGGTCACCGACGCAGTTATTAGAACTTTCGAACTTAGGTATCAGTTTGAACTTTTAAATGATAAGCAACTAACTTCCAAAATTTATTTATTTTCACTAATGAAAGTCGAAGAAAAATTTAAGATTAATTTGTTAATGTGTTTGTAAGAACAAAAATGTTATTGCCATTAACGATTAAACTAATGTTCTTTTATGTGTTATTTGACTTGGTGTTACTTTGAATCTGCAAATCAAAGGATGTTTTAATAAATAGTTTTGTGGTTTAGGTATTTTTCCCTCTCCCTCTATTATTCTCTTCTTTCTACGCTGTTTCTCCCCTCCCACATTTTTTTTTGTAATATATACACGGTGTGCCATTCAGAAAAAAAAGTCACATGTGATTTTTTTTTATTCCTTTTTCTAGAATAATATGGTCAGTTGAACTGTAGGATGAATATAGATTAATGAGCAAGAGGGAATGAAACATCAATATTTACGATTGATTGAGAGCCATGTTACCAAGGGCTAGTAGAATTTTGAAAAACAAAAGTTATAAAATATTAATATTATTATTTAATTTTTACTTATTTGTTCTAGTAGATGTATGAGATTGAGTATCTTGAAGTTTTGTTAATATAATAACTTAATCAGTAATATTTCGAGCATGAAGAAACTTTGAATACATTATTGGAAAATATTTATGCATCACGTCTTAATGCCCGTTCGGGCTATTCGCAAATGTATTAAATTAAATCTGATTTGATGCAAATATATATTTATATTTTATTATCTTAAAAATAATAAACTTATTTCTGCAAATCCCATCTGAAAATAGTTCATTCGGTATTTATTTACGAGATTTTACATTTTATCGATTGGTATAACGTTCCTAACCACTATAAGAATAAAACGAACTACCCAATTATGGGTGGTAAATGAATTAAAATTCATATTAAATACAGCGTATTAAATATGGGTAAACAAAATATATATATATATAATTAATAAAGATACATAACAATTTTGTTGTTTTTACTAATTGAAACACACAACACCACCACAATATTTTTTTACAATAAATCTAAAAAGTTTCATCAATTGCTAAAATAACAACCCAATGTTTTTCCGGATCACGTCACAATCAGCAGTCCATGTTGGCGCATGCGCGTAGCCTGAGAATATCTGTAGCCCCTTCCCACCTCAATTGCTGGAACAAGTTGCTTGATTACCTTCTCCGGAAATGAGAAATGACTTCCCTAGAGAATTTTGTTGGCTGCTCCAAATACTATATAGATCATTAATAAAGGTAACATGTTTAGATTGTTCCACATATACCTTTATTTATTTATTGTATAGATGATTAATCATTTAAACTTCATACTCCATATTTATTTAAATGTTAATAAGAATAGATATTTTTGAAAATTGATGTATTCCTTAATTAATGATGAACCTTTACTATGTATAAGATAATATTTACAAAACACACTCACATGCGCACATACACTCACAAGCACATAACAGTATCTACACACATATGCAGGAACACACACTAGCACGTACAAACATAAGCAAGAACACGCACAAGGACGTACAAACATATGTAAGAATATATACTAGAACGTACAAACATACAAACACACATTAGCACGTACATATATGCATGCAAATTCACTAGCACTTACACACGTATACAAGAACATACACTAGCACATGCAAAACATATGCAGGAACACACATTAAAAAGTACACACATATGCAATCTCACACACTAGCACATACACATATATGCAGGAACAAACACTAGAAAAATACACACACGTGCAATCTCCCATAGTAGCACGTACACACATATGCAATCTCACACACATGCAGGAACAAACACTAGAAAAGTACACACATATGTAATCTCTCATAGTAGCATGTACACACATATGCAATCTCACACACTAGCACGTACACACATATGCAGTAACACATTTGAAAAGTACATACATATGCAATCTCCCATAGTAGCACGTACACACATATGCAGTAACACACACTAGCACGTACACACACATGCAGGAACAAACACTAGAAAAGTACACACATATGCAATCTCACACACACTAGCACGTACACACATATCCAGGATCAAACACTAGAAAAGTACACACATGTGCAATCTCACACACTAGCACGTACACACACATGCAGGAACAAAAACTAGAAAAGTACACACATGTGCAATCTCCCATAGTAGCATGTACACACATATGCAATCTCACACACTAGCACGTACACACATATGCAGTAACACATTTGAAAAGTACACACATATGCAGTAACACATTTGAAAAGTACACACATATGCAATCTAACACACTAGCACGTACACACATATGCAAGCACACGCACTACCACGCAAACACATGTATTCAAATACACACAATGTAACCTTATAACCTACAAGGCTTTAAGTAAGATTATTTACTACATTGGTAATTGATTATAAATGAAGAAGTGAACTCATGAAAATAAAGGATGAGTTTATATAGTAAAAAACAACATGATAAACACACAAGACCTGGAAAATAATACTGGTTAGTTCTGTGTTTGTCTAAGGAAATCTAATATATATAACATAGTGAATAAATACTTAAATACAAGTCCAACCCAAATAAGTGACTGATATTAGTCACTTATTGTATATGTCCTAAACAAATATATTCATGAGTGATATACATTTACTTAAATTGCTCAATGGAATTGTTAACAACATGACGCTTTCTCAAAGCGACTAGAAAAGTTACATGAAAACATAAATTTAATGTTTTAAGACTTTATGAGTTTAGACAAATTGTTATCAAAAATGTCACTTTTCCAAAATGACTTACTTTAGTTAGAAACAAGATAAACGCAATACTAGACTTTATGAGTGCAAACTAGATATTAATAAAATTGCCACTTTCCTAAAGTGACTAAAAATAGTTTAAACATGAAAAATTAATGTTAAATAAAAACATGTTAAGTCTGAAAATATACTGCGAAAAATGAATTTAGAATTTACTACTATCCACTAATGCGTCTCCTTCGTAATCGCTTCCACAAACGAGGTGTTTCCTAGTTGTAGTGTAGGCAGAAAGTCAACTCTTCTCTGGTTGGTCCTCCCTGGTATAATGTAAGTGTCCGGAACTATAGTAGCCCCATGGCTTCTTTGGTGCTAACTGACAGCTGACGGCTTTGAAAAGTTACCAGACCAAATTATGTATCCCTACGCCGAACCATATGATCTGCAAAAATATGTGTTTAGCAGCTGTCACTTCTGACAGTCAAAATTTAGGTATATACCTAAATGTTGACTGTCAGAAGTTAGTCAGCACCAAAGAAGCCATGGAGCTACTGTAGGTATATTCATGAACGGAAGTGGGTAAGGGTAGGGGACGATGAGCTCATTGGAAGCTCCATGAAGAGCCTCAAAACTTCCACGTTGTTGGATGGCCGGGGTGCCTACCACGCATCCATTTATTGTGTCACCACGTATAGCTCTGTACCGTTGTCTGTTCTTAGACTAGGCACTAAAGCTGTGTTGGTACGTGGATTAAAAGAGATTGACAGCACTAGAATGTTCTAGTGAATGAAAGAGCCGTGATGACCTCGACACGTGCTAGTAGCACCATTAAGTTTACCGGTGAAATTTTTAAGGAAAGAGGTAGTCTTCTCGTATCGAATAAGTTCTCGAGCCCACGGTGATATTTAGGAAGGAACTAAAATTAATATAAGAATATGTAGAAGAGACATTGTTTATTTGGTGGGGATACTATATAGAAATAATATTTGTGAATTTAAGGAGCTTCCATCTTCTTGTAGCGAAGTCCAAATACTTAGCATACGCTACAATATATGTGAGAATACATTATAGTATTATTTAGTTGGGAAGAACAGTATAAGCTAGTTATTAAAGTAACTAAGACAATTTTAATATATTCATACATCAATTCATGTGATCTGCAGATGTCACTTTTGATAGATATTATCAACATCTATAAAATTATATACATAATATGGTATAATGTTATAAAGGTTGGCTGCAAAGAAATATATTTGAATTTTCTCTACAGTCCTTCCAACCAAAATCAGGGTATACTTACATGCGAGCACACATATATACAAGCACAAAATCACCTATATATATATATATATGTATACATAAGTTATTTTTTTCACTCTTCTTCTAAGAAAATATAGGTACAAATTCTCCAAACCTTACCTTCCTCAACCCTGCCTATTAGTGTAAATAACATGATGGACTGTAATATGCTAAACATTAAAAAAAAATTTATTAATTACTTAACATTGTAGAGGATTTAAGCTGCTTCTCTTGGTTTCATGCTAAGACAAACACTAACCTATTTAGATGTAGTTCATAGCATGTTAAATTAATAGTACTACAAATCGTACATATTTTCTCATGTGTATATTATAGTTTGGAGCAACACTGTCAAGATGTCCTAATCAAGTGTATTTTTTAAATAACTAGCTTTACGAAAACAAGTATACACTGATAGTTATCATTTTAATCTATTCCCATATGAAAATGCCTAATAATATATTTAATATAATATAGATGATCATTTAACTTTATTATATCATATAAGTATCTATATTAATATAAATTATTTAATTTAATATATGTACTTTATAATATATTATATAAGCTAATTATATTATAAATTAAATATTTATAGTTACTATATATATATATTTAATTATATTAAATCAGTTAATAAGGCTATTTTAAAATCGTTATAAATTATTTAGCAAAAGTGACAGCTTCAGATAGCATGACTTGACGTATTAACAAATTAAAGTAGTTTTATTAAATTTTGCATTTGTCAGGCCCTTCATAACGCATTATCTACCTGACCATGTGGTTGTCCTGTAGGCCTCTGTTGCACGCGCACTGTAAGGTTGAGTCTCCAAAGCAGAAGTTCTGCATTCAGATCTCCACCATAACAAGCAGCTCTATAATTGGGGGGGGACTGTGCTTTGAGGGGCGGAGGGGATGGACAGGTGGAAAACTAGAGGAGGAAAAGGGGGGACATGTATTCCAAAACCTTCCCTTCCCCACTCTATCCTTATAACCTCTGCAAGTCTTCAGAGGATTATAAATGTTCACAATATACTTCCGGCATCCATTAAATTAAAAGACTGAATAAAAAGAGAGCACATTAAATATGTAAGACACATAAAAAGGGAACCAAGTCGAAATACTTAACAGGTAATGCTGAAAGAAAAGAATGGGGTGCATATTTAAAGAGATATTTACATTAAAAACATAAGTAAATCATTTTTGAAAGGGATAATTTATTTTGTTAAAAAAGGATACATTAAGGGTAATCGTTCATATTACTTTCACATTATTCTTTCAAAAGTGTCGTTTAAGTATACTATATTGACAAAGAACAGGAAATTGTTTTTGAAATAATTGCGAAATTATCTTTTTATTACAGAAGAGCGCTGTGTATGGTAAAAATAAGGTGAAAGGCTTTATTTTTGAAATTTATAAGAAGGCTAAAGAATAATAATAATATTTTTTTTAAAATTCTATTTCTTCAAATAAAATTGATTTTAGGGTAAGCCTTACCATTTAAGAAATATTTTTTTTAAAATCTAGAATTCAAAAAGCACAAACCATGTTTCGATTGCCTCCTGTTTCGTGCAAGAACTACAATATACAATATGTTTAATATAAAGGATGGTGAATAAATGAACTGAATCAGTGTTTACTTGAATGAATAGTGAAACAAATCTACCTTCGTGTGGTCTTGAGACTAGGCCACTTATGCCTATATTACATCAAATTTGTTTTAGGTCAAATGACTTCAAACCAACCGATTTTTAATGAATTTAATATTAAGCCAACCAACTTTGGGCCAAAATGATTAAGCAACGTGACTTAAGGCCTACTGCCACTTCCCCTATAGATATTAAGATCAAAACAACTTTTATAATTTTGAAAATAGTAGAATAAAGGTTAACTAAAAGCGTGTAAAATCTATCTTTTCTATCCTTAATAGTTTAAATAAGCTAAATAATAACACATAATAAGTAATCTTTAAAAACCATAATTTAGACCCTCTCACTTGTTAATATGCTAAAATTTAATTGATATGGATTTTTTGTTCAAACAGTTTTTTGGGTGTAGTTGCCAAAAATGGCTTAGTACATTATTATTATTATTATTATTTATTGTAATTTTTTGAATATTTAACACGTTATTGAAAATATTATTTATTATTTATAATAATAAAATTAAAATGGTTGTGTTACATCATAGTGAATAACATTCACTTATTGCTCACTTAATTACACAATTATTAATGAACCATTTTGTGAATGAAAACATGGCCATCATATTCATCATAGAGTCCAGTAGGGGCAAACATTAAGCTTCACTTAAAACAAACCAAAAGTGATCTTATACTGCTATAAATAATAGCAATATTGATGATAATATAAAGAATGGAAGGCTGATTTTTTAATAATAACCTATCATTTTATTGAATTATTATTCTGAGTAATTGTTCCTATGCTCGATTTTTAAGTTTTTGTGAGAGAAAGTAAGATCACGATTATGTTCATGCACATTAAATAAAATTGAAAACTGATAAAATATCTCAAATTGGTATTTTATTTCACATTTATTTATTGAAACAAGGAATTTACTATGCAAAGCTTCCAAAGATAGATTAGTTCTGTCCATATTTGTAACCTTGAATATTTTGTTTTCATAATGCTTCTTACCAGAATAGCAAAACATTAATTTCAAAGATCACAATGAAAGTAATAAGGCATTGTATGTTCTCTAAAGGAAGAAATTACGAGTAAAAACTGCGTGCATCCTGAGCTTCTGACTCTCTTTTAGTGGCGACTATAAAACCAAAAATGTATATATTCCAGGATGTTTAGAGGGTCGCAAACTACATCTCAGATGACAACTATTTAATTCCTGAGAAGGGTAGGACAAGATCTGTTAGAGGGAGGAGTGTAATAAAATGACACAGGATGTTAAAGGGAGGCCACGCAGAAAGACCCCCTCAAGACAATACGGGGGAAATAAGGGAGCTTTAGATGACAGTCCTACACAATTTATGTCCTCAATTAAGCAACTACACCCCTTCTCTGTATTTCCTGGCAAACCCACGCCACCATTAACGATACCATCCAACCATTGATTCCTCTATCAATCCGCAACAGTAGGCCGGCACCAGCTTCTGTTACTAGTCATGGAATGACGCTTGCATTTACGATAGTTTTACTGCTGGCATTTTATTACAAGGAGACCATTAAGTTGCTTCTTGCCGTGTGAAACAACAGGCTCTCCCTTCACAGCTACATCACCATTTCATCTTTCTTCTGGGGGGGAACAAAGATAAGGTCATCTGAAACAGGAGTGATGGAGGAAAGATCTACTGCAGTGATGGACCTTTGAGTTCTTTCAGGATACCTGGGGGATGCCTAGTGTTTATTCTGTTCTAATATCTTCTCTAAAGGGATACGTCTACCAGGACAAAGAAATAAGTTGCAGACGTTCAGAAACATAGCATGATTTAAATGTATTTATTATTATTATTATTTTAGCACCGCGTCTTACTACCCGTTCGGGTTATACGCTTAAGTACTAATTACACTAATGGATTAGGAATTGGGAAGGTTTAATTTAGAGGAAGTTAGTCCGCATTTGCGTGGATGGAGAGTGGAAAACCGTTTAGGAAAAACCACCCCCAGTTCACCCGACCGAGATTCGAACCTCGATCTCCCGTCCTCGATGGTCTGGCTCAACAGGACTGGCGCGTTAGCCAACTACGCCACCGAGGCGGGTTTTTAAATGTAGTTTGTTATCTTAAAATAAAGCTAACTTCAAAAAAAAATGGAGATAAAGGGTATCCGAAGAATTTAAAATATAGATTTAAGGATATGTTGTCATTAAATTAATCACTAAAAGATCAAATTAGCTTGTATTATACGATATTTAACATGAAATTCAATCTTGATACCAGGTCTGCAATCATGTAAATTATTTATTTTGGTGTTCATTGCAACAGTTCCTTCACTTAAGACAGACATTGTTATTGTGCTTGTATCTGCGTCTTTAATTTAGGTATTTTTCCATTTATTATGTAGTTTTGGGTGTAAAATTAGGTTAATTTAGTTTTGTTTCATAGATAGTACATCTAAATCATTTCCTTCGGTATTAATTGGAACAATTCCTCCCATAAGAAAGACAATCTTGATAAAAAAGACTACAAAATGTAAACAATTTATTTTGGTTCCTTAATACAGGTGACCCGCCTCGGTGGCGTAGTTGGCTAACACGCTAGTCGTGTTGAGCTAGACCACCGAGGACGGGGAGATCGAGGTTCGAATCTCGGTCGGGTGAACTGGGGGTGGTTTTTCCTAAATGGTTTTCCACTCTCCCTCCACGCAAATGCGGGTTCACTTCCTCTAAATTCAACCTTCACAATTCCTAATCCATTAGAGTAATTAGTACTTAAGCGTATAACCCGAACGGGTAGTAAGACGCGGTGCTAAAATACTTAATACAGGTAGTTGCTAATGTGTGGTGTCGTAGACATATAAACCATTTCCCTCATCCCATACGTGTCTGAAATGGTGTTTTTAGTAGTTCAGTAGTAGTTGTTAGTAGATGATTTCCAAATGAAAAAAAAAGTTAATTCCCCCGACATTTATGAGAACAAAGCAGGGAGCGAAATCTGGCCTCTAATATTATTCAAATATAAATAGTGTTTAGCTTTTACTGTAACAAATATAATCAAAAAGTTGTGTGTAATTTAGTTATGCTAATATCCATGATTTAAACGAAATGTCCGAAAAGAATTACCACTATTTTCTTACTACCAGATAATATGTATTTTTCCATTTTTCTAAATGAATTTTCATTTATTGGAGGCGACCAAGACTATAATGTAGAATAAATATATTTACATTTTACAAATATTTTACTGAGGTGAGGTCACGTAACTGGGGTTCAAACCAGGATGATTTGGTAGTTAAATAGGAATACCTGTTTGGGTGACCGCATGGTCTAAGGCATCACTTTTGAAATAGAATAGACTGCCAATTACAGGGAGATCGGTGTTCAAATCCCAGACAGGTGTTCCGAGGGTGGTTTTTTCCTAAATTGTTTTCCATTTTCCCTCCACGTTAATACGGGTACACTTCTACTAAATTCAAACTTACTCCTCCCAAACTAACTAGTTTTATTAAACCATATGTGTATAGCCTGAGAAATTAGTAAAGTGCGGTGGTAAGATAAAATAAAACAACATATATATGTAAATATATGCATTGGTTCGGCAGCCCAATATTTCAGAATGTGTAGGGGAGGAAGGGTAATGTAGTAACACATGTGCTACAATCAGTGGGCTTAGTTCTTCAATTAGCTTTCTCTTCTCTGAAAAGGTATAACACTAAAAACTTGCATTTAAATGTCCCAAATTCACAAAAATTTAAGAATTTATGACAGTTTTTGCTAAAATTTTCTATTTATATTGCTATAATCGCTAGGCTAACTATGAAAAATAATATATAAATTATCATTTCATTACAAAGCTTTGATTTATAGGGGTAGCATTAAACGTTTTGAATGGCTTTAAGAATTAAATAGGAGAATAGGAAAAATATGAAAGTTCAGTTGATATAACGTATTTATATTAATCTAAGAGTTTCGGGTTTGGTTCTTATTGAGGATATAAACAAAATCTCCAAAATATATAGATTTTTTTAGCTTTTTCTATGTTAGTAGTATAAAAGCGCATCGGTGGACAAGTGGACTGAATGTCAGGCTCAGATAGATTAGCTGGTTGGACTCGAGATGCGAGGGTCACAGCGTAGGCCCCGGTCACAGTCCTCATCCAAGTGTGGGTGGAGGGTGGTTTTTATCAGTGTCTACCACTCTAACTCTGCGCAAATATGGTTACACTTCCTCCACATTATACCTTTATCATTCCTACATTATTAGTGTAGCTATATGCATATAGTAAGGATCGGTAGTATGACTCATTGGGGAAAAAAATACTAATTAAAAGTTTCCTGTACTATTGAGCACGCAGATTAAATATCAGGCTCCTCTATTCAGATTTTATGGTGATTAAGTGGACGTGATTCGAGTCCCGACCGAGTGGGTATTGAGGTTAGTCATTTCCTAAATGGTTTAACACTCTCCTTCCTTTAAATTTTTTTTTTTTTTAGCAGCACGTCTTACTAACCGTTTGGGTTGTAAACATAACTAAGAGCGTATACTTCGAACGGGTAGTGAGACGCGGTGCTAATAAAATAAAATAAAATAAAATACATACTAATTAGGCTAATAATTTAGGAATAATTGAAGGTTGAATTTAAAGGAAGTGTACCCGCATTTGCCCGGAGAGAGAGAGAGAGAGTGTGTAAAACCTCTTTAGGAAAAACCACCTGAGTACACCTGAACCGGATTCGAATATCGATCTCCCTGGCAAGAGTGACGCCTAATACCATCTGGAAGAATATTGTTAACTTGTTTCCTAAATTGTACCGCTCTCATCCTAAACAATTGGTGTAGTTAGATGACGTAAAGCCTGAGAGGTTGGAAAAAGGTGGAGTAATAAGTCTGGAGGATGGTTATTCTATATTCCTAGACTAAAGCTAGAATCATCTGCTAATGACCTGTTTAGTTAATCAGTAGTTTATTTAGTAGTTTAGTTATTAAACTCATTAAAATATAATTACATAATATTGATACCCAGTAAACCAAAGTAGATGTTTATTTAAATAAATTATTATAAGAATAAACAGTCATGGATTTACTGAAGCTATATTTCTTTAAAAATACAAAATCAAAGTGACCCATTTGTATTTAAAATCAGATAGATATAAAACTAAATTGTAATTATGGAGCAAAATAAAAAGTCTTAAGAGTTGAAACACTTTAAAATATTCATCCCTGGAATGCTTACAAAATCTGCCATCGATCCGCTAACCATGTTTCATACTCCTCAAGAGCTTAACGCCAGCTCATAAACCAAAACTACAAGGCGGTTAAAAAACAAAACAGGAGGGTAAAAACGTACAAAAGATAGTAAACGTTACTTTTAAAAAAAAAACACAACAGTAAGTGGGTAATTGAAGCCGTAAATTTATCATGGCGTCATGATATAACGTTTCCTTCTTTGTGTTTTACTGACCTTACCACCCACCGGTATTAAGTCAAAGATAAACCACATTATCTCCACAATTACTAACTTTTTTTAGGAATGGAGGTTTCCAATATAACCATTCATTTTTACATAAGATATAGAGATAGTAGTGTGATAGTAGGAACATATAATATTTTAATTACTTTACATCAATTACTGTTTCCAGCCTGTGGCCTAGGTCAGTTTTTTATTCGAGCCATATATTTTCCACTACCGGCTTGCTAGGCCTTTGTAGCTTCATATGCCTTATAATCTAATTTAATACTGGACAGGCACAACATCCAGTCCCCGGCCATTAATTCATCACTGTGAAAGTGTAAACCCATATTTCACCCATGATACGTTTTTAGGCCATGCCAGGAATAGAACAAAGGATCCTTAGCTAAGTAAACAAACAAGCTACCGGCTTAGCTAAGGTGTTGGATGGATATACAATATAATAACTTAAAAAAACCTTAATCGATATGGTTTGACCACAACATCTTTACCTGTGAACCAATGGTCAAAGGAGGAACATAACCCACTAAATCCCCCCCATCACATAATATACTCCTAGACACAGCTATGTACTTTTAAGGACGAATCAATGAGTAAGCAGGCTAAGGCGTCAACCAAGTATAATATGTTTACAAAACTACTAACACTAAATTTCAATATTTACCAACCCACATGAGTGGTCACGTGGTCATATTCACTACTCGGGCAATAAACTGGTTCCTTGGTCATGGAGAGATTAGGGTTTGAATCCCGGTCATATGTGAAGAGGGTAGTTTTCCCTTAATGGCTTACCTCCATACTTCCATAAAAATTCAGATACATTTAATTCAAATAGTATCTTCCATATTCCTACTTTATTAGTGTATGTATATGTTAATGTAAATGTTACAAGACTAGTAAATCTTATAATTTACCAGTAGATCATAGCATTAACAATATCAGTTGATAAAAGTCTAAAATATATTATAAAATATGTCAACAATTTGAACTTATAGCAGCTCTTATAGGTAAATCCTTGCAGTTACCGACTTGTCTTGGTAAAAGTAATCGTAAGTAATATTTAACTTAATTAAATGTATAATTTTAGTTAGCTATTTTTGTTTTACTGCCAACATTTTTAATCTCAATAGGTTAGGCTAGGTTAGGTAGTGTAAGGCTAGGCTAGCATATTGGCTTAACGTTGAGAGCTGGTCAAAGTTAGAACTTGTGATCCCCATTGCCATCTGAATACATTCCGTGAGTTCTAACATGTTTCTGAGCCACACTATTAGTTCGCGTTTTGCAGTGGTTCAGGAGCAATAGCCTAATCTAATCTTATATAATCTAATCTAATCTAACCTTACCAAACTTAGCTTAACCTAACCTAACCTAGCGTAAATATATGAATTAGAATTCTTGATAATAAAACAAAAATATCTAACATTTTACATTAATTAATTAAAATAACAGTTAGGATCAGTCTACCAAGACAAGTCAGTAAATGCTAGGGCTTACCGATGAGAGGTGATAAAGTTCAAAATGTAAACATTTTGTTGTATATTTTGGACTTTTACCAATAGATATTGTTTAGTGCTAGAAATAACCGATAAATTTTCAGATCTACTAGTCCTCTATCTTTTAGAGTAACACATAAATGCGTAATAGCTTTAAGATTGCACAAAACGTATATACAGACTATCCTGGCAGTTTGACCCTTTATTCACACGGTTAAGCTACATCATACTATATCAAAATATTAAGACGTTCAATATCCATCTGCCAACCTGTTGATAGTTTTTTCGTGTACAATCCTGAGCTAACTATGGCAATCGCAAACAAACTATGGCAACTAGTTAAATTTAAAAAAAAGTTCAAAGAAAATATTATCCAGTCCACAAAATAACACAATCCAGTGACAACGCAAACTTTACAAAAGTACGATCATAATATAAAGAAAACCTAGTATCTTAGCAACATAGTTACAGAGACATGTTGTAAAAAAAAGCACCACAGCTCATCAAAGAGCATAGCTGAAATGACGGAATATGTTACAAAAAAACATAAAATATTGAGTATAATATTTCCGGAAGAAAATCATGTCTATGTCTCAAGCACGTGTTTATTTTAATTTGTGATATCACTCCTAGATAGGGGCTAATTTATCCCTCAACTTTAAGCTTTGTTATTGCAATACTAATGGATCAGCTTTAAGACAATCTTTATTTGTATTTTAAGAAATCTTTCGTCCACCTTTACAAAGTTAAAGTTTTCCACCATATCGAGAATATTTTTTTAAAAAATCTATTTTACTAAGGAAATACTCCATTTCCCAGCACCTGATTTTCAAATTCTAAACTTTTCAACCTTTATGGTTATGTGGGGTGGTTCTTTTACAAGTTTGGCAAATTTAAGTTTTCTTCAATCTAGAAAAGTAGATTTTCTAATTCTTTTGGCATGATGTCAAGTTAGTGTTGCCCTTTTTTTTTTCACTTCTCACACTTCCCAATTTGAAATATTATATGATTTTCTTTAAGTCAGTACCTACCAAATTTAAATTTTGACCACATCATATTATATAGTGTTTAATATTATTCCATAAGAGCTATACTGACCTGGCGCCGCTGTCATTATCGATGATGGTGCCAACTATTGCTAAGAGAGATGTCATATGGTAGGAAAAACTAACCATCCAGTCGTTAATTTCAGTTTTCTTGCCCGAAGCTGCTACTTACTTATTCAAGTAACTCCTCATTTGTTCCCACGAGGCTGAGTTTGACTACATTCCAAAGAAACTGCTTCACAGAAACATTCTGAAAGCGTCGGGATCGAACATGGGACGTATAGATCTGTAGCCAGGAGCTATGACCATTATAACACAGAGGCGGACAGCGTTCAATATTAGTTGTTTGTTATCTTAAATGCTTCCATTTCCTGCTTCAATTGAATTCCTTTATGTTCAGATGTAATTTAGCTATCCGGAAAGGTTTATTTAGTACGTGGTAAATTTCAATTGTCTACACACTTAAAGTGTTTTTTATATCAACTTTATAGTTTTGAGTGTACCCAATATACCCATTTCCCGCTCCTTTTTTTGAAAATTTAATAATATTAAGACTTTTATACTGTTTGAAGGGGTCCTTCTACCCAAATAAAAATGTATATCACCTAAAATTTGAGAAGAAGTTTATAATTATAGTTTTGGAAATTTTGAAGCCTCCATTTGGCCATACTCATTTTAGAAATAACTAATAAGTATTTAAAATGAGTTTAGTTATTTGAATTGATACCTCTAAATTCCTGACAAACTCAGATTTTATACCTCACCTAAACATTTTTTTTTAAACTTGTACACCCCCTGACTCACCTACCCCCACCCTCTATCAACCTCTCCATATTTCCTGAAGTCCCATTTTGAAATTTAATAGTGTTCAGATGTTTATAATTATTATTCAAAGCTTGCACTATATTTGTTTGGCAAATTTTGGTTTTAATAAACAGATAAATAGTTTTTTCTGTTATTTTAAAAAATTCTAACAGCCCTCCTTAAAACCCCTGAACCCAACTACCATTTATTTAACTTCCACTTAGAAATTTTAATTTCTAAGACTCATTTTGGTTTTCTAGAATTGTACTTTTACCACCAGCCCAATTTAAATTTTCTTCTACAGCTAAAAGTTTTTTTATTATAGCTAATAGCTAGTTTTCTACCACATGTAAAATAGTTGAATGTATTATTTTTAGAAATGTTTAAACTTCCGCCACTTTTATTCAAACCCCCCACCCTACTTACCATTTCTTCCACTCACACTTAGAAATTTCAGATATATTTGGTAATCTTGATGGGTTCTTATACCGGCTTGTCAAATTTAAATTTCGTGCCACATTTAAAAGGTTTTTTCCTTTTGATACCCCCTTTCCCTATTACTTGAGTCCCCAATAAAAAATATAAACATATAAACAATATAAACATATTTTGAGAGGTCATCTTGAAAACAATTTCCAGATCGCAAGTTTACACAGACACAGAATATAAGATCAAGCTTTCCCTACAAGTAGAAGATCTATCTTCTGGCTGTGTTTGTTTATTTTCGATTCTTACTTACTTACTCCGGCATCAGGAACTCAAAAGTTCATTACTTCATCTACAAAAGTATGCCACCTATCCGTATCTTGAGTTAGTTCTATCCAGTCCACCTCATTATACCTTATCTATTTCAGGTTCATTAAAATGTTAGCCTCCCATCCGCGTTTAGTTCTTCCCAATGCTCTCCATTTTCCCCACTATCCCATCATCCCCTTTTACCAGATTTAAAGTCAAAAATATTGAAACGTTCAAAATTAACTGCCAGATAAATCTTATTTTGTTTCCATACTGAAATTTTATTTCTATCAGTTTCGTAAATTTTGAACCAGCCACATCCTTCTCACTAAATCACTTTTATAAATTTAATATTTCAAGATTTATTGGTTATCTGGATTTTTCTCCACCATTATGCCAAATTTTAATTTTCTATCGTATCTAATTTTTTTTTAATAATTAGAGTTCCCCCCACCCCTCATCATCCCCATTTCTTTGATTCCCACTTTAGATCTTTCTAGTTATATGGGGAAATCCCTCTAACTCTCTGCTTGGTTTCAGTTTTCAATTTTTTTTTTTACAATCACAACGTTTCAGCCCCCATTTAACTCCTTAGGGGATTGAATTTCTCAAAACCCCTTCTTATCGGATGCCTACGAACTGAAGAGAACCTTCTTGCAGAATTTGTTCGGCCCAGGATCATGCAATTGACAGTAATCACGGAACAAATAGACAAAATGCCAAACGGTCAAATTTTAACAAGACTTCACTCCAATCAATCAGTTACATATTCAAGGTTTTATAAAACTTTCATATAGAAAACGTATATGATCGACGTATAGCAATTTAAAGATCAAGAAACAAGGGTTTTACGAAATTTACTACCGGTTCAGGTTATACGCGTGGCTTATGTGCTAATTACGCTACTGAGTTAGGGATAAGGAACATTGAATTTAGAGTAAATGTATCCGCATTTGTGTGAAGGGAGAAAGGAGAACCATTTAGGGAAAACCACCCTCAGAGCCCCTGACTCGGATTCAAACCCTGATCTCCCTATTATCGGCAGTCTAGTCCAACACGAGAAGGACGCCTTAGACCATGCGGCCACTGAGGCAGGTAAATTGTACTCTGTATTTAAATTATGATAGTTCTGTTCGGGTTTTTTTTAGGATTCCATGGCTAACAATTATTACTGATAATATTTTGGATAATTTTATTGTTTTATCTTTGGAACATTATTTTTTGCAAGAGATTTGATTAATATGTTTATATTGATTTAGTTAATATTTTCTCTTTAGATGTAGTTTGAGGGCGTTCCAAGTATTATGTAAGCACCTGTTTGCCATCTTAGATTCTTTCTCTCCTTTGTAAGCAAAATAAAGCAAACGCACACCACTCCCCTCTTCCCATATTGCTTACGTTGTAATTTGCATTATTTTAGTACTTTTTTTCACAGGAATAACAAATTGTTATTAATGAAATTTATAAATTTCTGGTAATTATTAACGTAGAGGTGTAAATTAATTTAATTTTATTATATTAAACAGCTAAAATTAAAAGAATAGTTAATAAATCATATAAAAAAAGTTATTCTAGTTAACACTTAATTTAAATTATAAGAGATTGGTAAATTCATGAATTATTCTAGATATAAATCAATTCTAAACAACTACTTTATAATTGATGAGCAACGTCCTTAAATCCACATCTCGACACTTTTCATTATTATGTGTCAATTTGGGTGTTTGGGTCACTGCGCCTTTCTTGCCCGTCTCTCTATGTCTTCCGTAAAGCATTGTTTTGACCCCCCCCCACCCAATCCCCTTATAAGATAAAAAAGCAAACCTCAACCCCCCCCCCTTTCACATGTCCTTATAAAGAACTTTGTTAAAATATGCCAATATATGTAATTTATTTTGGATTTTGTTTGGCTGGTGAAGTGATAAATTTTACTCAATTTTTTATATATGTAAATTTAGACTTTATAAAACTACGGCAAGGATTATTAGTTATAAAGACATAAACACCAAAATAGTTTTATAGAACTCCGTGTGGCAATGAGAATATTGTAAGGGTATATCCACGACTTTTTCGATTGCATGCATAGTTTAAATAAAAAATTTTACTTTCTCATATCAAAAGAAATTATTGTAATGGTGAAAAAAATCAATCATGAGATTATGATGAATCTTGACGTTTTATGTGAACCCAAACCTATAAAAGTGGATTTTTAAATTTTGTTTGCCCCCATGTCTGTCTGTAATACAATGTTCAAAGTTGTCTATGTTTGAGATGTATTTGCTTTTAAATTAAATGTTTTTTTTTCAGTCTTGTTCCATGTTTTCTGAACTAATAAAGCTAATTTCACTATTTGTTAAAAGGAAATAGCAATAAAGTACACTAAACTGCAATGTTACATCTTTTGATGTTGTGATGAGTAACAGCAAAACATCTTTTGAAGGAAGAATTGCTTGTTCTTTTCATGAAAAATTAATATATGCATTGTCTTGTAAGAAAGACGCTAGTCTTTCAAACAAGGTGATTTAGATTAACTTTTATTCTTTTCGAAGATCTTTCTTTACTAAATAAAGAAATAAAAATAAAGAGTATTACAAAGCTGAGAGATGTAAATAAGTTACTAGGACGCCTTAGAATGAAATATTACTTTAAATAACTTACTTAAAACCCAAAATGAAGTAAATGGTACGGCGCACCTCACAGACTTTATTTAGCTTTTCGATTAAAATAGACATTTTCTAAAAACTCATAAAATTTGTGAAACGGAGATAGTTCGTGTATACATTGTTGTAGAAACACTACACCAAATATCATTAATGAAATAATATAAACTGTTACTTACCTACTCTATGGCATTAGGAACTAGGAACATTGTTACAGAAAAAGTTAGAAAAGAAAAACAGCTTTGTCCACCAAATAGAGAATAAGAATCAAAATTCATTTTCAAAGACACGAATTAAATATTATATATATCTTCTAGCTGAGAAATTATTGGTTTTATAAAATTATATTTCAAATATAAGATTTTTATCTTAAATAGTGTTAAAATTTTACAATGATGAGTTATTTTGTATATCAAATAGTTGCGGAGAAATTGTGAAAATTGGAAAATTTCCCGGATGTAAAGTATCCCTAAAAGTCATTTTAATAATAAAATGAGAATTTCCATCTTATTTATTGTGATAAACAGTGTCTAGATAAAAAATTTAATCAAAATCATTAGAGCGAATTTTGAGAAAATCAATTTGTTCTCTTTTTGCCCTTCAGTAAACTACCCTTAATTTTAGGGTTAGATATCTAATTCCAAAAACTCCTCGGGGGGGGGGATCTTATAAAAATCCCAGATGCCAAGTTTGAGCCCATTCGGTAAAATAGTTTCAGCTCTAGCCCACGGTACGGCCAGACGGAAGACAGACGGACGGCATTGAAAAATCTTTCCTTTTTTTTTGAAACGTCGATATTTATCAAAATCTCGAGTTTGATTTTATTTATGATCGCAATACTTTTTCTCTGAGGTGTCGAGAAAATTGTTACTCAACGTTAGCTTAAAGGCAAATGATGAATGTTATTCAGTATCAACTTTGGCTTGTGTTAAGCGTCCTAAACAATTTGATTTGAACATTATATTATCTTATAAATATCCAATTTTGTAGGCAACTAGGTATTGTGCACGTACTCTCATCCAATAGTGCTATACAAGTAACCAGACCCACTTTTATGGGGGGAATATTGGTACCATAGATTTACAGAGTCCGGGATCAAGATCCAGAATTTTAAAGAATTGTTAAAAAAATAATTTTAGAGTAAATAAAATAAAACTTGAATGCTAAGCAATAAAATTCCCATCAAGACTAATGATCAGTACATACCCAGTCCATCAGATGGGGTATCCTCTGGGGGAACTTGCTGGAATCTGTCACAATAGTATCATTGGTTCGGTACAGTCTTATTCTTCATTTCAAAGTGTTTAGGAACTTTCAAGAGGTCTATTATTTTGTACTTATATTAAATTTGGCGCATGAAGCGAGTCGGATAGTGAATCAAGTTCCAATTAAATTTATGTATTTTATTATGGGCGTAACATTTTCAGTGTTCAGTTATGGATTCACTCGCGTACATTGCTGTTGTTTTGTAAAAGTGACTAAGGATTTTTTTAGACTACACATTTAAGTAGAGCATTGGTATTACAGGGGAAAGAGGGGGCTTTCTTCCCTTGAGAAATAATTTGTGTCCCCCCCTCTTGATTGGAATAAACTCGCCTCTCTTTAGATTTATTTCACTCTCCTTGGATACTAGTGAATATTAGCTGAAAAGATGGTCGTGTATCAAACTCCAAATAGCTTCTTGAGACATTCAATTTTCAAAACTTTGGTAGGGAAGAACAAATCAAAATATTAAAGCGAAACATTTAATAAAGAAACACAGACTAAGAACACTCCTAATAGTTTTAAAGATATCGAGTTTTCAAAAACTTGCCAAGAGAAGAACACTTCAAATAGCTTGTAGAGAAGTACAATTTAAAAAAAAAATTTGATGAGGACCCCCCTAAATATCTGTTGGAACACTCCTATTTTCAAATACTCGCATGTTGTCACCAAAGTCCCGCCCCCCCCCCCCCCTTAGATTTGGGGTTAAAACCATTTTTTATTTGCTAAACTAATTCCCCGTACCCTCCTCATTTAGGCATATAAGGTTTTTCCGCCATTAAAGAATAGAATATACTATTTTAACTCATGTATCAACTATCAGATACACCCATTATGGGGATATAGCCAGAAACCTTAAGATCATTAGGTAGAGTATAAAACTGATTGAGTTCATTAGTGATAATGATGACTTCATCGTTGAAGAAAACACGGTCACTAAATTGAATCAATGTGGAGGGAAGGAGTAAGGTTGGCATGCAAGTGGTATCACCCCCCCCCCTCCGGCTCTCCCTCTCAAAACCTTGTGAAGAGGATGGGGAGTCTGTAATTGGGGTCATAAATCCCCCACCTCACTTCCCGACCGGCGCCATTGTCTTAAGTCGTGTTCCCCCCCCCCCCCGAACGTTTCACTCTATTAGCCCTGGGTGTGCTGGAAAGACGGAAGAGCCACTCTCTCCCCTCCTTCCCCTCTATCGTGAGCCCCTCCCCTAGCCGGATAGCTTTACTCTCTTTTAATAACCGGGGCAATAGCAACCACCTGCTCGAACCCGGCGCGATGTCCGCCACATACCGGATTACCCTAACTGCTGCACTGTTTACCATGTTGTATAGCGGCCCACACGTGCGCATGGTGGACGCAGATAAACTCCCACTCTATTAACCGGGATATTAGATACAAGATTACGCTCCAACCGGGAATTGCATTGCCATATTTCTCACTTGACAACAGATAAATTAGGATCGGTTTATAAGGGTTTTTTTTTAATTTTAAAATAGTTTTCTCAACCTTATTAGTGACATAGACGCTTTTCACCACATGTCAGATTGTCATTCCCCCCCTCCAAGATTGCCTAGCTCAAAAGATGCATTCTGAATGATATACATATAATATTGAAAACACTTTTTTTCTATATTAGTACATAAATACATATTACTTTAATTATGTTTACAGTGGAGCTTTACAATTGGACAAAAATTAACGTCCAGCAAGTCAGTGCTTCAAATTAAACAAATTGTCATGCAAAGTCTGAAAGGTTGTAGTTTGAAGAGAAAACGTTCTTAAACAGCTTTAGTCTGTGGTCTTAATTCCCCCCCACCCCACCCCTAGAACCCGAAAATTCCCCTCCACGTTGAGAACCCCTGTTTTAAAATAATTCTATTAAAATTTTGCTCTAGTCTAATCTTTAAAATAAAGTTAAACGTATCCAAAGTTCTCAGTTCCAATGTTTTCTAAAATATAATAGAGAAAACCGCCATGGATGCGACGCCTGGGCTCACGCTGTACTTCCCGCCTATGTTTGATGTTATCCGGGGGTGAGACGAACTCTTAGCACGAAACGTCAATAATTTCCTAAGGTCAAAACTGAAAATTGTTAATATTGATTATAAAATTACTAACGACTCAAGGAAAAACAGTTAGCAACTCCGGCTTGAAGTAACGAAACTGAAACAAATAATTAATACTACCGATTTATTTCTTTTTCTATTCATCACGTATTTAAACCTTTTGATTTGCATACATTCTGACTGCCTTAGAGAAACAAGGATGAAGGAGGTATAATTTAAAGTAAACGTACCCACGTTTGTATGGAAGGAGAGTATATAACCTTTTAGGCATCTTTTTATAAAATTTCGTAACGTGGTTGAAAGTGGGGAAGGGGGAGCTCTAATGTCTACATCATTTTAATTAGGCGGGGGGGGGGGGGGGTTTGAAGGCTTCACCACAGTTCTACCTAATACAGATCTTATACTTATATTCTAATGCTCATAAAAATTGTTTTATTTGTATTGTTTTAGAGTTAGTAGATAATACTTATAGATATTCTATTTTTATTTTTAGCACTAAGTCTTACTACCCGTTTGGCCTATATGTTTACTTATGGATAAATTCCGAATATGTATGGTGTTGAAAACTCAAACTAAGCAATTGCTATTTTTTTCCCCGATATTAATAATGAAATAATGACATTTACTCTTGATTTGGAATGCTACGAAACAGAGCTTGGGGATGTAGGGAGGGCTCAGTCTTATTTATTTAGCACCACGTCTTACTACCCGTTCGGGTTATATGCTTTAGGCTAGTTGTTTACATGGTGGTACATGGAGGAGGGACGGTAAAATGCTAACGTGAATTATGGAAATCCCTTAGTAATAAACCACCTTACTCCTACCATCTGGGAATTGAACCCTGACCTCATCACCACCAGAAAACCAGTTCAGATGAGCCTGATATTTAGTCCACCTGCCCGTCGAAATGGTCATCTCGTTTTGTGTGCATCCGTGGTAATAGAGATAAGCTAGCAACCTTATTAAATATGTACTTTGCAAACGTGTCGTTAAAAGTTGAAAATATCAAAAATTCTCACTATTAATAGGCCACCATCGAAATATATACCGAAACATGTGCGTATTATTGATCTATTTTATCAGAAATTAATAAGAATACGTTGAATAAAAAAAAGCTCTAACAGATTTAAGAATGTCTCTTGGATTGTATTGTCTTATTTTTTAGTTTTTTACCTTCAGTAACGAGGAAAAAAAAGTCAATTGTAAAAAAATCTTCATTTTACAAGAGAAATATGGAGAACTAAACTGAATTAAAACTATTAGTCCTAGTTATGAGTTGTAATATAAAGATTTCGTGATAAAATCCTGTGGTCACAACACAAAAACTTAAGATATTAGTTAAATTAGAATCTATATCTGGGCCCAGCTAGTGCTGCTACCGATTGTTGGCTGGCTGAGAGCACGTCCATCATGGGTTAGGGCTAAGGGGAGGAGGGGGAAGGAGAGTGTCGAACAGAAGAAAAACAACTTGAGGGGAAGGAGTATACGGGGGAGGGGAGAAGTGAAAAGAAGCCTGCAGTCTCTTTGGCAGACCACTCACATTACAGCTATTGATAAGTTTTGTTCGAGTTGATATCAAAAGGTTATTTCAGTTTTAAAGAATATAGGCCAAGTTTGTATTTATATTTTTCTAGTACTACAATAACCTAAGTACATAACTTTTTTTGCTATCGAGTTTTACTACCCATCCGGGCTATGCACATATGTACTACTTATATTAATTTGCTTGGGATAAGTAAGGTAGAATTTAGAGAAAAAGTACCAAGATTTGCAGGGGAGTGAAGAACTATTCAGGAAAAAAAAAACCTTATACAACCAACTGGGATTCGAAACCCCATCTCCCCAACATTGTCACTCTAGTCTAGTGCAAGAGTGACACCCTGGCCTAGACCATTCAACCACCGAAGTATAGAAGACATTAATTCATTCTACTTTACTTTATGGTGGAACTCGTTCATGTATTCAAACGTTATTAAATAAATGAAGAATGTTCCTTTTTAAAATTTCAACACTACTCTTTTTTTTTGTTGGGAGACTTGGTTAGTAATAAAATAATCAGTTGCCAAATAATTGTAAGTAGAGCAGTCACGGAATTTCTTAGTTAGACACACTTGCCAGCAATATTATTCTATTATTCAACTCCCATCGATAGGCACACGAACTAAACACCAAGCTCGTCTATTCTGGTTTGTTGGTGATGGGGAGGATGTAATGAGGTGATAAGTGTAGGTTTCAATGGAAGATATCAAAATCAGAATGAAATATTTTATAGTTGAATACTAAGAAAATGAAAAGTTTATATTTCTTAAATGATGGAATAAACAGGTCTATAATTCAAAATAACTTAACATGATATAATATAACTAATAAATAATAGCAGTTTCGGCCTGGTTGTTTAGTCTTGATAATTTAATAACATGATATAAATATTTCGTGTCTAAATTCGGATGTTCCATGAATGTGTTTGTTAACGGGACACATGTGGTGAGTGTGGTTTTAAAGGAATAATGTTTGAGGCTGCATAATGTAACCAATACATTAGAAATATTACTTAGTTGAGACATGAATTATATGAACAAGTATATAGCAACATACATTAGTATATAATTGAATCAGAGTAGTGCTTCAGGTAAAATAACAAGTGCATGTTGTTTAAGTCGTCTTATGTTTATCGTGTTAGTTGAACACGTTTTAAATAATATATTTACCTTTGTCTATTATATAGACTGCAGCTATATAAAAATAGATATCGTACTCAACTACATTTGGAATGAGTAATAAGTAAATTTATATTAAATAATGACTTGTAAATATCAATAATATATATAATAATGTAATTAAATATTATATGTATCTTTCAATCCAAGATTTATTAAATTCAATTTTCCTTTTTAAAATTTAAAAATAGTGTAGTATATATTTATGTCTAAATGAATTAATGAAGATTGTAGAGTGGCCAGTGAGTATCATTCAATAACTTTAACAGCTATTGGTTCAACAAAACATAAGTTATTATTTAGTTATTTAAATTATTAAAAATTAAGTGGAGCTTAGTTTATCGGAAAAGTTTTGTTGGTAAATATCTTAAAAATAAACGGTGTTTAGTTTTGTAGAAAAACATCCTTCTAGTTTATTACTCAAGCTAAATTTTATTTTTTGCAGAATTTCAAATTAATACCAGCTAGTATATTACTTTCATTTTTAAAAAATGCTTTGCCCACTATGTGTAAGGCTTTGTATCAACCTCTTTATTTAAATAAAGTAACTCTATACCTGCAAGGTAATTGCATGGCAATTTATTTTCTTTAAAAAAAAAGATAAGGTACTTAATTTTAATAAGAAAGGATCTTGCTTCAGGTTGTTTATGGAAACTTCTTTAAGAAGGGAACACATTGTTAAAGAACATCCCTCCTCTCTTTAGTAAGCGACCAATTATAATGCTCACAGACGTTTAAGAGTAAAACGATACCCATAAAATAATATCACATTATAATATGAAACATGAATTTAATAATTAAACTAAAACAAAGGATAACAAAAGAATGATGAAACTCTACAACGTATTTAGCCTGAAACCATAAATTGAAATAATAATTGTGTGCATACACTTTATTTATTGTGAGTGTATTTATAAGTATTAAAATATAAAATAGTAAATTTACACATAAGAGGCTGCACGGTCTATGGCGTCCCTCTCATTACAGAGTGGATCGACGTATCCTGGAATAATAGGGTTCAAATCATAGCTAGCCGTACGAAGGATGATTTTTCTTAATAGTCTTCAATTTTCTCTTCACACAAGTGTGGGTACATTTCTTCTAAATTCTACCCCCTTCGTCCTTAGTCAATAAGTGTGATTAAATGCGGATATCCCGGACGGGAAGTAAACAGGGTGTTAAATAATAACTTAACCTTACGTTACATCCATTACTGTTTCCAGCCTGAGGCCTGGGTCGGTTTTTTATTCAACCCATATATCTACCATTTCCTGCTTGTTAGGCCTGTCATATCTTCATATGCTTATAATCTAACTTAAGACTAGGAAAGGCACAACATCCAGTCCCCGGTCATTAATTCATCAATGTGAAAGGGAAAACCCATATTTCACCAATAAAATTTTTCGGCAAACCGGAATCGAATCCGGAGTCCTTAGCTCTGTAGACAGACACGCTACGATTGAGCTAAGATGCCGGATTGTAAAATAATAACAAGTGGTACAAAATAAAGAGCATCATTAATTTATTTCTGTGAAAGCCCATTCAACAAGGTTCTCTTTTTTGCCATAGCGGGAATCAAAGCCAGGACCCTTGGCTCAATAGTAAGATGAGTAAGCTAAAGGGTGAGTGCCCTAGAAAAACATGACCTCCCTCTGCCCCTCCCCCCTGTCTTTTTTCCGATCATCACGTGAAGGCGATGTAATTCCTCTCAAGTGTGGATGAAAAGTTAGTTTTATCGATCACACGTACAGAAGCTATCGTATAGGTTGTGGTCTATTTCGGGAGAGCCGTCAATTATTACTTTACCAACAGTAACTGCCGGAAGTTTACAAGACAGGAAAATACTTTCCCGATAATAACAATAATCTCCTCTAAGTGTGTGGACTTTACTCCGACACATTACAGAGAAAAGCTCGTAATGGCGGGAGGAAATATCTCTCCTACTTCTTTCGCTTGTTTTCTTTCAAAATGTTTTATGTACAAGGCATGACCTCGCATCTCAAGCAAGCGTTTTGCGTTTAAGTGCCATCACAAGCAGAGCTAAGGGTTTTCTGCGACGGTTTGGATAGTAAAAGGTATTTTTTTTAAATGATATTCGAAAACAATCGTTTGCCTTTAAATTTAAAAAAAAAAATAGCTATTTCAAGTTCAACTAAAAAAATTGTTTTAATTTAAGTGATATAAATCTTTATACATTTATTTTCAAGGATGATAGTATTTCTATTGAATTAACCTGCTTTTGGTTATAATACAGGCTTTATTTTAATATATATTATTATCTAAGAAATATATGAGTATCCGAAACCAATGACATCACTAAAATACCACATTTATTGGTTTTCAAAAAATAATACTATCTTATAATTAAGTCTTTATTTTTATCACAAGCATACTCTTCATGTTACAAACACATTACAACGCTGTTGTTAAGAATAGGAGAAAAAACAACATTGGACTGTACTGTATTAGTTCATCTTTTGCTGAATTTCGTTTTGCTAAGTTTGTTTGAAGCTTTTTTTGACAAATATTCTACCATTAATGATACATTAGTAAGCTATGTGTTGAATGACCTTTTCTTTCTTTGTATTTTTGTCAAGAGTAAAATAAGAATATTGTCTTAGGAAAGTTATGGACAGAGATGTTGCTAATTTTGTTTTGTTTTGTGAACATCTTTTGTTGTTTGTCATTGTGAATCAATTTATTAAACTGGAGATACGGTAAATGTCTACATTTATTGTAATTTCTCAATAGACATAGTTGAGTATATTTTCTTTTCTGAATTTAATATATTGAATGAGCCCCGTTTCTTAATGTTGGGAATGAACCCCCAGAAAGAAATATTAAGTACGGTTATTCAAGATCATCCTATCTTAAAATATGATCGAAAACCATCAAACAATCCTGGTGTGAATCAATAACTTTGAAATATTCTAAAGATTAGGGTATACACTTAACCTAAACCTTCTTTGTACGAAGAGACAGTTACTACACAGACATTGTGAGAGCATTTGTACTTCCTAGAAAAGCTATGACGTGCCTGCTCTAATAAATACAAAGAGACGAAATATTATTTCAATAACACATTAAGTCACCGAATTCTTTAAAATAAAAAATAAAATATTTAATTGCACATTAATTATATAACCTCACTTATTTTCCCAATTAGAACGTTGAATATTTAATACTTTAAAAGTATTTAAAAGTAATTAAAAAATATAGAATACTTAAGAACATTCAAGTTCAGAGATGGTTGTAAGAAAAAGGTGCTTGGCTATGACAAGGAAGTCTGTGGTTCAATCCAGACTGACTGCACTTAGGGAGATTTCTCAACCTCCTTCAGTTCCTTCAGTCACCATACATATGAAGGTACACTCATCAAAAGTGGAATTTATTTAATAATTATAGTCATATTTTGGTGTGTGAAGATTACCAAACAATCTTTTGAAACAAAAAGTTTTGTTCATAATACGTACTAAGTTTAACATCCACATATTAAATTAAATTAGGAATGATTGATCAATTACATATAATTAAAACAAGAATAACACTTGGGCCCGTGTAAAAAGTAGACGATATTTGTACATGCGACGCCAGCGGATGAATATGAAGTTGTTGAGGGATCTTGTTACCAATTAATCAGGGCAATCTAATGTAATATTATCAATAAAGTGGTAATAAGAGGTGGTATGTCAAACATAACACACTATATCCCTTGTAGGAACGGAGGGAGGCTTTACATGCATGTTCACAAAGGTTAGAAAAATACACAAGGGTTTGTTAAATGAATTATTAAAAGATGTCATCTCCAAGAAAATGTTTTACCAATCATAAAAGTAATAAATATTTTAATGGAGTTAATACCTATAATAATGTTGATTAAAATTAGACCTATTTGTGTAAATGATAATATAGTAAGTAGTTGTGTGAACAGAAGACCCTGCTTTCTACAAGTTATTATTTTTACTAAAGTTTTCAGATTTTTCTTTGGCGTTTAAGTTGATATTTTCTTCCCTTGGCGATCAATTTAAACAAGGAAAAAATAATACTTGATTCAATAGTACATTATATTCATAGAGAATAACCACTGCGCACCTGATTTAAGAATTCAGTCTCGCGATTCATGTCAAAAATTAACAAAAAATATTCCTTAAGTACTAGACCGATTGCTTAGGATTTTAAATAATAGTCCCTTGAGATAAGTAATAAACGAACTCTCTTTATAGCGGCCACCATATTTAAAGGATAGTCAGATTGATAACCGTGTTTAAAAATTATTTGGCTTAGGTTAAAAAAAAAAGTCCCAACCAAATTTTGTTGTATTTTGTAAACGCATCTGACAGTTATCGCGGAACAAACATGATAGTTCTCGAGTATTTTTATTAATTTGAATATTAATAATGTATCTCCACCGTAATTATTTTAGTCATTGATTTTTTTAAGTGCGAGCTGTTCCACGGGAGACTTTGTGTAAACTAAATACGATCAATATAATTTCATCAGTTTAGTGGTTTCCCGGAAAGTACACATTGACACCGCCATTAACCGGCCGCGTGGTGTAGTGAGTGGTCAGTGCACCTGGATACGAATCTAGGGTTCTCGGGTTCGATTCTCAGCTGGTACCTTGGGTGTTTTTCTCTTAAGAGGAATTATCCCAATGGTCACCAGGGTTTGGTTAATTAGGCTGTTGTTAGTTTAATACTCACCTTGGCTCCACAACTTCATAATAACTATCATCGCATCATCTCATTGCAGATACAGCGTGCAGACAGCCTCCATAGCTGTACCCTGGACAAAGCTCTGTGCGGAGCGGCTAATAGTCGACATAAGGCGACCGAACTGGATGTCTTGTTCCTCCCGGTCAAAATACATGCCATACGATTAAAAAAAACTTGACCATTACATTAGTTTGTAATATTGCTGTGAACTTGGTTAAATACTAAAACTATTCAGCCGTAGCTATGATTTTGGCATATATTTGTGACTACAGCTGCCATAGTTTTTACCGAGTGTTAAAGGAACTTGACAACATTTACAAAATGGCCAATCTGAAGATCTGTCAACACTGTAAGCTCTCGTTTAGCTGTAGAATCGAACACATCCCATGACGCATCAAATCTTGAAAGTATAATATATTATATATATAAAGTTATAGAACTGTCAAAAACAATAAATGTGAACCAAGGGAAGACTATTATAGAAAAGGAGACACCACCAATCCCTCTGGTCGCGTGGTCATAGAAGTCTACTACAGGTCGTATTCAAGTGTTAGGGTTTAATGTAGTTTCCTATTTGTTAATAGATTTATTTCCCTACTCAGGAAGCAGTGTGATATTATAGGTTTAAATAGTTGTAGTTAGTATTTAAGTATACCGGAAAATAAAATAATAATTAAAATAAAATGAATGGGGAGAGAAAAACAGCATGGAATTAGGGAGCAGAGGTCTACAATAGACTTGATCTTTGACATATGACAGTTGATGGAAATACGGTATGAATTTGGGAAAGACTTGGTAATGACATTTATGGATGTTGTTAAGGCATGATAGAAATAAAATTTGGAAAGCGATGGAGGAGGCTGAAGTTGATAGAGGAGTTGTAATGAGATTGTAAGGCATGTATAACAGTAATTGTGTTAAGACTAAGAGTGGGAGGACAGAGTGGTTCAATCGAGTGAAGCAAATGAGTGCCCTCTCACCATTACTATTTGTAATGGCCATGGAAATGGTCATAAATAATTTGTCAGGAAAACTTGGGTAGGAAAGAATGAAAGTCATGATGTTTGCTGATGAATTGGGGGTATGGGGGGAGAAGTAAGAGGAAGTACAGGAACAGATACAGGAATTGAATGATGAGGTGAAAGAGTGTGTAATGACATTTAGCATGGTGAAGTGTGAAGTGTGAAGTGACGGTAATAACAAGGAATAGAACAAGGCCTGATAAAGTTATAAATTTGGCTGAGGTAGAGCTGAGAAAAGTACAGAACGTAAAAATCTTAGAAGCGTGATTGAGGAGAAAGGTGAAAGTAGAGAGGATCTAATGAGAAGAGGACAATAAGGAAAGTTGTTCTTTAGGTGCGTAAGAGTTATGGAGAAGAGAAGTGATCTTGAAATGTAAGAAAGTGTTGTACAAGGCGTAGTTTGTAACCATTGTCGCAAATGTAGAAGAAACATGGACATTTAATGTAAGAGAAACTAAATAAGTGGAGGCAATGGGAATGAAGTTTGTTAGGAGCATGTTAGCTGTCACGAGGAGAAACAAGATTAGTAATGAAGTTATCCGGGAGAGAATGGGGTACAGGGAGTACATGAGATAATATAAGAATCAAGACTGAGATAGCATGGGCATGTAATGAGGACGTAGAAGGAGAAAATACCGAAGAAATTGAAGGAAATAAAGTATGTAGAAAAAAATACCACAAGGGAATCCAAGACGAGAGGGGAGGAGCAGATAACAGAAAGTGTGCAAGTGAAAGGAGAATAATGGAAGTAATTAAAGGAGGAAGAGTGGTGGAAGGATAGAGGGAGATGGAGGCATTTTACTAAACCTACCCGACCACAGGCTGGAAACAGTTGATGATTTGATACGAATATATTGATCAATCTTTGTGTTCATGAAATGTACAAAGAATCAACTGTTAGTAATATGTATATAGTTATTATTTTAGAGGATAATGTATGGAGTATGAGATGCTATAGTAGGATATTGATAGGAAGACCCTTTTAATAAAATGCAAACTTTTTTGTGGGTAACATTGATGACACTTCACTATATTATAATTTATATTCTATAGGTATTAATATTATCAATCAAAAGTGACCGCTGCTGTAGAGATCATTACTTAGCTTATGGATACGTAAATGATGAACTAGAAACACCTGCGTGTGTGGCCAAATGGTATAAGGTGTCACTCCCGCAATGTACTAGAGTGTCGATAGCAGGGATATTGGGTTTGACTCCCTGTAGGGTGTACTGAGGGTGGTTTTTCATAAATGGCTTTCCAATCCTCACTAATGAAAATCAAGGTACACTTAATATAGATCCAGTCTGTCTCATCCCTAACTTATTAGAGCAATTAGTACATCTGCGTATAGCCTGAACAGGCAGTAAGTCGCCGTGAAAAATAAAAATTTCCAACGTAAATTAGCTTTGTACTTGATTTTACTGAACACTCATTCATTTCACTAGACTTTCTAAAATTTAATGAAACTATAAACTTTTACTAAAACGCTAAAATAAATTTAACTAAAAAATAGTGTTTGGTCAAGTTGTTATAAGAAGGGCTTTCCAGAAAATAGAAATATAATTGTTCACTCCTTCAATGATAACTTTCAGAATTTTGGCTATGAAATTCTCCCCAAACATGTTCAATGAAATGAATGTTAATAAAAACCACTCACATTAAGTTAAAGTGAGCGCATACTAGCTAATCACATGCCTATCCAAGCTTGCTTCAGACTGATCTTAGTGAAAAATGTAATAATAATTACTCCTAAACTCCACGACAACAAAGAAACAAAACTACCCGCACAGATGACTACGTGATATAGGTCGTCAGGATCACACAGTGCTAGTGATGGAAGATCTAGGTTCGAATACCTGACTTGTGCACTAGTTGTGGTTGTACCGCCTTCTCTCCACACTTATAAAGGTGAGGAGATTAAAGTTGTTAAATAACTAATAAGTTAAAATTTAGTAAATCAATATATTACCTTTGGTCTACCAATAAAACGTGAATCTTGAAAGATTGTACGTATAATTATATACACTCTTAGCAAAAACTCTCATAGGTGGGTATGGAGACTGAAGGCCGGTACACACAGAACGCTAAGCTAAGCTATGCCTTGTACGCCGCGCTATGTTTTTTCCGATTGCTGGCCGGACAATTTTTTCCATCTCCCATCTTGAGCCACGCATGCATATAACGTAGCTTGGGTTCCGTGTTGAACAGACGCAGTGCTGGTTTGGTGAAAATAACCAAAGAAGTTTTGAAGTTTTGTTTTCAGTTGTTTCACGTGTATTTAAGTAATATTCTATTTAGGTTTTATATTTAATTAATGTTTTTATATTAAAATGTAAGCGTTATATAAACAAGTCAAACCTCCACCTCCTAAATTTTCTTCATCTTTCAAAGACAACTGCTAACAGCAGCATCTTCCCTTCCCAGTAGGCTACTATCATCTGAACTCAAACAAGACATTTTGGAGAACGCCATCATAACTAAACTTCACTGGAGCAGACCAGAAAGAAACAACACTGAATTCAGGAGGGGGAAGAGGGACCATAGCATAGTTTAGCAATGAGTGTGAAAGCCAAACTGACAAAGTCTTAGCACAGTATAGCATAGCCTAGCTTAGCCTAGCCTGGGTGAGCTTGGCTTAGCATTCTCTGTGTGTATCGGCCTTGAGCCTCAAGCTAGTATAGTATGGCTTTCTGGTAGTGGGAAGGTCTGGGATCGAACTTAGTCGGGTGTACTGAGGATTGTTTTTCATGTATTGTTTTCCACTCTACCTTCTTCTAAATTCAACCTTCCTTAAACCCTAACACATTATCGTAATTAGCGTAAATGTGCACAGGGGCGTAGCTGCGGACGGAGGGCGAGTGGTGAGGTCACCCGAGGGGGAAAAAATTAAGAAAGCTAATATTACTAGAAACTTTCTTGGATCGATATATTGCATAAGCGAGCCAAAAAGTGGAAACAAGAGATCCTAGTCGCCTTTACGATCAACAAGTTCTCGCCAACTCTCAAAATGTTCATCCGAGTTCCAGCCAAGTTTAATAAACAGCCTCCTTATCATGGAGGGCAGGAGTTCGTAGTCTAAACTGTTGAATAGGCTCCAATCTTCGACGTCGGTGTGTTCGTGCGTGATATGTGTTGTGAGCATCTTTAGAGGTAATGTAATGATAGATTGTAATACATTTATGTTTTATTAATGATTAGAATTTTAAAATTGGAGGATGTTTCACAGCCTTGACAAACGTTCCATCACTTTAGTGTAATTTTGACATCAGTTGTCTAATTAAGACATCAATTATGTTCCAATTAAAAAAGGTTTTTATAGACATTCAGATTTTATTGAGTTTTGTAATACGAGTTGTTATAATACACAAATAGTATATTAAGATGATATGGTAATTAGTGTCCGTAAGTAATATACCTATTTCTCAAAAAATTTGAGTTAGTTAAAAATTGTATATGGACACAGGAATTGAACTCTGGACCTTTGGCTTAGTTTGACAATGCCCTTATCACTGAGCTATTCAGGATTCATCACATGCTGAGGTTCAGTTTTTGTCCAGAGACTCGGAAAGGAGTGTGGACATGGTACTAATCCTGGCTAGCTCACTAGTAAGAGCATTGGCGCAATAAATCAATACAACAACAATGTATGATATCATTCTGGTGTTCAACAGCAAATTTTAAACTGAATTGTTCTGTGTGATAACCACTCTAAAAGTTTGTAAGTATGTTGCTCATAGCGTATAATCCTAACGGGTAGTAAGAGGTGGTGCTAAAAAAAAACTGTTGCTAATGCAAATGTCCCAGCAGTAACATTTTTAGGTAAAGTAGAAACGTTTATTTCCATACTTTTCCTGTTCTACTCACTGATGGAGTATAATTAAAGACATTGTTGAGATTAAAGTGAAGGTCATTCTGATGAAAGATGGAGCTCTAAATTAAATGCAGGAAATGCTATTTATAATCAAATAGACAGAGTGATTGAAGCATCGGAGCGATTGCGTGATACACCGAATGAAACCTTTGAGACACGTGAGGGCGGGGCTATAATAAATTAAATATACTATTGAAAAGTTTGAATTCTTAACAAGGTTTTCTTCTGGTCAGAGTTTTCTCTTCAATTGAGAGTTCAGAATTGCCTTCAGGCTAAAGAAACAACTTAACACGAATTGCAGGGTTAAATTGGAACGTTGATGGAAACTAGTTTCATAAATGTAAAATAAACTTTATGACAATCATTTATAAATATGACACTTTTTTTCTGAGAGTGCGGTGTGACAGTGAATAAGTGTATTAGAAAAAAAATGCAAAATATCTGGTGAAAATGCATCTTGTGCTGAATCAAACCCTCATCAAGAAATCCATCACTGTCTAAGAGAAGTTCTAGATAAAATATAGGCTGAAAATCATTACATTTTCACATTTGCAAATACCAGAGAGACGCTTTGGTATCTTTTATAATGCTGAGTCCTTGTTAAATGAGCTGGATCTTCAAAGTTCTCAGCGGTTACTGAGCTTCAATGTCATTTTAATAATTCGATCCAAGCTTTATTCACAAGATTTAAATGGTTTGGAGCTGTACCATGCCTACAGGGACATACAATGATTCTTTCAAAATAGCTAAACATAATGGTGAGAAACTAGAATGTTAGCCAAAGAGACATTCTTGTACATTTCCACAAAGGGCTTTTAGGCGTACAAGACATTGGCTACATCTCTGCAATAATTATTTACATTGTCAGTGTCATCATGGAGTGGACGATCCTATAGCTAATTAAAAATCGTAAAATCAAATCTGATAACAGCAATATTTCATGATATAGTTATGAATCGGGCAACTCTTTCAATAAAAAGTGAAGTAAGAATCCTCCTGTTTTGGATTTAGTGATGTCATCAACAACTCTTCATCCATTAAGTTTTGAGATTTTCGTATTTTAGTAGTGTACAACAATAATAACTGCAAACTATAATTGAATTAAAATAATCTTAATAGAATGATAGTTAATCTTATTTTACTTTTGTATTTTGTGTGAGTTGGTGGGATAGGAGTAGTGGGGGAAAGGGTAGCCATTTTAACATTTGCCCCGGGCAATAAAAAGCCTCAATACGCCACTGCTAATGTGTACATCCTAAACGATATCAGATGCTAATTTTATTAAATATTATAATTTAAGTGAGTGAGATGAGAGAATGAGGTGAATTTTAAGGACATTTTCTAGCATTTATCTTGGAAAACAAAAGTGAAAAGGCGCATTGAATAAAGCAACATGTAAAACCATTTCATGGAGTCCGGATGCGACAAGTCTCAGATAGCTCGGGCTATATTTTGTTTGCACTGCCTCTTACTAATCGTCCAGTATCTTACAAACAATTACATAATGAGGTGAAGAATAAATTGTTTGAATGTAGAGGAAATGTTCCGGCATTTTGTGGGAATAGTTGTAAATAAGAAAACCCTCCCTCAATATACACGGGTGGGATTATAACCTTAATATCCTTGTCCTAAACAAAAAAATAATAAACAAGAATGGAGATAAGCAATCGTAGGCATAATTAATTGTATATGACTTAGAGAAGCTTAGGAAAATATAACTGATATTTTAATTACGTATGTGGTCGCATCAAGTATCATATTCTTTAATTTGAAAAATTACAGCTGGACAACGGAATCAAAACTAGGACCTTTGACTTTACGTGACAATACTCTACCACTGTGTTATCCAGGAATCGTACCTTGCTCAGGGTCATTCTTCAAGGTGCGATTCCTGAATAGAGCTCAGTGGTAGAGCACTAGCGTGTTAAGCCAATGATCATGGATTCGATTCCATGTCCAGGTTTAATATTTCATATCTACGCATACTAAAAAGACATATATTTAGCTCCATTGTCCGACGATGTAGGCAGTTCAAAATACCGAATTAATCCAACCTTCACTGTAAATATGTCATACAACACAATTTAAAACAATGACTTCTTTATATAAATACTTAGTAATTTATTTGGAAATTATGAAAAGAGAACAGTCGGGAAATGCATGCTACTACTCGTTCAGTAAGTTATTGACATCTCGCCTGTTTTCAAGGAATATAGGACTCAGAATATACAAAACAATAATTTTACCGTCTGTTCTTTATGGGTGTGAAACGTGGTCTCTTACCTTACATGACGAAAAAAATTTAGGATGTCCAAAACCAAGGTAACTAGGAAGATATTTAGTCCAAAAAGAGAGAAGATACTGGAGAAGGAGGTATGTTACATAATGAGTTACAAACCCCTTACTCATCACAATGCATTGTTAGGGTAGTCAAATCTCGCCGAGTACAGTGGGTAGTACATGCTGCACGAATGGGAGATTTAGAACGTTGTTCAAAGTACTGACTAGCAAACCCAATGGGGAAAAGTAATTGGGAAGACCTAGACGCAGATGGGAGGATAACATTAGAATGGACAATAGGGTGTAATGAGGTGGACTGGATAGAACTAGCTCAAGATATGGATAGTGTGTATTGAGGTGGACTGGATAGAGCTAGCCCAAGATAGGGATAGAGTGTAATCAGGTAGACTGGATAAAACTAACTCAAGATAGGGATATAGTGTAATCAGGTAGACTGGATAAAACTAACTCAAGATAGGGATAGAGTGTAATCAGGTAGACTGGATAAAACTAACTCAGATAGGCATAGAGTGTAATCAGGTAGACTGGATAAAACTAACTCAAGATAGGGATAGAGTGTAATCAGGTAGACTGGATAAAACTAACTCAAGATAGGGCTATAGTGTAATCAGGTAGACTGGATAAAACTACTCAAGCTAGGCATAAAGTGTAATCAGAAGACTGGATAAAACTAACTCAAGATAGGGATAGGTGTAATCAGGTAGACTGGATAAAACTAAACTCAAGATATGGATAGAGTGTAATCAGGTAGACTGGATAAAACTAACTCAAGATAGGGATAGAGTGTAATCAGGTAGACTGGATAAAAACTAACTCAAGATAGGAATATAGTGTAATCAGGTAGACTGGATAAAAATAAACTCAAGATAGGCATAAGTGTAATCAGTAGACTGGATAAAACTAACTCAAGATGGGATAGAGTGTAATCAGGTAGACTGGATAAAACTAACTTAAGATAGGCATAGAGTGTAATCAGGTAGACTGGATAAAACTAACTCAAGATAGGGATAGAGTTTAATGAGGGAAATTGAGTGGGACTAACTCAAGATAGGGAGAGGTAGAGTACTTTTATAAATGCTGCTATGAATAGAGTTCCTAATGCCATAGATTAAGTAAGTATCGAAACTAAACAAACACAGTCAAAGGATAGAGCTTCTGCTTGTCACGTGGATGACCCAGGTTTAATCCTAATTTAAAGATATGAATCGATGACATCACTTAGAAATAAAGTATAATTGGATCGGTGAGCAGAAGAATGATAACATTCCATCTTCTCTAGTTTTCTTTGAAACGAAAAAAAAAGTATAATGTCAAAACTATAAGTTTTATTGAAAAGGTTACCACTAGGCAATTGTATTCCTAGTCAATAAGTATTCAATCCCAAAATATCAAAGGGAAATTCTCCTTAGTTTATTAATTATTAATAATTAAATTGTTTGAGAGGTTATCCTTTTTCCACTCAATGCTTTGACAAATAAGCAACTATAATAAAAAAGATTTAATAGTAAGTCAAAAATTAAAAATAATAATTTTTAAGCTTGATATATTAAATATAAAAAGACTGGCAGCCGCTGCGCACATGATTGACAAAGTAGTGGCTGGCAAAATGAAGACCCACAGATGTGGTCAGTAGCGGTCTCTAGTTCTCTGCCCTCTTGTTTCCATAGACTATATTATTTGATAAAGAGCCGCAACTTAATCATTTTGTATGGCGGCGGTCATCCCCCTAAAGAGTATTTTCTTTACAATAACAAAAAGTAGGATCTATACGGTGTTGGAAACATTATTTATTCATAGTTTTAATTTTATTTTATTTTTTGTGTAGCAAAAACCAATAAAGGACTTGTTTTCAGTATTTCACACTTAATTAGTCTATTACAGCTTTGAACACGCCTTTCTAACGCATCACACGTGCAATGACTGTGAAAACGAATGCTCCAATGTTATTAATATCAGTTTTACAAACTCACTATTGAGTAGATAAAGGTTAACATTCCACTAATATCATCCTTTTTCCACTCAACGAAACTTCAAGGCCAGTTTTAAGCGAGATCAATTTTTTTTTTAATTCGATTAGATGGCTTATAAAAACCCAACAAAATGGCTATCTCAGTTTAGTTAACCATATTTATGAAATGTTACCCTTTTTCCAATCACCGATTCAATTAAATGTAACCCGCCTCGGTGGCGTAGTTGACTAACGCACTAGTCGTGTTGATCTTGACCACCGAGGACGGGGAGATCGAGGTTCGAATCTCGGTCGGGTGAACTGGGGGTGGTTTTCCCTAAATGGTTTTCCACTCTCCCTCCACGCAAATGCGGGATCACTTCCTCTAAATTCAACCCTCCCAATTCCTAATCCATTAGCGTAATTAGTACTTAAGCGTATAACCCGAACGTTTAGTAAGACGCGGTGCTAAATATTAATATTATTAATTAAATGTAAGAATTTTTAAGAAAACATTTTTAACAAAATGTAAGTAACTTATTTTTCAAATACTTTACAAAACCAGTGATGTCAACACAGTTCTGGACTTATGAATGTGAAGGTTGTGTTCACTCAATATAGTCCTGTCAACACAATTCTGGGACGATGAGAGTCCAGTGAAGGTTCTGTGTTCACTCAATATAGTCCTGTCAACACAGTTCTGGACTTATGAATGTGAAGGTTGTGTTCACTCAATATAGTCCTGTCAACACAGTTCTGGACTTATGAATATGAAGGTTGTGTTCACTCAATATAGTCCTGTCAACACAGTTCTGGACTTATGAATATGAAGGTTGTGTTCACTCAATATAGTCCTGTCAACACAATTCTGGGACGATGAAAGTCCAGTGGAGGTTCAGTGTTCACTCAATATAGTCCTGTCAACACAGTTCTGGACTTATCAATGTCCAGTGAAGGTTCAGTGTTCACTCAATATAGTCCTGTCAACATAGTTCTGGACTTATCAATGTCCAGTGAAGGTTCAGTGTTCACTCAATATAGTCCTGTCAACACAGTTCTGGACTTATCAATGTCCAGTGAAGGTTCAGTGTTCACTCAATATAGTCCTGTCAACACAGTTCTGGACTTATGAATGTGAAGGTTCAGTGTTCACTCAATATAGTCCTGTCAACACAGTTCTGGGCAGATGAGAGTCCAGTGGAGGTTCTGTGTTCACTCAATATAGTCTTGTCAACACAGTTCTGGACTTATGAATGTGAAGGTTCAGTGTTCACTCAATATAGTCCTGTCAACACAGTTCTGGACTTATGAATGTGAAGGTTCAGTGTTCACTCAATATAGTCCTGTCAACACAGTTCTGGACTTATGAATGTGAAGGTTCAGTGTTCACTCAATATAGTCCTGTCAACACAGTTCTGGGCAGATGAGAGTCCAGTGGAGGTTCTGTGTTCACTCAATATAGTCTTGTCAACACAGTTCTGGACTTATGAATGTGAAGGTTCAGTGTTCACTCAATATAGTCCTGTCAACACAGTTCTGGGCCGATGAAAGTCCAGTGAGCATATTAAATGAAACCTGATTCCCAACACAACTGCGATCTATGAAAACTCTCTAAACCTGAATTCGGAGGTATATTAGCGGTGTCTCTTGCCTCGATAACTTCTCAAACGAAGTGTTTGCGTGTGTATCGTATATTAAACCAGGCGTACAACCTTGAGTCACATCTAGCGAGAAACTAGAAGACGCTGATATCATGCTCATAATTAAAGCCGAGCACATTTCATAAGGAACGGCTGATAGGAACAAGCCTATTTACTAATTACTAGAAGTTGTACAAGGAATCGGCGTATAGCCCGAACAGGTAGTAAGACATGGTGCTAAAAATCAAAGAGATCAATTTTAATCATTATTAAAAATAACGTTTCAACCAAAGAATTATAATATTTGAATTCAAAGAACCACTACGAAGGTGGTTACGCAGATAATTACTGATTCTTGTTATGAAGGTAGGAAGACGGTCCGATCCTTATAATTAGGGAGTTCACTGCCTTTAACAAACACAATGTGGTTTAAGATATTTTCTCCAAGTGAATACAAGCATGCTTATTTAATATTCACCCTCTTCATTCTGTCCACATAAGTAGTCTAGTTTAATAATTTGAAAGCCAGAATAAGACTAAAATGCACTTCCTTGTTAAAACTAAACACCATCATTTGTGGAGAGCAGATAAATGTATAAGTCTTGTTTGCTTTTCCAGTGATGAAAATATTGAGTTTAGAATCTGAAAAAGTGTAATGACATTTTTTCTTCTTCTAATTTTCATCCTCGATAGCGTGTGTACATTTATTCTAAATTGTATCTTTCTTATCATTATTTAATCATGGTGGATACAAAATATAGTCTGGACGGGTAGAAACAAGTGAAGCACTTTTAATTTCTAGTCAAATAAAAAGGTAGCAAATCCTTAGATAATAAATAATTACATTTGTGGAAATGTTATAAGTTTTCTTGGTCAATATTGTACTTATAAAATGTAATTATTTTATAGTTAATAATCATTCACGCGACAAGGCTAGGTATGCTATTAGTAAATTCCTTATTAATCTCTTCCATTTTCCTCACTTCACGAAAATCATGCAATTTCCCTGTTTATATCGTTTCCAAATTTTATCTATTCTTGTTTCCCAATCCTCTTTTCTTTGTCACACCTAGCTATATAAATTTTGTTCTCACCTGTGTAAAGTTGATGTTTACACAACCTATACAAAACCTTCATTGGAGGTCAGTGAGAGGGTATGAACCAAACATGACACTCACCTAAAAGTGTTTTGAAACCTTAAAATTTAGTGGAAAATAAATTTCTTTGAATAAATAAAATAAATGCATAAAATAAAAGGTTTGTGATATTTTTAGTATTATCTATCTAGTTGTAATGGTAACAAGTGTTACAAGTGTTTAATCCTGTATACATCAAGATAACTATAACAATATTAACCAACATAACCAACCTAAAAACACCTAAATTTTAATTGCTAGACTCAAATGAGAACAAGTAGGGGTGATCTGAAAGAGATGATCGGTAAAATAGGAATCAAGAAAATTTGGAAATAATATAGTCGGGTAGAGAGGGGGAGGGGGTAAATCGACGATTTTGATGAAATTTGAAATGCTTTCACTCATGTCCAAATTCTACCTTTGGCTGGTTAGTTGTTAGTACAGTCCCTTTGACTCAAATAGCTTAAGTTTGCCTCCCGGTTAATTTATTCTGGAACAGATTTAAAATGTACACTTTTAAATTAAGTATATTTCCTTTCACAAACGGGCAAATTTGAATTATCTGAGGTATGATCACGTCAGTGTTCTAAAGTTAAACAAGGAAGAGTGACTTATAACCAGCACATCAACCCTAAAGTGCAGTAAATAAATAAAACTAATTAAACCATCTAAATGCGTATACAAGTAGGGATGTATTAATTATGTAACGTCGTTAAAAGTGGCTCTATGAATGTTTGAAGTGTATGAAGCCTCCACTTAGTTGCAGACAGGATGATTGCCATGTGAAAATTCCCTCCCAATACTTGGCTAGAATACAATATTTACCTCTTGGCTTGGAGATACTCAACTAAATTTGTATCCAAGCATTTAAGGGTAATTTTATAGATTGCAATTACTCGATCATTACCTAAAAACTAGTTGAACCTTGGAAATAGTGACTAAAGGCTGGTTCACAAGAACGCTAAACTATGCTATACCGTGCTAAGTTTTTGTCGGTTTGGTTTCACACTTATTGTCAAGCTAAGCTCTGGTTCCTCTTTTCCCTCCTGAATTCACTGTGGTTTCTTTCTGGTCTTATCCATGTCAAGTTGGGTTATGGCATTCTCTAAAATGTCTTATCTGAGCTCAGATATGATAGTAGTGATGAAGAGGAGCTGCTGATATTAGCTATTTCAAGCCCTTAATTTAAGGGCTATAAAAATTACGATTTGGTATGTATGACTATAAAATATATAAATATAAATGTGTATGGAATCCACTCAACTAGCTTCTGCTGTAGCCCGGGGACATACAAACACAAACAGAAATTATTATAGAACCACTTGTTTTAGTTCGGGAAAATATACAACATTAATAATTATAATAATCAACCACTGGGTAAAACATTTTCACCAATGCAATACTTTATTCATGAGTAATTAAAAATAGGTTTTTATTATTTATACATTACTATCAGCAACTTTGAATGACGTAAAATAACAATGAGATGAGGGTTATACCCTGATTTTTGTTGGAAGAACAGTAGATAAAATTCAAACATATTTATTTTCGGCCAAAATTAAATACATTTTACTTTATTGTTAATATTATATATATAGTTAATATCTATCAAAATGACAGCTACAGATAACATTACTTGGTGTATGAATATATTAAAATTGTATTGGTAAATTTAGTAACTAACTTTTACTGATTCCTACCAAAATCATAAAATACTTATGAGAGAATTCCCCCTTTTTTCCTCAAGAAAGAATGGAAAGCCAGTTTTAAGGATCTTAAACTTTGATCAGGAGAGTTGGACTTCATGATACTAGCCTTGTGGTCAGTCATGACGTACCTCTGACCTGTTTAACTCCATGATACTAGCCTTGTGGTCAGTCATGACGTAGGCCTACCTCTAACATGTCAGACTCCCTGATACTGACATTGTGGGCAGTCATGACGTACCGGCTTATATCAGTTATTAAACATTATAAAATATTACAATAGGGCCTAAAGGGATCTTTTTAACGTTTAAATAAGTGAACGTGAGATTAAACAAAATAAACCTATGTGCAATTTGCTCAGAAAGGGGTTGTAAAATATCTCATTGTCAAAACTAATATAAATGCAGGTGTATTGAAGACACTTAATTCGAGTAGAAGTCATGCTCTACCCACGCACTCATATCTGACGGTAATTATTTGTGGGTACTCAAAGTAGAATACTGTTTTATTTTAAAATGTATATGGTGTATTTACACATAGGTCAAACAACTCTCCTTTAGTTATTTTGCAAGTACAAGTAATTTTATCGAGTTTCGCAGCGTAAACACCTTGGGGATCTTGTTTCTCGTGCAGGCTTACCGTGGCAGAATATTTGGACGATAAAAAAATGGTAGCTAGCAAAATCTACTCATCTGCAATAAAATGCGTTGAGTTAATTGAGCTTGAAATTCTAGAAGCAGCTTACTTTATTTTTTCACATCCCCATTATTAACCCTCGGGTAAAGCATGTTCTTGCTTAAGCTTATTTGCTTTATTATATGGTTATTTATAATAACTGCAAATATAGAATGCTCACACTGGAGACGAAGATAAAATAACGTTGTTTTAACAGTGAAAAATGTTTTTAAAATTGTCCTGAAACTATGCTACACTGACAGTTTTTAAAAAATCAAGAAAATCTATTTATATCACAAATTAGTTTAAAACATTAAAAATAAATCAATCAAAGGTAGATATTATATAGACGCAGTTTAATACATTTCAATACATTTATTTAAATTAAAAAGTGATGTTTTTAAGTAATTTTTATTGAGTTGGAAAGGAATTGGAGATAAATGACCAACTGATTGACCTTTATCTAACAAGTGGACAATTTATGTTATTGGAATAGAATGCCTGTCATAAAGATTGTAGTAGAGTGCTAGTTTTTTTAATCAAATATAATAGTCTTGGAGGTAAGGTTTTAATTATATCTAATCTATATTATATTTTAGCTTTAATTTGCTATTAATCCAACGCTGGTTACTAAGGGCAAAGTAAATTAAAAAATATATATACATTTACAGTATCCTAAGTCACATAACATTAACAATTCACTCATATCATTAAAAATACTAAATTATTTTAAAATATTCATGAATGTACTGTGGATTTTGTTTTAGTTGTCTTAGTTATAAATATACCAAAGAAACGGGTCAATTATTTTGTGAAAAAAATCACTCTAGCCCCCAAAAAACTGAAACAAAAGGTTTCTCAAATTTGTATTATAACCTACTGTGTGTGGTTGATAACCGAAAGAAAGTATACTAATATGTAACTGCTGGAAGTAGTTAAAATATGTGTGAATTCCAAGAAGGAGGTAGCTGACCCTGAAAATAATGAGTGTGGCTTTAAGTTTTGTTTTGGATTTAAAATATTTTTTTTGTCCAAGTTATGGTATGAATGAGCAATAAATATGTTGGTGAAAATAGATATGTCCATTATTTCTATAAATTCAAGATGGCGCCCAATATCCTATTATTTGTCCTTGTTGAAGTGTGACAACACTTTGAATGTATTGTAACATCCACAACAGTCATTATCATTCTTGAGGCACTAGACAAGAAGAAAACACAACTTAATTCTCAGTCTCAACAAGTCAGTTGTGGATAGGATATCAGCGGATGATTCGAAATGCACGAGCGCTGATCAAAGCAGAACGCACAGGGCCATGGCTGAATCATTTGTGTGCTGCTTCTTCATTATGCCACAACCAACAGCAAACCGATATATTTTAGATCAGACAATCAGTCAAGAGGCATCCCAAAGGTGTACAACATTAATTATATAAAGTGTGTTCTTGGTATTGAGATGTGTACACAATTGTATTTCTTGATGCTTTCACAGGGTGTGATTCAACATCTCGTATTTATGGTGTTGGAAAGTAATCTGCCTTCCAAAAACAAGTCACTGATGTTCATGTCCTACAATTATGTGCAAATGCATTGAATTTGCCTGGCAAGAACCATAATGACATAATAAACGTCAGCAGTCAAGCAATGGCAGTTCTGTTTGGTGGTAGAAGCACATGTTCTCTGGCAGCCTTGCGTTATGATATACTCACTAAGAAAGTTGTTTCTGCAAATTCATTTGTTATTCCCAAGCCTCTTCCCCCTACCGAATCCTCCACCAAATACCACTGTCTAAGAGTGTACTTCCAGAACATGACATGGATGAGCATGGCAAGTGGATTGAATCCTTTGAACTGGGGCTGGAATCTCGAGGACAAACAAATATTATCAATAATGACTGATATTAATGCTCCACCCAAGTCACTGTTGAAAATATTGCATTGCAATTGTCAACTGAATGCAGTAACAGTTGCAGAACATAGAGGCTTCCATGTACTTCTGCATGTGGATCATGTAAAGTGACGTCTTGTGACAATCCGCAGAACAAACTTTCAGATGAACTGGAAGAGAGCTTTGAGTGCTGAAATAAGACAGTGTATTTTTGGGGTTTTTTACCTTTTTTATTTTTAACCTTTAATATTATCGTTTACTTAATATTTGGGGTTTTAAATTTAGCTTTTAAATTAATAATCATAATAATATTATATACTGTAAGATTGCCCACAATATTACATAGCAATGCAACACAATTTAAGCTTTCAGCTCATTAAATAAGTATTAAATATAAATAACATTACTGTGAAATTAATGTAAATTTATAATTTTAGTGTCAGCAATAACATTTTCTTTTAAATGCCACTAAAAATTAATATTCTAAACCAATTAATAAGAAAATTATGGTCCCACTCCTGATTTTAAGGGTCAGCGAGGCATATCAAGAAACTAGTTCAGTTTTAACCCACTTCCTGCGGTCATTTCGTGGTAGTATTTTTTTCTGCACTTAAAAACACCCAGTAGATAGTGATAGTAGATAAAGAAAAACAGATGAAACCTTTTGTTGCAATTTATTGGGGGTGGCATGGTATATTGACCCGTCTAAAAGTAGTGAATTTATATATATACATAATAAAACTGTGTCTGTACGTTCGATTTAATTCTGTTTGTTTCCCAGTAAACTTAAAAAGTACTCATCAGATTGAGATAGGACTAATTCTGTTGTACTCCTTATCTTTAGGAATAAAGAGTAAGTTACATACCATCACAATATGTCATTAGCGATCGAAGTAATGTCGTAAAAACTCGCTGTTAGTGTGGCTACATTTGCATTTTAAATTTGTAATAATTCAAATATATTAACTTTTAATTTATACATCTTATTTGCAAGTCTCCTTGGCAAAGATAGGTTTAGAAATATCAACAAATCATGAATGTACTGTGGATTTTGTTTTTGTCTTACTTGATTGCCAAATCACCTGAAATCCAAAGAGTAATACAGAATACATCTTAATCTTAGATCCAAAGAGAGACTATATTATGTGTTTGTTGTTTTATATTCACATTAATAGGCAACTCGTTATTCTTTAAAATATAAAAACTTACACCTAGGTAACGTTAATAATCTTTACATGATTTGATACACATTCAGTCAAATGGATAGCAGAGAATATTAATTAAAAAGGTAGGCCTATAGAGAAAGAAACTGCTAATAGCAGACTATTTAAATGTTAAGAACTAGACTTCAATAAAATGCATTCTACATGTGATATTTTGTTTGTTCCTATTACTCTCACGGTTAAGTGGTAAAACATTTTGTTTTAGTGAACTTTGGACATTATGAACCAAATATCTGGCTCTATAGTGATTCAGTATTTAAGCAGAGTGGACTGTTTATTCAGACACTGACGTCTTAAACCCCATAAGCTCCAGTGTGTGTAGTTCCAAACCCAAGAAAAATATAAATATAGCACTTTTCATGTCTACTCAGTGAATACCAAAGGTATGCACCCCGGGTGTATTTTCAAAAATTGGATATATCAAGCTAATGTCTTAGATCACGTGTCAACTGTAAAGTGTATCTTTAAACTCAACCAAGATATTTTAAACATTAAATGAGTAATTAGGTAAATAGTTAAGGTGTCCATACCATAGCATATTTTTGTACATCCATTGTGACTATCTATTTGGGTAGATAAAGAACCATGAAACATAGAAACCTTAGTTTTAATTACTACATGTAGTGTTAGCCTGAAGTATCAACTACTTGCTTGCAGGTGAGGATGGATGTCAAATGAAGGACCATGAAAATCTTAAGCTTTGTTTAACTATTATCTAGAGAAACTGGGGAATGTGATCCTCGTTTTTTATTTTAAACCTACTAATTGTACAATAATGAAATGTTTGCCTTTTTTTTTTTTTAGTACTCAATCACGCTCAAACCACTGTAAAAATTGTTATGCTGAAATCCCACATTAATATTAAAGTGAAAGGCTGGTTAACATATAGACTAATTACAAATTACGTCCACTAATTTGTTTCAAAATAGCGTCTAGAACACACTTTTTTTTTTACTTTTTCTAAGCTTATGGTTTTTGGATTCCATTGGCTCAACTTTAACTCACTGTACAGGTTGTAAGCATATGTAATAATTAATCCAACGTTTTAGGGACAGTGAAGATGGAATTTAATTAAGTGTACCTGCATTTGCTTAAGAGGAAAGTGGTAACCATTCAGGGAAAGCCACACTAGAAACACCCAACCGAGATTGTAACCCCAACCTCCCTTTCATCAGCAGTCTAGTCTATTGCAAGAGTGATGCCTAGGTGCATTCCACCACCAAAGGGCATTAATGGCTCAATATATGAGCTAAAGATTGGAAGTATAATTAGAATAAATGTATCCACACTAGTTTGTAAATGGAATAAGGAAACCATGTTATCCCTCCCTTCGACTTGGAGGGTAACTGGTTGATGTAGTTGATGTCCCGACGGCGGTGACGTCGTGGTCAGACACGCGTGGGTAGGAAGAAGGTAGGCGAGTGTGTTCCGGCAACGTTAGTCGCGGTGGAACATGAGGATAGAGTCCCGGCAACGTAAAGTCGCGGTGGGAGGTAGGATAGCGTCCCGGCAACGTAAAGTCGCGGTGGGAGGTAGGATAGAGTCCCGGCAACGTAAAGTCGCGGTGGGAGGTAGGATAGAGTCCCGGCAACGTAAAGTCGCGGTGGGAGGTAGGATAGAGTCCCGGCAACGTAAAGTCGCGGTGGGAGGTAGGGTAGATTGCGGTGGAATGAGAAGAGTGATGACACTTGCTGCAAACAACGATTTATTTGCTCTTTCGTATAAGTGTGGTTCCCCAAGGTTGGCTCACCACTGGTTGGCCGAGGTTAACTGACCGAGTCTGACTGGCGGACTGGTATTGAGACCAAGGAATCACCGTGTTTAAATACCCTCCACTGCTGCCTGGCCTTGACCAATGGGAGAAACAGGGGCTTCCCATTGGTGCATGCAAATTGAAGGGATAGTGCCCATCACGCGAGTCAATAGAGGCAGAGTTCTCCAGACTCCAGACTCATTATGCATGCTCTAATGCACCTGAAGGGGTGCACGGGAGCAAATTCCAACACGTACCGACCAATTGGTCACACCGTGTGGTTTTCGGATAATTAGCTGACGGGTTGTCGCATTTCGCGAAGTTAACTGAAACTAACAAAAAGCATATTATAATAAATATTATTAGGGAAAAGAAAAATTTTGGGAACCGACTAAGAGGTTTTTAGAGTTACGTGCGGAGACACTACTCTATGGGGGGCTGTGTGAGAGCCTCCCAAACCACGTTTGTCACTTCTCGCTTATCCGAGCAGGGCTTTGGGACGTCGGTGGCACCCCCCAGGGTCGATGACGTAATTCCCAAGCCCCTGGATAAGAGGATTGGTGGCACCGGGGAGTCTGGCGTAGAAGGACTGCGCCAGCTTCCGGAAGTGGTCCTTGATGGTCGGCATATCCAGGTCTCGGTGCAGATTCACATTCCGAACGTACCAAGGTGCGTCCACAATGATCCTCAGACACCTACTCTGGAATGCTTGCATCCTCCTCATATACGTGTCCGCCAGGTGGCCCCAAGCGGGACACGCATAGTCCGAGGATCGGTCTGAGCAGCTGCTTGTACAGTGTCAGACCGTTCCTTGTTGGACAGGGCGCTACGCCTGTTAAGCAGTGGGCCTAGGATTCCCAGCCTTTGCTTCGCCTTGGTCAGTCTCTCTGTGCAGTGAAGTCGCCAGGTCAGCTTGGTGTCCAGCGTAAGTCCTAAGTACTTAGCACTGTCCGCCCATCTGATCTGTTCTCCGAACAGCCGGAGTGGGGCCGGCCTGTAGAACTTTCTTTTCCATGTGAAGAGCACTGCTGTACTCTTCTCCACGTTAATACTCGTTCTCCAGGTAGTCAGCCACCCCTCCAACTGCGTCAGGTGCGTCTGGAGTCGCCTCTCCACCAGCTGCCCTCGGCCACGACTCCGCTACTAGAGCCGTGTCGTCCGCATACAGTGCTAACTTGGTGTCTGGGGATTTCGGAATGTCGTTCACATACAGACTGAAGAGCACCGGGCCCACGAGGGAACCCTGTGGCACTCCAGCCCGGATGCTTCTGACCTGGGATGTGGCGTTCCCAAAGGTAGTGGAGAAGGTCCGGTTGGATAGATAAGATTGAACAATCTTAACTAGGTAGAAGGGAAGGTTCAAGGAGAGGAGTTTGAAAAGGAGACCTTCGTGCCAAACACGGTCGAAGGCCTTTGCCACGTCGAGAAAGACAGCACCAGTCAGCCTGTTGATGTTGAAGTTCCTCGTAACCTGCTCCACGAGCCGGACAAGTTGATGAGACGTAGCGTGTCCCGCCCGAAAGCCGAACTGCTCGTCCACCAAGATGCCCGCCTCGCGAACATGTCGGGTCAGTCTCGTCAGTAGTAGTCTCTCGAAAAGCTTGCCCAAACAGTCGAGCAAGCTGATCGGTCGGTAAGACGAAGTTAGGGCCGGGTCCTTACCCGGTTTATGAAAGCAGAGGACGTTGGCGTGCTTCCAGAGCTCTGGGAAGTGACTCAGGAGCAGGACGGCGTTGAATAACTCCACGAGGAAGTTAATCGCCTCCAAGGGCAGCTTTCGGAGGACCGCGTTATTGATGCCGTCGCGTCCGGGGGCCTTGTTTAATCTTAGAGCGGCTAACGCCCGCGACATTTCTGCCGCCTCCGTGGGCTCCGGTTCATCCAAGGGTCTGTACGAGACCGCTGCGATGACCTGATCCACGTGCCCAATGTGCACCGGGTCTGACGGGTTGTCAGTCGGTACAAATTGCGCCTCTAAGTGCTCAGCGAGAGCATCGGCCTTCTCCTGGTCGGAGTTGGCCACCCCGTTACGACCTACAATAGGCGGTCTTGGTGCGGGGACCCGCATCAAGTTCCTCGTCATGCGCCACAGGGACCTGTCCTGTACGCACAAGCTCTCAATCTTGTCCTCCCAGACACTGTTCCGGTATTCTATGACCATCTCGCGAACCGCATGGACTTTGCGGCTCCAGTTGGCCTTGTCCACCGGGTCCCTCGAGGTTTGCCAAGCCTTCCTCAGCCGATTTTTCTCCCGGACGTGCCTGAGGATAGAATCGGGCAAAGAAGCCTGTGGCGCCCTCTTAGGACGGTGCCTCGGCGTCGAAGCTTCGAGCGACCCCTTGATGGCGGAAGTTATGAACTCCGCACCGCGATCGATTTCTGCTGCTGTTCGAAAGGTAGGAGTGGGTCCCAACCTCTCTCTCAACACATTCGTGAACTTGTCCCAGTCAGTGCGCTTAAGGTCAGGTTTTTCGGGGGGGTCTATGAAGGACACCGCGCGTCCCAAGTTCACAAGAACGGGGTTGTGATCCGAGTCTAGCTCAGCTAGAGACTTCAGCACCAACCGCCTTCTGATCCCTCTGGAGACAACGAAGTCGAGGACGTCCGGGAAGCCAATGGGATTGAGAGGGAAGTGGGTAGGGGTCGGGGGACCGGAAGCCACCAAGCCGTGTAGATCTATGACGTCGCGGAGCAATCCGCCGCGAGCGCACATAATCCTAGAGCCCCATGAAGGGTGCTTAGCGTTGAAGTCACCACCGATTAAAACAGGCGTGGTACCTCGAAGCAGCATCTCCATGTCAGCCCTCGTGGCCTGGTTGAACCGGTGGTAGGGAGGGAAGTAGATGGAGATAAGACGCACTGGGCCGGTAGAGGTCACCAGTTGGATAGCCGTTGCTTCCATGTGTTGGAGGGGAGGAAGAGAGACGACGTGATGGTCAAGGCCCCTCCGGACCAGGACCGCCGTCCCACCCCTTCCCACATCCCCCGCTCGGTCACTCCGATGGCAGATGAACTCTGCCAACGAGAACCTCACTGCGGAGCGCAAGTGGGTTTCTCCCAACAGCATTACGTCGACACGATGCTTTGCCAGGAAACTTTCCAGCTCAGCCTTCTTCCCCGCGACTCCGTTTGCGTTCCAGAGTGCGACCGTGAGCTCCTTCAGCACTGGGGGTCCTCTATTCGGGTGTACTGCCATGAGAGACCAGGTAGAGGATGATGTGCTCCATGACCAGGTGGCCACGGTTACTCCTCGGAGACTCCTGGACCTTCCTCAAGAGACTCGATGAAAAGTCCCAAGGATCCAGTCCCGGAATCTCCTTGAGAAGCTCAATACAAATTTTGAGCTTTGTAGCATCATCCTCAGGTGTGGGGTTGGGTGTGGGGGTGGTAGGGTTGACAGGGGTTGGAGTGGGGAGTGGTAGGAAGGGGTTGGAAGGGTGAAGGGGTTTGGGGAGGGTGGTGCGGGGTGCGGGGTGGGTAGGGAAGGGATTGGGAGGCAGAGTTCTCTTTGGCGCTGTGTATAGAGGTGCACTCGTCACGGACGTCTTCGAAGACATGGACTGTGGAGCGGTCCAGGCAGTAGAGAGGTTGGATGGCGCGGCCTGTGCAAGTGCGGAGGAAAGAGACAAGGGGCTGACTCAGCAGTGAGGGACAACAACCACAGGGATAAAATATACATGGAAAAAGACCCCCAATGTAACCGGCCGAGATTCGAACCTAAGCTTCCTAGTCATGGGTCTCTAATGGGGGTCCTATGATTTTGACCATAATACCACAAGTTTGGTTGTATTATAATCTTGATTGTAATACGTTATCATCCAAACTTTAGTTTGTTCTAAGCTCTATTTAAACATATTTAGATATTTCCAGCATCAAATATAAGGTTTTGACCTCAGCCAGTCTTTCTGACAGATGAATTCAAATTTGATATGTGATATTTCGTCAATATTGACTGTTTAAAAATATGTTATATTACATACCTCCTAAAAGTTTAAATACATCACGATCTAGATGATTCACACGTTTTAACACAATTTTAAAATTAAATAAAAATACAAATTTCTATAAAATAAAAAAGGAGACTTTAATTTTTCAATTAAATTTAAATTTAATTTACAGAGAAGAAAAGAACTGTTCCTTCATACCTCCACAGAAAAAAAAATTGTTTCTAAGTGCATCTTTGTTTCACTTGGACTATCCATTATTTCCGCGGAGGTCTCCGGTGGGTAGAGACAAGGGATGTCAGGGGCATGGGGTGGGCAGGGGGTGGGCACAAGAGTACGTGACCACTTCCTAGTGGGGGTGGCTTTGCTTCCCCAAGAGCTGGAAAGAGTGTGGAGGAGCTTTTAAAAAAGCTGGTCTCGTCCTCTCCACGAACAACGTTAGACCAATCCCAACACCGCGACAAAACTTGCCGGCTCCCGTACACTGCCACAAACAAGCTTTCATTATTCTGGCTTGCGTCTCAACAATCAAAATACAAACGAAACAGACAAGAGTGGTGAATAATAAGACTACACACGCACTACACCCAATATCACCTCTGAGAGATCTGCGGGTCTTATGGAGAAAATTTTCATATTCGCTCTCTCTCAGTTAACTGTCGCCAGATATCCCCGTTGTAAGTTTGTTGGGTTAGGAAGGATTTTCTGGCGATATCTATGAACCAGTGTTGCCAAATCAGTCCTTATAGAACGTCATTTATAAGCTATCTTACATAAAATAACGGCTTTATTAAACGTTAAAATATAGAACGTTTAGTATCAGGTTTTATTTCTATGTAATATGTATGGCCCACCTTGATGGCGTAGTTAACTAACGCGCTAGTTTATTGTTAATCTAGATTGCCGTGGACGGGGAGATTGAGGTTCGGATCTTTGTCGGGTGAACTGGGGGGTGGTTTTCCTTAAATGGTTTTACACTCTCCCTCCACGCAAATACGGATTCACTTCCTCTAAATTCAACCTTCCTAATTCCTAAGCCATTGATTAGGAATTAGTACTTAGGCGTATAACCCGAACGAGTAGTAAGACGTGGTGCCAAATAAATAAATAAAATATTATTTATGACAGTGTTTATTGAGTCAATGTGTATAGCAATGATCGCAAGTGTTAAAGGGGAGCTACTCTCTTCCCTTGAATAATATATAATAAGAAGAAGAAATGCACGTACACCAAGAACTTCCCTTCAGTATCTTAACTACCTTAATCTCCAGACAATTTTGAAAGGACATCTTCTCAACAGACTACTATTCTTATAACAAATATCTCTAGCTCATTATGTTTTAATTAATAATCAACATTTCATCACTTACTGAGTTTTTTAATTTGTTTTTAAAATCGTACACCTATTCTAGCTTTCAAACTTAAGTTTTCCTGGATTCTTTACGTTAACTAATGAATGACGACCTTGAGAATTTGCTGCCCTAAACATAAAAACACATTATTTAAAGGTGTCTTGTTCTGACCGCCGAACTGCGTCCTTCCGGTATTGTTGCACCCGCCACCAAAAATCTGTATCATTTTTTCCCTCTGCTGTTTGTGTTAAATTGTGACAACAACTTTTTTACTACGGTGAGCATACGTCCTATTTTATTAAGGACAGTCCTTTATTTCAGAGCGTTGTCCTTTAGACTTATTTATTTATCAAAAAACCATTTTTTTCTACTATTATTTGTTTTGCCCTATTTTAAAATTTTAAAATTTAGTTTCAGAACCCGTGCGCCAACAGTTCCTGTTTAAAAAATATATAAACTGTATATAATAATGTATTATTATTAGTCTACTATTATTATTACGCCTTAGCTATACAGACTATAACGGCTGCTACAGAAAGCTAAATATGTAGTTTACTTAAGAGATTCAACCCCAACCACCATAGTTTCTGAATCGGTGTATACAACCATGACTACGACTCACAGCGATTACTGTACTCAGTAGCGTACGCAGTATTGTGAAGTAGGGGGGACTCGGGGGCTCAAGGGGGTTATGGGGGGAGGCATCCCCAACCACTTGAGGCAATTTATTTATACCATTATATAAACCTAGACTTTTTTGGGAAGGTTTTTATTGGTATTTGTTAACTTGATATCTTTACTATTATAAACGTGATAATCTAGCAAAATAATAAATAAATAGGTCTAAATTAAAGTTGGCTTGGCGGCCACATTGGCCTACTGTCACAGAATCATTGATTATTTATAGTAAGTAAGTGTAAGTTTTGTAAAACACTTAACAATATAAGCCAAGGTCTATACAGCGTGGCGGTCACATTTAGCTGAATTTCCCCTTCGCCCTATTTTATTTTCTCTTCAGATCTGCGCGGATCTCGGGGTATCCCCAAACTACGGTAGGTGGACTTGAGCTCCTCAAGCTACTACTGTACGTTTCAGAAGATAACCTAAACAATCTCATACAATTACTGTGATTGGCTTTTTGAAAAGTACATAGATTTTAACTATTAGAATTTAGAATCAAATAGCCGAAGCTGTTTAATTTTAGAGAGGAATTCACCATCTAGATATCATATTCTGAAAATTGAAAAATGACACCTGGACACGGGAATCGAACCCGGGACCTTTGGCTTGGTACGCCAATGGTCCCGGGTTCGATTCCCGTGTCTAGGTGTCATTTTTCAATTCTCAGAAAATTAGAACTTAGTTAAGTTGATGTCTACGCTATGTTAAATACCCATGGCTCCAAAATAAAATATATATGCTGCGCTGTTGTAATTTGGCTCCCATTGTTGTATTTCACGTGTAGTCATGATTATGGGTCTTGTGTTGTTTTCGTTGTCGCTTGGAGGAGTGGTTTTCTGATAGGTTGTTCTTTCGCACGGGCTGCGTGTGCAGGTTTTTTTTTTTCTCGGGATGTTTGTTTGATGGATTTTTTATTGAGAAGTTGGCTAGCTTGTTTTTGCTGTCGGTTGTGGGAGATATACATGGAGGACTGCTAGAGTGTGGATTGTAAATGTAATGGGAGCTTTTGTCAGCCAAGACTACAAAATATATTAAAACTTCATTACTGAAATAATAAAATTTAATACTTTTTTTATTTATTTAGCACCGCGTCTTACTACCCGTTCGGGTTATACGCTTAAGTACTAATTACGCTAATGGGTTAGGAATTGGGAATGTTGAATATAAGGGAAGTGAACCCGAATTTTCATGGAGGGATAGTGGAAAACCATTTAGGAAAACCACTCTCAGTTCACCCGACCGAAATTCGAACCTCGATCTCCCCGTCCTCAGCGGTCTAGCTCAACACGACTAGCGCGTTAGCTAACTACACCACCGAGGCGGGTAATTTCATAAAAGGTTGTTCGGAACGAGACCTGGTTAAACCAGTAGAAGACATAATTCGTCCTACACAGATGAAAGTAAACTGGGAACTGGTTGCACAAGTTACATTAACTCTGGAGAAGTAGTTTCGGTAAGAAGCCTGATCCTCTCTGAAATTAAGCTTGATCGTATAACTAACTAGCTTGGAATAGTCATAAATTAACTATATTCTACTATAATATTCTAAGTAAGTTTTCAAAATTTAATCAATTTTTATTTTTCCATATAATGCAGGTTCTTCTTAAGCTCTACTTCTAAGAACATATTTTTATAAAACCCACAGTTTAAGCTAAAATAAATGGTGGGACACAATCTTACATACATTATCATATAGTTTATTATGGTTTATGACAAAATTTTCAAAAATAACTCAAAGGAAAACTATCCTTAAACAAAATTGTACTCAAAAAACTATTCTATATTGCTATTTGTAAAGTAAACACGTCCCAAATATTCATTTTAAACAAAATCTTCATAGCCCATTTTGAAAATATTTTGAGCTTTTAAAAATCAGTCATTTATTCATAAGCTAACCTTAATTTAAGTACTAAAATCATAATTAAATATTATTTGAGGTATGACCATATAGCATACAAATATCGAATTTGAACAAAATCCATAAAACTTTATCAGCTGCAGCCCCATGGAGAGACAAAAAGACGCAGACAGTTTCGTAAGACCCATTTTTTGGGTTCGTGAGCATTTACAGCATTAAAATTCATCTTAAGTTCTGGGTAGAGATATTTCACGATTATATTAGTTTTTATTTTTGAGAAAGCACGTATAAATAATTATGCTAAATGCATCTGTTGACCATAAACATGGAACTGTTAAATTTCATGGAAACCTTAAATATTTATATGGGTCACTGACCTAATATTACAAACAAATAGAACAAAAACAAAATTGACAAAATAAACTGTCTTCTAGACATAAGCTCGCAACTAAATACAAAGATCACCGGTTTCATAATAAAATCCTTTATTTTTACTTTCTCAAAGTATTGTATACATGAACTTTTTGACATCGAGATGATAAGGACGTTGACGTTTATGTACTCTCAAAAATAAAAACATAAAATGGTCCTACAGTTCAGTTTGTCAGTCATTATGTCCGTCTTTACCTGAAGCTACTATATCTGAAACTGGTTGATGGATAACATTATAAATAGCACTGTAGGGTCTATACTTACGTTTAGGCGAAAATTGGTTTGAGGGTAGTCTACACAAGTTCAATTTATGAATTTAAAAAAAATGTAATAGCTCTAGCCATTCTGTTGATAATTTATATTTGAATGGTTTATAATAGAAAACCAAATAATATTGGTTTTTCTGAGGAAATAATATTTAGGGTTGGTTTACTGATAATTTACATTTGAAAATATTGTCGACCAAACTTAAATAGAATATTTGATAATATATATGATTTTATTACTATTACTATTTAAATAAATAAAATATGTACTAACTATACATTTTAAGACAATATTCAAGGCTATATTAATCTAGTTAAATGTATAATTTTTATGTTCTTCATCCGAATTTATTTATTATATTCCTTTGCTTTTGTTTGGATATAAAAGTAATTTACAGACCCTTTTAAAAATGTATGGTAATAACAATTTTTCAATTTGAATGTGTAATTAATTTCAAATGTAAAGTTTGCTAATAACTACATATTATGTCTTTTATGTAACATTTCCTAGTTATATTTTTTAGTGTTGGAAATATTATACTTTTTTATGTAAGACACACACACACACATATATATATATATATATAAAAGAAAAACACGATTTTAATTTTACTTACCTTAAACAGATAGCCAGACTTTCTCTGCTGGTTAGCTCTTTTTGTAGTCAGTGTGGTTTTCCATATAATATCACCATCTTTGAACGCCAATACTTCTTCAAACCGATCTTTATTTAATCTAATATATATTCTAATCCCTTCGTCATCAAGTTCTAAGTCACGCATTCATCAAAAAATTCTCACTTCGTATTTAATGGCTGTACTCACTCTTTGTTCTCTTTGTCAACGAGTATAACAAAGCTAGTTTGGCATCGTTAATACACGAACCATGATCCAACCAGGAGACATTGGTTGAAAACCCATGCTCACACCATGGCACTCGGGAAGACATCCTGAACCACAATGACCCAAGAAAGTGGTGTGGTTCGTTCCAGCATGGTGGTGTGAATTGGTACATCGCTGACATACTCTCACAGCATAATTATGTCTGCATACGTATGCTACGCTTGGTGTGTTTAAATGTGTCAGTTCTAAGTGAAGAATTCGTGGATTTAATTTTTTATGACTTCTATTAAATTTTGAGATAAAACCTTAGGCTTTTGCAATATCAGATCTTTTTTTTTCCCTCTCTCCTTTCTACAAAGTGTTATAAAATACCGTCTAATTGAAAACTTTCCTCACGAGCTAGTGTCCTAATAAAGTTTGCGATGATCAGTTTTTCGTGTGGTTGAAAAAAATATAAATAATATAAGTTGTTCTTAAATCAGTAATTACTAAAACTAGATCCATACAATCCTGGATAAACTAAGCTAGTAGGTAGTAAGAACCATATCATGTTAAAAAAAAAGCTTCATGGAGCATAATTCTTATTCCAGTTTCCATGTGAACAAAGATTTTGCGCAGGGTGATTCCGGTACCTTAAGCCATGCAGCCCACGATATGGGTTGGAGATTTGTTGAGAGCTCAGGTATAATATGATTCAAGTCTGAACAAATATTTATAGAGATTAAAAACATTTTTTGTAGTCAACACTGATAATTAATAACTAGAGTTTATTTTTAATGTTGCTAATTGTGGTATATGGTCTAACGCGGCACCCTCGTGTGGGACTGAATTTCCGGTGATGGGGAGATCCTGATTTAAATCCCGGTCAGATTTAATAAAGGTGATGTTTACTAAATGGTTTCCCCACCCTCTCTCCACTCAAATGCGTGTCCATTTCGACTAAAAATGTACCTTACTCGTCCCTATTCCATTAGCGTAATTAGTGTATGCGTACAACTCGAACGGGAAAAATAATAATAAATTGAGTAATTATATCATCTAAGGAAGTGACAGCATGGCATGACGTATGAATATATTAAATCAGTTTTAGTTTTGTAATGGTTGAATACTGTTCTTCCTACAAGAATATTACTATAGTCAGATTCCAATTATAAATATTCATAAGTGCAATGTCATGAGGCATCTCTCTAGAAACCAACCCGCCTCGGTGGCGTAGTTGGCTAACGCGCTAGTCGTGTTGTGCTCGACTGTCGAGGACGGAGAGATCGAGGTTCGAATCTCGGTCGGGTGAACTGGGGGTGGTTTTCCTTAAATGGTTTTCCACGCTCCCTCCACGCAAATGCAGGTTCACTTCCTCTAAATTCAACCTTCCCAATTACCAATCCATTAGGGTAATTAGTACTTAAGCGTATAACCCGAACGGGTAGTAAGACGCGGTGCTAAATAATAATAATAATAATAATAATAATCTAGAAACCAGACGTTAGCTATAGTTCTCCCTTCCGAACCACATACAGAAGACAAGTTTGTTAGGCGTTATGCCTACAAACTACTCAATAAGAGACGTTATGGTTCGAATACCGTTCACTTTATGTTACAAAATAAGGTCCCAATGAACTTTTTATGTATATACATAACTTATGAGGCTATCAGTCACATTTATGGTAAAAGCCAACCAAAATTAATCACTAATCAAAATTAATATTTTAACTACTCATCTAATGAGCTCAATAAATAAGTTTTATAATTCTCATACATCTTGGTTCTGAGCTAAGAGACCCCGGTTCTTATCCGTGGCAAGGTTGAAAATGTATTATTAGGGAAATGTGAACTTTACCTTTTATAATGAGCTACGACAGGCCTAGCAAGCTGGTAGTGGAAAAATATATGACTTTAATAAAAAACTGACCAAAGCCATAAGTTGGAAACTGTAATGGATGGTATAACCTTCTATAATCATTAATAATTGACTATCGGGACACTGTGTGAGGAGTTTGCTTTATATTTAAGCCAATACGTAGTTAGCTTTCACTTTATATTACTTGATCAACATTTAATTGGACTTGCCGTAATCAAAACTTGTTTTCAATTGTGAACTATTGTCGACAAACCACCTCTGAGATGTTTCCCTTTAATTAACTCCTAACTTGTTGTAAAATGGCAAGGGAGTGGAAAAAAGTAGTAAAAAAAAAAAAGGGAAAGCCAAGAAAATGGGAGGATTAAGGTATAATTGAACAAGATAAATATCTTCTTTGTATATTGAAAATAAGATAAGATGGTCTTAATTTTAAAATGTCCCTCCATTATGATAAAGCTATTGATTATTTAACTTGAAGCATTTTTCTCATCTTTTTATTTGCTTTACAAACAATAGATCATGAATTCTATTCCTGGAAAGGAATGTTGTATTTTGCAAAAAATATATGAATTTTAAATGTGGGCTTTAAAGTCATGTACAAATATAAAGTCATAGCTCTTCTTTTATTTATACTAATAAGACTTACACTGATACTAGTTGGTTAGTTAATCATTAAAAACTGCTAAAGATTAATGATAGTTTGTTATTTATTCATCTTAAAATACAGAGTCTGAGAAATATTTGACCAAATAATAATTAAATGTGAATGTAGTTACAATGGCAACACTGTCTAGTTACCACAAGAGCAATCTTTAGATTTAACATTTATTCTTCCTGCTGGTGCTTGTGCATTTCTTTAAATCTACCTTCCCAATCCCTACCCCTTTTGATTAGATCTTCAATAATCTTTTTTTATATCACCGCGTCTTAGTATCCTTCCGGTAGTTGCCTTTGTACTAATTACTCTAACGTGATGAAGTGAGGAACGTTAAGTTTATAGGAGATGTATTCACATTTTCGTGGAGCTAGATTGGAAAATAATTGAAGGAAAACCACCCTTAGTACACCTGATTGGGATCAAACCTCAATATCCATCATCGGCAGTCTAGGTTATTGTGAGAGTGACGCCTTAGAATATGCCGCCGCCAACGCGTCTTTTAATAATCTTGGTATTTAACATAGTAAGAATAATAATTTTAAAAGCATTTGCCATATAAATATTTGTATTTTTGTAGTTTTTCTTTTTAGTTGCACTACCAACCCAACTCTGGATTACTTGCACTTCTTCACCGTTAGACTGAAGCGAGTGCTGGTTTGAACCGGTGTAACGTGTCTTGGCAGATGACGTCGTGGCCTTTCCACGCTGCAGACGCCTCGAGATTCCGTTAGAACGATATAGATGCTTCGAGACTCTGGCGGAACCTACCGGGAAGGTTTGCTAAGTGCATATATTTTCAAAATTATCTTTCGACTTTAAACGGTTTTGTTCTCAAATATTTCAAAATTATATTTTCGGCTTGGATACTAAATGTTTATTTAAATTTAAATAGTAAATTCAAATGGTTGACTTGTATTATCATATTTTTTTGAGGTCACTTTATTCAAGATAAGTTACTTTGTCTTAGAGCCACTAGATGGCGCTATAAATGTTCGTTGTCCTGAGGCCACAAGATGGCGTTAGTAAATTTCTATTAATCATATTATATATTAGTTACTTTCATATTAAATTATCTGTGTATTTATGATATCACCGTTTCTGGGATAGATATTTATTATTATAATGAATATTATGATTATTTAGGCTCGCTTTAGATCTATTAGCTTTTTCCGGAATGGGCTTTTAATGTCACTGTGTCATTTGAATCTGGTAACAGGTTAAATCTTGAGTATTTTACTGTAGAAAATGCATGAAATGCATACATTTTATAATATTAAATTGAGGTTCATTCTAGTCAGGGCCTTTTAATCCACACCTTATTACTACAAGCTCTGTGATTTGTTCTTTCGTTTATTAAATTATCTTGTTTATCTATTTCAATAAAATGTTAATATGCACCTCTATAACCCTGGGAATATTTAGGGCCAGGGGTTTCAGAGGTGCAGTGCAGTTTCTGAACTGAATGATTTTTATCAGCGGACGAGAATTTCTATGATCAAGAACAAAATGGCCTACCAATTTTGCTGGGAAAGGTATTTTCACATACCTTTCAGGGTTATTTTACCTGTCACAATCAACATGTAACCGACGGCTTTACTTCCCCTTCAAAGGAAGCTGTGCTACGGAACACCGGATCCTGCGGGGCTATTGTGACCATCACGGAAACAGTTACCAACGACGGGTTGGAACAACACCGTGTTCTTTCTAACAAGTGCGATTGTGAGCGCTCTTTGGTAGATAACAACCATTGGTACGATACCGAATTTTGTCTAGAAGTTAAAGGACCTCTCTACCCCCTCTGAGAGACTGCCAATACGTTCTTAGTTTTTCATTTTCTTTCATTCATTTTAATAAACTATTTAAATTTTGAAAAGTAGTATTTATTTAATTGTATTTTAGCGTCTACTATTTCTCAAGTGTTGTATTTACTCGTGTTTATAATATATAGACCTAGTTGGATTTTTCAAGTATTTTATTTATTCGTTTAGCTTATTCGTTTAGCTTATTCGTTCGTAAGCTTAGCTAATTCAAGAACTCGCAAAAATATTTAAATTAGGGTTAAGCAATAGTTTATTTAGCACCACGCCTTACTACCCTTTCAGATTATACGCCTATGTACTAATTATGCTAATACGCTACGTATGAGGTAGGTGCAACGTATAGGAAGTGCACCCACATTTGCATGAAGAGAGAGAGAATGTGGGAAACCATTTATGAAAAACCACCCTCAGTGCACCCGACCAGAATCGAACCCAAATCTTCCAGTCCTCGGCAGTCTAGTCTAACAAGAGACAGCGTATTAGACCGTGCAGCCACCGAGTCTGGTTAGTTTATTGTTAAAATTTAATCACATGGAGGGGCAATTGTATGATATATTCATAATTTCATTGCTTGTGAGAAAAGATATATTTCCAATAGTGGGTCTATAACACAAAATCTTATAGCCCGGAGTAAAAACAAATTATATAAAATAATTACCAAAGGGTTTTTAATAATAGGCTATATAATTATATTGTTATTGTTCATGAATTATAACTTTGTAATAAAATATGTCTGGAAATGCCGAGGAAGATAGCCGACCGATTTGCAGTGAAGTAAATGAGTGAAGCTATTATTTTCTAGATCAGTACCCCGAATAGTTTTAATGTTGATATGTCAGGTATTATGTCGTATTTAATGTGATTAATAAGTGTTTGGTAGTGTTTTTATGTTTTTCTTTAATGTTTATAAACTAATTTAATTGTGATCAAGACACAACAGTTATTAAGTTTACGCCTAGGTCAAACTAGGGCTTAGCTATTTAATGTGTGTAGGCCCACCTTTATGTGTTTTTGTAAGCAGCCTTCAAGAAAGACTTAACTTTTAAACTAGTAATTATACTTTGTCAACATGATGATTAATAATGATTATTATAAAATAAAACTTGTTGAAGACATCACAGCAAATAAAATTTAATAGAAGAATAAACATATATTAAATAAACCGTAATACGCTCTTCCTAATACTTACTAATTATATTAATATGATATTTAATAAAACAATTTCTTAGAACAAAAATTAAACCTAACCTACATTTTAATAAAAACCATCCCGAGATAACAAAACAAAAAAACTCTACTCTATAAATCAACAATACTGTAACAACTTTTAAATAGACGAAATAATTGACCAAAACGAAAAAAAAAAGAACTAATTATTCTAAAACTAACTAATCGTAATGGAGTTTAAATTTTTAAAGATAGTAAATGCCTTGAGAACTCTACGCTTTCATAAAAATAACAAAACTGGCACCAAATTAGACAAGGGGCTATGAACTCTGGGTAATATCTGTTGCCAACTTTAGTCACTATTAAAATAGCTAAATACCGTTGGAAACACGTCAGAAGCAATACCGCGGCAATACCGGGGTATGGACACAATCGCTCATTTGTTATCTCTACCGATAATTTATCGGAAAGGGTAGATACAGTAGCCCCATGACTTCTTTGGTGCTGACTGACAGTTCACAGCTGACTTATGACAGTCAACATTTAGGTATATTAAGAATTAATAGCCAGAGCTATCATTTATGCTTATTAGTGGGAATTACTCCATCTATATATCATATTCTGAAAATTGAAAAATGACACCTGGACACGGGAATCGAACCCGGAACCTCTGGCGTAGTATGCCAATACTCTAACCACTGAGAAATCCAGGATTCGTCCCGTGCCCAGGGTCATTCTTCACTCATATTTTAAGGCAGAGTCTATGATGGACTTGGCGGAAATCGTCGGCTACAAATATGTGATTATATTAATATCACGAGCCATCTGATAACGCAACCATCTGCATCTGCGACTCGGTAGTTGGCTTTTTGCTGCCATTTGCACAATTAATTAGGTATATACCTAAATTTTGACTGTCATAAGTCATCAGATCATATGGTTCGGCGTCGGGATACATAATTTGGTCTGGTATCTTTTCAAATCCGTCAGCTGTCAGTCAGCACCAAAGAAGCCATGGGGCTACTGTACCAATACTTTTACCGATGTACGCTCACAATAGCCCCTCCGAGCCGAGAACTTTACACCTAGACAACCGATATCAACATGTACCGCATCAAAATTCTCTGTGTTCCAGGTGTAATTTTACATACACCTTTGAATTAAAAAATGTATATAAGCTATTATGTTACTATACAAAAAGAAATGGTCTTCCCTTTTACGCTAAAAGAATGAAAAGCAAGTGATAACCATATAACTCAATACTTCATAAAGTATATATCAGGATAAACTTGAGGTTGTTCGAATTCTAAAAAAAAAAGCTGGAGCTATTTTCTTCCCAAATGGGTCTCCTTCGATGCAATAAGATAGGTTCTGTTACTTGACAGCAAAACTTTCATGTTTATTTACGTTTCCTAACCACCCTTCTCTCTTTCCATCCACTACCTCTGGTTGGAGAAAGTGCCCCTATCTTCTCGTAATATTCCTCTGTTACGACACCCGCTTCATCCCCAAAAGAATCTCTCTCTCTCCCTCTAAACATAACCTTGTCATTTTAAAACCCTTTCGAGACATCCGGGAGAGAATGAACCTTATGTCCCCGTCTCTCTCTTGTATCAAGCCTCGGAATCAAGGAGATCATAATATTTCATGAACGAATAAAATTGGAACAATCCCAATTACGGTGTACCGCGGAATAAAGTCACGAGGAAGTCATGATAGGGGAGAGGACCGGGGTTCGTGACTTTCAAAATGGCTCAAGTCACTGTCGCCTTCGAACAGTTCCATGTCAGCTGTACTTCCAACTGAATAATAATAATAGCAGATAAACGAATATATATATATTCATTTATCTGCTCAAGTTTATATATATACATACAAATGTATTTATATACATATAAATGTATGTAAACTTTTATGTGTATATGTATATACATATACATATATATGTATATGTATATGTATATACATATACATATATATGTATATACATATACATATATATGTATATACATATACATATATATGTATATGTATATGTATATACATATACATATATATGTATATACATATACATATATATGTATATGTATATACATATACATATATATGTATATGTATATGTATATATACATAAATATTTACATACATATAAACGGTGTTTGGAAACTCATGGCCCAAACTGCACATATAGCTTGTGTGAACCAAAAGTAATACAAAAATCCCTAAACACTTACATCCTGAAAGCTAAGCTAATACCATTAAATTGTGTCCATAGTTTCGGCGTACAGTGCCGGGAGAGCAAAGCTGTTCAAAGCATGCGTGTACAACAAGTTCCATAAGAGTTAGGCGCACGGCACTACACACCTCAACGTCTTTAAACACGACAGCAGAACATACCACAATTAATAGTAAACAACAAACCAGTCCATCTAGAAATTCGAATACATTTTGAGGGTAATCATTAACTGTCCTACATCCCAGTACGTGCTTGCAATTATTACATGTGCATTAGTTTCACGAATTTTACAAGTTTTCAGTAAATGTCTCTTATTTTATTATTAAAGAGAGAGAAAGTGTGTGCGGTGCACCATTTATATCAGATTATTTAGTTTCTTAAACGGTGTTGCCAATTTTCTAAATATATTATCTTTTTAATATAAATAGTATTTGATTATGAATGTAAAATTTTTAACATTTAAGATATTTTACACAAAGCAAAGTTTTAATTTAAAAAATTCAAAACTTTTGAACAAATTTCACTCATTTTATAAGGAAATAGTGTACAAGAACTATATTAAATAAATCAAACGTACCGTAAAGCAATTATATGATAACAAGAAATCATATTTTGGACGGGTAGGACTGTAGTTATATAATAAATGGTTTCATCAATTATTATTAAATATATAATACAATATGAATTTATCGTTAAAAGCTACACTGTGAATATGATATAATAAAAATAAATAAAGGTATATTTTTAATAAATAAAAAGTGATTATGTGAGTGATTATGTTAATTAATATATTTGACACCGGGGCGGGGATTATAGCCCCTGTTCCTTCAGTTTGACGCAATTTGCATTTCCTTAGCAGAGAAGATATTCATTTAAGAAATTTTATTTTGCTGATTATTTTAGAATACACAACTCGTGGATAGAACTATTTAAAAATATATAAATATAATATGTGTACACACATGATCTTAGATTTTTAATGACAACATTAACAACGGTTTTTATTAGGACAGTTGAAGTTCATTATAATAAAAAATATCTTAGTAGTGTGACGGATTATAGAACTGAGGAAGTGTTCAATAAACTACGAGCGAATTAGTGCTCAAATAAACAAGCTACTATTTGTTAATTTTGAAATAAACCAAAAATTCACATTTCTATGAAATATCATAGTATTTTACTGGTATAAATGCTATTCAACAAATGGACTTGGTTGTTTTTATTGCTTACAAAAACCATTTCCCTCAATAGGATTGGTGTTTGTGTATTCCGAGCAAACACCCCCTTCGTTCCCCCCATCCCCCCCTTTTACGCTGAGATTATACAGTGCTACCACCCTCCTCGGCCAGTGCTACTAACTTACACCCACATCATACAGGCGGAGTCCAGAGTAAACCATACCGTGGTCAGCCTTTGCGGTCCGTTTGATCGTCCCGTCGCGGGAGTCCACAGTTCAGAGCCCGGAGAGAAACCGCCACAGTATTGACAAGTTGTGGGATAGGAGCGTGAAACATCAGGATGTTATATAAATCCTCTCCTTCAGCGAACTGCTCGCTTTGCCATACACAATCTAATGTCCCTTTTACCTCGTGACTTTTTAATAGGATAATAAGTTTATTGTATTCTTTTTATCCCAACAAAAAAAAACTAGCATTCATTTTAATGAAATCGATGAATTTATCTAGAGGCTTTTAGAACATTTTCAAAGTTTATCCGTTACACTTCCAAACACATGTTTGAACATTCCGTTTTCAAATATTGTGTATGTAAATAATATATTGAAATCGTTAAATGTTAAAAGATCTTCTGTAAATCTATTGTGACTACAACTTTAGAAATAAATTAATATGGTGAATCGGACATCACTGTACACAAAATCAATACAAATTCACCCACTTCGGTGGCCGCGTGGTCTAACGCGCTGATCTCGTGTTGTACTAGACTGCTGAAGACGGGGAGCTCGGGGTTCGATCCTGGTCGGGTGCACTGAGGGTGGTTTTCCTCTTCCCCTTCCCCGCAAATGGGGCTGCACTTCCTCTCAATTAAACCTTCCTGACCCCTAAGCCAATAGTATAATTACTACATAGATGTATAACCCGAACGGGTAGTAAGACGCGGTGTTAAATATTAAAAATACAGATTCTCCTGTATAGGTGGGCACAAGGGATAAGGCGTCAAGCTAATTTGATCTGGTTTGCAGACAACCGGGATGAGGTTCAATTTCGGGCTGGGTGTACTAAGGGTATATTTTCAAACACTCCCTCCACGTCAGAGCGGATATGTTTATGATATAACAGTATATCTTACCCATTCCTATAGAATAGTGTAGATAAATGGATAACCTAAATAGAGACGTATTGCACACACATGTCCAGTAATAAAAACTCACCTATTCCAAAATTAAATAATAATTTTACAATACACTCATCAAATATAAACACATTATAACATGCAATGTCGCTCTAGTAGTTTCACTACTTACCGTGAATCAGAACGTCGGAGCTTAATCCCGCTCAAATGAGTGAAGGGTTTTTAATTTGGGGTTTTAAATCAAGCTCAATTATGAAACATTTATTTAAATTAATACCCACCTCCTGTGTCCTTGGATAGTAGAGGTTTTAGTTATTCCAAAATGGCAATAAGGGTGGTGATAATTAGTTCATACTTATTTTTAAAAAAAATATAGTGCTACCAATGAAAGAGGTAGGAATGTTTCATCAAAAACTTGACATAGCAATGAAAAAAAAAGTCACCACTCAGAAATATCAGAATAAAACGAATGCGTGGGACATTTAATTTAAAACTTTCCTCACAATAGCTGTAACTTGTGCCCCTCCTTCGCCGCTCTACCTATAAAAGAAGCCTCACTCCCCGAAATATAAAACACATTAAACACATTCTCTTTGACAATTCCGTCTCCTTTCAACTATGAAACATAGGACAAGTTAGTAGTCTTGCTTATGGATAATTATATTTATCATCAACATTATTATCATTTTACTATTATTATTATTACTATGCTATTGGTATTGATATTATCTACCTAAAGTGACAGCTCAGGTGACTTGTTCTTATTATTTGTGATCTGTCAAATAAGACCCTCTCAATGAAAATGGGGCAATAGCTACTTGTGCAACGCTCAGTAGGATGTAAGGTTACGAACACCTGTCACACAGGTGTAGAGCAGTTTTACTCACCAACCGTCAGGGAGGGGTAAATTCTAGCATTACATTACTATAGAAACAATAATATAACTAATAATAACACAGCATATAGATTTTAAGCTTTATGGTGTCATGTGTTTATAAACATTATATTTTAAACTAAGCCTTCCCTTCAATACTTTAGCTGCACAAGTGTTGAAGATAATATTTTGTTCGATGTAAATATTTCTTCCCTTTGTCGTTTTCATGGCTACTAAATTATTATATATTATGATTATTATTAATATTTTACGAAATAGAATTTTCCAGACTTAACCTTCGACTTGAGAAAACGTCTAACGTTAACATTTTGTGCGCTAGTTCCAATCAATTTCATTGGCTAATATGAGTTGGGTTCCTACCCCATTAATAATGACATAAACGAGTACAATTTTCACACAAAGTGCTTTTTGAAAATACAATAATATTTATTTGTGGCCAAAATTAATACCATTATATTATTGTTATTTTTTTAGGTATTGGTGAGATTTGTCAAAATTCACAGCTGCAGATCACACGACTTGACGTATGATATCATGAAAATAGAGCAGGTATGTTTTATATGTGTCAAATAAGACCCTTCCAGGACTATGACATGATCTGGGATTTTTCTTACGGTAAATCTCGTGAAATGCACAGCCCGTCACTTAAAGGCACGATTAGTATCAGAATATGAATTATAGTTATAGTACTGGTAAATGATCTGTTTCCTTTGTCTGCCTTATATTCTATGCAATTAAATAAATATATAATTTTATTGCTTATTTCAGTTCATGAGACAATAATTATTGTTAAAGATAAATGTGTCGGTGATCTTCCCTTGTTTCTTGTCAAGGAATGTTTATACCTTTAAATATAGTATATAGTATATAGTATAGTATAGCTGTGTTGCTAACTGTGTTAGATACATTTGTCTCTGAGCTCAAACTTGTGTGATTATCTCGGAAACGGGAAAAGCTAGACAGTTTCTCCAAGACACCTTTTTTGTTAATTTTTACTCCATGTTTTGTAATATTACTTCAAAATTGACAATACTTACTCTTACATATTTTATTGCAGGAAAAAGTCTTACAACCCCCTCTTTTTATATAATGGGGGTGGGTAACGGTAACAGCACATTTAATTTATTAATGATCAAGGTTTCAATAAGTAGTATACAAATATTCGTTTTAATACCCTAAGCAGTTTTCATAATATTTCACACAACAGTCGTTTTTAGCTCTATCTTTAGGGGTGAATACTGCCCTTATTATTTAAGATGGACCCTAGGTTGCTGATGTGGTTTATTCTATTTTCACCCAAGGAATAGCCTGCCAAAGTTTGATGCAATGTTTTAGATACACGTTGTATACATACATATATATATAAATATAATTATTAACAATTATAATTTATATTACATACATACATATACAAATATATATATATTAAAACCTATCTGAGAATGTTTATTATTTGTTTTAAATTTCCCAGACCTTTTACTTTCACGCCAAATTACCTGATTTTTCCACGCATTCCCCGTTTTTCAGATGCGTAAAAACCCTGATTTCATTTGTAGCAATATAAAAATACAACAATTTCATCCCAATTTCATCTTCGTATCATAAACATTACATTGGCTCTTGCCAAGGTACTTTTAACACAGTTCTATGTTATGGAAACGCAGGTAGTAAGTTGAATTCATTCCTGTTACGTTAAATTCAGGAAAAACTAATGTATTTGTTTAACTTCTCCAAATAATGTTGTTAGGGATATACAATACGTTAATTAATAGTTAGCTGTAAATGTTTGTAATTAATTTTCGACAGTAATAAAGGTTACAGAAAGTATGCTTTTTTTTTAAGGATTTCATATTTTACTAAACTTTCAATCAAATGCATATTTTTCAATATTTCAATATTTGTTTATTTAATGCTCCTTACCACCTGTCAGAGCTAGCCACATTTTTTGTTAATAGGATAAATATAGATAAGATAATATTTAGAAGAAATGGATCCGAATTCGCGTAGAAATTAGTGAGTGAGAATCTTAGAACCCACATCATGCACTCAACCCGGATTCGAACCTGATCTCCCCATCATTGGTATATTCTATTTCAAGAGTGATGCCTTAAATCACGTGGCCACCGAAGCGGGTCCATTTTGAAAACTTAAATTATATGATTTATTTGCATGTTTACTCACCAGAATAATACATTTTATATCATTTATATATATTTTTTTATGTCTAAATATGGATATATATACTTATTCACTATCAAAGACGCAGAATTGAAAATAAGTTGGGGCATTTTTTAAAACGCTATGGATAAACCGTATAAGTGGACATACAGTGGACATTCAGTGGACCGTAAGTTATAGGACGATAAACAAATGACTTCCGAAGGGCGATATTTGGAGTCCAGTCCTCCTCACCCTATTTCTAAAGGGTGGGCTGGACGGTGGAGGGATGAAGGTCATGTGACACCACCAATTGAAAATGTTTGTGCCCAGTGTGTGTGTGTGTGTGTGTTAGAAAAATAAGCGAAGAACGCCAAACAAATATTGACAATGCGTTATTGGCCATCGATCGATAACCAATCATAGAACTAAAGTACTTGGTTTGACCCCGATGCTTTTTATATGTCTGTCATACAACTGTCACCATCCTTCTTTTATTTTAGCCTTCCCTCTAACCCTCGTACTTTTCAACAAACTCTACCCCGTTCCCCCTTTTCCAACGGACAATAAATCCTTAATTTAATCCACATTTCCATTAGTTTTAAATTAAAAGAGATTTTGAAAGGACACACAAGTGAATAAAAAGAGGAATAACAAATGGAAATTACTCGATTAATTTTATTGAGACATGTGTGTTAAACACATTATAAAACTTTCAATGTCACAATTCATTTTGGAGTTTTATTTTTTCTAAATCATTATATCTATATAATTTTAATATGAATAGTTAGAATTAAGTACATTATGCTTTATACATTTTTAATATAATTTGCTTTTATTCATTAATTTAAAATGATTATCTTTAGTGTATCAATACTTGATAGATAGCAAGCTAAAATTGTATTAAAATACATTCTAATTTGGTTCACAGTTATTGTTAGTACATTTTATATTGAAAATTGGTAAAATTATTTAAGTTTAATTAATTTTAACTTTTAAACATTACACCTCTTATAATTTTATTTAGTAAAGTTAAAAAGTATTTGAAAAAAACAATTTAGAATTAATGAAATTACTTTGATTATTGCTAGCCAACAAGAACTGAGGAACATTGTTTTTCATTGTAGCCACACGAGAATCTCAGTTGGGGTAAGGTGTCAGACTTCTGTGCTGGGGGTCCGGGGTTCAATCTTCGGTCCCGGCACAGATTTATCTGATTGCCAAACCCTTCCTTCACCTCTGACAAGATGTGTATTAATCACAACTTGTGAATGTGTGGAATGCCAGGCCTCCACCGTGGTTCGGATTCCACGTTAAACTGTAGGTCTTCCATTTCATCTCACAATCACCCTACCATTGCACATTAGCGTAAGTGCGTATAACCCGAACGGGTAGTAAGACGCGGTGCTAATAATAATAATAATAATAATAGAGAACGATATAAATGAGCTAAATCAGCTGGCCACGTTACTACACCTATAAGATTAAAATTCAGATACAAGAACAACTCCACGACGAACAGTATGACATCAATCGCTTCCGTGGGCAATCGGTTTATGACGTCACTCTCGCAATAGACTGGATGACGGGGAGATTGTGGTTCGAATACCGACCCGGTTGTTGAAGATGCAACAACAAAAAATCAAAAATACATAGGAATAAAAAACAATAAACTTTTTGCAACAGCTATTTTCATGATAACGATTAAAATCGCGGTTTTCCCCTTTCTAACACGCAAATGTAGCTACATATGCATTAAACCTGAACAGATAGTAAGTAAGACGCGGTGTTAAAAAAAAATTCTTAAAGATAAAATAAAATTACCTCTTTCTTTTCTTTTTTTTTTTTTTAGAGGGGAGAGAGTTTGAACAGGAAAATCAATCCGGGCGTCATTTGGTTGACAAACGAACCTCACATTTCCTCTCCATTTCCCCCGCCATTGTTAATCAACACTTTACTTTCCACCTGACGGTTGAAGAGAACGGAGAATAATTAGATCTGTCGCTTGGCGCAACAGGAAGGAAATATGGCAGGTGACGTGTAAATACGGAGTGGATGATTGTTTCAAACAATGTGTACATCCGTACTACTTCATGGAACACCGTCTGTATAGGATACTCGATACTAAAGATGGGCAATAGCTGATGGTTTCAACAACAGAATTATTATTTGAAAATCAGTCGAAAGAATTGAATCATTCAAATGGTTTTATCAGGTTATGTAGGTCATAGGTACTGGATAATAATAAAGGCTATTTATCCAATGTGGTCATAATGACGGTCCGTAGGCCTGATACGGCCCACGCTCACTGAAAATGTGGCCCTTACAGTATCGTGAAAAAAAATTAGAGGCAAACCCTCATTGGCAGTTGTGAACTATTCAATGATACAAATATAAATATTTATTTTAAAATGTCATGATTGGATATTATTTTACATTTATTTGAGTAGTAAAAATATGCTTTCTTATATATATATATATATAAATATGCTTTTATATATATATATAATGCTAAGTGTGGAGTACCCGTCAGTTGGCCTAAAAGTCATTTGGCCTAAAGTCATTTGGCCTAAACTTTAGGCCAAATGACTTTAGGCCAAATGACTTTTAGGCCAAATGACTTTAGGCCAAATGACTTTAGGCCAACTGACTTTAGGCCAACTGACTTTAGGCCAAATGACTTTAGGCCAAATGACATTTAGGCCAAATGAATTTTAGGCCAAATGACTTTTAGGCCAAATGACTTTTAGGCCAAATGACTTTTAGGCCAAATGACTTTTAGGCCAAATGACTTTTAGGCCAAATGACTTTTAGGCCAAATGACTTTTAGGCCAAATGACTTTTGTCGAACTTAACTACATCAATTTTTTTTATTCAAAATACATTTTAGGCCAAATGACTTTAGGCCTACTGCCGCGTCTCCCTAAGTGTGTACGTGCAAATTTTATAGTATATTTTTGGAAGATTAATAAACATATTGCATGCATTAAAATTTTTAAAATAAAATTTAAATAAATCTTCGCGCGGGGTGTATATAAAGTAACTTTATATATATATATGTTTTAATGTAATTTAATATAAAATTAACCACAGGGAAAAGTAGCCAAATCTTAAATTATGTTTAAATAATTGTTTGGTTTGAATTGTGTTCAAAACGTTAAAAGTGGGCTGACTAAAAATACAATGTCGAGAATTAGACATAATCTAAGCATTTGCTAAAAGCTAACATTTCTTTTGACGACTAATTCATACTCTCTATACAATATTTGAGATCTTGTGTGTTGCTGATAATAAGAAATAAATAAATCTGATATAGCATAAATAATTGATCGTTAAATAGTTAAAGCCAATCAAAGTTGGGTAGCAGTTAAGAAAATATTTTTTTTTTAACGTTTCTAGCCTAATTCGATCCGCTATTTTGAATCCAATACATTATATTTTCATTTTCATGAATTTATATAGAATATATTTAAATACCTCTCAGCATGCCATATTTTAGATTTCTTGGATCTTTTTAGATTGGACGTGTTCTAATAATTCTTATGGTTCAACAAATATTAAAACTATATTAAAATAGAATATTCTACATCAATCTGTACCATATATGTTATTTATTCTTGCACAATATCAAGATAAACATGACAATCTCAAACCAAATATGTCAACCAATAACTTTTAAACCCATCTTTGAAATAAAACTTTAATCAGCTCAAAAAATGAGTGCACAAACAAATGCAGACATTATAAAAAGCAGTTTTACCTTTGATAATAAGAAATGTAAAATTAAATTATATATTATACATTGTTTCAAAAATTAATTGGCAAAAAGAGAATCACACTTAACAAAGCGCATAAATGAAATAATTGGTTATTTAAGAGACAAGTTGGCCCCTGAAATTATCTGTCAAATCTCAATTTTCTACCATATCAGAAAGTTGTTTTTTCCAATTATTTGTAAAATTTTGAGCCCTCTATTTCTTGGACAAAATTTTCATTATTTTATGATTACCTGGGGTGGGGTCTTTGTACATCATTATAACCATTTAAATTTTATACTACACAAGAAGTTTTTTTTTTTTACTAATTTACAATTCTAGACCACACTCCCCCAATTTACGAATATAAATTATAGAATTTAAAAAAAATACTTTTTTAATAATAATCTACGGTAGTATATCCCCTTCCCAGTTTTCTGTCAAATTTATATTTTATACCACATCAAAATTAATGTTTTTTTTTAATTTTTAGAAATTCTACTCCAAACACCCCTCCCCACCATTTCACTGAAACTTATTTTTTTAATTATCAATGTTCATACGTTTATGGTTATTTAAGGTTAACCATATATAAATAGGTAAATATTTCAATTTTCTTCCATACGGGAAGTGTTTTATTCTAATAGTTTAGGAACATTTGGGGGTAGACCACTTCTTCCAATTTTCCGATTCTTTACTTTGAATGGATTTTAGAATATTTTATGTGAGTCTTATACCGGCTTGACTGATTTAAATCTTCATACACAGAAAGAAGTAGTTTTTTCATAAATTTTGTAAATTTCGAAATCCCCCGTTTCACCAACGTCCACTCAGAGATTTTAAATAATTAATAATTATTGGGGTATTTGGAGTAGTCCTACTACATTCCTGGAATTTTCAATTTTCCACGTTTCCTAAACGTATACAATGGATGTCACTGAGCAACAGACTGACAAACATTCCATGTTTATACAGGGTGTCCGTAAATTCACGGATACGGACTGTACCACACGATTCTCTGGCCTAAACTAAATAGAAAATACTCTTTGGTAAAAATGCGTTAGGCCCTTAGTTTTAGAGAAAAGTGACGTTAAAATAGAGAAAAATACTTTATTCCACTTTAAGCACAGCACGTTACAGCAGCTGTAATATTGTCGAACTTTCACAATAGGTGTTCGAAGTTTGCTCCACACGTTTGATACGTGTGTGTCGTGCACGTGGCGTTGTATGGGGACGTCAACCGTGCTGATAGCCTCATGTAACCATGCGATGATGTCCTTGGCCGACTGCGGCAGGTCGCCTGGTAGGTAAACCAGTGATTTTAGGTGACCCCACAGAAACAAATCTAGTGGTGTGAGGTCTGGGGACCTCGGTGGCCATTCCACAGGCCCCCACGCCCAATCCACTTGCAGGGGTAGGTATCGCGTAGCAGTCGCCACACTATTGCTGCATAATGATCTGGGGCATCGTCACACTGAAACCACATATCCTGGCGCACAGGCAATGGGACGTCCTCAAGCAGGCGAGGTAAGATGGTGGCAATGAAGAAACGGTAATACTGTGAATCCAGCCACTACGGTAGCAAATAGGGGCCCACAAGTGTATCCCCAACAATACCAGTCCATACTTTGATAGGCACGAACTCGAGTGGCGTTTGGGCTAGCAGGTGCGCACAGGTGGTTGTTGTGAGAGTTAGTCATATCATCACGTGTGAAACGAGCTTCATCGGTACACAGTATGTGATTAACGAAATCCTGATCTACCTCATGATGTTGCAGAAGCCACTCACATAAAATTACACGGCAAGGAAGATCATCTGGCAGCAGATGCTGCGTTGCGATGTAATGGTATGGGTGGTAGCCCTCATCACGCAGAACCTGGCGTACCGAATACTTTGATACGTTTGTAGCCCAGGCAATGTCATGTGTGCTGCGTGCTGGTGCCTGTTGGACAGCAGTCAGTACAGCATCCTCAAGATCCGCTGTCCGCTCATTTCGTGGCCGTCCTGCATCCACGTGCTGTGCTGGTCCCATTTTACCAGTCTCTTGGCAGCGAAACTTCAACCGGCGAAACACAATTACACTTGGGTGCCGTCTGTGAGATAGCGATCAGCGTATAATCGTGCGGCAGGTCAAGAAGCTTGGCTGTTTAATGCCCCCATGGCCATTGCCAAGCCCCAATACTCTAAGTGTGTGTACTCCATGGCCTATTTACCCAGCCCTATGCTTTACCACCAACTCATAATGTAAGGCACAGCGTTGCCACATAACCTCTTTCTTCTACTGTTTCTGAAACTTTCATGTAGTTTTTCTCAGGATCTGAGGGTCAAGGGTCTAGGGTCTGCAGATATGATATGAAAATACGATACGGTAGCCCGTCCATATTTGGCCGATCATGATACGATACAATGTACGGGTGTGGACCTAGCAGAGTAGGATAATATCTGAAAGCCTTTAAAGGCGGGTATCAAATGCGTACCTGCTTATCGTGTCATCGTTGCATATCATCTAGGGATTCGATACGGTGCAAAACTGTCTGATTTTTACCATATTCTGAAAATTGAAATATGACACCTGGACACGGGAATCGAACCCGGGACCTTTGGATTAGTACGGGTTCGATTCCCGTGTCCAGGTGTCATTTTTCAATTTTCAGAATATGATATTTAGATGGAGTAATTCCCATTAAAGGCATAAATAATAGCTTTGGCTATTAATTCTGTTTGATTTTTGTTGTTGTATCATCACTGCGTATCCATATTAAAAACGAAGGAAACGTGACTACGATAGGTATCGAAGTTGAGTGTTCAGTTTTCTAGTTATTCTGCAGCAGTGGGCACATCTCTGAAAATAGCAGCAACCTCTTACATTTTTTAAATTCATTATTCAACTTGAAAAAAACACTAAAATCACCGAGTTGTTGGATGTCAAAATTGTATGCAATCAGGAAGGTGTATAGTGGAACAAGTTAACTGCAGACTTAAATTTCCAGTACGTCAGTGGGTTGTACACAAATTTCAAATGGTTGCACCCAACTGATTTTGAGTTAGGAATGAGCGTGCAGCGCGGTAAAATGGCAGCCTACCCACATATGTTTCGACCTAGTGACGTATCATTCCTTTGATGTGACGACGAAAAACCGACAAATGACCGATCGGACCCGTTGCGTATCTTTGAATCACATTTGACTCGCCACTTTGCAACGATTTCCCGTCTCCACTGATAAGCAAAGGTGACACGATACGCTGATTCGCAACAAGTGGATACCCGCCTTAAGAGTTGGTCTAATGTAAATAAAATAAACAAAAGATGAGAGAAAGGCCAAATATAAGCATTGTGTATAGACTATTACTTTCTCTCTATCTTACAGGTAGAGAAAGTATGGTGAGCGTCAAAAAAATCGAACTCAAGATTTTGATGAATTTTGACGTTTCATGACTCCCTGAATCCGAAAAAGTGGTTTTTGAATTTCCGTCTGTCTGTTTGTCTGTATGTCTGTAACTCCAACTAGAGCCTAAACTAATTTACCAATTGAGCTGAAACTTGATATCTAGGGTTTTCATAGGGTTGCCCCGAGGGATTTTTGGAATTGGATATCTACCCCTAAAATTAAGGGTAGTTTACTGAAGGGAAAAAAGAAAAAAAAGTCGATTTTCTCAAAATCGGCTCGAACGATTTTGATTAAATTTCATTTATGAACATTAATAAATATTCCAAACAAAATGGCTACTCTCGATATTTCAGCAAAATGGCTTTAAGGGCTCCGGTCTGATGCGTAAATTAACATTTTTTATAATAGCTCCGAAACTATTTGAGATATGAAATTACTTAGCATTACAAATATGTATATATATTTATAATACAAATATTTTATTCGAAACATATTTTTATAAAATCAATAATTTTCAATCTATACGCAATTATATATATATTTTTAACTTTTTGGACATTAAAGCTTAAGTATTGCGATCGTAAAAAAAAAACTAACCGGAAATGTTGATGGATGTCGACGTCTCATGACCCCCCGAACCCTAAAAAAATAGTCTTTGCAATGCCGTCTGTCTGTGTGTCTATTAAAAACTTAAAATTAAGGGTAGTTTACTGAAGGGCGAACAGAGAAAAATTTGGTTTTCTCAAAATCTGCTCAAACGATTTTGATTAAAATTCGTATATAGGCGTTGATTTAGATTATAAATAAACTGGCTATTTTCATTTTCCTATGAAAATGATTTTTAGGGTACTTTACAGAAGCGTTAATTTCCGTATCTCCACAACTATTTGAGAAACTAAACAACTTATCATTGCAAAATTGTAGGACTATTAGAAATAAAAAACTTTTATTTGACATATATTTTTATAAAAGCAACAGTTTCTGAGATATTTGCAAATATATTAATACAATTTTGTGAGCTTTAGTTGTAAACATATACTACTTAAGTCTTAACGCAATAATTCTCCAATGCCATAGAGTAATTAAATATAAGTAAGTATCTAAAAAAAGTATGTTATTTTTCCTTGAAGCTCTTAGGAAAAATGTTTGCACAGCAATGATCTATCTCCATTTTAGACTCAATAGTCAATATTTACATTTTTTATTGGTCAAAATGTATATATGAATAATTAAATATCAATGCGATGACTTGAAGATCTGCAACACCTTATAAAATGTTAAAATTTTAACCAGAAATCGAAATTTTAATACGAAGTGTTGACCCTTGTGGAAGACATTAAACTGTTTGAAATGCTCTTAGGTGGACAAATATGCGCCTCTTTTCTCATTGATTCTATATCATTGTATATTATTTTATGCGTGTTCTTATGTGTAGTGGTGATGATACAATGTACATTATTCCGTTCAGAAATCTTACGAGTTTATAGAAAGAGAGAGAAAGTCTGTGCGGTGCGCCGTACCATTTATTTTTTAAAAACATCAAAATCTCCCTATCGTTAAATTTACAGCTTACATAGCCCACTTTTACCCCACACAAGTTTTCACGTTTCTATTTCTACACTTTTATTTCATACTCTTCTTTACTTTTTTTTTTTGCAATAATTTGATTTATTTTTACTTTCCTATTTTCCCCTTTCAAGACACAAGTGGCATATATGACGGAAAATGGCGTCGAATCTTGGAAAGTGAAAACCTATGTTGTGTATATCGATCTGTTGGGCAACCTCAGTTCAGTATTTCCTCCCCCTCTTTCTCTTCTTTGTCGGCATGTCCGTCCGTCCTTCCGTCCGTCTCAGTTTAAGAGGGCGAACATTGAAGACGCACGGCCTGGCAGGATTGCAGGATTGAGTGGTACGGACTGGGTTTGAATTCTGATGGAGTGGTTTTTTTTTTCCCCTTCCTCTCTTTTCTTCCTATTTTCTTTAAGCTTCAAGACGGTTGTTTTTTTAGAGTGTATTGACAGCTGGGCGGACATAGCATTGGATTGAAGTAGTAACAACGGATGTATATCAAAACGCAATGCCTAGTTTTGACCGCTCTTTAGGAATATTAAGGTTAATTAATTCACCTTAAACAAAATCACAAATACTTGAGATAATTCAGGATGGTCGAGTGGGAGAATATTGCATATAAAACCAAACATTTTGGGTTCGATTCCCAGTAAAGGTTTTAACTTTCCACTCAAATATCAACTATCAGGACTGACCCTTTGGATAATCCTCACATATCAGTGTGTGATACACATGAGTTAGGTATGTTTTGTTTGCATCACGTTTTACTAACCGTACCGGCCATACGCATGTAGTTACATTAATGCGGTACGGACGAGAAAGGTACCGTTTAAATTAAAGTGACTCGCATTTGCGTGGAGTGAGACTAAGAGACCATTTATAAAATAACAATTCCCCGTCCCCCAAGTGGGATTTTAAACCTAACAACCTCTTCACCGGTAAACCAAACTATATATGAGACGTCTTGATGTCTAATCCTTTCTCACTTTCTCATTTGTAACACCTTTTAAACTGCTGGTACGATTTTATTATGAAATAAACCATGCCAGTGATCACGTGATCTGTTTCGTTCTATTAAACTGTTTATTACAGGATGGTTTAAGGAATAAATAATTGGACGACTTTTGATGGTTTGAACGAAGGAGCAAATGGAAGGAACATTAAAATATTTCTGCTGATGAAGATTGAGTCACTTTTGAAGGAATCGAATGCCCTGATAACAACCCCAATATAACCATTCCCTAAGCAATGCTGCATTACTGGGCTCTATGTCACTATTACCAGACGGTTTAGAAACGATGTTAAGATAAATGAGTTGGATTTACTAAGGATATAAGCTTTAGTCGAATTACCAAAGAAGGACAGAAAGTCTTCACAAGACGAGGCCTTAAATCAAGCCAAAGGTTTCTTCTGCGTCATCTTCTTTGTTCTCTTAGTTCAATTAGTAATAGACCCTACTATTTTAAGCTATATCTGTGCTTCACCTCATTAAACAACTTTAAATATCCAATCGTGTCCTATTTAATAGTATTCATATGAGCCCTCTGTTTCAAACCCAACAATACATTAGGTAACAACTACCTGATGTTTCATTAATTATTCAAATAACAAACGTATTTGAAAAATAAAAATACCTTTGGTAATCTCTAAGCTCAACGAGCGTGTGTATTGCCACATTACTCTGTTCGGTCTATAGGTTATATGAGCCTGTGTATTGTCACACTACTCTGTTCGGTCTATAGGTTCTATGAGCCTGTGGATTGTCACACTACTTTGTTCGGTCTATAGGTTATATGAGCCTGTGTATTGTCACACTACTCTGTTCGGTCTATAGGTTCTATGAGCCTGTGGATTGTCACACTACTTTGTTCGGTCTATAGGTTATATGAGCCTGAGGATTGTCACACTACTCTGTTCGGTCTATAGGTTATATGAGCCTGTGTATTGTCACACTACTCTGTTCGGTCTATAGGTTCTATGAGCCTGTGTATTGTCACACTACTCTGTTCGGTCTATAGGTTCTATGAGCCTGTGGAATGTCACACTACTCTGTTCGGTCTATAGGTTATATGAGCCTGTGTATTGCCACATTACTCTGTTCGGTCTATAGGTTCTATGAGCCTGTGGATTGTCACACTACTTTGTTCGGTCTATAGGTTCTATGAGCCTGTGGATTGTCACACTACTCTGTTCGGTCTATAGGTTATATGAGCCTGTGTATTGTCACACTACTCTGTTCGGTCTATAGGTTCTATGAGCCTGTGGATTGTCACACTACTTTGTTCGGTCTATAGGTTATATGAGCCTGAGGATTGTCACACTACTCTGTTCGGTCTATAGGTTCTATGAGCCTGTGTATTGTCACACTACTCTGTTCGGTCTATAGGTTCTATGAGCCTGTGGAATGTCACACTACTCTGTTCGGTCTATAGGTTATATGAGCCTGTGTATTGTCACACTACTCTGTTCGGTCTATAGGTTCTATGAGCCTGTGGAATGTCACACTACTCTGTTCGGTCTATAGGTTATATGAGCCTGTGTATTGCCACATTACTCTGTTCGGTCTATAGGTTCTATGAGCCTGTGGATTGTCACACTACTCTGTTCGGTCTATAGGTTCTATGAGCCTGTGGAATGTCACACTACTCTGTTCGGTCTATAGGTTCTATGACCATGTGAATTGCTATATCACTCTGTTTATCCCTAAAGGATGTTTGAGCGTATGTATTTATACATCCAGTATGTAGTCATATAATTACACTAATTTAGCAGTAATTTGGGAGGTTTGATTTAGAATAAATATACATGAATTAGCGTGTAATGAAAGTGGAGAACCATTTATGAAATAACATCTTAGGTCAGGCCCACCGGTTCCCAAACCGTACCCAATACCAAAGAAACCCCCTACCCCCCCTTTTCACGTTGTTACACTCGTTTCCAGTGATGGTAGAACATTATTTGTTTGGAGGGGCAGTTAGCAGAAATTAAAATAAGATTTTTGAAGGGTGTCTACCCCCAAACAAAAGGGGGAGCATGACTAATCTTCTCAACCTAATGTTTAAAAATTATTTAGAGTGGACCTCATCTGGAATTGTTTTTTTAAAATTATATTCATATAATTCTTCTATAAGCTATTTGGAGTGGTCCTGTCCAATAAACCTTTGAAATTTGGATGTCTCTAAAGGTTTTTTTAAAGTGGTTCGCACCCATACATATATATGTTTTAACTAGACTGCTTCAGTTGGAGTGGTTCTCTTACATAAAAAAAAAATTGAAATTTGAATGCTCCTACAAGCTATTGAATTCTATTTGAGATATATTTTTATAAAACTAGTTTCTTAGCTATAACCAAATATATATAAATATATATATATACTTTTTAGTTCAGGTTTTTAAAACTGAATTTGATTCTTAGCTCTTTGGTGGACAAAGATGTTTTCTCTTTACTCAATTTTTCTGTAACAGTGTTCCTAGTTCCTAATGCCATAGAGTAAGTAACAGTGTATAATAATTCATCTATGATCGTTGGTGTAGAGTTTCTACAACAATGTATAACCCGATTATTTCATTTTATAAATCTTATGAGTATTTAGGAAATGTGTATTTTAAGATAAAAGCGAGATAAAGCATGTGCGGTGCGCCGTACCATTTATTTACAACTTGTGAATCCCCTTGCCGGGAATCAGCGGCAAACTAGACTGTATTATCTTTACATATAGTGTGCGTACCTATTGGTTCTGGTAGCCCTTATGTTGAGCGTTAAAATGAAAAAATAAATTAATACACATAATATTTTTTTAATATTTAGCTAACAATTCGAACATAGAATTTTATTTTATAACTTAACGTATCATATGTTCACCAACTAACATTAAGTATTATTTTAATTACCATTTTTAATGATATTATGGACAAAGGAATATTATTACTTCTATGAAGTCAAAGGATTTTGTATATATTTATTTGCATTCGGGGTAGATGTTATTTTGTGAAATTTTATATTATTAACAATAATGAGAATATGTGGGAAAATCTGGTAAAAAGAATCATATCAATAATTACCAAGATAGAGAAAAATTACTTGAGTCCAAACGGTAATTATATTTACTTTGGTTGTTAATAAATAGTAGTTCCCGTTCATTTAATATGTATATTTTGTAAAAGCACGGGCAACTATAAAGTTAAATAAGTAGAAAGTTAAATAGTTTGATAATTGGTAACGAGTATCACACCAAAAATAAATGGCACGGCCCAATCATACATTCCTATTCGTATAGTTAAATCTAGGAATAAAATTTAAAAACTTGTTTAGAGTTAACTATATAATATCTAGTTAAGATTTGGTTAGTTATATAAAATACTTTTTGTATATATATATATATATTATTAAAATTATTTTTTTATAAAAACAAGCAAAATTTTAATAAACAGTAGTTTGTAAGCTATCCTTATTCCAAAAATTAGTAACAAGTGTTATTTATCTTATTCCACACTCCTTAAATATATATTTTGATCCAAATCGCAATAGCTATTTTTGTTTTAAAGTTGAATTTATTAAAATCAAAATTTAAAGATACGAGTAAAATCAAAATCACATTTACATATCTGGAGTCATGACAATATAATAACATTCATTATCAAGTATATACGAAATCTATAAACCTGTTTGGTCCTTCGCCATTTTCGAGTTTGGGAGCACATTCACGTCAATACCCGTAGTAATATTGAGGTCAAAAATTATAAAGATAACAATATTCTTTCTATGATAATTATTATTCCATTTATAATAGACAAATCTAAATCTTTACAATGGGAGAAGCAGTATAAAATATAATATATATATAAGAAACTTAATATCTTAAGGAATAATAAGAATATATTGTATATAATAAATTAAGCATTTTCGTGATGGCCCGGCTACAGCGTGTAATGCTCGTTCATTTATTTAGTTTCTCGATGGAAAACTTCCTGCGTAGCTTTCTAACGCGTTGGCTTTAAAGTACAAGCCTTTGTTATTTTAAAACCGTGGGGATGTGTTGAAAATGTTCATCAAATTGAGAATCATATCCAACAGAATCATGAAACAAGGGACAGTTGAATTAATGGAATAGGTTCATATGGCATTGCTATAGGGTATAGATAATATTAAACCTATAATAAAGGTAAAATATTAACAAACTTTTTAATTTATTTTAAATCTGTTAATAAGCCATTTACATAATTTTATTTTGAGTGATTCACTGGCAAAAAAAAAAAAATTAAAGTTGTATACTATAAATATAGTAGTATCAGGTGCTTTCAAAACAACTAAATATTAGTTTTTAAAAGCAAAACTTTTCTGCATTTATTTAGCAAAAATATATCACATTGTTTGACTCACCTTTTATTTATAAGTGTAAATTATGAACGTTATGAATATATCTGATAGATGGATACATTATAGTTATTTTAAATATGTTAAAGTTAATTAATTTAAATTAAATTTGAACCAAATATCCTAAAGTTTGGTTATTTAAATTGGGGAAATATTAAACTTTATAAAACCCCAGATTCCATCCATACTACTATAACTATGACGACCATAGTAATTTTAAGAAAAGTAGGATAAAATATATATCAAATATGTATTGTAAACTCTAAAAAAAGGAGAGAGAGAGAGAGAGAGAAACAGAGTAGAAGAGGGAGAATAATAAAGGGATAGAGAAAAACATTATTTGAAACACAAAACTATTAAAAAACTCTCTTTTTGATTGCTAACTAACGGTCACAATGAGTTACATCAAGCTAGATAATACCTAAAAGAACATTAGCTTTATCGTCATTTTCAGGGAGCAAATATTAATGTCAACAAAAACTCTGTTCATTAAGACACATTAATATACATTAAATTATAGATTTTATCTCGATTTGCATTATTGATTATATATAAATGTAAAACGGTGGTTGCTAATCATTTCAACTATTACTTGAGTACTTGAGAATTAAAAGACAAACAAGCAAAGGAACAAATAGGTAATATCAAGCAAGAAACATATTTGAGAATCGTATGTGACAAAAGAGTAAAACATAGATATTCACTAATTTGCTAGAAGGCTATTTCCTAAAGGTATTTTTTTCCACCCAAATCTTACCACCCTCTTTTTGGTAGGAATAAGCGGCTGAAATACTAATGTGACTCCAATGAGTACACTTAATGTTAGCTACTTAGTCTTGAATATTAATAAAATAATACCCTATTTAAAATAATCTCTAAGCTGCTATCTACTTTATTTTTTTGTATAGTATAAAGTTTCTGTAATGTTATTATTATGACAGCGTGTAAAATGTGTTGTATTGTTGTTAGCAGTCTCTGGATGTATTCAGCAAATGAACAACTCGGTAAAGTAAGCTGTCGAGGACCAGCGGAGCCTAGGGCAATACTAAAAATCGTAGCACCCCCCTTCCCTCTACAACCCCCACCCCTAACCGACTCTTCTCATACACGTAACGAAGGGTGTAAGGGGACAGGGATGGGGAGAAGTCGTAAGGGGCAACTGAATACCCCTCAGGGTTTAAAAGCTTTTAGTGAAATAATTGTGAATGCAAACTCTTATAGACCTTACGTTGGCGCCGGGTTTTTTTTTTTTTTTTTGTCTGCCCTCATGTGTTTGTGTCTATGCACGAATATATGCGTGTGTTTGTGTCTGTGTACAAATACATGTATACACACTTCCATGAGCGCGCAAGTCGAGGTAATATCTCGTGTAATGGTACAGTCACTTACAATCAAGGGAAGGGAGTAGTAGCAATGACTGCTATGAATCTGTAGACCAAACTATACAGGTAAATAATATAAACGATATGAATCCTCTCACGCTTGATGGTGAAAGTTTTCATCCATGTTAGTTACATTTATTAGAATAATACTTTTGAGAGAGTTCTTATATAAGTTTTAACAATTACTCTTTAGGATAACTACTAGATAGGGTTCATTTACTTCCATGATACCCGCCTCGGTGGCGTAGTTGGCTAACGCGCTAGTCGTGTTGAGCTCGACCACCGAGGACGGGGAGATCGAGGTTCGAATCTCGGTCGGGTGAACTGGGAGTGGTTTTTCCTAAATGGTTTTCCACTCTTCCTCCACGCAAATGCGGGTTCACTTCCTCTAAATTCAACCCTCCCAATTCCTAATCCATTAGCGTAATTAGTACTTAGACGTATAACCCGAACGGGTAGTAAGACGCGGTGCTAAATATTATTATTAATTTACTTCCATGAAAATTAGAAAATTTATGCTGCTTATGGTCTGAAAGAAATAGAGTGAAGTGAACTGAATAGAACTAGCTTAATATGAAGCTAGGTGGCGTACTTTTGAAAGTACGGCGATGAACTTTCGAGTTCCTAATGAAGTAGAGTGAGTAAGTAATGTTGGTTTAGGTTATGTATTTACTGTGCCTGTGTGTTCTTGTGTGTGCCTAAAACTTTAAATGTAATACAAAATGTCTATAGTATTCCTTAAGGTTAAAAAAAGTATATATGGCTAATGTATTTTGGCTATTTTTTTCCTCCGCGTCTCACTACCTATCCATTATATTCGTGTATGAATAAAATAATTTACTATCGATAAGGAAGGTATAGTTTAGAGGAAATGCACAGACATTTTCGTGAAGGGAGTACACATGACTTGGATACCAGCAAAACAATCCGTGTGATCTTGTTGTTTAGTCCGTCGGTGTGGATAATATTTGGTTCTACCTAGGAATTGTAGCTGAAACTAAAACTAATCTAAAGTCTGTTACAAAACTAGCCAAATTGAAGAAATATATCACATGGGTCTATATAAGTTATAAAGGGTGATCCAAAAGTTGCGCAAGCCTATTTTCCAAGGGTATTTCTCGCAGAATAACATGAAAAATGAACATGATGTTTATATATATGGCAGCACTGTAATATTGTCCGGGTGTTGTGCAGGCTGTGTGACCTTGAGACGTACACTAGGTCTAGCCAGTTGAGTTACAGCATTTGAAAGTTTAAGATGAGTTTTTCACGAGCAGAGCGAGTATTCATTTTGGAACATTATTTTAAGGCTAGCTCGTAAATAGAATGCCAACAATCGTTTGTGCGTAGTTTTCCAGAATCACGCCTGCCGAATAAATCAACAATATGCCGAATTGTACACCGTTTTCGTGAAACAGGCAAGTTGAGTGACAAGAAGCGTTCTGGACGGTCTTCGAGTCTGACTGACCAAAATTTTAATGAAGTTAGGCAGTGCTTAGAACAATCACCCACGAAGTCCCAAAGAGGATTATCACAGCAGACTTGATTGAGCTATGGAACAACACAGAGGTGTAGGAGGCGGCTGGAGCTTGTGCCTTACAAAATTCACACAATTCAAGAACTCAAGGGACCAGACAAAGGGAAAAGATTGCTATATTGTGGATGGTTCCAAGAACTTGTGACCATGACAATGCTAGCTGAGTTTTTGTTGATCTTGTGATTTCTAAGGGCATGTGGCCACCTCGTTCCCCAAACCTAACGCCACCTGATTTTTTTCTGTGGGGGTGCTTAAAACAGACAGTGTATGCAAACAACCCTTGAGCCTTGGCTGAACTGCAAACCAACATTGAGAGGTGCATTGCAACCATACCTCAGACAATGATTCGTCGTGTGTCTAGAAATATCGTTAAACGAGTGAATTTGTGTTACAGTGGAGGACCACACTTTCAACACCTTCTGTGATTTCCTTATGGTTTATTTTGGTTGACATGGTTTACATTAGATGTATATATTATATGGCACAACATATAAGTTTTTTCTTTAGGTTGCGTGAATTTTGTATCACCTTGTATATCCGGGGATATAAAATGAGAGACAGAACTATTCCACGGGATGCTCTATCCATTGCAAGTCATCCAATACCTCTACGATTTATATGATTTTGTTAAAACCTCTCAAAAAGTTTTTTTCAGTATTATGATTAACCAATATAAAATATATATGTTAGATGTATAAATCGTTTTAATTTTATCACATATTTCTACCATTTGAAGGTGTAAATTACTATCTGAATATACATTAAGGTAGAGTTTGAAGATGACGCCAAATTTAAATTATAAAAGCCAAAGATAATATAATAATTGCCTATATTTACATGTATAATGAGTAAAAATTTAATAAATATCAAAGAAAATCAAGGCAATTTATTGAGAGGATTAGAAATTTCCGCTATAACCTAAGAATGAATATAAATATTTATAAAATATGTATAAATATATATACATATATAAATTAGTTTCTGTACCTTCGTATGTTCACTTATAACTAAGGAACTAATTAATCGATTCTAAAGAACTAATTAATCGATTTAGATGAGATTATTAAAAATTATCTCAATATTTTTCAGATAGGTTTTAACTATCAATCAAATAGTGGTAGACTGGTAAATTTAGTATAATGCACTTTTTCTTAATATTCTGTCTTAAATCACACAAAAAAAGTTATATTCTATGAAAATAATGTATCATTTAATATAGTAAGCCTATTAATTTTTTAAATTCAATCACTAAGGGAAAATATTCCCTTCAAATCCAAGGCGAGATTAAATATTAGATTTCCATCCTAAATCCAGTAAAAAATCATAGTTTAGTTTAATTTGTTCTTTCGTAATAAAGTTATTTGATAAAATTACTAAAGTTTTCTAAACATGATCACATGGTCTATTTTACTGGTAATGGGGTAATGGAGAGGTATCCCACCGGGGTGTACTCTCACTAAAATGTTGATGCATTTCCTCTGAGCTCTACTTTCCTCATCACTGATTATTGTGTTAAGATGCGTAGATAAAGAGTAAATGAAAAAATACCCATGTAATACCACACATATCGATATTTGATTTTAGTCTACATTTATAGAGTTAACTGTTCAGATACACAAATGATTTCTCCTAATAAAGATCGGCTGAAACACCAGAGTAGCAAAGGAAGTAATAATATAGATAAAAGTTTGGCTGTGTGTAAATGATATAACTTCAAAACAAATATTTCATAAATACATGGGAAAACTAGATGTGTGCAAATATAACATGTGTCTCCACATATGTATATATGTAGTCAGAGCTTCAACACTCCTGACCGGTGCGGGTAGCTCCAAAACAAAGAAATGTAGACATATGAAACGTGATATTGTCATACTTATTTTAGGAAAGCTGAGTGTGTAAACCTTGACATTATAGCTCTACTTTTGAGACGTCTTATACCACTAGTTCAAGTAGCTCAGAAACTAAGAAACATATTACTATTATTATTAACACCGCGTCTTACTACCCGTTCAGGCTATACTCACGCTAATGTGTAATGGTAGGGTGATTGTGAGATGAAATGGAGGACCTACAGCTTAACGTGGGATCCGAACCACGGTGGAGGCCTGGCACTCCACACATTCACAAGTTGTGATTAATACACATCTCTTCATAAGAAACGTAAAAAGTTGGGGTTTAATTTACTTAAGAAAACCTTAGGGTGTTTACCTCAGGCATATATTTATTAAATGTTACACATTGCGAGCTTGACGGCTTAAATCATGCGATCAATGGTGTAGGTGACACCAAAATAAAGAGCCTTATAAATCTTTAAATTTGCGTATGGATTTGGAAACATCATCATATGAACGTTACATCAGTTTTTCTTTTAAATACACATCTCAAAAATATTTATCTGTACATTTACATAAATTGCGAGCCTATTGTGTCTTAGACTATGAGACCGCAATTCGATAAGCTCCAAAATCAATAAACATAGAAAACTCAAATAAACTTGGCTTGTGCAGTACTTAGTGTAATCACAGGCTGTTCATCTTGGGCGTATTTGATTTACTTTTACATATATTCATAGCGTTACGTCTTAGAGCGAATGACAAGCTGGTTCCAAAAACAAAATGATAAATTAAACCTGAATATATGAGCCGCGATCTGTTTTTTTTTACTTGTAGACAATATATATTTATCTATCGCGAATCCGATGCCTTACACCACTTGAACACGTGCTCTGGGGGGCTCATACAATAAGAAAAATTAATAGCTTAAATTTGGTATAGGGTGTATTTTTAAAATTAATACATTAATTGACGTGATCTTTTTCATTTTGTTAGCACCACATCCTACCACCCATTCGGGTTACACGCCGTGACGTAGTCGGCCGTTTGATCAATCGTGAGGCTACAATGAAAATCAATATATATATATATATATATATATATATATATATATATATATATATATAAAGAAAGCCCTAGCTTTACACACTACTAAGAAAATATTTAGTGTACAACCCGAACAGGCAGTCAGACGCAGTGATAAATATATATATATATATATATATATACGTTTGCACACATATTAAAAAATTTACATTAGTTGAAAATATTAAACATTATACATCGACTAAGGTGACTAAACAATCAATAAATATTGAAAGTGGAAACTAGGAGTGGCCTTACGTACTTAGGAAATTACCTGAGTTTACGCTTTTAGACATATTGCGAGCCTTACGTCTTAAACTCTCTAACCAATGTGTGGGTAACTTCCAAATAAAATCGGAAATTTGGTATAGTTACCTAAGTATACTATGTTTACTTTTAAGTATATTACGAGCCTGAAAACTTAAATCGTGTGAATACCGGTTTGTGATGTTAAAAAAGGTATAAAATATTATTATCTATCAATGTGTACAGTTAGATAAAATAGTGATTTGATTTATCCCTATATTTCTTAGACTATCACCAATAAGACGTTTCAACCTCTAATGCTGATACATTTTTAGGACCACTAACGCCGTGCACTTGCATCTACTATTAAATATTTGTTTTTTTTAAGTAAATAGGTCAAAACTACTTTTACTTTCATAAATTAAAAAGTTATTCAAAGGATATATTTGGTATAATCGAGTATATTTTAGTATAATCGACTCTCAGATACTTAGCGTGTTGCACTAGTTACTTTCAAATTCGGACTTTGTAAAGAGATTCAACCAAAAATATAGGTCTTCAAAAATGAGTTAAAAAAAAAAGTGAATATATACACCACGTGTGGAAAAAAAAACCCACAAAGAACATCAAAATTTCTTTTGTCTAAAAAAAGTGTAGAGGTCACGTGATATTTTTCATTGCAATATGTATTTCCCATGTTCGGGTTTTCAGTCCATTTGATGAAGAACTTATTGTTTTGATATATCTGCAGGCCCTCGAGCAAAACAGTATCCCCTCCCCACGCCCATAGTACGTGATTCTAGTTGTTGAAGGGTTGCTGGTTGCGAGGGGGTAGCTTACAATAATAAGTTAGAAATCTAAACATGTCACCGACAAGAGTGTGGGAGAGGGTGGGTTAGAGGGGGGATAGCGCTACACACACACGCACGCACACACACACAACACACACACACCGCGCGCGCGCGTTAGTCTACACAATAGCCACACTTTACATCGCATGGGAACGAAGTATGTTTGATGTATTGCACGATAAGTGAATATTTGTGTGAACCCATCCATTCTTCTTGAGTTGATTATGGGGAAAAATTTGCCTCCCCCCCCCAAAAAAATAGTTACTTTTATTGCTTCTTTTTCATATAGAGAAAATATTGTAATCATTAACAGTTTCTACCTAGAGATTTTGATAAATCTGGATGTTTTGTGTGTCCCCGAACACAAAAAAAAAGTGTTTATTTCAATCACGTCTTTCCAAATATTTTTATGTCCATCCTAGAGGCTACATTCATGTCAGGATTGTTTTAAATGAAAATAATAAATTAATGTTTGGATTTCTAAAAATACTACTCAAAGATATTTTACTAATGACATATTAAAAATTAAATAGTGCGGTGCACTACGCTCTCTCTTCTATCTTAAAATAAAGACATTTATTTAAAACTCATAAGACTCGCTAAATAAAATCATTTACATTATTGCAGAAACACTCCCCCAAAGATAGTAATATACACTTTTACAGAAACATTGAGAAATTTAGAAGATATCTGTCCATCAAAAAGCATAACTATAAATACTAATAATCGTCAAATATCTACATAAATAATATAGTCTTATAGATGAGAGATTAATGGTTTTATGAAAATATATTCCAAATATAAGATTTTTATTTTAAATAATACTTGCTACACCTTTACAATGATAAGTTATTTCGTATCTCAAATAAAAGCGGAGATATAATTTATCTAGAAATATTTTCTTATATAAAATAAAAACTCTTAAGCTCATTATCATGAGAAAATGAGATTTTCCTCCTTTTTTTAATTTGTAATAATACTTGGATACAAAATTTAATTAAAATCTTTATAGATGATTTGGTTAAATCAATTTTTTCTTTCACTTTTTGCCCTTCAGTAAACTAACCTTAATTTTAGGAATGAATATCTAACTCTAAATTTCTCAACGGGTGAAATTTATGAAAACCCTAGGTACCAAGTTTTAACCTGATCGGTAAAATGGTTTATATTCTAGGCCAGGATACAGACGGCATCGAGAACATCACTTTTTAGTTTTCATTGGGTCATGAAACGTCAACATTTATTAAAATACCGAGTCAGATTTTTTTACTATAAAATTATTTAAAAACACATTTTTATAGCATATTGTGTTCCAAATATGTGTCCGAAGAGTTTTTTAATGTGATTAACCAGAAAGTTGTTTGCTTTTTAAGGCTTAACAGAACTAGACACTAGATAAGACTTCATTATTATATTGTTACAAAAGTCTCTATTCTACTTAACCAGACCAAATGTCATGTACAATAAATTTATTGGCTTACAAATACATGTAATATAACCATTTATAGATAGCGTTCCAATAGGTAATGGATAAACACTATCAAAGAGATTCCGACACAATATTATATTTAATACTCAATCCCTTCAACATTAAATAATATATAATTATACTATTTATAGCCATAAATTCACTTGTTTAATACTTTTAATTAAATAATTCATATAATATGCAAAACAATTAATTTGCTAAGTAAACAAACTAATGTTGTCTCAATATAGTTCTATTAATTTTTAAATAACTCTTATTAGTATTTACTAAATTAAACTGTACTCCAACATATTTATCATATTGTGGTATGATTAACCCGAGTAGGAACCAAATGTTGTGACATTAAAATCAATTTAATGGGTTTAATTAAAATGTCACAGCTTTCACTCCTGAAATAACTTTTTGTGGGGATGTGCATGAACCCGAATTCAGGTATTCCCGCTGGAAAAAATATTTCGGGAAAAATTCGGGAATTGATTTATTTCCATATGTAATTTACTTTTAAACTTTATTATTTAAATATAAATATGCATGTCAACCTATTCTAGATGTAAATTTAGATTTAATTTGTGTTTCATAAATCGTTATAGTTTAAGTATAGCCTAAGTTATAGCAAAGGTATTAAAATTTGCTTAATCTTTAACTTTATATATATACTTGTTTAAGTTTGTATTCACTTAACAAATTAAATATTGTCAGTGTTTTAAGGTACGTAATATTAGCAAATTTAGAAATAATTAGTTTTATATTTTTAATTCCCGTTCTCGTCTCGAAGCAAGGGATTCCCGTTCCCGATCTCGTCTCGAACAAAAAAAGTCGATCTCGCTCACCCCTACTTATTTGTTATGTAAAGTGCACATTGTATCGCTACCCACCTAGGTATACTTCAGTCTCGTCTAGTCTGGTTTACCGGTGAAAGGGAGGTTGGGGTTCGAATGCTGGCTGGATGTACTCAAGGTAGTATTTCCAAAACTGTGTGTGGAAAGCCCAGGCGAGAAGTTTAGACGCGATAGACAAAGAAAACAAGACTTTCATATTTGATTGATTATTTGTATTTCTAATATTTCTATAATAATTGATACACAAGTTATTATTTATTAAAACTACTTTCTTTCGTAAATAAAGTAGAAAGATTTTGAGAACAATGCACATTATTAATAATAAATTCATTTAAAGGAAAAGACTATTAACATTTAACTCTCGTTTACATTATAATATACCACATATATAATTCCTCAACTTAATTTTAATAATCGATAATCGTTGGACCTTGGCAGAGAAATCTTAAAAACGGTGGGAACGCAGCCCAACCAATGGCCTTTCTAATTTGCATTCCGCCCCAGTCGATTTGGGATACGTGACAAATTTACAAATCCACATCAATGCTCTCTCATTGGTCTTAGCACTTGATTTAAATGTCGTTAAATATAAATATGCTTTTAATTATTATAATCAATTTATAGATCTTAGTTTATATACATTTTAAACACAAGTTTATTAAAACTTTAAAAATATAGAAACTAGATTATTAAAACAATCATTACTTTTAATTCTTACATGGTGTGTGTTTAGAAACATTTTGAAAGTTTCTTTACTTTTAAGGTTTTGGAGGTCACACTTTAAATTTTCAAGATTCAATCACAGTTCTTATTGCACGGTTGCCAACCTATTTTTAGCAGGTTTAATAACAATAGTTGATTGCATTGGTGGCTATAAAGTCTAAGGCATCTTACTCGCAAGAGACATGTTGGTTGTTGATAAAATATCAAGCTTTGAACCTCGGCTATGTTATTAAGAGGGGTATTATTCGTGTAATATATCATTGTGACCTTCCCACATCTTACCTCCATGCTTTTGGGGATTAAAACATTCTAAAATAACCTTCCTGACACCTACGCTTTAGATTAATATGTTATTTAGAATAGACACAGTGTTAAAAGTAATAATAAATATAAGTGTAATAATTATTTAAATTTAATTTGGATTTAACGAAATTATTTTATTAAATTTTTCCTAAATAAAATATAATTTTGCAAATTGTTCATGTTAACTAGCATTTCAAATTTAAACATAATAGTTTTCCAACTCGTTTGTGTCATAAATAACATAAGATAAAACATCATCAAGAAAAATATCCTTTACACCGAAATCATTTTATTTTCCCTTGAAGATATGAATAAATTTAATAAAATACTGAAAAACAATTCCTTTTGAGACCTAAATAAATATATAATATTCTAGATTCGTGACCAAAGAATCAAAGTGAATCTATTATATCTAATCATTAATTATTCAATCTAATGATCCACAATTATGTGAGTAATCACTAAAATGAAATTAATTTGTAGAATTATATTTGTTACAAGCTATTTGTTTTATAATAAAACTATATTTATTACATTTTATAGCATTAAATAACAGTCACCATCCAAATTGCAATTAGTTAGATATTCATTATAGACTATCAATCAAAAGTAGTTATGTTTTCTTGTAAATTTTTAATTGGTTTGTTTATTTGTTGCAACGTTTTTAGAATTATTTAATATACTATTTAGTTATTCTAATATAATACATTGTAAAAATGTGCTTGACTTTATTATTGACGTGCAATATATCTCTCAATTGAACTATCTGTACACTTGTATAAGTCCTCCTTGTCATTATATAATACTAGCGGTGAACTGTTCAATATGGTCCACTACAACCAGTCACTTTTGGGAGAATAAGTTTTAAGGAAAAAATATCGCCATATAGGTCAGCAGGTAGAGTATAGAAATGTCAAATATGCACGTTCAAGTCCCTAACACACACATTTTAACAATATGTATTTACCGGGAGTATTTAATTCCATATTTTTTGTACCCACTGGGGAACTCAAATACTAAGGTGGTACGACAATATAAATGGTGAAATATTATCCAATAATTAAATAGTTTGAAAACTGTTCTTTGTGTTGTGGACTAGAAACAAATATTTTGTCTTCTTTACTTGATTTTAATACATAAATAATGACAGACATAATCTATCTGTTAAAAAATCAATCGTAAAAAAAATTCTAGAAACGGTTACGAAACAAAAGTATTCACTTTTATGCAATTATTTTTTGTATACATGATTTAGATATTTTTTTGTTATGTTAAAAATAAAACCATCTTAATTTTATTTTAGCACCATGTCATTCGGTTTTCACGCCAATTATTTTTACTATATTAATAATAAATGAATAACTGAAAGAGCTGGTATGCATTTTTTGTATGTGGTATTCATTTAAAAATTTATCAATGAAGCAAAAAGATGGTTTGTTATACATAATCATGGCTACAATGTTAAATAATGGTAGTAATAAAGATAAGAGTTGTAAAACAAAAGTTATTAATTAATGTCCGAGCTTAGTAAAAGGTTTTTCACTTAAAAAACTATAAGTGCCATAGAGTAACACTGAACGAATAATAAAACCATGAGTTGAATATTTCTTTAATAACCACAGCAAAATATTACACATAAAATAATACGCGTTTACATCATAGAAACTTGCCTCTGTTCTCATCTTTTTAAAGTCTCTTTAATCTATTGTAAACAATAAGAGTAATTTTCCTTTCCCTCTGTATGGAAGTTGCTACTAAACTGTTACAGTGATGCAGCCCCCTGGCCTCCCCCCCCACCCAACCCTAACAACAGTAGCAACAGCATCAACAACAACCATAATGTTGCTACGTAACACAAGGCAACCCGAAGCTGTGGTGGGCCCGTCCAACGTTAGAGAGTAGCGAACCTAATAACAGAAATATACCCAAGTCTGCAGAGTATTTTAATTATAATTCCAACATTCACTCTTTACCCCTCACCCTTTCCAACACACTCTTCTGTTTTCTACCTCAGTTTTACTCTCATTTCATTCCCCTACTCCCTAAACCCCTCCTCTCCTCGGCAGTAAGTTCATCTTACTACCTACAAAACATTTCCCCACTCTCGGCTCTCCTACAAGCTATACAGGCCCGCAGAGCACGCATACACACAATATTACTTTAATGGAAAGGCTTTGCTCCTCTTATAGCACTGAAAGATCGACTTGACCAATAAAAAGTGAAGCTTAGAAAGAATGTACCTCTCAAAATATGTGATCAACTGACCAACTGTATCCTAAATACTCACGTTAAGTAAACGTTTAGTCTTAAGTGCTAGTGAGCGCCAGTTTATGCATTAATTTTGCAGTTTTTATAGCATAAACATTTTTTGGCCAAAATAAATCAAATATTTCTTCTATAGAAACATAGAGTTTAGCTTTCTGCACATGCTAATCTCAAAAGTTCTTGAATATCTCTCATGAACATAGCGGCATTTGGTGACAAACTTTTTAAACGCAGAGAAAAAGTTGTCATTAAATTCCAGGACACCCCTGACAGATATTAAAGAACTGTTGAGATTAGCATGTGCGGAAAACTAAACTATGTTTCTATAGAAGAAATAATTGATTTATTTTGGCCAAATAAATGTTTATGCTATAAAAACTTCGAAAATACTGCCCTAAACTCACGCTCACTAGCACCCCATCTTGGTGCGGCCGAAGGGAGCGCGGGTAATTTTACAGTTTTTATAGCATTACATTCTTTTGGCCAAAATAAATAAAAATATGTTTCCAGTAGCAACATAGAGTTTAGTTTTCTGCATATGCTAATATCAACAGATCGTAAATATCTGTTAAGGGTGTCCTGGAATTTTGTCAAAACTTTTTAAATAAAGAAAAAAAATTTTGACAAAATTCCAGGACACCCTTGACAGATATTCATGATCTGTTAATATTAGCATGTACAGAAAACTAAACTCTATGTTGCTACTGGAGAAATATTTGATTTATTTTGGCCAAAAAATTTCAATTATATTAAAACTGTAAAAATACGTGCGCTCCCTTCAGCCGCACCTTAAAGTGACGTGAAGTTAAAGAAGTTAGGCCTACATGAAATTTAAATTTTACAATAATTTCGATCCTAATGGTCCCAAGCACGATTAAAATCAAAGTAGTTTATTTTTTGTTACATGTACAGGATCAATGATTGACCTTGTTGCGAGGTGTAGGACAGGTTTATATAGATTATGGAGATTAAAACATACCAAAGGATAAAAAATTAGGTAAACTAGTGATAACTTTAGTATTATTTAAACATACATTTAATATTTTAAAATAATTTTACTGTTACCTTAGATTTATATAACAGATTTCTGTTAGTGTCATTAATACAAACCTAATTTGCCTTTTAACAAATACATCCTATTCAAAGCCTCCTCGAGTTCATCTTTATCTGATGAAGTAAATAAACCGTGCTAAAGATAATATGTCTGCTCTATTTTATATATATTTACAGTGAAACAAACATACAATAGATCTCTCAAGACAAATTTGTCAAATTTTTCAAGGTAAGCAAATATTTTATTTTTCCGTAAGGAATCACTATTTCTTTTAGCCATAGTATTAATTTTTCTTAGTAATAAATTTATAAGCGCACAATTTTGGTTTAAATAAATGGTACGGCGCACCGCACAGACTTTCTCTCTCTTTCTATAAGCTCGTAAGATTTCTGAACGGAATAATGTACATTGTATCATCACCACTCCACATAAGAACACGCATAAAATAATATACAATGATATAGAATCAATGAGAAAAGAGGCACATCTTTGTCCACCTAAGAACATTTCAAACAGTTTAATGTCTTCCACAAGGGTCAACACTTCGTATTAAAATTTCGATTTCTGGTTAAAGTTTTAACATTTTATAAGGTGTTGCAGATCTTCAAGTCATCGCATTGATATTTAATTATTCATTTATACATTTTGACCAATAAAAAATGTAAATATTGACTATTGAGTCTAAAATGGAGATAGATCATTGCTATGCAAACATTTCTCCTAAGAGATTTAAGGAAAAATAACATACTTTTTTAGATACTTATATTTAATTACTCTATGGCATTGGAGAATTATTGCGTTAAGACTTAAGTAGTATATGTTTACAACTAAAGCTCACAAAATTGTATTAATATATTTGCAAATATCTCAGAAACTGTTGCTTTTATAAAAATATATGTCAAATAAAAGTTTTTTATTTCTAATAGTCCTACAATTTTGCAATGATAAGTTGTTTAGTTTCTCAAATAGTTGTGGAGATACGGAAATTAACGCTTCTGTAAAGTACCCTAAAAATCATTTTCATAGGAAAATGAAAATAGCCAGTTTATTTATAATCTTAATCAACGCCTAGATACTAATTTTAATCAAAATCGTTTGAGCAGATTTTGAGGAAACCAAATTTTTCTCTTTTCGCCCTTCAGTAAACTACCCTTAATTTTATGTTTTTATAGACACACAGATAGACGGCATTGCAAAGACTATTTTTTAGGGTTCGGGGGTCATGAGACGTCGACATCCATCAACATTTCCGGTTAGTTTTTTTTACGGTCGCAATACTTAAACTTTAATGTACAAAAATTTAAAAAATTCATATAATTGCGTATAGATTGAAAGTTATTGATTTTATTAAAAATATGTTTCGAATAAAATATTTGTATTATAAATATATATACATATTTGTAATGCTAAGTAATTTCATATCTCAAATAGTTTCGGAGCTATTATAAAAAATGTTAATTTACGCATCAGAACGGAGCCCTTAAAGCCATTTTTCCGAAATATTGAGGGTGGCTATTTTGTTAGTAATATTTATTAATGTTTATAAATGAAATTTAATCAAAATCGTTATAGCCGATTTTGAGAAAATTGACTTTTTCTCTTTTTGCCCTTCAGTAAACTACCCTTAATTTTAAGTTTTAATAGACACACAGACAGATGGCATTGCAAAGACTATTTTTTAGGGTTCGGGGGGTCATGAGACGTCGAAATCCATCAACATTTCAGGTTAGTTTTTTTTACGATCGCAATACTTAAGCTTTAATGTCCAAAAAGTTAAAAATATATATATAATTGCGTATAGATTGAAAATTATTGATTTTATAAAAATATGTTTCGAATAAAATATTTGTATTATAAATATATATACATATATGTAATGCTAAGTAATTTCATATCTCAAATAGTTTCGGAGCTATTATAAAAAATGTTAATTTACGCATCAGACCGGAGCCCTTAAAGCCATTTTGCCGAAATATTGAGGGTAGCCATTTTGTTTGGAATATTTATTAATGTTCATAAATGAAATTTAATCAAAATCGTTAGAGCCGATTTTGAGAAAATCGACTTTTTCTATTTTTTTTCCTTCAGTAAACTACCCTTAATTTTAGGGGTAGATATCCAATTCCAAAAACACCTCGGGGCAACCCTATGAAAACCCTAGATATCAAGTTTCAGCTCAATCGGTAAAATAGTTTAGGCTCTAGTTGGAGGTACAGACAGACATACAGACAGACAGACAGACGGAAATCCAAAAACCACTTTTTCGGATTCAGGGAGTTATGAAACGTCAAGATTCATCAAAATCTCGAGTTCGATTTTTTTGACGATCACCATACTTTCTCTACCTGTAAGATAGAGAGAAAGTAAAAAACACTATTTAAGTTAAACGCCTTTGAATATACAGTAATGAAAAACAGTTTTATTTTTCTCTCATAAGTGTAATTAATATTAATATGGCTTGATGACCATTTAACATGATTTTTTTTAGCACCGCGTCTGACTACCCCTTAGGGCTATAAGCATAAGTACTAATTACGGTCCTGGTTTTAGGGATTAGGAAGGTTATTTTTAGAGGAAATGTATCTGAATCTGCGTGGATGGAGAATGAAAAACCTTTTTGGAAAAAAAAACCTCAGTGAACCCAACCGAGATTCGAACCTTGATCTCCCCGTCATCTGTATTCTACACTAGGTTACCGCGAGAGTAGCGCGTTAGACCCCGTGGCCACCGAAGCTGGTTTTAGCATGAATTAATTACATACATATTTTGTTATAAATAAATATAGTTTTTTATTATTAGGTGTTCTGTCTCACGTTAGATCCAGAGATTATTAACAAATATTTACAAAAGTTGACACTTTTAAACGATAAGTAGATGGAGAACCTTGAAAATATTTACAAACGCTACCAGCGCCATTCCCAAGATACGCGTGTTTTCTGAACTATTTGTACCCTTGAGCCAAGTTTGTAAAGTATGTACTGATAGCTATAGGTGAACGGAGAGAGGACCAAGGTTGCTATATTAATTAAGCATTCTCGTGATAGAATGTAGCCGCTGCTGAGAAACCAGTACCACAAATTAGAAGAGAAAGGGGGGAGGGGAAGTGAGATTGTGTTTAGAAGGAGCAATGTAGTCTCTTTTATAAGACATTCACTTTACAATAATTGTAATGTTTATCAGGTTGAAATCATTTATACATAGCCGAAGTATAGATTTGTTTGGATTTATTTGATTTTGGAAAAATGTGTTTTATCTTTTACTTTATAATATCAAGATATATTATTTTAATCGTGAAAATTATATAACGTACTAGCATATTATAGAAAGTATCAGTATATGATAGATAGTACTAGTATTTTATAGAGAGTAGTAACTAATGGTAGACAGTACTAGCTAATGGTCGACAGTACCATCGAATGAAATACAGTACTATCAAAGTATGAATAGTAATAGCTAATAGTATACAGTACTATTTTATTATTGATGGTTCTAGCTAATTGTAGACAGTACGAACAAATGATAGACCAAACTAGCTCATGGTAGAGAGTACTAGCATATGATATACATTACCGGTACTAACGTAACATATATACTACTTTCTAATGGTAGACAGTACTAGCATATTATAGACAGTAGTAGCTAATGGTAGATATTACTAGCGTGATTACTTATCTTGCTTACAAGATCTTATTCTGACGTCAGAAATGTCACCCTCTCCTTATTATCACGTAAAGTGTTCTCCCAAATCACTTAAGTTGATATTAGGATATTAAGTATTTATTAAAGTATTAAGATATATCTAAATGCTGGGAATTTGTAAATTAAATCTTCATTTGTTGGCAACACTTATTCCAAACTTTTGTTTCTGAACCTTGAAAGCACCATTCAACGGTTATTACAGTGAGAGCTCAGTTTATTTTTAAGGTTAACATATCAAACCTGGGATGAAAAATTATAAAAACTAGATTTTAATAATGTTTTCAACAAGTACATAAATAAATAAATGGCACGGTGTACCACACATACTAAAAATCTAGAAGTTAAAACATTTACTTGGACCTTGTAAGATTTGTGACATTGAATAATATACATTGTTCCAGAAACACTCCAGCAACGAGTGTAATGAAATAATATACACTGTTACATAAACTTTTTGAGGAAAAAGTAACATCTATGTTCACCAAAGAGCTTAACAATCAATTTTGAGACTGTTTCCAGCCTGTGGTCCAGGTCATTTTATTATTCAAGTCATATATTTTCCACTACCGGCCTGCTAGACCTGTCGTAGCTTCATATGTCTTATAATCTAACTTAAGACTAGGAAAGGCACAACAGCCAGCCCACAACCGTTAATTTATCAATGTGAAAGGTTAAACCCCTATTTCATCAATGATACATTTTTTCGGCCATGCCGGGAATTGAACTTGGGAGCCTTAGCTCAGTAGACATACACGCTACTGACTGAGCTAAGGTGTCGTATTATATCTCATAAACTTTTGTTCTTAATAAAATTTATCGCAAATGAAGGTTTTATATTTAATACTATTTAAACTTGGCAGTGGTAAACTATTTAGTTTCTCAAACAATTGAAGGGATATTATCCAGATTGGAGATTTCCACTTATGTAGAGTACCCTCAAGGTCATTTTCATGGTATAATAAGAGAGTCGCCATTTTGTTTGAAGTGTTGAACAATGCCTAGCTAAGAAAGTGAATCAAATTTCTCAAAGCAGATTTGAGAAAATCCATTTTTTCTTACCCTTAATTTTAGGGTTCGATATATAATTCAATAAACCCCTCGGAGGAACATTGTGAAAACCCAAGATACCAAGTTTAGGTAGAATGGTGTTTGCTCTAGTCCCAGTTACAGACAGACAGACAGACAGACAGACAGACAAATGGCACAGATTTGTTTCAGGGGGTCATGAAACGTCAACATATATCAAAATTTCTAGTTCGATTTTTTGGTGATAACAATACTTCTCTCTCCGAGGGGTCAACTGCACGGATAGTTTTATTGTTATCTACCCTTTACCAACCATCCGAACGCTCCGTATATTTAAGCTCAGGGAATAAATGATGAGGTTAGAGCTTAGAGGAAATGTACCTGGGTTTGCATGGATGGTGAATGAGATACAATCTAAGAAAACACATCTAATTAGTCTCTGCCGGGATTATTATTATTATTATTATTATTATTATTATTTAGCACCGCGTCTTACTACCCGCTCGGTTTATACGCTTAAGTACTAATTACACTAATGGATTAGGAATTGGTAAGGTTGAATTTAGGGGAGGTGAACCCGCATTTGCGTGGAGGGAGAGTGGAAAACCATTTAGGAAAAACCACCCTCAGTTCACCTGACCGAGATTCGAACCTCGATCTCCCCGTCCTTGGTGGTCTGGCTCAACACGACTGGCGCGTTAGCCAACTACGCCACCTAGGCGGGTCTGCCGGGATTAAAATTATAATTTTATCGTCAGTGAAAAATCAGACAATACGAAACTGACGCCCGTGTCCACAAATTCATCTGAGTGGGTCTCAACACTAAGTACTATATATATGGGTAAACTCTAGTTAAAGTCATGTTTAGGGTTATTTATACCCTACTTAGTCATTATCATAATTATTTAAAAATAAAAATAAATAATATACTCTATTCTAGTATATAATTTAATTGCTGTTTTGTATATCTCATTTCTGAAACGTAAATACGACGTACATATAAATAATGAATACTGTGCATTAGTATTATGATCAAAATAAACTGGTTACGAGTTCATACAAAAAGCCACATGGAATTGGAAAAATTTATATATATATATATATATATATATAAAGTAAAGCAGACCTCATATCAAATGTATTAATTGATTTCTTACTGTCAGTAAAACAGATTTTAGCATTTTATTGTAAAGTGTCCATGAGGCGATACAAAATATCCTCCACCCACACAAATCTGATGGAGCTGACCTCCCACCTCCCTTAAGGTGTAGGGAGGGGGGGTGTCCTAATTCGACATTGTTGAGTGCTCTTCGACTATCGGGTTGTCACTAAATACAATGTGACATGCCCCGGGGGCACATAATAGGAGCTTGCCTAGCAAGAACTAAGCCTGGAGGGGTTGGCATGGAATGGGCACTGGCAGAAGGGTTAAAGGGTGAACAGAGGGGTGGATGGTGGGGGGGGGGGCAGACACCCCTTTAGAAACATTCACGGGGGAAATGTAACACGTGTATAGCCCAGGGGAGTCTCGCTATGGAAAACAAGCGACCTGTTTTAGAATTTCAACATGCACCTCCTCCCTTCTGTAATACTCAATACAATGGGCAGTGTTACGTCAAATTTCCACTTAGCAGCGCATAATGCGGAAATACTCGTGGGGAGGGCTCCGTTATTGTTTGGTTTGGAAGCGGAGGGGAAAGAGGGGTATTTATTGGTAAGCACACGTTTCACGTATTGGTAGCGTATCGGACAAACAAAAACAAGGCGATAAATCTATACGTTCAGCCACAAAGCTAATAACCAAGTTTTAATAAAGGATTAATTTACTCTTGGCTAGACCACACTTATTACTTAGAGGTATAACGCCAACACTTAACCTATGGGGACTTTTGATAGGCGACAAATTAATAGGAAATAATTAATCATCCCTCTATGCAACAAGACACATTCTAAAATCAATATTTTCCTCGGACAGGATTTCTGGAGCAAGTTAAAAGATGGGATTCATCCTAAGCTCTTGTTCCTGCATTTAGATATAAATCTTCAATTCATATAAACGTCATCATTTAATAAACCTTTAGAGATATTTTAAGAATTATTATCACGAATGTTTGGTTAAATACACATTTTTGATGTGAGTAAATGTAAAGTAAGCCAAATGAAGTGAGGAGTTCAATTTATATTTTATTTTTACTAAGAACCAAATCAGCGCTATCAAATTAACCATTATATAAAGAAGAAGAAGAAAATAATTAGAGCTGGGCCGATCAGCTATTTTGCCGATTAGTCCGATGCCGATCATTTGTTGCCGATTAGGCCGATCACCGATGCCGATTATTTTTGTTTTCAATTTTAATAAGTGTATAAAGTAAAATGACCTTTAAAGCAAAAAAAAAAAAGATAAAAATACTTTTACTAGTTTTATAATGTCCAATATAGTTTTGTTTTAATAACATTTAAATATAAACTTTTAAAATGTAAAGGATGTTTAGTTATTATTTTATATTGTTATTGTTAGGACAAGTGAACCTGTCACTAAACAAAAACAAATCACATTAATAAATAACAAATATACCGATACATGTTAGATAATTAAAATATGATTTCACATTTATGATTAAATAGGCCTACTGACCCTTTCATTAGACAAAGACAAATCATAATCAGCAAATTTAAATTTAATTTTTATGATAAAAAATAATCAAGGCACACATATTTTTGCACACAAGGAAAATAGGCTTACTCTATTTTGTTTTTAAATGAACTAGGAATTTTTACATCCAAAGTCTATTAAAATATGGCTTCAATACTAAACAATTTTTAACAATAGTAATATTTTTGTGAATTGTGGTTTAGATATATCATAACATAGGTTTTTGTGATTCTACAAAGCATTCCATCATAATTTAACTACTAAATATTAATATCGTATAGAAATAAGTGGTTTCTTAAAAAAAGTATAATAAAAAGTAGGGCTGGGCCGATGCCGATTATTAATCCGATCATCGGCCGATTATTGCATAACCGGCGATTCCGATGATCGGTGTTTGAATCTCCGATTATTTATGCCGATTATTCAAAATGTGTGGATATATTTTAAGTCCTAAAAAAATAATGTTTTATCTCTGCTCTCTCGTATGTGATCTTTGAATAATTAGCTTGTTCTTAGCGACATAGGTTTGAAATAAACAGCACATCCAACATTCCAAACAAAATATATCAAAATAAATATATTTACAATAGGTCTTTTTACAATTTATGCACGTTATTAGAAATAAAAATACTCACAAGTAACAAATCTAATAATCATAAAATAAAGTATTAGCAGATTGGTATTGTTTTATTTCGATTTGTTAAAGATGCCCAAAAAATTAAACATCGGACGTAATAATCTCGCACATGAGCACATTTTGTTTTAAATGGAAACCGTTTTTCTTTTAATGCAAGTACAAAACTTTCCACTGGCATGGAATTTGTTTCGCTCATATTTCAATATGAATTTAATTAATATATATTAATATTTAAATTTTACATTTTCTTTAATAGTTAAAAGTAAATTAAAATAAGTTTTAAAGTATTTCTTAAAAAAAACACGAAAAATAACTTTCGTTGCACATTATGTTATTTATTATTTCATATTGAAGTAGAGAGGGGTAAATCGTTCTTTTAAATGAACGATTCATTGTATCTGGTTCAGTTCAATGATCCATTCATTTTGACCCGTTCACCGTTCATTCGATTTTCTAAAGGTAGTTTTTATTTAAATGTAGTTAAAAATGTTATTTTTCATTAAGATTATTTAAATTGTTAATAAAAAGATCGGATTACTGTTTAAAAATGGTGATTCCTTTTTATTATACTTTTTTTAAGAAACCACTTATTTCTATACGATATTAATATTTAGTAGTTAAATTATGATGGAATGCTTTGTAGAATCACAAAAACCTATGTTATGATATATCTAAACCACAATTCACAAAAATATTACTATTGTTAAAAATTGTTTAGTATTGAAGCCATATTTTAATAGACTTTGGATGTAAAAATTCCTAGTTCATTTAAAAACAAAATAGAGTAAGCCTATTTTCCTTGTGTGCAAAAATATGTGTGCCTTGATTATTTTTTATCATAAAAATTAAATTTAAATTTGCTGATTATGATTTGTCTTTGTCTAATGAAAGGGTCAGTAGGCCTATTTAATCATAAATGTGAAATCATATTTTAATTATCTAACATGTATCGGTATATTTGTTATTTATTAATGTGATTTGTTTTTGTTTAGTGACAGGTTCACTTGTCCTAACAATAACAATATAAAATAATAACTAAACATCCTTTACATTTTAAAAGTTTATATTTAAATGTTATTAAAACAAAACTATATTGGACATTATAAAACTAGTAAAAGTATTTTTATCTTTTTTTTTTTTGCTTTAAAGGTCATTTTACTTTATACACTTATTAAAATTGAAAACAAAAATAATCGGCATCGGTGATCGGCCTAATCGGCAACAAATGATCGGCATCGGACTAATCGGCAAAATAGCTGATCGGCCCAGCTCTAATAAAAAGGAATCACCATTTTTAAACAGTAATCCGATCTTTTTATTAACAATTTAAATAATCTTAATGAAAAATAACATTTTTAACTACATTTAAATAAAAACTACCTTTAGAAAATCGAATGAACGGTGAACGGGTCAAAATGAATGGATCATTGAACTGAACCAGATACAATGAATCGTTCATTTAAAAGAACGATTTACCCCTCTCTACTTCAATATGAAATAATAAATAACATAATGTGCAACGAAAGTTATTTTTCGTGTTTTTTTTAAGAAATACTTTAAAACTTATTTTAATTTACTTTTAACTATTAAAGAAAATGTAAAATTTAAATATTAATATATATTAATTAAATTCATATTGAAATATGAGCGAAACAAATTCCATGCCAGTGGAAAGTTTTGTACTTGCATTAAAAGAAAAACGGTTTCCATTTAAAACAAAATGTGCTCATGTGCGAGATTATTACGTCCGATGTTTAATTTTTTGGGCATCTTTAACAAATCGAAATAAAACAATACCAATCTGCTAATACTTTATTTTATGATTATTAGATTTGTTACTTGTGAGTATTTTTATTTCTAATAACGTGCATAAATTGTAAAAAGACCTATTGTAAATATATTTATTTTGATATATTTTGTTTGGAATGTTGGATGTGCTGTTTATTTCAAACCTATGTCGCTAAGAACAAGCTAATTATTCAAAGATCACATACGAGAGAGCAGAGATAAAACATTATTTTTTTAGGACTTAAAATAATATCCACACATTTTGAATAATCGGCATAAATAATCGGAGATTCAAACACCGATCATCGGAATCGCCGGTTATGCAATAATCGGCCGATGATCGGATTAATAATCGGCATCGGCCCAGCCCTAAAAATAATGATTATGATGAGGAATTTAAAAAAATATATAATTCAGGTCATAACCGTAATCACTCTCTCCTCAATATTACATATAATTTTGTCAAAACAAAGGGATACCCTTGTGTAATAAGTGTAAAAATGTAAACACTTTCACGCGCCACTGGCCAAAATAGCATTTAAAAAACTATACATTTCCCGTTTGACAGTAAAATGATATACATTTTTTGTTTTATTAAATCACATCTAATAATGGTCAAGCACACTCAGTTCGTTGCTCTGCGGCTCCACTGGCTTAATATGGTAATTTATATATCTACACACATGTGTTACCTCAATGGCGCTGCTACGTTATTTTATATTAGGTTCAGGTTGCGATTAGTAGTCACTAAATGATGCGTTGAGATTTTCATTTTGGCTTTAATTTATTCCGGTGTAATAATAAATACAAATACTTCTTTATTCTGATACATAATGTGATGTTCTATTTCGTAGATAGATGTACGTAGTGTTTGTAAAAAAAAAAATTTTTAACTTTCAAAAGTTAAAATTGAATCTAGAGTCTATTTTACGAACGATTCATATTTTATTCATCATTTTGAAAATTCTTTTTTAAATTCTGGGTTGAATAAATAATAATAATCAACCAAATATGTGCGATTTTGGACTTTCAAGATTTTATTTATTTATTTATTTATCCTTACTTTATGTCCTGAGGCGTGGACTGTAGCTCAGGACCTATGTTACATTGGTTCTTTACCTACGCTAATTTGCTAGTTTATCCAAACTACAATCATATTAATTAATTTAGTGATGATTGTAGCTCTTAATCTAAGTCCCTATTTCCCTTTCTTCTAATTTTATCCTACTAGTTCGTCCGCCACGGGTATTTTACCCCCCCTCCCCCGATACCCTGCCCCGCTGGGTGTCCCGCCGCTTCCGGAACTAATACTAGTCCCCGGATCGGCGAGAGCCCCAGTGGGGGGCGAGCATCCCCCTATCCACCACCTGGGAAGGCGCCCTACCTAAGATTTTGCTCCACCTGCCTCCAGCTAAAATCACTACCTTGGACCTAAAACTAAACATAATACAACATAAGAAAATAGAACATAGAAAACTAAAACTAACTTAACCTAATACATTTCTTGCCACTCAGTGGCCACAGAGACTTTCAAGATTGTAAGACTTAATCTTATTAATTACCTGTACAAGTAAGTACCCATCTATAGTAACATATAACATAAACACCTGCACCGCCCCCTTGAACCTCACTGCCTTGCAAAAAATACCCTCTCCATTCCCTTCTTCCAAGTTGTGTTGAATATATTCAAGTATTTTGGGCCTAATTTATTTATTTGTTGTCTTTATTTTGGAACATTTTGGCGAAGTTAAGGCTAGTTTGCCTTGTCTTACACTTAACCAATTAAACTAAACAAGCTTGTAATATCAAAAGTGAATATAAAATGATTGTCTAAAATCTCCAATATAATCGTTAGATTACCTCCATCCATTCCTAAGTTTTCATAACTAATTTAAATAAAGTAGGGTCAGATTTGTATTTATTTATGAATTATTCATCTTAATCAAAGTTTAGCCAACGAAATATTTTTTAAAACAAAACTATGGATCTATTCACACAGTTTTATTTTACACTCATTTTCTTAAAAAGATATGTAGCTGAAATAAGAAATTAATTGGTTTTCAAAAAATTCTAATTTTAAAAATATATGTATTAAAAAATGATACAAATTGTACTTCCAAAAACTACCAATGGTTCTGGGTAAATTGTATTAAGAGGTCACGTTAGTATTAAAGTTGATGTTTCAGTTCGAGGAGGGTGGAATATAAATATTAATGCAAGGAAGTAAGGGATGGGGCTATAAATATACTATAATATAATAACAAGGCTGAAAACAATTATTGAATTAGGATGAGTCATAAAATGTGTATATTTGACATCGTTAATTCAATATGTTGACGCCTATGGCTCAATTTGTATAGCTTTTGTCTACTGATCATGTTGTTCAGGTGTGATTCAAGCCCAAAGGAAAAAAAAAAACTGTATCGTTTCCTTTCAATAAGTGATAAATTAATGGTCACAGATCTGGTAGATAGGTTTCATATAATGGTAAATTAATGGTCACGGATCTGGTAGATAGGTTTCATATAATGGTAAATTAATGGTCACGGATCTGGTAGATAGGTTTCATATAATGGTAAATTAATGGTCACGGATCTGGTAGATAGGTTTCATGTAATCGTAAATTAATGGTCACGGATCTGGTAGATAGGTTTCATATAATGGTAAATTAATGGTCACGGATCTGGTAGATAGGTTTCATATAATGGTAAATTAATGGTCACGGATCTAGCAGATAGGTTTCATATAATGATAAATTAATGGTCACGGATCTAGTAGATAGGTTTCATATAATCGTAAATTAATGTTCATAGATCTGGTAAATAGGTTTCATATAATGGTAAATTAATGGTCACGGATCTAGTAGATAGGTTTCATATAAACGTAAATTAATGGTCACGGATCTAGTAGATAGGTTTCATATAATGGTAAATTAATGGTCACGGATCTAGCAGATAGGTTTCATATAATGATAAATTAATGGTCACGGGTCTAGTAGATAGGTTTCATATAATGGTACATTAATGGTCACGGGTCTAGTAGATAGGTTTCATATAATGGTAAATTAATGGTCACGGATCTAGCAGATAGGTTTCATATAATGATAAATTAATGGTCACGGATCTAGTAGATAGGTTTCATATAATGGTACATTAATGGTCACGGGTCTAGTAGATAGGTTTCATATAGTGGTAAATTCAAGGTAAGTCACTAGTAAACTCTACTTGCACTAAATTCAGAAACATATTTAACAAAAAACATGTTTATTATGTATGTATGATTTTGTCAAATTATTATAGATTTTTGATTTATAGAACTTTCAAATACATTTATTATTTTACAGACCTCCTTCCATTGTCTTGATTTATGGTTTGAGTAAACTCATTTTAAAATTAGCTCATACATATATTTACGCTGTGTCATAAGAAATTACTTAACAATTGTATCTTAAATTCTTGAACTGACACCATCGGGCACGTTAAGGACGATTTAGAAGCAGCTCGGCAAGCTGATAAAGTTGTAATCGTCAGTTAATAGCCTCAAATAAGACTTGACAAAGTTAAGCGGATCATGAAGAAAGGTCGTTATTAAGAGGAGAAATATTGAAGAAGGTTGTAATCTAGAAATACTCGAGAAAGCTTACATGTTCACATTATATAAGCCTCTGTTATTCACACTTCGTGGAAAGAAGAACTGTAAAGGATGGAAACATAAATAAATATTTTCATTGCAGTTATGAATTAAAATATCAACAACTTTGTTTAATATGTTTTATATAAAACATATCAATTATCAAATTATTAAAATCAACACTTCTCTCAAAAAAAATAATATTGGTTTTAAAATATTAATTAAACCCATGTTTTTATATAATTCATTAGTTTCACTAATACAAGCTATAAATAAAAACAAAACCGCCAGATATTATTTCTATTTAATGAAATAGAACGCCGTGGGAAAACAACAAATTATATTTGTTTGTATTAAAATTATATTAATATTATTAAAATAAACTATATTTCTTTTTGTGAAACTCTGCTTACGTCAACTTTATCCAACCAAATAAAAAAAACTGCATAGTTTTAGTTATTTTATTTTTTAAATACGATTTATGGTCTTATAAAAATAGACAATAGGTAAACTTACATTATTCTTTTAATTGTGTATATGATACAATACTAATTTGTAAAATATTTATCAAACGAGGTTATTATTTGGTTTATAATTGTTTGATGTACTCAGTCTAATTTAATGGACTTGGTAGGATAGTTATTTGTATTGGTAAATGTATAGTATATTTAATATAGTTAATTCTATCAAATAATTGAGTGGTTGTTAAATAGTTTTCAAAACTAATTATATAACTTGTTTCATTTATTTGTGTTTTTTAACATTTTAAAAATAATTATGAGGTTTTAAAACTAATCATGAACACAATAATGGGTCTAATATATTTTATTTTCCAACGAATTTAATATAATCAAGCAATAGGTTTATATTTAGCTTTAAAACAGTTAGCCTACATATATTTAAGCAAGACAACCATAATGGACTTAAGGTGGGGTGCTAGTGAGCACGAGTTTAGTGCATTAAGTTTGCAGTTTTCATAGCATAAACATTTTTTGGCAAAAATAGATCAAATATTTCTTCTATAGAAACATAGAGTTTAGCTTTCTGCACATGCTAATCTCAAGAGTTCTTGAATATCTCTCATGAGCATAGCGGCATTTGGTGACAAACTTTTTAAATGCTAAGAAAAAGTTGTCACTAAATTCCAGGACACTCTTGACAGATATTAAAAAACTGTTGATATTAGCATGTGTAGAAAACTAAACTCTATATTTCTATAGAAGAAATATTTGATTTATTTTGGCCAAATAAATGTTTATGCTATAAAAACTTCGAAAATACTGCCCTGAAATCACGCTCACTTGCACCCCATCTTAAGATAATGTGTATAGGTATTGTTCTATCGTCAATATACAGTAATTGCTTGACATCTTGAAAAAGTAACAATATCTTTTTATCTTCCCCGGAATTTGCTACTCAACCACGATATAAGTATATACACACCATTTTTGTTAGTATTTGTTGTGTCGTATGGCCTTACTGACCGGGAAGGACATGACATCCAGGTTTGGTCGCCTGAATGTAGACTATTCACCACTCTGGTAGAACAGAACTTTACATCTGTGGAGGTTGTTTACAAGTACCAGCAATGAGATGATGTGATGATAGTGAATATGGAGGTTGTCTACAAGTACCAGCAATGAGATGATGTGATGATAGTGAATATAGAGGTTGTCTACAAGTACCAGCAATGAGATTATGTGATGATAATGAATATAGAGGTTGTCTACAAGTACCAGCAATGATATGATGAGATGATAGTGAATATGGAGGTTGTCTACAAGTACCAGCAATGAGATGATGTGATGATAGTGAATATAGAGGTTGTCTACAAGTACCAGCAATGAGATGATGTGATGATAGTGAATATGGAGGTTGTCTACAAGTGCCAGCAATGAGATGATGTGATGATAATGAATATGGAGGTTGTCTACATGTACCAGCAATGAGATGATGTGATGATAGTGAATATGGAGGTTGTCTACAAGTGCCAGCAATGAGATGATGTGATGATAATGAATATGGAGGTTGTCTACAAGTACCAGCAATGAAATGATGTGATGATAATGAATATAGAGGTTGTCTACAAGTACCAGCAATGAGATGATGTGATGATAGTGAATATGGAGGTTGTCTACAAGTACCAGCAATGAAATGATGTGATGATAATGAATATAGAGGTTGTCTACAAGTACCAGCAATGATATGATGAGATGATAGTGAATATGGAGGTTGTCTACAAGTACCAGCAATGAGATGATGTGATGATAGTGAATATAGAGGTTGTCTACAAGTACCAGCAATGAGATGATGTGATGATAGTGAATATGGAGGTTGTCTACAAGTGCCAGCAATGAGATGATGTGATGATAATGAATATGGAGGTTGTCTACAAGTACCAGCAATGAGATGATGTGATGATAGTGAATATGGAGGTTGTCTACAAGTACCAGCAATGAAATGATGTGATGATAATGAATATAGAGGTTGTCTACAAGTACCAGCAATGAGATGATGTGATGATAATGAATATGGAGGTTGTCTACAAGTACCAGCAATGAAATGATGTGATGATAATGAATATAGAGGTTGTCTACAAGTACCAGCAATGAGATGATGTGATGATAGTGAATATGGAGGTTGTCTACAAGTGCCAGCAATGAGATGATGTGATGATAATGAATATGGAGGTGTGGGTCAGTGGGAGTCTTAAACATAACTTAAGCCTAATTTACCAACTCCTGGTGACCTTTTGGATGATTCCCCTTAAGATCAGGGTACCAACCGGGAATCTAAACCGGGAAACCTAGGTTCGTAGTCAGGTGCAGTGACCACTACGCCATGAGGTTGGTTATATCCATAATAATGGGGTTGGGCCGAGGATGGAACCATTCACAGGACATGTAACATTTTATGTCGAGTTAAGGGGAGGTAACATCTCAAATGCACCCGTTTAAGATTCGAACCATGACCTCCCCGTCAATGACAAACTAAATCAGATGAGGTTGAAGCCCACGTTACCGCTGAGATATGTTGCTAACTTAAATTATATATATATATATAATTATATATATATATAAAATTTGTTTATATTTGAAATTAATAAGGAAGGGAATATACCTGTGTTACCTTGATATTAATTAAACAATTTTTGCTCTTGGGATTGGCTATAAAAGTTTTTTCCAGGACATTGTCGGACTTGAGGGTTCACTCTCATCAAACATTTGCTTTATTTACCTACGTAATCAATATATTAAAGCATATTTATCTCCGTACGCATGTCAATATGTTTAATTAAAATCTATCTACCTGTGATTTTACTGTAAACCTTAGAGAAAATATTCCAGACTGTTAACAATAATAGTTTATAAAACTAACTGAGTAGTTTTATATCGATATAACAAGACTCAGTTTGGTCACCGATCATGTTAAATCAGATTTACAAAACCAGCGTATTCGTATACAATAACCAATCTTGTTTTGTTTACATAGAGGTGTTGGAGAGTATTATAGAGAGGATCATTAATAGAAAGCTTACTTTCTCTCAAATCAAGAGAAAGTAGTGAAATCGTGGGGGAAAAAATCTCAAGATTATAATGAATTTTTACGTTTTATGTGAAGCCGAATCTAGACACGCGGACTTTTAAATTAAATTTGGCTTGTCTCCATGTCTCTTTGTTCGTATATCCGTCTGTCTGTCTGTCCCTGACCATGGATCTGGAACGGCTATATGGATTTTGTTCAATCTTGATATAAAGATTTCAAAGGCTATATCTTAGGATTTTTTTTATTTTCGCCCTAGACCTCAAATAAAGGGCAATTTACTAAAGAGTGATTTTCTTTTGAATCAAAACCTTTTTTAAATGGGTCTAACGATCTTGATAAAAAATACTTATTATCTAAGATTTATTTGATATGACCAATAGTATTGCATCATTGGTTTTGGTCCAAAATTCGATGAAGAGTGGTTAAGTAATGGGAAATTTTTGAATATTCAAATTATTCCGAAAATTTTTCTGTTGATTTTATTTAAAATGCATTTCTTGTGACTGTGTGGTAAGACAAAAAAACACTGTATACTTTTTTGGGGTAAAAACTCATTTATGGGTTGTTAACTGAAGAGAGATTTCTAAAAACATGTAATATTTGTAAAATGGCCGTAATGATTTGGTTCCAAATGGGTATCTTAGGAGTATTTGATACGGCAAATTGCACTATGTACAGTGGAAACCAGACTAATTCAAACTTCCGTGGTTATAAATAGTCTTTAATTCGAATTTTTCTCCCAGTCCCGTGAATTTTGTATTAAAACAATGTTAGAGAATCGTGGATGGTTCGAATTTTGTTTTGGTTAACTCAAACTTTTCATAAGTTGTAATGTACTGAACAGTATGGTTTTCATACTTCTAGTTGAGGCACCATGTTGTTCTATTTTTGGAAACAGGGGAGGCAAGTTGGAATGAGGTCAGTACCCTTCTTCACACCCCTCCCTTTCCCCGCTCACCCACAAGTCTTTGTTTACACGTACAGTTCTGTACTCCGTTAGTCAAGGTCAAACCTCTCGAGCAGTTACGTACACTGTTCTTAGTGATAAGGTTGTAGCTATGCTATAATCTTGTGACGTGCGAGTTTATTTTGTCTTGTTTTGTTGTTTAATTTTTGTTTAGTACATACTGTACTGTAGTGTTTGTGAATCGTGATGTCACTGTCCAAGCTACAGTTATATAAATTATTAACTTTGGCCGAAAAAGAAGCGGTGATAAAGGAGTGGAAAAGGGACTTAAAATAAATCAGAAATTGCAAAGGCCTTAGGAATTCCCCTTAAAGGACTTTCAAAATTTTTGAAAAATTAACAAAAAATGTTTGAGCAATGAAAATGAGAATGGACAAGATAGGAAAAGATTAAGAGGACCGGAAAACCCATATGTGGACAACTCTGTACTGAAGTGGTTCAAACAAGAACAATAAAAGAAAGTCCCAGTGAGCGGCCCTCTTCTTAGAGCCAAGGCTGAACATTTCACATCTGAATTAGGAAAAACAGACTTCAAAGCGAGTGCAGGGTGGCTAGATGGATTCAAACAACGAAACGGAATTTCCTTCAAAGCTGTATGTAGTGAAAGCGTTTATGTGCGTTCAGCCGATAATTGGAAGGAAGACTTGAAAAAAATGATCCAGGACATAGAACCGAAAAACATTTTTAACGTCGATGAGACGGGACTTTTTTACGAGTGTACTCCTGACAAAACTCTTGTATTTAAAGTAAACGGTGCAGTAGAGGAAAGCTTAGTAAAGATCTAACAACACTGTTATTTGGAGAAAATATGTATGGTTCTGAAACGCTGCCGTTGTTAGTGATTGAAAAATCGGCTAACCCACGTTGCTTCAAAAATGTAAAATCGAAGCCAGTGGAATACGAGTCAAATATAAAAGCATGGATGACAGGTGATCTGTTTGAAATATGGCTTTTAAAAATTGACAAACAGTTTGGCAAACAAAATCAGAAAATCCCTTTATTCATTGACAATTGCACTGCTCATAACAGAGTTACCCTTTTGGAAAATGTAAAGGTTATCTTTTTCCCCCGACAATATGAAATCAGTTATTCAACTTATGGACCAAGGAATAATTAAGAACCTAAAACATTTCTACAGACGATTGTTGGTTGAAAAAATTATTGTTGGAGATTTGTCTACCAGAAAATTTTTCTTGGCAAGCGTGGGACAAGTTGAGACCATTAAGAACTGTTTTTAAAAAAGCTGGCTTTACCAAGAACGGAAATGAGGGAGAAACTGTGATTGAAGTTACGCCAGCTATTGACAACTTGGAGGAAGTTACTCCTGATCCTGCTATCTCCTATGTGGACTTCGTCAGCGTGGATGAAGATGTGGAGATGTGTGGTGAAGTTACTGATGCGGACATCGTCACCGAAGTTCTCAACAATTACATCCAGGCTGAAGTGGAGCATCTGGTGATGAAGAGGACAATTCTTCAGAGTTCGGGAAGGCCTATCCCGAGCGTGGCAAAATGCCATGGACCATATCCAAGAACTCAGGTGTTTTTTTGAAAATCACAACAATGTAAGTGATTCAATTTTCCAATCAATAAATCAATTATAATCATAAACTATGACCGAGAGACTTAAATCAGGAAAAAAGATTAAATCCTTTGACTTTTTAAAGAATTGTGAACATATTATGTCCAAATACGTTAAATAAAGTTTTTGAGCTTAGTAGCAAACTTAACTGTGTTTCTTTTCAATTCCTTTAAGAAACTTATTTAATTGGAATTTTTGAATATTTAAAATTTGTTCCTGGTCCCCTCAAGTTCGAATTATTCAGGTTCCACTGTAGTTGTTTTGTGAGTAAAAATTCGTTTAAAGACTTTTTTTTTATATTTCTTTCAAAATTTGAAATATTTTTAAAATTACTCTTTTATTTGTTTGAAAATGGCTATACTGGGAGTGTTTGACATGAAATATAACACTGTATGCTGGTTCTTGGGCTAAAATTTTTAGGGTGGTTTACTGGTGACAAATTTTGAAAAATTTGAATTTAAAAAAGTAACAATTTTGTTTAAAATTTACACCTTAAGAGCATTTATTATCACAAATAGCACTGTACTTTATTTTTAGGGTAAAACTTCATCTTTACTTATGATTTTTTTTAAAGCAAGAAATATTTTAAAAATAGTTTTAACAAGTTCCGTTTGAACTGTATAATTGAAGAGGTTTACTGTATACTTGTTGTTGGGGTTAGATTTATTTAAGGGTAGCTTATTAATGACTTTTTTTAAACTTAAATAATATAAAAGGCCATTAGCAATTAGGTTCAAAATGATATCAGTTATGTTTTTTAAATAATAGATAGATTTTCGAAAAATTCTATTGTAAACTTTTTAAGATTAATATTTGTAAATTTTGAATATTTTTAAAAATGTTTATACTAATTTTGTTCAAAATTGGTATTGGGAGACTGTTTAACATGATAATGAATATTTTATCTTTATTTTCCTAGATTAAATTAATTTAATGGTAGCTTGCTAACGTCGAATTTTAGAAAATATAAATTTTTCGAAATTGACATTAAAGAGTGAGCGCAAAATGGGTATCTAAGAGTAGTTTTGTTTATGATAAATAAGAAAACGTTTTCATTTTTATAAACTACAAATAATTTTAGGCTAGTTTACAAATAACTTATTTTTGAAAATTTGATCTTTTTAATAAATATTTGAAGAAATTGATGAGTCAAGAGTTTTTATTGAGTTGTTTATTATGATGAATTTTTTTAATGAGTAAATTTATTGAAAACCTATTGTTCGAAATGGTCTTCGAGGGTATAATACATAATAGTAAAAAGTTAATGCCACTGTGTCGTACCATTTATTTCACCACTTCTTATTTATCGTGTAGGCTATAGTCATTTTAAGAACGAAAATAAATTAGGGATAGGAAAGTATGACTTAGTAAAAGTGTACTCACATTTTCGTGGTGGGAGAGTGAGAAACAATTTATTAAAATTCTTAATCCATCTGCACGGTTGAGATTCGAGTCCAGTTATCCCCGTCCCGGTATATTATATTATATTAATATAATTTCGTATTTGGAAGGTTTATATTGACAAGTTGCGTTCACCAAAAAAAAATAGTGCTTCAGTAAAAATTCTATTTCAATTCTTTACATATAATAATCTTCAAATTTCTTTACTCTGTCATAATCAATCATCGTTTAATGTTTATTTTAAAATTTCTGCTCGATGCCTCTATACGAATTACACATTTACTGAGATCAATAAAATATAAAAAAATTAGAGCAAAGCATTGTTACCTAAGCAACGTATTATTTTATTTTGACCAATACAAACATTTTAGTATTCAACAAATGTGTTTATATATAAAATATAATTCAAGGTTTTTTCTCACTCACCTTCAAGATATTCAAGAAAGTTTCAAATTCAAAAAAGTTTGGAATTATTTTTAACATTGATTATATTATTTGTTTTGCTAAACAACCATATGTACTCTCTTAACTACTAAACTTTTTGTAAAATAAACATAGTTGGGAAAATTTCTTATTTTCATCACTATAAAAAAAACTCTAAAAATAAAGGCCTAGTTTGTTTTCTATATCAATGAAAATATTATATAAGGTTACAAACAATATTTATCCTTAGAACAAAATTGTTTAGTCCTAAAAAAAGTAGGTGCTAAAAATAATCCAAAACAAGTCTGTACAGTGTAAACCCTTAAACAGTTCCGATGGAGTATTCAGCATGAGTAGGACCTGTACAATAGAACTAGCCGTACTGTAACTTCGTTCTTTTACGGGCCATGATGAAAAGTTGTTGGTTGAAATGTTTGGTTGGGCTCAAGAATCGCTCTCAGCCAATCACACGGCCTCGTAAAATGCCACGATACGAATGATTGATAGTTTCGAGCGTGTTACAAAACCGTCAATAACCCAGGTATGGCTGTAGGCGATAACTGATTGATGAGAAGATTAAAGTTATTATAATACATTCTCTAGCGAAAAATAAACCCTTCTCTGACAATTTTCACTTACCGGGATAACCAATCACTGGTCCTTCACATTTTCTATGAAAAATGACTTTCCATTCCCAAATATAACATACAAAATGAAAGTCAAATATCAACGGGTGCGGAAGATAGCTTGTGAAATAAATAACGGAAATTTCCTGCTCTGTCAATTACACAAACCATTAATTGATTATTTTATTATATTTGTGTTTGGAGTTGTTTATCATTCCACCGTAAAAAATAAGACAACATTTCACCGAAATGACATTTATATTATTCCTTCTTAGTCATTATCACTTGATATTCAGACAATTTTGGATCAATAAATATTACCTGACATTTCCTTTATTTTGAGACGGAGGCAGTTCCAAGTTAAAATGACATTCTTGGCTACTATCAATAAGTCACAATGTCAAACCTTGGTTCAGGCTGGTATTTATCTGCCCACGTCATTTCCAGTCATGGAAAATTGGATGTGGATTCTTTCAAGAAGTGCACTGAGCGTCTCAAAACGTATTCACAAAAAAAAATATGTATAATTCATTTTGTCATATTTTTTAAATATGATTTTTGTTTACTCTCAATTTATAAACTCTTATGTAACATTCTTACCGGAAGAAAATATACTTTTCATCTACCAGCTAGCCTAACTTAACATAACCTAGCCTTCCATGAGTATACCAAGGTTATAGTTTGTTACATTGGGTGGTAATGTAATAATCAAGCAGTCGCAGACACGCCTAAAAACTAGTACGTATCTGTATAATTCATTAGAAATCCTTTATAAGATAAAAGCAGTAAAATGAAGAATGGCACAGACATTTCTAGTTAAGATATGGATAGCGTGACCTAGATTTGAATTTAATTGATATCCTGTTTTGTTTTCATCCATTTATTTATTCTCTTTATTCCATTTTTCCTTGTTCTACTTCTCATTTCTTTCCCACACACACAAACCCTATGCATCCTCTCTCGTCAAAGACTAATTTAAACCAAAAACACACTTAGATTAGACAAACCCATAACTCATTCAGTTTTATTGTAACCTTTGCCCCGGACTAATTAAATTTCGACTGGAAGCTTGTTTATCATTGGTTGGGGCGGACTCCCACGAGCACCTACTCTGCTCCACTAAGTAACAACGACTTAACGAACACTCCCTGAAAGACCGGCATGCATCGGGGCTTCCTCTTGCAAACCCTTATGCAAATGCTGTGATTATGGTATCAAGTTGAACTCATTTTCCGATTATATACCACTTCCTCTCATCTTTGAGCTTGAGTGTAAATTACTTTCAATGAATATTTACACAAACCCAAACTTTTGTTTTGAATTCAAAGACAGACTATTTTACTAAGGAAGAACGGTTCAGGGGGTAGGAGAAGGTCTGAAAGAAACTTGCACGCGGGAACAAAGTTTCATTCAGATGTTTCATTAGGTTTTGTAAATATTTTATATAACTGGATGCTAATGAGGTACTTTCCAACCCATTTCAAGAGAGTATTTAATATTATTTGGGTCAAAGAAATGGCTTCCTTGTGTTTTCCTTGGCTTAAAGGTGTTAAGGTGAGGTGGAGGGAACCTTGATTTTAATGGACTATTTTGGAAATTTTTAAAACAAAACACAGTTTTATACATGATTATAGTAATCTAAATCTCTCTTTAAAATCTTTAATAAGTATTATATCGTGCGTATAATCGAACGGGTAGTAAGACGCGTGTGCTATAATATATAAATAATAATAATATAATAATAATAATAATAATAATAATAATAATAATAATAATATAATAATAATAATAATAAGTATTATAGCATTTGAAAAGGATATTTTAATTAGATTTAGAATCTATGTTCAAATTTCGTATTGATATGAACGATATTCAACCACTTTTGAGATTACCATAGGCCTATACAGAAAACTAAGTGAAATGTGATATTAGGGTAGTGTTTTAACTATATAGATAGAAACAAATCGGTTTTATATAAACCGATATATATATATAAGTTATTCAATGCACTATATATATATATATATATATATAGTACATTAAATAACTTTTCCTTAGTTCTAACTTAACTAAGTTAGATTATAAAAGAGGATTTTCAACCTTCTTAACAAATGAGCTATATTTTTAATATATGTATAAAGCAAATAGTAATTAAATAATTTGTTTGTTTGAAAACACAAAAATCTTATAAATTCACTGGTGTTTCTTAAATCAATAAGAACTAAGTAATATCCTACAAATTACTAAACTAAATTTTAAATAATTTCTAGTTTTAATTAATTATTCATAGCTTTCAAATCTACTAAACAGCTATATTCAAAAGTGCTATAATTATCATATCAAAACTTTAGTATACATTCCGTTTGCTCTTTATCAACTAAAGTTGTCGGAGCGAAATTTCCCCGGCACTCAAGTTAAATAGCTAAAATTACAGTTGTATTTGCTTTGCGATATTAACACGGATACGAACAGCCAATGAATACAACTGAAATACGGTTCAAATGTTTAGTTTTCATATTAATTTAGTAATTTCAGCTTTCACAAATGTATTTTAGAAAAATATAGAGACAAATTTAAGGTTGAATATCTACTGTTTCAAATGTTGGTGTACGCCACACAACATAAAATAAAAAAGTACTTTAAGTACAATAATTTAAATAATATTTAGTGCACAGGTAGAGCACCATACCATTTATTTTACTAGGACTATGCTTAAATCTCTGAAGAAACCCGTAATGTAAGTATGATGGAAAATGTCATGAAACAACTATCGTAATAACTATCATGAAAATTAAATGCGCATCCAAGTCATTGTTCTTATGGCAATAGCTTATGTCAACTACGACGAAAAAAAAAAGTAATAAAATGTATCTCATGTGTAGATTAAGACAAAGTTGGGCATTTTTACTAACAAGTCATATTTTTAAATTGTGAATATTAATTAAATTTAATCTAATAACATCGAATTTTGTCTCTAAACAAGGATGTCCAGTTCTAAATTTGAATGTTCAGTTAAAAAAAATAGGAAATCCTCTTTTGATAATATGTATTCAAAAGAATATCATATTTTTCATAAATAAGACCTGATGATGGTGTAACATCTATATATATAACACCGAAACATATCATCATAGAAGATTAAGCTACCATCAAATAGGGAGAAGGGAATAAAAATAAAGAATATGTAATTTTATCATTTATTATTCCTTACCAAATCAAATATGAACATTATAAATAGTTTATTTTTATAAGAAGCTCACAATATATTTATAAAAATTTTAAATTGTTTGGTGTAGTTTTAACTGTATCATTATTTCTTATGTTAACAGTTTATTCATTTATTTTTTGAAATGTTTTTTTATTTATATTAATTAAAAATTTTTGTTAACTTAATAATTAATAAAAATTACTTTATCCAATTCAAGGGTATTCTTATATTAATAATAGTAATGTTCAAATCCGTCATGACTACTCAACTGGTACTGAATTAATTTAAAAATTAAAATTTCCATGTGATTAAGTACTTTCTCAAATATTTTTATAAGAATAGTAACGTGAACCTAATCAAGATTGTAAATGTCTTACGTGCGTAAGACCTATTAATAGGATGTTTGTATATTAAGTTTAAATTCGATTTAGATACCAACATACTTGTGTGTATAAGTAAAATATCTTTAAGTCACTTTTGAAGGCATATCTTTATGTTCAATAAAATTCACTCCCCGCACAGTTGAATCGGCATAAATTTCTATCAGTGTTTAAATAATCTTAAAAGATAAATCCCATCAATATTTGAATGTAAAAAATATTGTTTGATGTCGAATCTAAAGATGTCCGTGGAAAAAGTGAATTGTCATTTAGTCCATTTGTCATGTTTTGAAGCCCGGCGGTTGTAATTCCCGATAGAGCAATTACTTCCACTCAAAGGTTATTAAAACTGTCCAATAATACGCCGGAGGGGCCAAAGCCACAAAATCACAGAGGAAGAAGCAATTTCAGATATTAGTAATTTGAACGTCCCCAACGTTAGCGTTCATTGTTTGCTACCGACCAGCCGTATCAATTACACAGTAGTATTCATTACGAACAATTTTTCATTACGAATACAACCGTATACAAATTAAATATGAATTCATTAACCCTGTAGCCTCTTCCCTACCGCCGTATCGTTCTCTCAATGACCGCCACTGTGATATTGAAAACTTGTACGATGATAGCCCCAACCTTGTGAAAATAGTGACTATACAGCATCCCCAGTCGTTTGTATCCCATTATTACCCCTGGAGGTTTGGTTGTACGCGATACTCTGTTTGTTAAAAGGCTCCCTCTCGCTTCACATTTTAACAAACGTGTTTGTTTTCATATATTTTATCATCAAACGCATATGAACTTCTCAAATACGCATATCATGCTCATATGGACAGACATATTCATGACACACAGATACTATCACCGCACATATTCTCACTTGATATTGCGTTTAAAGTTTTTACTTTGTACATTCGAAAGATACGATTACAGACAAATGTTTGTACTGCTAACTATTACAATGTACTCGACAAGAGTCACATAATAAATCAACTCTACATTGTTCAAAGGAAAGTTTAAAGAGTTATTTTATGTGTCTGCTCTCACTTTTTTTTTTTCATGACTTGAAAATGTTTTCAGATAAATCACTTCAAAATATGTTAGGGTATTTTTATGCTTTCTAAGAGTTTTTCATTGTTCGCTAAATGTACAGAAGTATCTTTACGATAATCAAAACAAATAAAATGTTTACATTTTCTATCGTCATTACAACTGTCAGATAAGTAAATAAATAAACACAAAGGTTGGGCACGATGTGTATTGTAAGTAGTTTAATAATATTGATTGATGTAGCTCCTAAATCACGATAGTACTAGTTTTTATGTTCATATAATATGATGATATTAATTTTTCACAAAGTATACCTGTACAAACTTTTATAAATAATGTTACATAGGAAGATATGTATCTAAATATTCTTAAGTATTTAGATCAATGGTCTTCAAGGGGTGCCATGAAACTAGGGTGGTAAACGGCTAAACTTTGGGAAGTGTTAGTGGCTCTAAAAACTAACTCAAAATGTGTTTTTGGAGATTTGATCGTTTTCGCTTCCTTTCTGTCCAAACAGCAAAAAACTAAATAAAAACCAATATAGGTATTAAATAAAATATTGTATTTATTTATTTTGTTCGAATTGATGGCCTCCAGCCAAGCATTGCCCCTATCAATGAGAGAACGAGTGGCTGACCGACATTGTGTGACTGTTGTTTCTTCGAACGCTTGTCGTAATGATTGAAGGTCATTAACAGGCACTTCATACACTTTTTGCTTGAGAGCTCCCCACACATAAAAAAAATGGCGTTAAATCAGGTGAACAAAGAGACTAGGCCACGGGCTCAGCACGACCGATCCATCTTCCAAGATAATTAATATTAATCCATTGCCGAGGACCTCTGCAGAAAAAAAGGGTTTTTATATAGTTTTTTTTTCTGTTTGCGTGAAAAGCAGGATAAATTGAGCAAATCTCCTAAATACATTTTAAGTTAGTTTTTTTATCCACTACTAATTCCCAAAGTTTACTCATTTAACCCGGGAACACCCTGTATAGGTGAGTAGTCAAGTAGTTAATACAGTCTAGTAAAATCGTAGCTTAAATGGTTTAGTAACAAGTTAGTATTTAGGTATTCCCTCCATTAAGGGTGTTCTTAACCACTAACACCTGGTCACAAGCACGTGTAATATCAAGGGTTCCGCTAAATATATTAATATATTAATATTAATATTTAGCACCGCGTCTTACTACCCGTTCGGGTTATACGCCTAAGTACTAATTACGCTAATGGATTAGGAATTGGGAGGGTTGAATTTTAGAGGAAGTGAACCCGCATTTGCGTGGAGGGAGAGTGGAAAACCATTTAGGAAAAACCACCCCCAGTTCACCCGACCGAGATTCGAACCTCGATCTCCCCGTCCTCGGCGGTCGAGCCCAACACGACTTGCGCGTTAGCCAACTACGCCACCGAGGCGGGTTCCGCTAAATATAGACGTGTTAGTTGTTACCGCTGAGGTAAACAGTTTTTAGGAACAATTATATAAATATGATAATGCCTTTTAACTCCAATTCTGTTCAAGCGTTGTAATTCAAGTTGTAGTCTACTAAACGAATATTTTTCCAGTTCCCCCCCCACACACACATCTTAGTTGGACCTTGTATTGCTGTATAGATTTATGGGGTTCCTGACTTGGGGTTTAAGGGGACAAAATTTAATTCTAGTATGTTGTAATTTGAATTATAATTTAAACGATGTTTTTTTTCTTTATCCAAATGCCAGTGATTAAAGTCGTTAATAATTTTAAATTAGATCGTAAATCTATTTCTAAAGTAAACCATTAGAATTAATCTAGACCCATAGCACACTCTCACATAAATCAATACCGTACGATATAAATCATGGTTACAAAAAAAATATATATACAAAAGGGAATGAGAAGCAGGAATAAGAAATAAAATGGTGCTGTTCACCACCCAGACTCTTTAATCTTAAAATAGAAATTTGCTAAAAAAAAACAGTAAGATTTGTGAAACAAATAATATACATCGTTGCTGAAACACTCCACCCAAGAACATAAATGTAATAATAAACAATGTTACAGAAACATTTAGAAAAGAGAAGAATCTCTGTCCAACAAAGAGCATTTCAATGAATTTTAAGTTTTTAATCTTTACAAATCACAACTAATTTTAGGGTGGTTTGCAAATAATTCATTTTTGAACATTTGAAATTTGCTAGAAATATTAGATGAATTTGGTTTATAGTTTATAAATAGTTTTTATTGCGATTTAACAGAAAGATTGTTTGTTTCTATGAGTAAAACTAATGTAAGGGTAGTTTACTGAAAACCTATTTTTGGATATTTTCTTTGAAGCGGTAATACACAATATGCGACCCGATACTGAATTTCATACCAGGTTCTTACTTTATCTTACTTTATCTTACTTAAGTTTGTCTGGCTACCTTCCATATTGCTCTAAGAACGAGGATTGTTAAGATACAAGTTACTGTCAATAATTTAAATAACATTTCAAGTGACCCCGGTTGTATTGAAGAACGCATAGCGTGGCATTGTGGTTATATTTTAATGGAAATATTTTGGGTTATCAATCATAAATTAATGTCCATCAGTTGGCAAATAGGATATTTTGATCAAGGCAGTGCGTTAAATAAAATAGGTAAATAGGGCCTTACGAGTATTCATAATTATTATTATTATTAGCACCGCGTCTTACTACCCGTTCGGGTTATACGCAAGTATTCATAATAGATTTTTTTTTAAACATTTACTGACTGATGCCTCATTTTTATTCTTTAATACTCTAGATTTATAGAGCTCGCTTATTTGTTCTCAGAGACACACGTAGTAATCGCAGACCCTTATTAACTTTATGTGATAGTTTATAACATGAGATTGTAACATCTATAATATAATATTTACAAAGAGTGATATTTGGTACTTTTGAGGGATTAAATTGAATTACAAGTTGATGATTTTTTTTCTTCTAACTTAGATGGTTGCTTTTGACAAGGATCTTTTCCCCCTCTTGCGATTTGGTTACGGTTGGGTTGATATAAATATCTATACTTTGATAACTTAACATAGTTTCAATCTTTTCTAATATATTTTTGCTTGGGGATTATATCGTCCCAGAGCTTGTATGGTTTTTAACATGTATTAATAGTAGTGGATTGTTCTCAAAACGCTCTCTAACTATAAACATTAAGGATTTATAAATAAGATTACTTCAAAAGAATTTGCCGCCATACAAGAGCATGTATCTAAGGTGTGTTCTGATAAAACTCATATTTCCTGTTAGGTTGGCAAATGGCTGGGCGTCCTTACCACTATGAAGTGAGAATGTATATAATTTAGTTATCAGGATGACCAGGAAGTTCAGCCAAGTATTATTTGTTACGTGTCAAATTCTAATTTCTATATCGCCACGTCAGCTAATTGAAGCTTATAGTGAACAGTGGCCAACTATCGCAACTGGTTGGTATTATTTGGGTATTATTCTTAATATTGTCATGATATTGACACTGTTATAATGTATAAATAGTGACTCTTTTTTGGCCCCTGGGCTAATTTAACATTATATATTTAGTTGTTAGTACCATCACCCTTTTATTATTGCTCAGGGTAGGCTTTTGTCAAACTAGGTAGTCATGCTGGGAGTTTTAAATGCTACAAATTATTAAATAAAAAGGGGTATTTACCATTTTTAAAGATCCTGAATAGATAAATGTGTTTTTATACATAGTAGCTAACGTCTTTCCTCATAATTAAACAACTTAAAAATCAAATAAATGAAAATTGAGTTGTTAGTCATTGTGACAACTAGTATCGTGCCTATATAAATGTCAATCTATATAATTTTTTTAAATACAGTGATGGTTTTCACAGTTTTATACTATATTTTATAAAACATACATAGTTAAGTGCTTGTTCGATGCTTATACCCTTATATTTGGAGACAGCCTCTTTGTACCATGTAACTTACAACTCTCACTAATATTTCATTTTATATTATAAAAGTCAATAAGGAGAGATATTGCCCCACGTCATATCAATTTTAAACTAACAGCTGTGAGGGTAATTTTGACATAGGTGCAATTTATCATATCTGAGCCAACGCTTCTATAGGGCCTATTATACTGACCCATGCCGTAACATTCTCAATCGTGAAACTTCTTTGAGTATGATCCAACACACGTCTATAATGTAATCGCAGTAGAAGGGTAGTTGTCTGACAGTTACTAACTAAAGCCATTTCATTTTATATTCATGCGTCTAATAATTTGAAGTGAAACTACCCGTAGGATATAATAAAAGAGTCCAATAGAATTTAAATCTATTACTACCTAGCGACTTATCTTTATATACTTCATCTATCACAACTGATACCAATATAAACAAAGGCTGGTTCAAAAAGTAGATAGTAATAATAAATCTAAGCGCTATGCATTCATCTATGGAGTGTTTTAAATCAAATTGTTAAAAAGCTGAATTTTATTTAAATTGATTAACTATTTATAATTATATCGAACATTTTTTTCTGCTATTGTATTGTTTCTCTTCATTAAACGTCTGGAATTGAGGTTGTATTTAGTAACGACAAGCAGAAACATGTTGTTGAGTATCTTATGAAAACGAAAGCTTAAAAATGAATACGTTCTTACTTGTCTATTTTAATCACATAAGAACGTTAAAAAACTAAAAATGCATGCCAAGATTCCCAGAAAAAAACATATTTCCTTTAAAAAAATTACATTATTCTTAGAACACATTTCATAAAATTGTAAAGGAAATGCAAACTGTTACTCTATTATTGCATGGCAATGAAATTTGTTACTCAAACTATGTAACCAAGAATAATATTGATGTATATTCATCAACCCACTACTGGAAAATGATTATCTTGTATTATAAAATACCATCTGAAAATAATTTTAGAATTGAGAGTGCATCTACTTCTGCAAGACATACAAAATTTATGATTATTTTCTTATTTAAATTTGTGAAATTAAATAAATACAATGTAACCAATAAGCATGTATCTGTTTACGTTTTCATAACTCCAACAAGCAATTCCATTATTAATATATATTAAAAATGTAGAGAACCATCAATAAACATATTTACATTTGTGGAAATAATATGTAAGAATCTATGCATTCGCTTAGTGCATTTATCGATCTAATGTTGTACAAAATATACAAGTTTTCCAACCAAATTAGCTAAAAATAGTTTCATTGTGGCAATGGAGAACTTATCGAAATCTAATTACAAGTCCACTTACGTTTTATTAGGCAGTCGACAAGAAAGCATTGTTTATATCTAATAATATTCATAAGACAATACAAAAGATGTGAAAATTTTCGATCACATTTTGTTAATAATGAACAAACGTGACTAATATTTATTTTAAAATTATTTTGGTGTTAAAAATGTTAAAATTTGAAAGAAAAATAGTCAAACAAATATTTAAACTCGTTAGGTAACTTATTCATTATTCACATATAAATATATTTAATAATAAATTACGGTCGTGGATGGCCAACCTAATATAAACATACATGTGGGAAGATTTATATGCAGATGGAAGGATAATGTTTGAATGGACTAGATAGAATTAGCTCAATCTAGGGACAGGTGAGATACTTTTTGAATAGAAAACATATTTGTAGTTAAGTCGTTATAATTAATAACTGCGTGGATGCAATGCAAATTGTATTTAATTAGAAAGTTATTCCACAAATCACCTCAATTGTTTTCAAATAATCTGATATGTTTGATAAAAGAACTGCATTCTAAATATTGTACCATTTATTGTCATTCCATCTATCGATGGTTTATTAAAATGAAAAAAAGACAACAGAGTAGTTTTTTATTATAATCTCTACATTGACACAATGCAACAATTTTGTTAGCATGTATTGATGGAAAACTTAGGTATCTTCATTTTTTATGGCGTTACATATATAAATGTATTAAGTGAATGCATCTTTTCTTTAGTACTATTTCAACAGATGTAAATATATATACCTTTAGATTGAGTTCATTGAGTGCATTTTCACTGCACAAAGAGAGTGTTTCGACCCATATTCAGAACAAGGTGCCTTCCATAAGAGGTACTGTGATGCGATGCTCTTCTTATAAGTATGTGTGTAGTAGACAAGAGGTTATAGTGACGCGTCAGTCATACTCAACTTGCGCACCACTTTATTTTTTAAGAGAGGAAGAGGGTCCACCTCTTGTGTGTAAGGCCCCTCTTGGTGTATACCACATTCTGATACATTAATGCAGGCATGCGCTGGGTAAGCCCGGCTCTAAATGTTAATGATAACATTCTTAGTTTGTGTTTAGTTTTGAAAAAGCAAAGTGTTAACGCCATTTTATAAGCCAGATGAGTCTTTTAAATGTAATTGAATTACATTTAAATTTTGATGCTTACTCCTATAATCTAACTCATTTTGTTATGATATCAAATTAGTTAATATTTTTTAGCATATTTAAGTATATCTTTAATCTTTGTAGTTTATATTTATTTAGTGTATTTATCTGTTGTTTGAAGTATGTTAGATATTTGTATTTACATTTCCCTTATGGGGGTTTTAACATGTTAAATTAGTTTTATTTTGTTGATTGCTAACAACCTTGGTGTAAACGCATCATTAAATTCTGATAATCACATTATTTATATCAATAAAGAGTAGAAAAGCGAATAAAAATATCAAGAAATGTAGCATTTTGAATATTCGGTAGCTCAACATGCCCACCAAATGAAACGCTAAGGCCCTAAAACCAAATAAATACTGATTAGCTGTTAGTACCAGAGAATGTACGTACATACCACTACCAACAACACAGGCATCAAAACCATTTCCCTTGATTTCCTCAGTAGAACCAACAAACAAACAAAAAAAAACTTCCCTTCTATCCCTCTCTGAAACCATTTTACTCCCCTGGTATCCCCATTTTGGGTGTATGCACGTTACGCGTTACTGCCTCCACGGCATGTAACCACATTGTCCCCGCTCCACACACACACAACCACACACACACACACACACACAAGCAGAGGGGCCGTGTTTGATCCCTTGTAGCTGCGGCGGCACGAGCGATTGTGTTCGCGTTATGCACTCTGAAAGAGGATCTGTTGGAGGGGTGTATTGATAGAAGGCTAGACTGTGTAGTGGAATACTGCCTCCGGGATAGAGAATATAATCAAACATATCGATAATATCGGTGAAATTGTATTTTATAGAACTTTTTTTTTAACATACCCCCTGACGCAAACTAGCAAGCAACTGCATTAGTTTTGTTTTTTTTTTTTGCAAAATGGAAGCTTTGTAATTTATGTAAAACCAAACAATGTGTTTGGGTTTTTTTACATGGCAGTGTTGTTAATTTCCGGAAGTTAATTTTTTAACACGATTGTGTTCTCTGATTTTAAACAAATATGGGGATTTTTCAATAAATATATAAATAACAAAGTAGAGTGTTTTACCAAAATACTTTAATTGATATTCGTGACATAATATATAAGTTATATATGTAGATTTCTTGGCATTTTTACTGCCTTAAATTATTTTACTGTTGTGGCTTGCGCTAATGGTCCCACGGTTCATGGAATCGGGATCATAATAAATTGGGATGGCATGGTCGTGTATTCTGGATTGATAGTACTTATGTAGAGTATCAAGGCGGTATTTATGTAGTATAATGTTTTTATATATATATATATTTACAGTTATAATAGTGGTTCATCAGACCACTAAAATGACCTGACGTGCTGTGTGTCAATAATTAGTAGGGTCTAACTATCATGTCTTGATTTACCAATGATAAAAATGTGTACGAGTAGTTACATATTTAAAGTATATTGTTAAAATTTAAGTGACCACTCCCCCCGTCAAACACCCCTCCCCCACAGTGGTTTCAGAGATTCACCTAGGGGTTGTTGGGTGTCGATGGGGGGTCAAAGTCTAGAGCCTAGTTACCCCCTACCCAAGGGTAGCCTAGCCCCAGCGGATCAGTCGGACGTGAAGGAGGGGGGAACCAACAACAGATATATGTCTCGCAGCACCAGTGCTGGGACCAATTGGCTCAAGAGACTCTCGCACCAGCAACAGATTCGGCAAATCTCCGACACCCTCACGCAATTCTCGCTGAAAGCGTGGACTTGAGACGTCAATCGATATTGGAGGAAACGACTTCATCGTGGATCTTCGCTCAGGCAAGACCGTCTCGGCTCTGGGAAGGGCCTAAAGTATCCGACCCAGTCCAACGGCAACCAGCACCCGTCAAGGGTCTAGTTCTCCAACAGCATCCCGAACACCACCTCAGTCACCATCGTTCGTAGCGCAAGGTGAGTCAACAATAACACCCATCCTTTAGTCCGGTGACCAGCCCGTGCAAGGTGGTAACGTTTCGAAGAGACGAAGACAGCAAATCGACTATGTCACGAGAACAACACATGGAACTGATGGTCGCCATCCAAGAGCTTTCACAAACCGTCAACTCTAACCAGGACCGGTTCAGAATCATCAAGGACAACTAGACCGGATGGCCCTGGACCTGAAGCAGCGCCCCCACAGCAAGCAGGTGTCGCGGCAGCGGCCAGGCCGGCAACGCAAGTATCCCCTACCCGGGAGGCCAGGTCATATCTGCTACTACTGGAGACACCCCTGCTAGACGTGTAGGAGGCGTTAGCACTCAGAGTAACACTCGCTTTGAAAACAAAGACGGCAGAACTTCGAGCTGGAAGAGAGAAACATCAAGCAAATTTTCTACGCGCATTAGCCTCCAACTACACCGACCTGCCACGGACCACGCAACAGATTCTCATCCATAGAATAAATACGGTCTACATCGCCTTACCTAGGGTTGGCCAACCACCATCGCAGTATCAGGTGGTGACGCCGGAGCAGCCATCTACCCTCCGGGTTTTGTGCCACCGTCACCAGTACCAGCCTACAACCCTACAACCTCTAGAAGCGGCGACGGCACCTCAAGCGGCTCGTTCCGACGCCGTGGACGAGGGAGAAGAACGTAAAAAGAAGAATATCTAATAATAAACTCTTAATCATTCACATGTTAACTGTTCCACATATATTCATGTAAATGTATATATTCTTATTGTATCTCCTTGTACTAATCAAGCGGCCGGTTTCCTCTCTCACGCTGACTGCCTTCCCCTTCACCCCGTACGCGTGCTCGCTTGCGAGAGTATAAAAGCGGGGTGGAATGGGTTATCGGAATCAGTCAGACGTGAGGGAGGGAACCAACAACGTGGAGGGGTGTGGGGAGTGGCGGTAGTAATTTAGATTAAACAGTAAATTTATAAGTAATTTTAATTAGCCTATATGTTAACCGAGCGCCTGCTAACGATATCTCACTTAAGTCTGTGTGGTTGTTCTTCAGTTACGGAGATTCTTATGGGGCCGACTAGAAAAGTTGGGCTGGTTTAAAATCTAGTAACTGTGGGCAGCTCTACCAGAGGGGTGACTCCCTAGCCCCAGCTGTTCAGGAGATACGTCTGGGAGTGAAAGGGTGTCTTGGGTTAAACGGTATAATTAATTGTAATTATCCTATATGTTAACTGAACGTCTTGAGATATGCCCGTGTGAATTTCAGATCAATCGGTGTAATGATTTTTAAGTGAAAGGGTAAAGTATATTTTCAGCGCATGACATAGTAACAGAGTGATTATTACTTATAGATATTATATATTATTCTAGTTGTGAATTTTTAGTAATAACAGCCATAGATTGACGGATAATGGTCAGTACTTGATGGAAATTTGAACCAGTTCACATGATCACTTCTCTGTAGGCATATTAGTCAGATGTACTCGAATTAAAATTGGTTTGATTCCTATAGTGTAGTACTTCTAGTAAAAGGAGGCTTATTTGACTAAATAAAGATTCTAACTATCTGTGTTATCTTTATAAAATAATAAAACGTTACTAATAATACTTTATCTTTTATAATCGTAATTAAGAACCAAAAGTTTTCTGAAATCAATGGTAATATCAATGCTATAGACGTTCTGTTAGTAACATTAGTGGTAACACTTGATTTGCCATTGTGAAAGATGGCCGTCATCCTGGCTTATCCAGTGGCATTTTCTTGATCTTCCTCTTGTAATCCAATTACTTTAAACTCATAAAACATCACTGAAATCTAATCAATCTAATCTAATCATCTTGCTTTTAACTCTTTGGTTAAATGGACCGTTATAAAATCATGGTCAAAATTTTTGAGCCTTTTGTGTGGGTGGATCATATCTAAAATTTGAATCTAAGAATGTTATGAACATTTTCGTCAAATGGGACCTTAGCATTATTTGTAGCCATGAAACCATGTGTAACACACCTACTAAGTGAGGTAGGTAGGATAAGATATAATATATTTATCAATAAACGGCCGCATGGTGGAGTGGTCAGTTCACCTGGCTACGAACCTAGGGGTCCCGGGTTCTATTCCCAGCTCTTACCGGGGGTATTTTTCCCGAAAGGAAAAGTACCCCAACGATTACCAAGGTTTGATTAGTTAGACTTAAGATAGATTTAAGTGTTTCCCCTAGTTCCACACCCTCATAATCTCTATCACCATCATCTCATCGGGACCTGGAAAGAGCCTCCACGGAAAGGATGTACTATTAGTACATTCTGTCGTCTCCTGGGCAACGGTACATTAATACTAGCTAGTCCTTCAATTACTGAACTACTAATAACCAGTCGCGTAATATATATATATAAAGTATAACCACATGTCGTTAAGGGAGCGTCAAATCACATTTATGAAAATATACTCTGACACACCAATTCATGATTGAACCCTGACCTCCCCATCACCAACAAACTAAGCCAGACGAGACTTAGTCCACTTCACACCGGTGTAGAAAGCTTTTTAAATAACTCAAATGGGAAGACATTTCTTAGACGGGCGGCTATAATTCTACTACAATAGTAAATACACGGCCTGTCCCTGCATGCTGTAAGATACTGTATGTGGGACAGGACAATGTTGCGGGGTGCGTGTAGCTCACGGGGCAAGTTATGCTCAGAGGGTTGCAATATTTTGTTTGCAGGGGCAGACCAGAGATAGAGAGAGTACTATCTATGGTTTCCTTAACGCTGTTTATTTAAGTGGATAAAAAAATAAAAATAAACCACGCAAATGTATTAGTATTGCTTTGCGATGAATAAATAGTATAGTAGCTTGTCAAAACATTAATAAGTTTAACACCCGCACCGTTAAACAGATGAACAAAGGCGCAAGTCTAATCTTGTCCCGGTTTACCAGTGACAAGTAATTCAGGGTGTTCATCCCATACTAACGATGCAAGGTTTTTTTTTGTACTCGTCTTCCACACAAATTCAGGCACACTTCCTTCAAATTTAATCTTCCTCAGCTCAACAGTAATATTATAAATACGCTTACATACTGGACGATTAGTTAGATGTGGAGCATATAAGTAAAGTTTCACAGATTTATATCTGTCCTGATAGCACTTATAACTTAAAAAACTAATTTTATAAGCGTTCACACGCATATATTAATCATTCTTCATGTTTGAGAGCATTATTTAGTCTTTGAAATTGTTGTAAGATTATTTATATATAAAAGTTTATTTTATTTTATTATGAATAAGATAAATAATATCCGTTAAATTAAGTTGATAATACGTGTTATAATTGCATTGGTGAACGCGCAGACTAAGGCGATAATATATTTGGTCTGGTAGGCGGGTGGAGGGAAATCTGGGCAATAATAAATAGTGGATCTACTGAAAGGTTCTTTCCTAAACTGTTTTTCATTTTACCGCCATGAAAATGTTTTTACTTTTCTTTAAAATGTATTTTTCCCCCAGCTCATTGGTGTAAATATGTTGATATCTGGGAAGGATGGAAAGAGTGGTTGTCAAAAAACATTGTTTTAAGTGTATTAATTAAAAAAAATCATGTCTATTAATGTTCATTATATCCTCATTTAACTGAATAATATAACTTATACTTTTTTACTTTCTCATTATTATTATTATTATTATATTATTATTATTATTAGCACAGCGTCTTACTACCCGTTCGGGTTATACGCACTTACGCTAATGTGCAATGTTAGGGTGATTTTGAGATGAAATGGAGGACCTACAGTTTAACGTGGAATCCGAACCACGGTGGAGGCCTGGCATTCCTCACATTCACAAGTTGTCATTAATACACGTCTTGTCAGAGGTGAAGGAAGGATTTGGCAATCAGATAAATCTGTGCCGGGACCGAGGATTGAACCCCGGACCCTCAGAACAGAAGTCTGAAACCTTACCCCTAGACCCCCAGGTCACCTTTCTCATCTAACAGTTGCAAAAACTTTGGCCTCAAGCTTATTATGTCTGTCCCCATATTTGCTAGTTTTCTGTATGTCTGTCCTGACCACAAATATGAAACGGTATGCTGTATTTTGTTGAAATTTAATATTTTATTGTATTTTACTGTATTTTGTTGAAATTTAACATTAGACTTTTTCTAATAACTATTTTTTACCTTAGACCTTACATTAAGGGTACGTAGTTTACTAATGAGGTTTTGTTTTGTTCCAAATTTTACAAAATGGGTTAAAGCATTTTAATTCAAATGTTTTGACCTATCAACTAACAATCTGTACTTGTTATTTGAGTATAATTCGTTTAAGGGTGATTTTTTTAAATTCGGGTGACTTTGAAAATGGCTCTAATTATTTTGTATAAAATATTTATTTGAAGAGCATGTGACATGAAAGATAGTAAACCTACTTATATTTCTAACAAATTCGTTTAGGGTTAGTTTTACAAGTGACTTTTTTAAATTTAAATATTTTAAAATTTCCTTAAATGAATTGGTTCAAAATGGGTAAGTGATAAGTTTTTTATAATAATATAATTGTGAAGGTTTGTTTATGCTTAAAAAATTAAATTTATAATAATTTATAAATAAATTATTTTTGAGAATTTAAAGATATTTGAAAATAAATATAGCAGTTTTGTTCAAAATTGATATTTGGGATCTATGTGTATTTTTTAAATATATTAATATAAAAGTAGTTAACTTAGTAAAATTTCAGAGATTTGTAATTTTTAAAAATTTACCTTAAATATTTAGTTCAAAATGGATATTTGGTCATTGTTTTTCATGCTTTAATTTTTACAAACTAAAAAAATTTGAGTAGTTTTCAAATAATTGGTTTTTGAACATTTGAAAATAGTAAATACATTCTAACGATTTTGTTTAAAATGTGTAGTATTTATTATGATATTTAAGATTATGTGTTTGTTTTATAGTTAAATCTTACTCGAGGGTAGTTTACTGAAAACAAATTTTTGGTCATAATGTTTCCAAGCTATAATAAAATATACACTGTAGTCTGTAGGGTCTAGGAGAAAGTTTGTGAAATTGTGTCGTACCATATATTTAAATATTTGTTGATAGGAATTTTTCCCATGGGTTCTATGGTATCGAATAAATATTAAGATAAAAACTTCATGCAAAAAGAGCTCAATTAATACGTGTAACTCACTTCAGATGCCGCGTAGTCAAACGCGCTAACTCGTGTTGAACTAGACTGCCGAAGACGGGGAGACTTGGGGTTCAATCTCAGTTAGGTGCATTAAGGGTGGTTTTTCCTACATGGTTTTCCTCTTTTTCTCCAAGCAAAAAATAATGCGGGTGTATTTCCTATCAATTAAGCCTGCCTAATCCCTAACCAATTAGTATAATTAGTACATACCTAAACATGTAGTAATACTCGGTGATAAAATAAATGAGTAGACAGCTCTTTTAAGAAGTAGTTACAGATCTCCATCGCTTCATCCCCCCTATAAAATAAAGTACATTTCTTCTGAGTCTGTACCGCCTCATCCTTATGCTTAAGGTGTTGTGAAAATTAAAAGCATATTATAAAAACTCTATGTTCTGTCAAACACTATTGTGTACCACATGCAAATCAATAGCTATGGATTCCCACAATTGTGTTTTAAGGTAACATATTGAGTTTCTTAAAGTGTAATTTTATCTCACAACATCTACCTGCCTGTGCTACCAGTCCTGACCAGCCTGAAGTTTACCCTACGTGGTCACTGATGCGGCCACCGATAAATTTATCGTGTGTTAAATCAAGTACTGAATTACTAAATTAAAAAATTTATTGTGTACAAGTTTTGATGACCGCATGGTCTAAGGCACTTCTCTTGGAGTAGACAAGACTACCAATGTATGGAAAATCGAGGTTCAAATCTTGGTCGGGTGTACTGAGGCTGGTTTTTCCAAAATTTTTTTACACTCTTCCTCCAGGCAAAATGCTGGTACGCATCCTCTAAATAATAATCTTGCTAATTTTAAAACCATTAGCGTAATTAATACGTAAGCGTAAAACCCTAAGGGGACGGCCAGACTGGGCTAGTGACTAAAATATAAAATAGAACAGATTGGTTGTAATGAGAGGTGGCCAGACTGGAGTAACTGAGCGCGCACGCTTGAAAGATAGAACTGGTTCTATTTTTCAAGCGCATGCGCTCGACCCGTACAGTTAGTTTACAGGCGCTAGGCAATATTATTATATGTTGGTTCATTGAGTGGTAGGAAAACTTCTCACTTTGACATTTTTATTAATATCGATAGCTTAGCACACTTGCTACTAACGGTCTAATTTAATTGGTAAGATCATAAACCATACCTATATGTATAAAACTGATATGTTACAAATACTTCAATATTATCAAAGTAGGCCTTTACAAATAATAATCACCATTAGCGTGGAAAGAGGATGAGAAAACCACAACAATAAATCACTTGTTAAAAACTACCCTCAGTTCACTGAGCCAAGATTCGGAGCCTCCTCGTCAACAACTATCGAGAGCTATCTGCTAATCACGCGCTCGTTCGCCAGTCTGGCCACCAGTCGCTGGCACGCTCGCTCGCACGCTTGTCAGTCTGGCCGAACCCTAACAGATAGTAAAAAGCTATGATAAAAAAATGTTTTTCTATGATTCCAATTTATTTTTAATGTGAACAATGACTTCCTCTCAACTCAATAATAACAGCTGTGGATCCCATACATCATGACGAAGAGTTGTAAGTGATGTCTCGACGGGGGTCGAGGGTGTTTCCTTCTTCTAGCGGTGACACGAGCTACAACCATGACGTCACAGCTAAACTAATTATGACAAGACTTGTGGTGAGAGCGGAACACTTGTCATGGTCTTGAGGCTGTCATAACCTTGACTTGTGAAATAACGTCTCTAGTGTTCAGGTCTCACAAACAAAACAGGGTGTGTTTGTCTTAAACAACGTGGAGATAAGAGGAAAGGATGTATCAATCCACATACAAAATACATCAACCGAACCCCAATGAACTAAAGTATGAAACTAATTTACAACATCTCAAAAGGCACAACTATGAACACAGCTGAAAATATTTTTATTCAAACTGCCTTGGTAAATAATAAAAATGTATTGAATGAACAAACAACTTTTGAGAATCAGATACTCATCAATACCCTAAGAAAACTCCCTCAACATACCAAAATAAGAAAACTCCAACTCTGTCTGCGTCCGCCCATCATTCCATAGTTGATAATGACCTATTCGGGCCACTGTCGAGAACCCCTTTTCTCATGTCCTTTTTGTAATTCTCTTTTTTCAATCCTTATAGCATATTAATTATAATAAAATTCAAAATCTATCCATCTACTGTATTATTTCACAATATCTCAATACATCATATCATCCTATATATATATATATATATAGGATGATATGATGTATATATATATATATATATAGGATGATATGATGTATATATATATATATTTATATATAATATCTTTGACTTCGCAGTATATTGTTCCAGAATGATCTTTTCTCACTTTATATATACACGTTAATTTTAATTCTCAAATCAGTTTCCTACATTAACAACATGGAACACTCAAGTACATAACTTTAAAATCAGGTAAATATGCTATTTCATCATTATCAATTCTCGATATCATCATTTATTAACCTTCACTAATTTTGCATGTTATACCACATTGGCTAACGCATTGTGTTCTAACTATGATTTCATTTGGTTTGTTTCTTATTTTTCATCAGACCTGAGGATGATGCCGTCATAGCATCGAAACATGTTGTAGTATATATAACGCTGCAGTATTTGCAGCATTATCTAAAGAACAGGGAATTCAGATAAGAAACAAATTCAATTTTTATATATTCTTTATATTTCATACAATTTTATAACTGGTTCTGTTTACTCTTAATATAATAAAGAGATAAGAAATATATGCATGATAACATCATACTTTGTTTTTAAAAACATAGTTTTAAATGTAATTGACTCAAAAGTCTACATTTTAAAATGTACTCAACTTTTTAGATGTTTGTTATAATTTCAAGATTTCTTTATTATAATGTGTCATAAATTCTAATTATTGTTACTAATCTATCCAAATATTGTTCATTTATATTATTATATTACATTACACATTTATGCCTTTCACGTAAAATTAATACAATTTGTACAACCGAACTTCACTAAAAATTGAATTTTATTTTTATAAATAAACTACAATAATGAGTTAGTTAAGTTTTGTATGTTCACAAAAATATATGTCTTGAAATGTGATTTCAGATCTACAGTAAGAAAATGAATATTCTTTAAACTTGACTCACGTAGTCTGTTTTGATGATAACTAATTTAAAACAATAATCAGGTATCAAATGATGAATTATAAACTCTATCTGGATTCTAGCTATCTTGACAATAAGATGATAGTAACTCTTGTTCTTTCTCAACATTATTAGTTGGGCAAGAATATAAATGTCACATGTGCATAAAAAATAAGTATTTAATCATTCCAGCGCAATATCGCTACATAAAAAAACCTCTGGAAATGTCATCACTTTGCCTAAAAACCAGGAACAGTCCTGAGGGTAGTGGTGTTTCGGAAATCGCAGTTATTTCTGGAGTATTTTAATCATCCATTTTGTATTATTTGTAGATGTAGAGAAACTTAGGTTTAAAGGGTATTTTATTAAAATATTTTATAGTAGGTTTTAACTACAAAAATTCAATACTTAAAATATTATTAAATACGTCTACAAAGGAAATATGGTTTAAAAGAAACATAGGGGCAATATATAACCAAACAAAATATTGAAAATATGTTTTAAGTCTTGAATACATCAATATGATCAAAGTGTCAGTGAAGGAATTATAAATTTTGGGATTGAATAGATAAAAGTTGTCAATTTTTTAAAAATCCTTTCAGTAGATCAATGTAACTTATCAATAAGAGCAGAGTCATAATTTCTAAATGTAAACTGTCAATAGTAGCAGAATAATAGTTTCTAAATGTTGACTATCATTAGTAGCAACCGCATAGTCTCTTAAGTGTTTAATGTTAGATATAGCAACACCATAGCCTCTAAATGTTAACTGTTACTTGTAGCAGCATCAGAGTCTATAAATGTTAAATGTCACATATAAACATAAAGTTATGTCCCTATGAGAGTAAGGAGTGTGAATTTTAATTAATTGTATAAATGTCCACCCCCCGGGGGGAGAGAGCGGTAAAACCACTGTCAATTAAACCAAGACTAGTCCCGATCTCTTTAGTCGTGTCTGAGAAGTCACTTGAAATTTCTGGTATCGAGTTATGAGCATTATCTGAAGTTAAAACCTTTTGTCCCATATTCGTGGTCCCCACTGACTTAACACCAGCTGAAGATGGATGTCAGCAAGTCTAATAAGACACGTGTAGGTGCAGGATAACCAACACAATTAGTGCTCTCTTTCTGTACAAGTTTTTCATTTGTGTGACGTCCCAGGTTAATCTACCGCCAGGGGTAAGATATTCTGTATGTTATTAGTTCGTACACGTCTTGGAGGAAAACCTTGTTTACTTGTGTGGCGCCCAGGTGAGACGTGACGTCACACGAATCATTTACATTTTAATACTACAAGTATAGAATGACATCAGCCTAGTAGAGAGCTGGAGTCTGTACTCAGCACAAGTACACAATACGCTCGCATTCTAATACTATACCTACCGATATTGTGTGGGGCTACAGATCAATTGTATATCTTCAAATAGAATTTTCCTCACTCATTCACGTATAATATTAAAAGGTGCTTATAGAACATGATAGTTTACATAGACTATTATAGAAAACTAGATGAATTTATTATTGGTGAAATGTGGGTTAACTCTTACATAGTGATGAATTAACGGCCTGGGACTGGATGTTGTTCCTGTCCTAGTCTTAAGTTAGATTATAAGGCATATGACGCTATGACAGGCCTAGCAGCCAGTAGTGGAAAATATATGGATAAGGCCACAGGCTGGAAACAGTAATGTATGTTAAAATAATTAGAGAAAACTAAATTACTAAAAAAAAAGAGTATTTTTCACCTGTACTGTGTTTTACCAATCCTCATTTACACCAAAGGGTTATGGTTATTACGGTATAAGTTTATAAAAATTGTACCCGTGTTAGTGTGGAGTTAGCGTGAAAATATTCAGGAAAGCCAACCTGAGTAAACCAAGCCGGAATTAAAACCCTGATAACCTCATTACCGGCATACCAGACTGGATGAGCCTAGCATTTACTAGATTTTTACTTTCCCATATCAAGAGAAAGTATTGTAAGCGTGATTTTTTTAATCTTTAGATTATGATGCATATGAACGTTTTGTGTGCGTCCGAACCAAAGAAAGAGGTCAATACAATAATAATAGTAGTTAGCACCACGTCCTATTACCCGTTAAGGTTATACGCTTAAGTACTAATTACCCTAATAGGTTAGTAATTGAGAAGGTTGAATATAGAGGAAGTGAACCCGCATTTGCGCGAAGGGAGAGTGGAAAACTATTTAAGAAAACTCCTTCAGTTAACCCGAGTAAGATTCAAACCTCGATCTCCCCATCCTCGACAGTATAGCTCAACACGAAACTAGCATGTTAGCTAGCTCTGCCACCGATGCGGCTGAGGTTCATACAATTATTCTATCTGTCATCATGTAGATATGTCTGTCTGTCCCCCTGGTAACGGATATGAAACGTTTTGATGTATTTTATTCTAACTTTATATCTAGATGTCATAGGTCAATATTTCGTGAATTTTTTTTATAAGGAAACCAGCTCTCAAATTAAGGATAGCTCAACTTTGAGTTTATGTTTAAAATAGATTTTGCTTAAACTGGAATTATAGGGAGCGGTTTACCTCCCAAAAAATCCTTTATACTTAGTTTTTGGGTATAAATTAGAAATATTTTGTTTAAACTATATCTGGGAGTTTGCGATATGATAAATAAAATTGTCTACTAGTTTTTGGGGGAGGATAATCGTTTGAGGGTGGTATACTGATGAATGGCTTTTTAAAAATTTAAATATTTGGAAAAATACTCTAGTGATTTGGCTCAAAATGGTATATGTTAAGTTTTTTAAATTAAACTATTTTTATTTGTTTTCTAAAAAATATCATTTTATAATTATTTAAACCAAATTGATTTTTGTAAAATTTGATTTGGTTTGAAAATATCCCTAACGATTTTGTTCAAAATTGATATAGGGGGACTATTTTATATTATAATTAGTACCGTTTGTTTATTTTTCTAAAATAAATTAATTAAGGTTAATTTACTTACGACCAATTAAAGAAAATATTTTCATGATAAATATGATTAAGTTTTAATTTTTGGAAATTAATAAACAATATAGGGTAGTTAAATTATTTTTGAAAATTTGAGATTTGTTAAAAATATTTGATCAATTTGGCTTTGAATGTATAAAATATATAAATTTGGCTTGGAATGTATAAAAATATATTAAGAGTTTTTATTGTAATTTATAAAATAATGTGTTTGTTTCTATGAGGAAAACTTAAGGGCATTTTAGTGAAAAACCTATTTTTGAAAATTTTCTTGGAAGCGATAGTATATGATTTGAGAAAGTTAGTGCGATTTTGTAGATACATCTATGCTATCAACAATAATATGGGAAATTGACACTTAATGTATTATTGTTTCCTTTACCTTGAACAATATCAACTTTCTCTGGTCTAACTTCAAACAACTTGCTTGAAATGACATTTTTTAGGAACTTGTAGTTAGCACCGGCAGATGTCGTCTCGACTACTCATGTCCTTTAAAAGGGGAATTATTTAATCTTTTGTTGTTTACTTTAATGAGCTAGTTATTTATTTAGTTTTAATGCTAAATAACTATTAAGGGTTTTAATATTTCATCTCAAGTTATTTAATTATAAAATAACATCATTTCAAATACAAACGTAGCTTGGTAATCTTCGCGCAACATCGAAACTATGCTATTATTATTAATTTTGATCCGACGCCTTAGCAAATAGGGGGGAGTTTAAAAATTCCCTAGCAGTTGACTGAACCAATAATGACAATGTTCCATTCTGTTGATTGTTATTTTTTGTATTTTGGGGGAAGAGGACTTGGAATCCAATTCATGGCTGGAAAAAATGGACGCTTTACATCGATGTGTTTTTCAAAAAGTGTAAATGATTGAAAAATAATAATAATAAACAATAAGTAGAGCAATTTAATCTTCAAGTAAGACCAATCAAAATGTAAACATTATTCTTATTTTCACACTTTTCACTGAAGTATTTAAAAAAACCTAGCTGGTGTTCCACAAATAGATCAATTTTCTGTGATTATGGGTAACTAAGTAGAACAAGTCTGTAAGACCTGCAATATATAGTTAGAGAGATAAAATATACAAGTTCTAAAGAAGGGAGTTTCCAAACCACAATAATATGGAGACAATAAGAATCAAAAGTAAGAATTGTAAGTCACACTTTTTTGGTTTTGAGGTAATTTAAAACGTCCATATTCATAATAAATGATAGGTATACAAATTATCTCGGTTATAGTACTTTCTTTATACGTGAAAAGAGTATAATGTAGTTATTACTATCAAAAACTAAAAATTGTATATTTAAGTATATTATGCTGTAAAAGGCACGTATTCTGTCAAAAGTAGCATGTCTTGAAGTATGAACACACAAAAGTGAGTACATCAACATTTTGAGCTTCTATTATGAATTTAGAGACCATCTTTCATAGTAGGATCTTTTTAGAATATTAAAGCATAATATTCGCAGCCAAAACTGGTTACATTTTACTGTTATATTATGTGGGGGATTTTACAGATATTTTACTATCTATTAAAAGTGATAGCTGAAAATCACATGAATTTACATATGACTTTACTGAAGGTAGGTATAATAATTTGTATTGCTGTCTAAGAAGACCCTTCCTATTAAAATTAGACTCTAGAATAATCTTAAGTCGAAAAACTGCCGAGTAGTAGATGTATCAAATGCAGTGTACGCCAACTTGTGTATTAGATGAAGAGTTTGGTACAAAGTACTGAAAACTAAGGATTTGAAGAGAAGAAGAAAACTATTATCAAATTAAATATGTGTGCAAATTACAAATAATGTCTCACATTGTTTATATTGATGCTTTTCATTTACCAGCGATCGTTCTAAAGTAATTAAAATATAAATGTTCTTAATGTAGAAACCAATATTGATCATATTTTAAGTAATAAAAGCAAGAATAATAAAATGCATCTTGTCTTTCTTAAAATCTTATTAAATAGAATATATATATAATATGAAGGAAGCCTTTGTAAAAATAGTTAATTATTTAAATATATTGTGTTAATGTATTTAATAAGTTTAATAATGTATTATTTAGCTTGTTCGTCATGCACATAAATATGATCTAGGCTTATAAATGAGCTATTTAAGTACTCGAAAGAAAAGGCAACAACTTATCGATAAAAAGTGTTGCTCACAAAGAAGTGAAACGACTCCCTGGCAGGCAGGTAATGGAAAACACAGGCAATTTCTTTACAAAAAATAGAAGAAGGAAAAAAAAAAGAGGCATGTAAGAGGAGATCGCTGCGAAAGATCAAAGGAGCAGAGTGTAAGAAGGAAATCTGAGGCGTAGAAGGGAATTTGAATTTTTATATAAAAAGGCATACACAGAATTCAAATTCTGGTGGAAGAAATAGAGAACCTTTACTGAAAAGTGAAGGAGGGCCTGCAAATAAACTAGAAATAACGTACAGCTTCAAATAATATGAATAGATTAAAGTTAAGACTTAGATAGAAAACTTAGGAATGGCTGTAACAAAATATATAGATATTAATTTAATGAAATAAATAGTTTTAAAATTGTTAGATGAATTCGAGTGACTTTAATATTCAAAAAGATTGATTATATTTTTCTTTTAATGGCAACAAAATGTCATATATAAGAAATTTCAATAAATTGATATAACATTAACAACTGAATTAAAACATGGGTTGACGACCAGTCTAAAATACACATATTACATATTAAAATTTAATAACAAAACTTGGATACAATAAATTAAGGCTATAAACAAAGTTTAAAGATCAACAGTGCTGTAAATTAGATTATAAAATTTGAATTAGTAGGTTAGCATCCCCCAATGAAGTTTAATAAAGTAATTGTGTGTTCGCTTACAACGATTTGAAGAATATAGGGGAGAGTCAGGCTAATATGAGCAGGTTGATATATAGCATACCCGTCTGAAACTTTCCCCTTGGCAAGTATGTGAAGAACGTTCAACTGCATCATAGCAACATAGACGGAAGTGCACGGCGATAATAAAAGAATCACAGCGTCCTGTATTTATCAGTTTATGAAAAGGTACGTTTAAAATTAATTCACTAAAATGTTTCCCATAGTTTGTATAAGCAACAGGGACTACATTTATCTTTGGTTTGGTCGTTATTTAAGCTCAAATGTAACATAAAACCTACTCATTTCATCCCTTGAAAGAAATTAAAGTTAACATCTCACCACAACGAATAAGATGGCTGAAAAGGCGAAATGGCCTGTTTATATGAGCAGGGGTGCTCCCAATACCCTGATCTTTTTTAAATTGTGAACTTTTACACTTTTCGCGATGTCTACAGCTACATAATGCTTAAGATAGTCAAAATAATAGCAATTAATTTAGTTAAAGTAATAATAATAATTAAAATAACGTAAAATAGTAAATAATGTTATTAAATAATAATCACAGGCAGGATCAACTTCACAATGCTCTCCAAAATTCCAAGACCTGATTCCGATTCCAGCCAAAGGTACAAGGACGTCTTCTACCAGAAGAATGGCTCATTCTATTATATTCACGGATAGACCTCACAAAAATAGCGTTGAGAATGCCAAGAAACATGTGTTATCACTACCAGGAAAAAGAGCAATAAAGTCTTCAAATTAATCATCTGCTAAGAAGTCAAGAGATGTAGAAGATGCAGAGTGCATTTTCTGTAGGGAGCTTTTTTCCACAATAGGTGGTGATTGGGTACAATGCCAAGCATGCAAAAAATGGGCTCACGTCAAGTGCAGTGATGTTTTTAAACAACAGAAGCGTTACATTTGCGACCTTTGCTCAGACTAGCAAAATAGGCCTATCAAGACAGAAATTGAATATCAGTAGGTATTGGTTTGTTCTTGTAGGATACTAAGAGAGTAATTATTATATGTCATATCTTCACAACTATTTCCCTGTGTGTATATGGCCTATTGAGTATTTCTGTCTGATATTTAAATCATCGTTGTATGTGTATATCAAATTATAACACGATGCTCATCTTACCCCCTGGGTGTGCTCATATTTTCCTCCCATGCTTTTAATATGAGCACTTGCAGCTTCTTAATTATTATTTTTTCCAGACCAAAATTATTAAAATATCATCCATATTTATTGTATTTTGTAGACCTAATTGAATGATCAGTTGAATAAAATAATATTAATTTTGGATAGCCTTACTGTTTCTTATGAAATAACAGATTTTATTAAGGTGCTCATAATTGCCCGACTTCCCCTAATACTTTTAAATTTAAGGTTATGTATAAAATCTAAGCCTTATCTTGCTCCAGTTCCATTACTCCTTGTGAGAATCAGCCATTAGAAGGATGCCGATTTATATTCTTCCGACATGTTTCGGTATATCAAATACCATAATCATGGTCACAAAGTCGTTGCGCGGGACACAAAGTGTTGTTACGACCTCGTCTGGGGTAAGGTGTCGGATAAGCTTATAAACTAACTACGCTAATAGTTTTAGAGATTAGGAAGGTTATGTCAAAGGATGTGTACCCAAATTTGCGTGGAGGAAGAATGGAAAAAGTTTTGGAACCCCCCTCCCCCCCCCATTACATCTGACTGAAATTAAAACCTTGATCTCCCCGTCATCGGCAGTCTGTTCTACTGCTAAAGTAGCGCGTTAGACCATGCGGTCGCCGAAGTGGATAAAAATGTATTTTAAAATGAAACTTTGATTTGTGCAAACACAGTTCCGGCAACATAATGAGCCTGATAAAAAGTATTGCTTGTATTCAAATCCGTTGCTAAGAACGGCTTGTTTGTACCGTAATCGTGGTTTGTCACGCTTGTGTTGAACGGGTTGCGTGCAAGTCCTTGTTAGGCTGCCTGCTCTGCCCAATGCTGGCAACATATCAAAATAGGTTTCCCTCTCAGAACCAGAGTGAATAGGATTGCATCAAGTAAAATTAACTCATGTTCAATACAATGATACTGTTAAAATCTTCGGAAAAATATAAGTCTTATAAGAGCGAAGGAGATTATTACTAAGAAAACTACTTGCACCACAAGTTTTTAATACGACTTATTGAAACAAATGATACAGCAGGTAATTTTGTTGTTGGACTTCACCACATACACACAAGGTAATTTTTTTGCTAGGAATCACCATGAGCTACATAGAGTAATTTTGTAATTGGACTTCATCGTAAGCCGCAGCCATTAATTGTTTAGTTAGACTTCACCACAAGCCACAGCCAGTAGTTCTTTAGTTGAACTTCACAACAATACACATCATCATTAAAGATGTGAGACGGAAAATTTTCCCTTCAATAATTCAGAAATGATTATTAATATTTTATTAATATTAGTAGTAGTATAGTAGTAGTTTTTTTATTGTATAGGGAGTACATATTTATATTCACTAAACATGGTCCAGCTAAGCACAATGTGCTTGTCAGCTGGTGCCTCACCATAAAATATGTAGTATATACATGTAATATTATAAAGATATAATAAATAAAATTAATTCCTTTAAGTCTATTCTTACAACATTACTTAATTCTAATACTTATTTTATATCCTTAAATCTATTACATTACGTTTTATTTAATATTAAAAAACCAGTCTCGAGTCCATTTCATAGCTTATCATATTTAGTCACTTTAGTATTATTATTTCATCTGTGTCTGTGAACCAACTAACCATTTTTTTTATTTCTCTTTACACGACTGATATTTTATCTATTCCCAAAAGGGTATCCGGTATCATGTTAAAAAGTGTTGGTATTACTATTTTCATGTGTTGTTTTCCATATTTATTTTTAAATAAAGGGATTTATTGTCGTTTCCTGGCGTTGTGGACTATTAGCCTGTCTTATTGTATATGTTTCTGAATTATTATTTTATAGCTATACTTTTTTTTATACTGTCAATGGTTTCCACTCCTTATTCATGTCTTTGGTACTATTGTTATTTTCCCTCAGTATTTTAAGAACTTTAATATGAATATTTCTTAATTGATTTAAATATAAATCACATGTCTTTCCCCAGGAAAAAATACCATAGCCTAGATGTGATTCTATTAGCGCATGATACACTATTTTTATAATATCAAATGTAACATATTGTTTTAGTATACATATATTAACCATTCCCGCTCTTAGCTTCCTACTCATTATGTCTATATGAGTATTCTATTTCATATGAGAATCAATCATTAGCCCAAGATAGTTATATGTCTCAACTTGCGTGAATGTTAAATAATTACATGGTTTTATATTATGTAAACAATCTAAGTAATGACCTTTTATATCTAATGTATACTTTATTATATGCGGTAGTCTGATATGTATTGTTTGCGTTATTTTAATGTTGATTATTAATTTATTATCGTGAGTACAGTTTTGTGTACTATTAAAGCAACATTTGTTTATCTCTATCTACATTTTTGTGCACTGCATACAGCATTGTGTCGTCAGCATACATAAATATACCGCAGTTCTGTATACAGTTTGACATTGTACTTGTATAGATTAAGTATAGTATTAGCCCAAGAATAGAGCCTTGTGGCACTCTTGAGACTTTTGTCCAATTCTTCACTTTCTATATTATTTATTTTAAATATTATTTCCTATTTGTTAGGTAATTTTTAAACCATTTATAAATATTACCTCTGATACAAATTTTATAAAGTGACTCTAGTAGAATATATTTATATAACGTATCAAATGCTTTCGATATGTCTATAAATGTTATAGCTATGTGTTTGTTTTCGTTTAATTTATCCAGAATTTCATTAGTAAACGTGTGTAAGAGTATTTCCGTACCTTTTTATTTTTGGAATCCATATTGATTTTGGTCAATTATTCTATATTTATCTAAATAATTTATTAGGTAGTTGGCAACGTATCTTTCCATTATTTTGTCTAAAACGAGTAAAATTGCTATAAGTCTGTAATTTCCATAATCTAAGTGCTTCCCTATTTTATGAATTGGTCTAATAATTGCTGTTTTAAGTTTTTTGCGGAGTCACACCAACCATGTTGTATACTTGAATTAATTAGCTTTGTTATCAATGGGGTAGTTTGGCTGTTGATATTTTTCAAGTATATGATTCTGATTTTATCTATTCCGTCATTTATTTATATCTAATTTCTCAATAATGTATTTTATTTTGGAAAATGTAGCCCTAGATATAAACATACTTTGAAATTGGTAATTGATTGTTTCGATTATTCATTTTGTCAAATTGCATATTACAAGTATGTTGTAGTTGTGTGACTTGGTTTTTGACTTATTTCAGAAAAATTATATGCAATACTTTCAATTTTCTCAAGTAGTGGTAGTGGTGGTGGTGGTGGTGGTGGTGGTGGTGGTGGTGGTGTTTGGTGGTGGTGTTGGTGGTGGTGTTGGTGGTGGTGTTGGTGGTGGTGTTGGTGGTGGTGTTGGTGCTGGTGGTGGTGGTAGTTTTTTTAATTATATCAGAAGCACTTTAGTTTTAGCACCGCGTACCTGTACAGGTTATAAGTAATATGTGCTTGTCAGCTGGTACCTCGTCTTAAATGTCGTCCCTCAGGTGGGAGTACCCTTTGTTACCTGATGCAGACCGAATCCTCCCTCCAACCGCCATCCTCCCCCTTAGACAGTACATAAATTAAAGTAATTGTAAACTTGGCTGTATATCAAATAGACGATATAATTTACTAGACAGGAAATAAACGAAACTACTCCTGATGGAGAAATATCATATTGTAATTTCCATGACATAAATTGAGGTGTTTGTTTGTTTGTTTTGACATTGTAATGTTGCTAATTGCGAGTGACGTGTTTTGATGAGTAAGTACACAGTGAGACACAAGTGCTCACTATTCTAAAGAGTGCCAGCATCCCTCTCGCAGCCAGGCCAATTCCCACCATATATAGTACTATCTTTCGAGCCAACAGGGCTGACAAAATATTATCTATACTAGAGGATCACGCTGCCCGTTTGTGGGGCTGCGCGAGATATAGCACCGGATCATCGGGTACCTGTGCCGGAGGGAAACCATCGTGCTCAGGGTACCAGGGTTCATAAACCATGTAGGACCACCTAGAGGTTCCTTACTGTACTTCGTTCTGTCAAAAGCTTCAGAGTAAAGTCTTTTATATCTTTTTAGTAAATTCTTAATAGCATCACATTTTTGTAATAGTGTGAGTTAGTGCAATAAACCCTAAAAGGCAAAGCCATCTATAAATTACGAACCCACATGCATATATATGGTCACCGGCCCCATCCTGGGCCGCAAACCGTCCTGACAGATGTATGCCCAGACGAGGGGAAGTGACAGTAAATTATATATATATCGTAATTTGGCCAGATTCCTACAGCCATATCTAGAACTGGCTAGCCAAAGTCCGAACTGCTAGCTATTATACATTTCGTGCTTTGGTTAATTTCTGTGGCCAAAACGAGAAGTGGCCGGTAATTTCGTGAAATGGCTGGACTTCGGGCTTTGACCATGACAGATACATGTTTTTATTCGCTATATACTCATCCTTACCCACATGTGGGGTCATTTTTATTAAATAGTGTTATTTGATCAATACCATATAATTCCACATCCTCTATGAGATGAGTTGAACAGTGAAATTATATAATTTACCATAAATATGTACATCCTCAATGGGATTAAGTGGACAATGATAAAATATAAATGACTACCTTGTTTACAGCCCTTATGTCATTAGGTAGGCGTTAATTAAGTATTTACAAAATTGTTTCACATACGCTTTATGGCAGAGCGCCGAGAGGCTATTTAAATATTACTTATTTACTCTATGGCAAAAGGAGCTCGAAAGTTCATTGCTACACTTACAAAAGTACTCCACCTATTTCTATCTTGAGCTAGTTCCATCAAGTCCATATCATTGAATCTTATATCTTTCAGGTCTATATTCTTATGTCATCCTCCCATCAATGTCTAGGTCTTCCCATTGTCTCTTCCCATTGGGTTTGCCAGTAAATACTCTGAACACAGTTCTAGAACTTTCCATCCACGCTGCATGTCCTGACAACCATATGCTGCGAGATTTGACTATCCTAACAACGTCTTGTGATAAGTAAAGGGTACGTAACTCATCATTATGTAACCTCCTACACTCCCCGGAATTTTCATTCCATTATGGACCAAACATCTTCCTAACTAGCTTGTTTTTGAGAAATCTAGATTTGTTTCCGTTATGCAAAGTAAGATACAACATTTCACACCCATAGAGAACAACCGGTAAAATTATTGTTTCGTACATTCTGAATCTTACATTCATGGACAACAGGCAAGATGTCAACAACTTACTGACCTATTAGTAGCAAGCATTTACCGAATGTATTATTTACCTAATTTCCAATCTAATATCGCTATAACTAGTTGAAATTGTTCCTAAATATTTAAACGCATTAACCCTGTCAAATGATATGTTGTTCGCAGTAATCTCTAAATTATCGTCCCCAATCTGTTTTTCTGTGTGATCATATACTTATTATTTTCACCATTAATTTCCAAAACCTATTTCTTTAATAGCTATTAATTGTTATAAGAAACTGTAAATATCGAAACAAAACATGGCTTTCCAAAATCTTTTTCACGAATATAATAACCATTAAAGTTTTACCTAAAATATTGATTCATAACACCTGTTTATAAAAGAGAACAATTATGAAAATGTATCTAAAATTATCAACAGTAAGCCTTAGTTTTGAATAATTTTTAAAATACCCTTACATTGTCTAATTTGGTCTAGTGATACTTAGGTTGTTTGATTTTTTTTTCCTTTAAAAAATTCAGGAAAATAAATATATAGCTATCATACTCATTCAATAAAAGTTTCTTATCCTGCCAGATATAATGTGAGATAAGTACGCACTTTAGTATCCCCGTGACGCTAGTTGGCGAAGAGCTATCAGACCGGTTATGTTCTGGTTGGAACTCCTGTGCTAGTACTCACCTGTAATCATACAAGAACATAACGATTTACTACTTGATAGACAACAGACCTAGATAACATTAATCAAAATAGTTTGCTTATAAGAGACACATTGAAAATTCTATAAACAATTTTGTCATAATCTTAAGTCAAAATAACCCTAAATTAATATTCTTTTTATTGTACCACTCCTAAATGTTTATTAAATTCCACATTTGTAAAAGATATACATTTATTTAAATACAATTTTTCTATGAATAACATTATCAAATGGTGTATTTCTCCTATATTTATAAATGTAAAAATGGCACCAGGCTGTATGTTCATGGTACATAGTTAGGTATCTTGGTCAACCGTATCCTGAATCAGGCTGCAAGTTTGACATGGCTGACGTAGAACAAATTGTGGGAAGAAAATCAATCATACAAAATCAATTAAAAACAAATGTACTAAGTTCATATTTATATATAATTATTTTCAAACATTAATAAACAGAAAAGTCTGGATTTTAAATAAGTTTATCTTTAAAATAAGGTAAATGTGATTTTAAAATATCAGTATAGTCTGAAAGATAGTACGACGCAGTGATGATATATAAAAAATAAATATATAATATGCGTGTAACCTGAAAGATACTAAGACGCAGTGGTAATATATAGTAGGCCTATGTATGTTGTGGTGTCATTGAGACATTTATCAATAGCTATAAAAAATGTTCTAGGCACGTGAAACATGATAGTTACAAATATTTATAAAATATATTCTTTACTTTGTACCGAAAAAAGTTAGTATTCGTTTATATGCATTCATTTGTATAATTAACTGAGTCTAGTAATCTTCTAGATCCTTTAGAGACAGAAGTGACTCCCTCTAGAGTGTGCCTTTAAATGACAATGCTCTAACTTGAGTTTATAGATAAATATTGAATATTGTAATAATTTAATAAATTAATACTGTATATAAAATTTATCTATTATCTTTTATTTCTCCCTTATATAAAGTTGTTCACGATAAACTGGAAACTTGCTAAGGATTTTCGTTCATGTGTTCCAATTACCCTCAGGATAGACAAAAGATATATTATTTTCAATATTATTGTATTTCCAATAAAATTCTTGGTGTTTTAAATAGTGTGCATTAAAGCACCCCATCGATGGATATATATTCTACTATTATTATTATTATTATTATTAGCACCGCGTCTTACTACCCGTTCGGGTTATACGCACTTACGCTAATGTGTAATGGTAGGGTGATTGTGAAATGAAATGGAGGACCTACAGTTTAACGTGGGATCCGAACCACGGTGGAGGCCTGGCATTCCTCACATTCACAAGTTGTGATTAATACACATCTTGTCAGAGGTGAAGGAAGGGTTTGGCAATCAGATAAATCTGTGCCGGGACCGAGGTTTGAACCCCGGACCCTCAGCACAGAAGTCTGACACCTTACCCCTAGACCACCAGGTCACCTATTCTACTATTGAATAGAGAGTTAATATATTTTTTGTTTTACTTGATCATATAATCAACCACAGATCCAAAAATTAAATTACATAATATATTTTAATCTTAAAATAAAGGTAAATTATGGTTTGGTTTAATGTTTTGTATTCACTTATCCTTTGACAAATAAAATGTAAACCTAGGTAACGCTCCACATTTGTTTTGATCTTACATTTACGTAGATAAATATATAAGATAGATAGATTATTTTTACCAATGAAAGGAAGATTAAGCTCCATAATAGCAAAGGAAATAACCATATTACAAATAAAATCTTATTTACAGTTGTGTGTTAACAATGTAACTTCAAGACCAAAAAACCTTTCAAAAGAACATCGGGATGTCTGATGATGTAAACCTCAGGATCTTTTTATTTTACTTATAACTATATTAAGAGCTGCTGGCACGGGTATCTCCAAAAACCAAAAACCTTCACCTATGAACTGTTTCAATATTATTGTAGAACGCCTCAGAGTGCAAAATTGAGAATTTTTTAACTTATATAATTTTGTGAATCTGGCATATAAAGTCGCTTGACCACCAGTTCTGCTGACTCAAAAAACCAACAAAGAAAAATAATCATAAATACTTGAACATTTACGTGCCTATTGATATTTTAGGATATGCATTTCTCACATGCTATCTTTATTATTATGTTATATCGCGAGTTTGACACCTCAATCCACGTAGCGCGCTAGATCCAAAACCAGAAAACATAGGGATTGAAAGATTAGCAAACAAAGCTTAGAACGAGCACAAAGGTAATTTTTTTAACATCTACATAAGATAATGATAGCCCTACACTGCGTGACAAATGCCACACGTATCTTTAAAACCAAGACAATTAGCGTGCTGGAATTTGGAATAGGTTTTTGTACTCAAATAAATCTAAGAGCCACTTCTGGCGGGGTTTTTTTTCTATAATTTATATAGTCAGCCCTGGATTTATAGACTCAATCGTACTGAACATCAGGCTATAATTAAACGAATACATTTGTCCCAGTCCATATGCATTTAAACGCGTGTTAGGAATTTCCTTGATAATGAACCGTAAACTCCAGTTTTAATGAACCTAAAACCGGAAACATCTAAGAAAGACTGTGTCTCCTTGCATCGTAATACCTTGAAAACAAATCTTATTTTTTTTGTTAACCGAACGTAGGATTTTAACTAACCGGTTCTCTACCAGAGTAATTATTTTCGTAGCACATAGAGGGACTGAAAGTATGGAATGGGAAGGGAACTAATGGCTCGAGTTCAGACAGCCACTACAACCTGGTGACCTGGCGGTCTAGGGGTAAGGTGTAAGACCTCTGTGCTGGGGTCCGAGGTTCAATCCTTGGTCCCAGCACAGATTTATCTGATTGCCAAACCCTTCCTTCACCTCTGACAAGATGTGTATTAATCACAACTTGTGAATGTGTAGAATGCCAGGCCTCCACCGTGGTTCGGATCCCACGTTAAACTGTAGGTCCTCCATTTCATCTCACAATCACCCTACCATCACACATTAGTGTAAGTGCGTATAACCCGAACGGGTAGTAAGACGCGGTGCTAATGATAATAACACTACAACCTAATCTTGGTGATTAAGTTTCATCTACGCGGCTACAGCAAAGAAATGCAGACATACATCTTTGTTATATCTTTTGCCGACAAGGCATGAAGGAGTGTATCAATATCCACAATATAGAATTGCACGCTGGTTCAACTATTTGGTGTGTGCCGTTTAAGGAAATGGATGATGTGTTACTCAAAGAACTGATACAATACGTCACTGATAATTTCAATGGAATTAAATAATTACATCTCATAGAATGAAGCCACTATCAAAGCTGTGAAGGGTGGTTCTTGCACAGAAACCAAAGAAGGCGAAGATGGCTAAGACTAAAATGGAGACGTCTCCCGACAGTGAAAGGGTGTTGGAGAGTGCCAGGATTGTTTTAAGGCTTTATTGAATGTATGTATACCCTTTGTTTACGCTGTAGGGTAGCACGCTTAACCTTATCGGTTACACTTTGGTGTGGCTTATAAGACAGGGTCACAGTGTAATCAGTCAAGAAAAGAAATTTATGTGAGATTAAAAGAGATTTAAGTGTGGGAAAATTACAGACTCTAAAGAACTATCTAGAAAAAATATCCACAAAAGCAGTGTACAGGAAGCAACAGCACATAACCGAATATTGAAATATTAGTTAATAATTAGCAATAAAATTGATTCTGTTGATCTTTTGTTTGGTCACTACCCCCGTTTCACTTAAGATTAAGAGGAATCAAATTTCGGTTTAAGTGAGCTTCGGTTATTATGAACCAAATATATGAGTCCATGGTGGTTTGCTATAAGCGAAGATAACTGTATATTTATTTATATCTTAACGCCTTAAGCCCCATGACCATCAGTATGGGTCGTTCTAAAAGAAATAAAGGTGACACTTTTAATGTGCACTTAGATAAAACCCCAGGATATGGATCTTGGATCACATTACTGAGAAGTGCATTTTTTTTTAAAACTAAATTCACCAAGATGTTTTAAACTTTAAGTAAGAAGTCAGGTAAATATTTAGAGTGTGATTCTTAGACGTTTCTTTCTTTTTACTTTTTTCAACCCATAGTGAGCCTGACGCATTAGACATCGCGACTACCTATCCGGGTATTTAAAAGAACAAAGAAACAAAGAAAGCGAAAACATGGCATTAAGGTTTCCCTTAAATTTCAATCCTGAATTCAAATAAATATATGGAATTAAGGGCCAGTTTCATAGTCAGATTTAGTACGCCTCAAGTGCGGCGCTATACTAAATACAAGACGTCACCTACCTGAAATTGAATGGAATGGGCCAGTTTCATATACGAAACTGGCCCATTCCATTTTGGTCTAGGTAGGTGTCGTCCTGTATTTAGTATCGACTCGCACTTAAGGCGTACTAAATCTGACTATGAAACTGGCCCTTAGTCCGGGTAGCGTCGGGTTCTTACAACTGATCTTTTAAATAAATATATAGAGGTATGTCTATCAGATAACACATAACCTGCACCAGTGTGTAGGTTGTCTAATGTGTTAGTCTCGTCTCTGGTTCACTAGTAACGAAGAGGTCAGGGCGAGAATCCAGATTTAGCGTACTTTGGTGAATTTTTGTGTAGTGGCTTCCCATTCTACTTCCACGCAGATGTGGGTAAATTTACTCCCAATTTTACCTTAATTATCTCAACCCCATAGTGTGAACATGCGGAAAGTTCGGACGGATAATGAGACATAGCACAGACACACAAAAAATATATATAAATCATAGTATGGGGGGTAAATTTATGTCCAACATGTGCGGGTGTGTGTGTATTGAGCAAACCTGCGGCGACATGTAGGTAGCAGAGTTTCCGGGAGAGCATGTCCATGTTCCATGATGCACCGCAACTCTGCCTGGAGCGTCAACAATACGTCCCACTCGACCCACGTTATTACACACACAGGGTATTCCCCCGCGGCGCTAATGTACAACTGGATATGTTCCCAGTGATATGACCCTCCGCCATTACTTGTTTTTATTTTATTACCACTATTATTATTATTATTATTATTTATTATCATTTTGATATATTTTTGTGTTCCAACTGAAAATCGCCCCGAGTATTGAGAATCATTATTGAAACTGTAATTTTTAGTGTCTATAAAAACCAACTGTCATTACAGTGGTTGTGAGGCGGGAGGGGGTTGGAGGAGGTTACATGTTGGGGACATGTAGCCTTTAAATGTGATGTATAGCCCTTGGGTGATTCACGTGTTCCAGGGAAATATCAAACATTTTTAATGTGTCCTTTGATTTGTAGCGAACTGATGGATGTAAATAAAATTAACGTCGAAATATATAGGTCAATCGATGATGATGTTTGAACCAAATATTGACGAGACGTGATATTATAACAGTTGTAAAATATGATAATATATGTGGAAATACGGTAAACTGTGGCTGTCGGGTGTCCGTCTGAACATTTCACAGCATTGCCTCTGCCTTAAAATAATGAGTGCTACTTGGGTAGCTCAGTGGCAGAGGCTAATCGTGATTAAACCCATCTATATTCCTATATCCTGATCGCGCAGGACTGTCACCACATAGGCTTACGATGAATTATTCCTCTGCAGCGGCTGTACACAGCATCTTACCGCCAACATATTTGTCCCCGGAGAAAGAAGAGATGAGTAATTTTATTTATTATTTATTTATTATTTAGCACCGCGTCTTACTACCCGTTCGGGTTATACGCTTAAGTACTAATTACCCTAATGGATTATGAATTGGGAAGGTTGAATAGAGAAAGTGAACCCGCATTTGCGTGGAGGGAGGGTGGAAAACCATTTAGGAAATACCACCCCCAATTCACCCGACTGAGATTCGAACCTCGATCTCCTCGCCTCGACAGTCCAGCTTAACACGACTAGCGCGTTAGCCAACTATGCCACCGAGGCGGGTATGAGTAATTTTGAATTGATAAGAAATATACCCGATTTTGCGACAAGGTAGATTGTAAAACCATTTAGGAAACAAAACCTCCTCAGTGAATCTGGCCGGAATTTTAACCCTGACCTCTCCATCACCGGCAAACTAGACAATACGAGACTCACAACTTTATCTATGCGCACATCGATGTGAGGTTTTTCAGTAATAATTACATTCCTCACCTAATTTTAAATATTTATTGTTCTTGGATAGGACAAATATAGGTAAAATGAATGTAAACATTTCATCCAGCTATGTCACTTTTTTTTTGTATCTCAAATTTGTCCAAAATGTTGTTCAATAGTCAGAAAAAAGTTTGATCCCTTTTTTATTCATCAAATATTCATATACAATTTCATATGTGTTAAACGCAAGTGGAAATAATTTGTTTTGTACAAAAATTGGGTTTTCATGAGGGCCTATGTTAGAAGCAAATTTGATTAACTTCCAGGGATCTCTCTCCCACTTCCAGGGATCTCTCTCCCACCTGCAAGGATCTCTCTCCCACCTGCAAGGATCTCTCTCCCACCTGCAGGAATCTCTCGCCCACCTGCAGGGATCTCTCTCCCACCTGCAGGGATCTCTCGCCCACCTGCAGGGATCTCTCGCCCACCTGCAGGGATCTCTCTCCCACTTCCAAGGATCTCTTTCCCACTTCCAGGAACATTGTAGCCTCCACCTCAAGTAATTTGTCATGGATGCCTTAGAGAATGTTATCTTAATGATAAAATATAAAACTTGAAAAAGCTAAGATGGAGCAGTAATGGATGCCTAGAGAGGTGAATTTGTGCATGGATGCTATGGAATATGTCATCTTTATGAGAACAATTCGAAGCTTAAGTCTTTCAAGATGGTTGACGCAACGTATCCATCATATAGCTTGGCTGAGCCATGGACACAAATCCAATATGTTATGAAAAATATACAAATATATAAAAACAACATGAACTGACTTCGCGTGAAATCTGAAATTGCGCCTGTCGGAAACAGGCCGGACCTAGGTTAAACCTATAAATGCATGTACATATTTTATTTACCACTCGAATTTGTGAAAAATAATATCATCGAAAAGACATTCCAATGAACATAAGCCACACTTATAAAGCAGTAAAAGCTTGAAAATAGTGATTAATAGATTAGTGCGGATAGCATGCACCTTTCTGGTGCATAAATAATTCATATCTTAAAAAATTTGGCATTTTTTAAACATTTTTATAATTAGCTCAGTTAATCTTTACATGAACTTTCATTTAAATTACATGAAAATTATTGGTACGTTATTTAATGTCATTATCATTAAAGGTAGTTTACTTACAGATAATATACTACATACATAGTATTGACGAGAAGATAAAAGTCAATATTAGCACAAAGGAGTTTAGTAAAATTAATTGTAAACCGAAAATGCTCTAATTCATAAGTCTTATGAACGCTTTTAATATTGAATATTGAATATTTAGAAATGTATGTTTATTTATTTTAGAAAAGTCCCTATTGATATAAATACGAGTACATAAACCATGTTTATTTGAATGTTTAAATAAATCTTTCATCTTTTATTTTAATTATTTCGAAATATGTTTATAGTACTGATATATTTTTCTATGAAAACCATTAAACCAAGCACAAATAATATTCAAAATATATAGTAGATATTAAAATAATGTGCTGACAGCTGAATACACGTATTTTGTGTATTTTTCTTTCACTAAATCAACTTTACATTTATTTGTATTTTCTAATAAATGCTTAGGTATTTCAAACATCTTCACATGCTTTACATTTTTACGATACATCTACTTCATTTGTGTGCATTTCTTGAAATGCCAGTCTCTTTTCATTGAGAGTGTTTTCAACGCAGAATATTCACTCTAGCCAGGGCACTGCTACTTGGTTTGGAAAGTTTCTCCTTTAGATGCATCAACTATTTGCCAACTCTGACTCACAAAGTTGCCAACTTATAATTGGTGGGTTCAAAAGTATGGTAACAGTTATTGTTTTAGTTTGACAAACTTATTAAAGTATAAAGCCTTAAGACTAGATGGTAGTATTTTTTTTTCACAGATTAAAACAGTGCAAGATTAATTAAATATAAATGACTTCAGCTTTCATTACATCCACCCACCTGCTGGTATTTTTACGATATTTAAATTAATATGCATATACTAGTTTACATATTTATCTTATGAAGTAAATCTATACTCCTAAGGTATTGTTAATCTTATAAACTTTTGAAAACAATTTATATAAGTTATTAATGTAAGATGTTGGATGGAATATTATAAAAAAAACTAAACACATTCGCTATAAAAAATAAATGGTACGGAGCACCGCACAGACTTTCTCTCTCTTTCTATAAACTCGTAAGATTTCTGAACAGAATAATGTACATTGTATCATTACCACTCCACATAAGAACACGCATAAAATAATATACAATGATATAGAATCAATGAGAAAAGAGGCGCATCTTTGTCCACCTAAGAGCATTTCAAACAGTTTAATGTCTTCCACAAGGGTCAACACTTCGTATTAAAACTTCGATTCTGGTTAAAGTTTTAACATTTTATAAGGTGTTGCAGATATTCAAGTCATCGCATTGATATTTAATTATTCATTTATACATTTTGACCAATAAAAATGTAAATATTGACTATTGAGTCTAAAATGGAGATAGATCATTGCTATGCAAACATTTCTCCTAAGAGATTTAAGGAAAAATAACATACTTTTTTTAGATACTTACTTATATTTAATTACTCTATGGCATTGGAGTATTATTGCGTTAAGACTTAAGTAGTATATGTTTACAACTAAAGCTCACAAAATTGTATTAATATATTTGCAAATATCTCAGAAACTGCTGTTTTTATAAAAATATATGTCAAATAAAAGTTTTTTATTTCTAATAGGCCTACAATTTTGCAATGATAAGTTGTTTTGTTTCTCCAATAGTTGTGGAGATACGGAAATTAACGCTTCTGTAATGTACCCTAAAAATCATTTTCATAGGAAAATGAAAATAGCCAGTTTATTTATAATCTTAATCAACGCCTAGATACGAATTTTAATCAAAATCGTTTAAGCAGATTTTGAGAAAACCAAATTTTTCTTTTTTCGTCCTTCAGTAAACTACCCTTAATTTTAAGTTTTTATAGACACACAGACAGACGGCATTGCAAAGACTATTTTTTAGGGTTCGGGGGGTCATGAGACGTCAACATCCATCAACATTTCAGGTTAGTTTTTTTTTACGGTCGCAATACTTAAACTTTAATGTCCAAAAAGTTAAAAAAAATTCATATAATTGCGTATATATTGAAAGTTATTGATTTTATAAAAATATGTTTCGGATAAAATATCTGTATTATAAATATATATACATATTTGTAATGCTAAGTAATTTCATATCTCAAATAGTTTCGAAGCTATTTAAAAAAATGTTAATTTACGCATCAGACCGGAGCCCTTAAAGCCATTTTGCCGAAATATTGAGGGTAGCCATTTTGTTTGGAATATTTATTAATGTTTATAAATGAAATTTAATCAAAATCGTTTGAGCCGATTTTGAGAAAATCGACTTTTTCTCTTTTTGCCATTCAGTAAACTACCCTTAATTTTAAGTTTTAATAGACACAGAGACAGACGGCATTGCAAAGACTATTTTTAAGGGTTCGGGGGGTCATGAGACGTCGACATCCATCAACATTTCAGGTTAGTTTTTCTTACGGTCGCAATACTTAAGCTTTAATGCCCAAAAAGTTAAAAATATATATATAATTGCGTATATATTGAAAGTTATTGATTTTATAAAAATATGTTTCGAATAAAATATCTGTATTATAAATATATATACATATTTGTAATGCTAAGTAATTTCATATCTCAAATAGTTTCGGAGCTATTATAAAAAATGTTAATTTACGCATCAGACCGGAGCCCTTAAAACGATTTTGCCGAAATATTGAGAGTAGCCATTTTGTTTGGAATATTTATTTATGTTCATAAATAAAATTTAATCAAAATCGTTAGAGCCGATTTTGAGAAAATCGACTTTTTCTCTTTTTGCCCTTCAGTAAACTACCCTTAATTTTAATTTTTAATAGACACACAGACAGACGGCATTGCAAAGACTATTTTTAAGGGTTCGGGGGGTCATGAGACGTCGACATCCATCAACATTTCAGGTTAGTTTTTCTTACGGTCGCAATACTTAAGCTTTAATGCCCAAAAAGTTAAAAATATATATATAATTGCGTATATATTGAAAGTTATTGATTTTATAAAAATATGTTTCGAATAAAATATTTGTATTATAAATATATATACATATTTGTAATGCTAAGTAATTTCATATCTCAAATAGTTTCGGAGCTATTATAAAAAATGTTAATTTACGCATCAGACCGGAGCCCTTAAAACGATTTTGCCGAAATATTGAGAGTAGCCATTTTGTTTGGAATATTTATTTATGTTCATAAATGAAATTTAATCAAAATCGTTAGAGCCGATTTTGAGAAAATCGACTTTTTCTCTTTTTGCCCTTCAGTAAACTACCCTTAATTTTAGGGGTAGATATCCAATTCCAAAAACCCCTCGGGGCAACCCTATGAAAACCCTAGATATCAAGTTTCAGCTCAATAGGTAAAATAGTTTAGGCTCTAGTTGGAGGTACAGACAGACAGACAGACAGACAGACAGACAGACAGACAGACAGACAGACAGACAGACAGACAGACAGACAGACGGAAATTCAAAAACCACTTTTTCGGATTCAGGAAGTCATGAAACGTCAAAATTCATCAAAATCTCGAGTTCGAATTTTTTGACGATCACAATACTTTCTCTACCTGTAAGATAGAGAGAAAGTAAAAAGACATGACTCTATCGTCAATACAATATCATACATCTAATTAAAGTTTGTGGCCAAACTTTAAGAAATCAATTATAAGTAAACTACTCCTTTCTCCACAAAGTTCCATCAATATATTCATTTATATAAGAATGATAATATTTCCAAAATCATTCATCATTTAACAACTTTCAAATATTTCTTCGAACGTAAATAGATTCTTATTTATTAAGAAAAATCGAGCCCAAATATATATTTTAACCAATACATTTAAGCCTTATTTGAAAAAATATCACACTTTAAAAGATTAATAACTATAAAACTACCCTTGAACGAATGTTTACCCTCAAATCAAATAGAGATTACTAATTTTATGTCAGAAACTCCCGAAATATAAATTTTAAACAAAATCGTTGAAGGCGTTTTCAAAATATACCTAATTAAAAAAAATTATAGCCATCAGCTACCCTTAATTTGATTGCTGCTATGAAAAAAACTTGAGGTTTCAACATAAAAAAATCTAACTAGTTTGAAAAATCCATCAAATCATATGAGTGTAGACCCAGAGATAGACGGACATACAAACAGACATACATAAGTACAGACAGAATTGTATGACCCACATGTTTGGGCTAGGCGGCAGATAAAACGACAATATTCATCATAAACACAAGTTTCAATGTTTATTATATTGAAACTTGTATTTATGATTAATATTGACGTTCATGACTTCATTTTGTTCAACAATACCAAAATCATTCAAAGAATAAAAATGCTTGGTGATATAGATTAAGCCCTACGCCTCTATAGCATTTTAATAAACTGTGTAATTTGTAAATATAATCAGGGTAGTTTATTGGAAGAACTTGATCCTTCTTTATTTTTGATATAATTTCCTTAAAATTCTTGCAATATATGAATAATGTCATGGTTCACATCTGTAAGCTGCTCTAGAGCTGATTTAACTCTAATGTGGATGTACTTACTATAAAACAACCTTTCTCGTAAACACCCTTTATAATAGACCCTTAATTGCCCTGATAATAAATGCAATAGTCTGAAAATATGTTCCATGCTCAGTTCATTGGTCAAGGGTGAATTTTTTCCAAATTTGTCATCAATTTGTGACTTCTAAAACCATAAAATAATAATATTTTGAATATAAATAACTTCAATTGTGATCGAAATAGCTCTCCACTCATTGCATATAGTTTGCCAATTTGTACCTTCTCATAAAAGGAGAAAGTATTTTAATTTTAGCACCGAAAATATTCATCATTGAAATTATGATTAATTTCTGCGTTTTATGAGCCCCTAGCATGATTGAAATTGATTTTACAATTCTGTTTGTCTGTTTGTCTCTGGGACTAGATTTGAATTGTTTTAATTGATTTTGTTTGGACTTGATATGTAGATGTTATCAGAACACATATCAGTACCTTTTTATTTTCTTGCTATCTTACAGAAAGAGAAAATATTGTGATAATCAAAAAAATTGAACTCGAGATTTTGATTAAGTTCGACGTTTCATGACCCCCCGAATCAGAATAAGTTTTTTTTTAATTTCCGTCTGTCTGCCTGTCCCTCGGACTAGAGCCTAAACCATTCTACCTATCGGGCTAGTACTTGGTATCTAGGGTTTTCATAAGGTTTTCCCGAAGGGTTTTTGGAATTAGATATCTAATCTTAAAATTAAGGGTAATTTACTGAAGGGCGAAAAAAAAAAAAAAAAATAGATTTTATCAAAATCAGCTCGGACAATTTTGATTAAATTTCATTTCTAAACATTCATAAATATTACAAACAAAATGGCTATTCTAAATTTTTCGTGAAAATGACTTTAAAGGTTCCGGTCTGAAGCGTAAATTCTCATTTTTGATATCTCCGTAACTCTTTGAGATATGAAATTACTCATCGTTACAAATATGTAGGTATATTTATATTTAAAAACATTTATTTGAGACATATTTTTAAAAAACAAATAGTTTTCAAGCTAAACGCAAATATATTTTTTTTTTTAATTTTCTAACTCTTAGGTAAAGTATTGCTACAGTCCAAAAAATCTAAATCGATATTGATGGATGTCGACTTTTCATGACCCCCCGAATCCAAAAACGGGGTTTTTTCAATACCATCTGTCTGTGTGTCTGTCTAAACCTAAAATTAAGAATAGTTTACTAAAGGGCGAAAAGATAAAATAACGTTTTTCTCAAAATCAGCTGTAACCATTTTGATTCAAATTTGTTGTTTAAGATTATAAACAAAATGGCTATTTTAATTTTCCCATGAAAATAACTTTCAGGGTACTTTACAAAAAGCGGAAATCTCCATATCTTCGCAACTATTTGAGATACTAAATAACTTATAATTGCAAAATTGTAGCATTATTAGAATAAAATCTTTTATTCAAAATATATTGTTATAAAACCAATAGTTTTTGAGATATTGGAAAATATATTAATACAATTTTGTGAGTTTTTGCTGTACAGAAATACTCCTTATGTTTTAGTACAATATTTATCTAATGCCATAGAGTAATTAAATATTAGTAAGTCTCTCAAAATGTTTGTTATTTTTCCTTTAATCTCTTAGGGGAAATGTTTGTACAGCAATGATTTATCTCTATCATTTAGACTCAATAGTCAATATTTACATTTTTTAATTGGTCTAAATTTATAAATGAGAAATTTAATAACAAATCGATGACCTGAAGATGTGCAAACACCTAATAAAATGTCGAAAATTTTATCCAGAATTCAAAATTTTAATACGAAGTGTTGATCATTGTGTACCCAATATCGATCTTTTTTATTGGTCCAAATATACAAATGAGGACATTAATTCTTTAAAAATAAAATTATAAAATTTAAATCCGGGAGTCAAAAAATGCTTTACGTAAGTATAGCGCAATTTATGCTTGGATTTGCTAGTGTATATTATTTCGTTTCACGTATATTACGAGTTTTGAGTAAATACCTCCATTTTTAAACAATAGAGCGAGAAAGTCCGTGCGGAGCTTCTTACCATTTATTTTAATCTAGACTTTAGCACTTAAATAATTAAAGGTAGTTTACAATTAAGTGATTCATAAAAAATTATCCTTTTTTTTTTTTTTAAAAAAAAGGCCTTTAAGATTATGGCATATGCTAAAAATTGGTATCCGGGAATCGTTTTTCATGTTATCTAAGATTATATGTTTTACAGATGTAAATATTTCAAGGGTAGGTTACAAATAACAGATTTTTAAGAATCTGAAAGTTTAAAAATAAGTTATGAGCAATTGTGTTTGAAATTCACTATATGGAAAGAGTTTTAATTTCCCTCGATACCTCAAAGATGAAGTTTTTTGATCGTAAAAAATCGAAATCGATATTTTGATAAATGTCGACGTTTCATTACTCCCTTAAATCTAAAAAAAAAAAAAAGCTATGCCATCTGTCTGTATATCTGTATCTAGGACTAGAGCAGAAACAATTTTACCGACCAGGCTAAGTTTCGACTAAGACTTGGACTAAGGTCCCCTCAAGGTTTTTTTAAAATTATATACCTAACTCTAATATTAAGGATAGTTTATTGAAGGGCAAAAAGGGATAAAATCTATTTTCTCAAAATCCGCTTTAGCAATTTTTACTAAATTTTGTATCTATATATTGTTTAACATTACAAAACAAATAGAAATTCTCGTTTTCTCATGAAAATAAATTTAAGAGCACTTAACAAAAGTAGAAATTTCCAATTTTGTTCTACATCCGTAACTATTTGAGATGTGAAATCCCTTATCATTGTAAGGTTTTAATACTGTTAAAATTAAAAATATTTTAACTGGGTATAATATATTCTTATAAACCCATTAATTTCATAGTTATAAGAAAACATATATTTTTATGGAGTTCTTTGAAATATTAAATGTATTGTTGTTATGCTCTTTGGGGGACGCAGATGCTCCTAATGTTTTTCAATGTTTCTGTAAAAGTGTATATTATTTTGTTTCATAAATTTTACAAATGTTTAGTAAATGTCTCCATCTTAAGATTTCAGAGAGAAAGTCTTTATGGTACTCCGTATTTTTTGGTTCTTTTTGTGATTAACATAGTGACATGATTTTTTTAAGGAAGCTTAAACAATGGTTGTTTACTAAAAACCAATTTTTGAAAATTGTGCTCCGATCTATAATATACAATATAAGAAAGCTTTACGTTTGTGTGATACCATTTATTTATATAATAAGATTCGTACCCGCCTTGTACTTGATACTCATGGTCGGTATTCTGACAGCAACGTTCTGGAAATTGTCAAAGGGTTTAAGACAGTTTTAATGTCAAGTCTTGGCATATCAATAATCATAATAAGACTTGATTGCCAATTATATCCGGCAAACATTAGTGAATATACGGACTAAAGGATCCATCGCATCTTGCTTGTTTTTCTGATGACGTGGAAGTGAAAGTTATAATCACGACATATAGCTAATAGCTCGGATGGGTAGTAAGATTCAGTGCATATAAAAATGTTTACAGCGCCAAATTACAGCGGAAAAACATTTTTTTTTAAATACATTTTCACCACGTTTTAATTCTTGCCCGGACTGTACGCATTTTAATTGTGGTAATTGGGTGTGTATGAAGAAGGTAGAGTTTTGAAAACATGTACAAGAATGTTTGTGGAAAGATAGTGAGAAACTATTTAGTTTAAAACCATGAGGCCAGGGTTTGAAACTTAGCCTCAACATCAAATTAGACGATATAGTTCTGAGGTTTAGTTCGCTTGCCCACCTTTGCAAAATAAATAAATAAAATGCGTAAGAAAAAATTAACTTTATATATATATATATTTATGTATTCTTAAGCTACATAATATGTGTATTTGGTGCATGCTGATCGATTAATATGCATACACGTGTATATTCATATATATATAAATACAATATATAAGAAAAACTTTATATATATATGTATACACTATACATGTATATACTCCTAAATTACATAATATGTTTATTTGGTGTATAATGATCAATTAATATACATACACGTGTGTGTATATTCATATATATAATTATTCCTGTCTTATTATCCATTTGGATTAAAAGCATACATTAATCACGCTAATGCAATAGGGACGAGGAAGATAGAATTTTAGATTAAATGTAACCGTAATTACATAGAGGGAGATTAAGAAACAGCATAGGAAAAATCACTCTCGAGTATACCTTACAGGGATTCGATCCCCTATATACCCGTCAACGAAAATCCAGTCTATCAAGAGATTGACGCATTAAAACATTTGAAAACCGATATGGGGTATCAACAAACAGCCTGCGCCCATTACACACATATACACTCTCTAATTAGCGAGCCCGGTCGTTTCACAATATTTTGAAAAAAAACCTCCTTGAGTGTCACAACTTCGTTAGCAATATAGAACGCGTTTATTACAAAGCTTGAAGAAGAGAAAAAGTTTTTTTCCAACATTTTGTGGGGTATTAAGGTATTAAAGGTAAAAGGTATTAAAAGTCACCTTGAATAGGAAAGTAAATCGAAAATTCAAAACGAGAGGAGCTATAAATACATAATACCTTTAAATATTAAGAACCTATTGACTTAAAAAAAAGAAAGTTTCTTTTAAATATTTTTAAAAAGGAAATTTACTATCTCTCAATAGATGGCACAATCTTCTTATTTCAGGCCTTTATCATTTCTCTCTTGTGCTTTTATATTTTATCTTTGTTACGTTCTATACTCTTTTCGATAGATTTTATAAATTAATTTCTTTTGAATACCATTAGAATGAAGTACCAAATCAGCGGTAAACGTTTAACCTCACAAATAAAACTGGAGGCTTAACAAATTATTTACTTAACGTGATGTTTCTGAACAAACTTATATCAGTACACTACTGAGAAACTAGATTTTATTTAGAATAGATCCAACGGCCAGTCCCCAAATTATAATTGTGTAAAGCAGAAAGCCTCAAGTTCCCCAGTAACATATTTTCTAGCCATGTCACTAAAAAATCCATCGACACCAAGGCCTCATTTATGCATGCGTTTCGTATCGTCCGGTTGTCGAAGATAATAATTTATCGTCCATAATTTTATGTCTATTTATGCAATGCGGTCGTACCGTCAGTCGCAGAAAAGAGTTGCAGTACTGCCACCTCAGCCATACTCTTATTGTTTCTTGACGGATCCAGTTGTGTTGTTAATTTGTCAATTTTAAAATCCACCCCACAATTAACAGTATGAAAATATGGCACTTTCCCCAATAAACAAACATAACCTCAAACCACGTGGAGAATGCAGAGTAAATAAACAAACGTAACCTCAAAACACGAGTGACTGCAGAGTGAATAAACAAATATAACCTCAAACCACGTGGTGATACAGAGTGAATAAATAAACATAACCTCAAAACACGTGGTGACTGCAGAGTGAATAAACAAACTATAACTCAAAACACGTGGTGACTGCAGAGTAAATAAACAAACGTAACCTCAAAACACGAGTGACTGCAGAGTGAATAAACAAACATAACCTCAAAACACGTGGTGACTACAGAGTGAATAAATAAACATAACCTCAAAACACGTGGTGACTGCAGAGTGAATAAACAAACATAACATCAAAACACGTGGTGACTGCAGAGTAAATAAACAAACGTAACCTCAAAACACGGTGACTGCAGAGTGAATAAACAAACATAACCTCAAAACACGTGGTGACTGCAGAGTGAATAAACAAACATAACCTCAAAACACGTGGTGACTACAGAGTGAATAAATAAACATAACCTCAAAACACGTGGTGACTGCTGAGTGAATAAACAAACATAATCTCAAACCACGTGGTGACTGCAGAGTGAATAAACAAATATAACCTCAAAACACGAGGTGACTGCAGAGTGAATAAACAAACATGACCTCAAACCACGTGGTGACTACAGAGTGAATAAATAAACATAACCTCAAAACACGTGGTGACTGCTGAGTGAATAAACAAACATAATCTCAAACCACGTGGTGACTGCAGAGTGAATAAACAAATTAACCTCAAAACACGAGGTGACTGCAGAGTGAATAAACAGTCTGTAGCTGCAGCGAGGGAGGGCAGGATACCATGGAGGAAGGACCAGTTGGCAAGCCTGCCACCGTCGTCCGGTTGCACAAATGCGTCCATACGAGATTCTTAACCGAGAGGCCACGTCTCTCTAGGGGCTTGAAAGGTTTTTTGAGGGCCTCCAAAAAAAATTCAAAATGTTATTTGCCTAATACTGAAGTCAATTATATTAAATTTTACGTTTTGGAAGAAATAATTAGACCATCGTAAGCATCTAAGTACTGTAGACTCTTGATTTTCCGGGGTAACGGAGGGGAGGGGAACCACGGATAATATAAATCACGGATATTACAAATAATACCCAACTGTTTACCACCACCATTCAAAATTTGATGCTCTTTGTTTCTACATATTTATGTGAAAAGGAATTTTCCACAATGGTAAATATTAAAACGAAGCAATAAAATCGACTCCTAATCGACTCCTTCATGCAAATAGCATTAAGTAATACAATCGAAACCAGAATAGACAAATTAGTGGAAAATGCTCAACAGCAGAGGCCCCATTAATTACATTTACTATCGGTTCATCCTAACCTGAGACCGGAAGTAAATAATCATTCTCATATCACTACGCGAAGAACATATATGATTGGTGGAACACCAGTGCAATATTTTTAATAGGCACGACCATGTATAGTCAATATCATATCAAAGTAGGTCAATACGAATTTTTGTATTTTTAATACCTTAAAATTTCCTGTCTTATGTTTTAAAAAACTCTAACCAGACTCAGCAAACGCCATAAATAGACGGGCAGCACTCAACACTCCCAACCGCCCCTTTAACACTGCCGATATCAACTGTCGACTGACCGTTGCTGACTTGACGTTGTTGACTGACTATTGCTGACTTGACGTTAACATGTGACGCCCATGCGGTGTCTTAGCGCTGAGTCAGGAGTTTGTTGGTATTCGAATAGTGCTTGCGAAGCTTAAAGTATTATTTCTAAATCAAATTAAGGGATAGTTTTAGTTATAATAATTTTCTAATGTTATTTTAAAACAAGTTTAGTAACAAAACAAAGGAGGGACTATTCAGTGGAAGGATACCACTGAGGTCCGTTCAGTAGCAAATCAGATCATAGACTTCCAGGTGGCTTTGTTTACATCAGGTCTCAGCTTAGGGTGAATCAATAGTAGGCAAGTTTATTTTCTGTTTTTATTTGTTGTTATCATTATCAGTAATAAAGCCCCTATTAAGAATAAATCTTAATATGTAATTAATATGTTAGTAAAAACTAGGGGGCCACGAAAATATTTTAAGATATTTAGGGGTCGCGAGTAATAAAAGGTTAAGAACCCTTTTCTAAAGTACGATGGTCACCTTCAAATCGCAACTACAACATTATCGGAATATATTGTAAAATGGACACAATTCATTAGAAAACGGATGAATCGTCGACAACCGGACAATAAAGAATTCATCATGAATGAGGCCCTAGCTGAGAAGATAGACGTGCAACCTACAGGAGAGAGAATATACGACCCATACAATTCTACCTCGAATTGAAACATTTGCAAGCTGGGAGGGTTGGCAACAGCTACACCAAAGGAAAACTAATATAATAACTCTTTGAGACCTACAGTTACCTCAAAGGTTGTGTGTTTTTTTATTTTGTGTTTGTCTTTCAGCCATGGAAAATTGTGCGTGGCCTTTGTATAAATTTTATATTCAATAAATAAAAATATAATCTATTTATTTCAATCTCACTTTATCCATTCTTACTTAATAATTGACAGAAATATATAAAAATATTTTACAAATAATGTCCTACCTTACATGCACTTAGCAATTGAAAGTTTTTTTTAGGTTGGTTAGTATTAAAATTAACCTAAAAATTAGTACAGAGATAAGCCTATTAGTTAATCAGTTTGTTTATACAGTTAGGTTAAGCCCGTCTAGCTATAGATATGAATGTAGGCTCAAGTTTACAGTAACGTTTAGTAAAAAAGATCCACTTCGGTGGCTGCGTGGTCTAAAGCGCTACTCTCATGTAGGACTTGACTTCCGATAACGGGGAGATCAAGGTTCGATCCCACTCGGATCCACTGAGGGTGGATTTTCCTAACTGGTCTTTCACTCTCCTTCCACACAAATCAGGGTGCACTTCCTCTCAATTAATCCTTCATAATCCCTAAATCATTAGTGTAATTAGTACACAGGCGTTTAATCCGAGTGGGTGGTAAGACGTGGTGCATAAAAAATTATACAAAACAATTAAACGAGGCGATAAATGTGATGCTCTGCAATCGATATATTGGCCATATTTTTACACTAATAACTCAAGAAACATAATAGATACATTTTAGATCAAACTATTTATCATACTTTTATCCCTATCAGTGTACGCATGATCTAGGGCATGGTCCTCATCTGGTTTGGTTTGTCAATGATGGAAAGGTTGGCATTCTAATCCCGGTTGGTAATATTATGAGTAGCTTTCATTCATGGTTTTCCACTATCCTTTTACTCAAATGTCAGTACATTTCCTATAATTTCTCTCTTTCATACCTCTAGTCCCTTAATGTAGATGAGTACAGACACGCTCAGACGCGAAGAAAAGACGCACATAGACGCGCAGAGACATGAAGAGATGACGCGCAGAGGCGTGAATCATAGACGCGCAGAGACGCGATGAAGGAACGCAGACGAGTGAGAGACGTAGACGCGCAGCGAGACGTGAAGAGAGACCTGACGCGCAGAGACGTGAAGACGTGACCCGCAGAGACGCGATGAAGTGACGCGCAGAGAGACGCGATGAAGTGACCGCGCAGAGAGACGCGAAGAAGTGACGCGCAGAGACGTGAAGACGTGACCCGCAGAGACGCGATGAAGTGACGCGCAGAGAGACGCGAAGAAGTGACGCGCAGAGACGTGAGGACGTGACGCACAGAGACGTGAAGACGTGACGAGCAGAGACGTGAATCATAGACGTGAAGGGACGCGAAGTACATACTTGTAGATTTGCATATCACGGAAACGTAGAGATAAGAAGACAAGACGCGCCGGAACGCGAAGCATATACGCAAAGTCATTTTATTATATCCGAGAGTAGAATACAATGGGATTATAAAAAGGTAATTAAAACATTGCTACTGTGTTTAAACTTTCCCTTTTCTTGTATATTGAATCCCCATCAGGCGACGTGCCTTAAAGCTAATTTTGTATCGCTTGGCAGCCACAATAATTAACTATGAAAGTAATAACATGCCCTAACCCTTTCAAACATAAAATCACGGATTGGAGCTTCGTGTACTGCCAGGTTTTTTATCTTTGGACAGAAAAATAACAATATATGCAAAAACACCACCCGTTGTAAAAACAATGGTACCCAACGTTGTATTTTTATTGGTTTTTGTTTTATCTGGAGGTTATAGTCCTTACACACACACACACACACACACACACACACAAGTTTCACATCAATGCGAGATGTGTTTAAATTAATTAACTACATTATATTGAAAACAAACAAGATTTTTACTCTTGAAAATATGGGCAGTAATTTTAAACTCAATAATTCATATTCTATTCTGTAAAAAGTATTTAAATACGTTTTTCAACATAGGGCCGTAATGACGTAATATTATCTGCACAAATCTGTAAACATACACGTTAATAATTTATAGTGAAGCTTCGTCGTTCGTTATGTTTGCAGTGCTTGGATGGTAATTGTTAACTGTAGATAAATTGTGAGATGAATGCGTTACAAGGAATGACGAAGATAATAATATAAATAATAATAATAATAATATATTGCTATGTATTTTATATTTTAAAAAAGCATAGCTCTTTCAAACTATCAATGAAATATCACTTATTTTTAACAAAATTGTTATAACTACTAAAATAAATGACGAATCAAAATGTTTGACAGATAAACAAGGTAATATACTATTTGAAACATTCTCCAACAGAGCGATCTATATTTACATCAAGGTTTGAAGTAAAAGTAAGTTATATTTTAAAACTACGATAACACATATTAAAGTTTTATTTGTAAAAACTAAAATATTATATTTATTTTTCGTTTCATTAATCAAGACGTTATATATTTTAATTACAATATTATTGGGTAGGGAATAATTTAGAGGATATGTACCAGAATTTGTTTGGAGAGAGTGGTAAAACCTTCAGGAAAACCGGGACTCGAGAATTTACCTCTTTGTCACCATATGACCAATCTAGACGAGCTTTATGTTTGGTCTGTAGGCCCACTTATGTGGGTAGGTAATATATCGATAGTGAAAAGTGTGTTCAATTATTGTATAACTGAAGTTTGGTCTCAAATAGCTGCTCTGGAGGTGTGTTTTCTCAACTATGTGGGTAAGACTTAAAAATCACGTGACAAATAAAATATTCTGCTTATACTAGTAATTTCATTTTATTGTGTTTTATTTGAGGTATTTTACGTTCACTTTCTAAACCGACTGATTATATTATCGCACGATAATTTCTATGAGCGAGAGTGAAAGAGCCTACCAATTTTGCCAGGAAAGGTTTTTACATACCTTCCAGGGTTCTTTCCCATGCCACAACCAACATGGGACCGAAGGCTTTACTTCCCCTCCGAAGGAAGTTGTGCTATGGATTTTTAACGTCCAAGAAAATTCCGTCGACCCCAGGTCTTGATGCGAGCACTTTACCCCAAAACCACCAAGGTCAACATCAGTATATAGATGGATTCTATGATTACATACAAATTTCCTTATTTCTTGAAATATTTTACATCATTGTGAAAGAATAAACACCAAGAAAAAATAAATCTGTCTTAATGGTGATCAAACCTGGAACCTTTAGCTCAGTAGGAAGATGCGCCTATCGACCGACATAGTTTATACGTGAGGGCCGAGGCTCGTATTTGAGCACGATGTCATGCAAACACATACTATCTTATTTTTAAATTAATTATTTCTCATTTAGGCGTACCATATTTTTTTTTCCATCCGAACATAAAAAAAAAGGGCAAGCAAACAAAATAAAAACTTTCCGTGGAGACTGAATGTGTATATTTAATATTGCGTGTAGTTTTCTAGCAAAATATACTGTACAAGAGTCTCTATAGAAAGTGGAGGAAAAAAAGCAAGTTCCCCCCCTATACTCCTTGTCTACCAACATTGTCGAGCGTTGCGATTGTTTGTTTTAGGTGTATTTGAGTTTTTACGTGGTTCCCGAGCCCCGAGGTCTCGTGTGAGTATGTAGAGGGTGGTGGAGGCCATGTGTGTGTAGAGGCCAGCCTATATGTTTGTGTAGGATAGACTTTAGAACACATAACGAACAGCTACGAGGAAAAATAGTCCATGTTCCGCAGTAGCTGAGTGGTGTGAGAAGCCCCTTCGGTGTGGACGAGAAGAATTTAGTACGTGTGGGTACTTCACTTCAATCGTATTAATAATATTACTACCCGCCCAGCCTACCCGCATTTCTTCACTAATCGGGTAGGAATGAGTTGAGTAGAAAAAAAAAGTGTGAAGCAGTTAAAATAAAAATTCTCTCTGTAAACTCAAACGCTGCCCCTTTCACCAGCAAATCAGACAAGACGAGAATGACACCTTTAGACACGTGCCTGCTGGTGCGGGTTGCATGTGTTTACTATCAGGGATTTAATGTACCTACTCATAGCAAGGTTGCTGTTATAAGTTATACCCGTCTCGGTGGCGTAGTTGGCTAACGCGCCAGTCGTGTTGAGTCAGACTACTGAGGACGGGGAGATCGAGGATCGAATCTCGGTCGGGTGAACTGAGAGTGGTTTTTCCTAAAATGGTTTTCCACTCTCCCTCCACGCAAATTCGGGTTCACTTCCCAATTTCCAATCTATTAGCGTAATTAGTACTTAAGCGTATAACCCGAACGGGTAGTAAGACGCGGTGCTAATTATTATTATTATAGGTTAAGCTCGGTTAAAATTTATTTCCTAATTTAAACGTTTAAGTCTGAGTCCAGTCAAGTAATAATAGTTTATCGTTATAATATAAATGGCAACCCAAAAAACAAAATGAAAGTAATAGATTATTAAAAAAATATATAGCAGAACACATTTTTATTAGGCTATAAAATTAAGAAAAGAATTCCAAAGCTATGAACCTATATATAAATATGGCACGTATTAAAAAGGCATCATTAAAATTTTTACACAATATTTTATCTAAACACACAGCTAAAATAGCAACAGTGAAAAAAATATATCCAACATAAATTTCACACAACTTTCTCCTTGCATAAACAAAATAATATTAATAATATAATATTTAGCACCGCGTCTTACTACCCGTTCGGGTTATACGCCTAAGTACTAATTACGTTAATGGATTAGTAATTGCGAAGGTTGAATTTAGAGAAAGTGAACCCGCATTTGCGTGGAGGGAGAGTGGAAAACCATTTAGGAAAAACCACCCCCAGTTCACCCGACCGAGATTCGAACCTCGATCTCCCCGTCCTCGGCGGTAGAGCTCAACACGACTGGCGCGTTAGCCAACTACGCCACCGAGGCGGATCATAAACAAAAGAAGTGTTATACATTCCTAATCATTTATTCAAGTATAATAATAATAATATAATAATAATATTTAGCACCACGTCATACTACCCGTTCGGGTTATACGCTTAAGTACTAATTACTATAATGGGTTAGGAATTGGGAAGGTTGAATATAGAGGAAGTGAACCCACATTTACGTGGAGGAAGAGTGTAATTTCCCCATTTAGGGGAAAACACTCCCAGTTCACCCGAGCGAGATTTGATCTCCCCGTTCTCGGCAGTTTAGCTCAACACGAAACCAGCGCGTTAGCTAACTACGCCGCCGGGGTGGGTCATTATTCTAGCATAGCTTACGTTAAACTATAAACTCACAAAGGTTGAGTCAATGAACCATAAACGATTACACTAGAATTATTATACCAATTTTAGCATCTACAATATATAGGCATATATATCGTATATTTTAATTGGCCGTATGTTGGTAAGGAGTAATTTAATTAGTGCACTTAGCACCAAAGTTATTAAAGGTTTAATTTACTATATAAGACAGAGAGGTAGCGTAGAAAATTGCACTTGAGTTTACGAGTATTTATTTATTTGAGGTATTTAATGTGGACTTTCTGAACCGGCTGATTATAGCAGTACACGAAATTTTCTATAAGAGAGTTCGATAAGGGCCCACCAATTTTGCATTTCGGGGTTCTTTTACGTGTCAAAATCGACGTGGGACCAACGAGTGATACGAACTGTTAAGCTAAAAATCTATTTGGTCCGAAGTCCAACCTTATAATATAGTCAGTAAGAGAAAACTAGCTTTGGTGCAGAAATTGTCTTACACATTCTTGAATTTTATTAAATTTAGTTGTAAAAATGACACCCAAACAGACCTTGTAGATGATAAATCTAAAGGTCCATCTCAGACTCTGCCCTAAATTATGAGAGATGAATGACCTTGAGTACTGGACAAATCCTTTATAGCTCAGTAGTAGAGCAATGATTCGCTAAACCAGAGGTCCCGAGCTCAATTCTAGAATACAGGTTTAATTTCTATACTCTATTTAATTCAGGTTAAAAAAAAGTGTGTTGAATTTCTATCAAAATATATCATAAGTTTATCATAAATAGCACTCCGATGATATAATGTGGAAAAACAGGAACCAGTTTGAATCCCGGCTCTTGCAATATGGGTTACTTTCCTTGTTTTCAACTTGCCTGGAAAATGTTTACACTCTTTGGGAGATGGCTGATATATTTATTTAAAATTCACCTTATTCATTTTGTTCAATGTTAGTGACGAATAAACATAAAGAGCAGTGAGCCAAATAGCATTTTATAAAAATGTTTATTAAAAAAAACATACCTACCAATAAAACATAAAAACTGTTGATTTATTAATAGTAATATTAATGATAGCTACTAATGATATTTTAACTTAAAATGGTTACACGCATCGGTGAGCATGTGGGCCGAGTATTAGGTTCAACAAGTCTTGTTTTTCACGGAGAGGTCAGGGTTATAAATGGAGTGATGTTACCTTAAAAAAACTCCATTCTCTCTCCAAGTGAATTCGGATACACTTCTTCTTCATTCTACCTTCTTCATCTTCAGCCCCTCTATGTGATTACAATGCGCATAGCTCGGGTTGGTGGTAAGACGTGGTGAAAATGTAATCATCATATTATATTGTATTTCTGAACAGTATTTAAATGGTTCAGAAATTGAAGTTAATTTAAAACTTTAATTTTATCTCTTTGGTGGATACAACTAACTCAAAATAGCTTTAAAAATCACCCGAGATGGTGGCCAAGCAGATCAAGCGTAGTCTGGTTTGCTGGTGACCGACAGGTTAGCGCTCGACTCCTGGCAGGGTGTAATTTTTTTTATCGCCTCGTCTTAATACCCATTCAGGTCATACGCCTAAGTACTAATTAAACTAATGTGTTAGGAAATAGGAAGGTTGAATTTAGATGAAGTGTACCTCCAAATGTGTGGAGGGAGAGTAGAAAAGCATTTAGTAAAAAACCACCCTCATTGCACCAGACTAGGATCGAGACCCAATCTCCTAGTCTCCGACAGTATAGTCTAGTGCAATAGTAGCCACCGAGGCGGGCGACAGGGTGTAATGAGATGATTTGTAATTATGAATGACTCCCAGAATTAGCTGTTTGCTGACATTGCTGGAGCTGAGCTGGCGGATGTCTTGTGTTCAATACCCATGCATCTCTATATCCCATGGGCAGGAGAATGTTGATAGAGTACCTTAAATTTAAACACAATGGGTCATTTAAACTTATATAAGATAGTTTTATTGGCTGATAGCTCTCAAACTGATGATGAAGCCCTGTAATATTAATGTGATTCATACTGGATTAGTAAAACTAATTAAACTAAATATGTCTGAGGCAAATGCAAGAGTTAAACATTCCATTGCTTCCAATAATGTTAATTAATCACAGTGGCCTTGGGTTTGATCCCGACAGGACAAACTAATAGTTTTCTCTCCAGCGTAGTCTTGTAAGACTCCTTGAAATGCACCCTCCTTGTCCTGTTTCCGTCTGTTATTTAGTTTATGCCAATATACAACATATATGGTAGGGCGGAGGAGCTATTTAGACCTAGGGGCTATTTGAATCAAATTATGAAGTCAAGTTTCTGCGCATACACTATAAACATATTCGTTTATTTTAACAGTTTATAGCTATCAGGAGAACTAGAACATTCGTAAAAAAATTTTTTTTAATATACCCAATTTAAAAATTGTTTTTAAGAGTCCAAGAAAAGTGCAATCAACAAGTTATTCTCCTAGTTAGGTAAATAGACCTCCTTTCATCACAAGGTTTTGTGATCTTATGTTTTAGTTTTGGGCTTATTATTTACGTTTTTAATCTTAGCTAGGTGTGATGGATTAAATAGCCAATCTATTGTAGTTGTTTTGGGTGACCTGGTGGTCTAGGGGTAAGGTGTCAGACTTCTGTGCTGAGGGTCCGGGGTTCAATCTTCGGTCCCGGAACAGATTTATCTGATTGCCAAACCCTTCCTTCACCTCTGATAAGACGTGTGTTAATCACAACTTGTGAATGTGAGGAATGCCAGGCCTCCACCGTGGTTCGGATTCCACGTTAAACTGTAGGTCCTCCATTTCATCTCACAATCACCCTACCATTGCACATTAGCGTAAGTGCGTATAACCCGAACGGGTAGTAAGACGCGGTGCTAATAATAATAATATTGTAGTTGTTAATTACGGTCATAGCCGCATCTAAAAATTATATTCTTTAAATTTAAAAATGAAAACTGGACGCGGGAATTGAACCCAGGACTTTAGACTTACGACAAAGCTCTTATCACTGAGCTATCCAGGAATACCGGGCCTGAGGTAATCCTTCACTCATATTTTTAATACTGTGATGGATGTGCCGAAAACATCAGAAACATACAAGTGATCAATTAATATCGCGAGCTGTAAGATAACGCAGGGCAGTGGTAAGTGCATCGGCAAACTAAGCCAACGATCCCGGGTTCGATTCTCGTGTTCAGGTGTCATTATTTAATTTAAAAAAATTATTTGTGGTTCACCAGTAAGTATAATGAGCTTATTCTATTATAAAATGTGTAGAGTTACTTGATATTAAGAATAGCAGGCTCCAAAGGATATTTGAATTATTTCCTGAGGGCTTTCTTTACCATTATTATATTTCCTGTTTATTTTTATTAAATGAGTCAATTAGTTACTAATTTCCTACTAAAACATTTCAAAGTGAACGTATTAATACCGTATTGCTTGCCCTCCCACAATATACGGTATTTGTTGTGGCTAGGCCTGGCGGTTGGTGACACTGACTGGCCACAGAGAATGGAAGCTCAGGAGACGCTGAAGGAGCTTGGTCACGCCGTCTCGAGTGTCTTTTGTTCTTATTGTTGAGGCCATCAGGTGATCAAGTTACTCCAGTTACAGCTTGCGAGCTACGCTCCAAGTCCTAAAACTATTAAGTTTCACGTATTACGTGAGTTTATATATCCGTTTATAAAAATGACACAAACCACATTGAGATGTGCAAACGGTATCCGGAACATCCTGATGGCCTAGTACAGGAGTATCCTGCTGGGGATAGGCGTATCCCATAGGGAACGTGTTTTCAACTCACTTCATTACAAGCGCCATATTAATAATATTAAGTGAGCTACATTTTAAAAAAAACAGTATTGTCATCTCCTGAAGTAAAATATCTTCAAATTAGAATATTTTTATTTAAAATATAGAATTAAAATAGCAAATAATAAGACTCGGAATCTATTTTTTTCTCAGGAGTGTTTGCAGTGTTAATCAAGCACTCTTTAGAAACCTTACCATCTGTGAAAGGTTTTGAATAACATGCAATTAAGTGTGACAAGGTGTAATACTCTTAATTTCATTATGAATATAAGTTCGATAAAAAATGACTGGATCATATTTTATCTTGATCCGTGGGCCACACACAATCGTATTATGGGCTGCAAGTTTTCATGCCCGATGCGGGGTAGAATAGAGGGGAACTTAAACATATATTTAAAATTATAATTTATCCCTCATTTAAATGTATCAAATAGATGCGTTTAAAAGAACAGATTGTTATAGGGTAAGTGGCTACCGGTGTAGACGATCACAATGACTGGTTCTAAAAACGTTTTCTACAAAAGCTATGAAATTTACATCAAGTATAATAGTTTTAATAAAAGCAATAATTTCTGGTTGGCAGAATGGCTAATTAAAAAGTGAACCTTGAAACCTAGTAAAGCTATTTCATTAATCATAGACAATGGTTGCAAAACGTCTAGGAGATAATTTAATATCTACTTTATAAACTAAATAAAGAAAAAATGTAGTATTTTATTTCTGATTCAAGGAACTGGGTAACCTTTCAGGGTCCAATAATATAATATATTAGAACAGAGGTAAATTACTGTAATAAAAAACTACTTTAAAGGGAGAAAGTTCCGTAAAAGATTGTGCTTTAAAATCACATTTTTTTTTTAGTTACACTGCGATATGGTATTCGAACAAGAAACTTTCTCAGGGCAAGGTTCACTCTCGTGTGAAGCTTTTAAATAATGTAACTTTATTTACAGCAAAATTGTATGTGCACTTATCAATCCTATAGTTTTAAAATCGTTCGAAGCTTAAGAGTTACAAATTCTGAAACAAAGCAGTCAATATTGGTTTTCTATCCTGAACCCCAAGCTGGAAGAGAATTCAAAAACTTCAAGAAATAATTTGTCAGAGTGGACACAAAGCTAACATTTGTGTTAGCAAGACCAAATAAACTTATTGCTGAATTAAATCACAACATATAGATTACGTATATAGCATTTATATAAATATATTTTTAGAAAATTTATTACTCTAATCTCTAAATGAGGTATTTTCATATGAATGCACGAAAATCATGCCCGTATCTATAATTTTCTTTGGGGGACAAGGGGGGGAGGGGGCTCATTCTTAAAATATTGTTCCACGACGACGGTCATCTCAAGACTAAACAGCGGGGAGAGAGGGGCGGATGAATCTGACCCGCACGGAGAGAAAAATATGTCAAAATTTCGTAAAAAAAAACAACAAAGTGAAGTATACCTATTCTTGCATCTACTATTAATTTATAGTCTTTTTATAAATTTAAATAGAAAAAAAAATACTAATTTTATATATATTTTTACAAAAACTAACACATTTTCTATTAAAAGTTATAAAAAGTATATTAATAATTATTTAATGCAAGCATGGGTCAACTGTAATATATTTTTATTTAGACTTTGGGGGGAGGCTTCATCCCCGAGGGAGTCCCCCCTCCCGGATACGTGCCTGACGAAAAGAGTAAGATGTTCCAGCTAAAACGTGAGTTTATAGAAAAAACAAACTGTTAGAAAATGTCATCTCATTTCTACCTACATTAACCTGTGGTACAAATTTTTAATTTTGAACTTTTTTCAATTCCAAAGTTTTTTACTAGTTTTTTTACCGTTTTGTACCACAAAGAAAAAGTTTTTACTCGTACTTGTTTTTTGGCAAAAAAACGGTACAAAAATAGTACAAAACATTGGCATGAAAAAATTCAAAACTAAAACGTGGTAGAGCAGAATTAAGCTGGAATTACCACTTTGATATGCTAATTACTCAAATCGGGTACGGGTACAAAACTTTTACTTTGTGGTACAAAAGGTACAAAACGATACAAAACTAGTACAAAGCTTTGGCATCAAAAAAATTTCGAAATTCAAAAGTGGTACTACAGGTTAATGGAGGTTTCATTTCTATAGATATTATGGTATATGAAGAAAATATTATTTAGGTTAATATAAAGGTTAAAGGAACAATACAAAACTATTTAAAAAAGTGAAATATATGTTTAATACTTTTTTAAAGAGAGCGATATTTGATAGAATTTATGTACTTCACATCAGTTCTATTAAATTTTCATTTTTACACTGATTTGGTGATGGTAGTAAAGATATGATTAAGAAGTACATTCGTATTGACGTGGCACGAGACTAGTACACCATTTAGAAATGAATACTCACTCCCTGTATACCTAGACGAGATTCTATCCTCAAGCCCCTTGTCACAGGAAATGTAGACTATTGCGAGATCGACTCTCTATACCGGGGTTATTAGCCTTTTTAGGATTACTTACCCCAATATGTTCTCATATTCGCTTCGACAAACTGTCAAAATCATCCCATCACATGCGAGTATTACTTCAAATTATAACCATGGCTTGTTTTTACTTTACCTATGGATATCTAGGAACAGAACAACTGAAATAAAATCATAAGCATTTTATCATATTTATTTAAAGAAAAACAGCAAGTCACAAAGACACAATATGTATTGATAACAGTATCAGTTTATTATAATCTAAGAATCAAATAGCAAAAGCTATTATTTATGCTTTTAGTGAGGATTATTCTATTTAGATATCATATTCTGAAAATTTAAAAATGACACCTGGACACGGGAATCGAACCCGGGACCTATGGCATAGTACGCCAATGCTCTAACCACTGAACTATCCAGGAGTCATCCCATGTCCAGGGTCATTCTTCACTCATATTTTAAGGCAGAGTCTATGATGGACGTGTGGAAATCGTCGGCTACAAATGTGTGATTTTATTAAGATCACGAGCTATCAGATAACGCAGCATTGGCGTACTAAGCCAAAGGTCCCGGGTTCAATTCCCGTGTCTATGTATAGTTTTAAAATTTTCATAATATGATATCTAGATGGAGTAGTCCTCACTAAAAGCATAAATAATAAGAATTAATAGCCAGAGCTATTATTTATGCTTATTAGTGGGAAGAATGACCCAGGGCACGAGACGAATCCTGGATAGCTCAGTGGTTAGAGCATTTGGCATACTAAGCCAGAGGTCCCGGGTTCGATTCCCGTGTCCAGGTGTCATTTTTCAATTTTCAGAATAGCATAAATAATAGCTTTAGCTATTTGATTCTTAAAATATGCAATCCTTTAAAATTATAATAATGTACAATTGGCAGCATTAAGCCAACTACAGAGTTGAAGATGTCTACGTTATCTGATCTAACGTCTTAGACCATTCAGCCAACGCAATGGGTCCGTAATTATAAACTCGTTTTAATGCAGTCTCAAGCACTAATAAGCCTAATAAAGACGTATTCACACCGAGAGGGCTGTGCCCTGACTGTGCGCCGGCTGTGTAGAGCTGCAGACAATCTTGAACAGGTCATTTCCATATGAGTAACCTTGTAAGACCATTGTTTGATTCAAATTGAGAGGGCTGTGAGCTGACTGTGAGCTGACTGTGCGCTGACCGTGCTCTGACTGTGTCGTCTTGAATTGATTCAAAAGTGTTCTCCCAAGGCAACGATCCAGCACGGTTGGCGCACAGCCCTCTCAGTATGAATTTAAATCCGAGCACCCTATGGTCGACCATAAGTATATTTTCTCTTAGTTCAGCTTCTTCCGGCAAAAGCGAACTTTCACGAATGTTCTTATCTACAATCTGACAATGCCTGGATGCTATTCCAGCACAACTACCGTGTAGGAAGCTTAAAAATGTTGGTACAACTATATAATTTGCAACATAAAGAATACGATGATAATCTCATTAAATAAGTAATTTGTAAGGAAATAGCGGAAAACCCCTATGTTAAAAGCAACTACGGTGACCAAAACAGAGCATGGTGACGACACGTCACAGCCGGCGCATAGTCATCGCACAGCCCTCTCAGTGTGAATCCAACTCAAGTGAAGCTTATACCTTACATATATATCATACCTTGGTGGCATATTTAAATCTTCAGCCACACTATCACAAAAAGTTTGGTAAAAAGGGAGTTGCGACAATGTATTCGTATAGACCAAATACCGATTAGTTTTATCTTAATAAAACTATTTCCTTGGATTCGAGAGTATTAAAATAAAAATTCAAACTTAATCATTCAGCCACAACCGCACCCCCACCTCTCACTTTTCCCCGTCACAAGGATGACAGCGCTGATGTAATTTCCGCTCAAGAACTTTTCAAAAAGTTCAAGCGAAGCTATCAGTATATAAACAAATCTGAGGGGAAAACCTGTTTTCTAATGGAGATAGAATAATCTAAACTCAAACAAGAATTCTAGGCATTGAACGTATTTTACAATACGGCCACATTTATTACTCCCGTCCTCACTTCTCCTAATGAAACATGGGAAAATAATTTGTTTTATATGTCGGTTTGGTAAATATTATGACCTGCTTCAACATGGTCTATAGTGCTACTCTCGCAGTAGACTTCCGATGAGAGGAAGATCCAGATTAGATTCTTGGTCAGGTGTACTGAGGATAATATTTCCAAAATTGTTGTCCACTCTCCCTTCACGCAAATTCTAGTACACTTCCTACAAATATAGCCTTCCTATCCCCTAAAACCATTAACGTATAAGCTGAAAAGGTTGTAAAACGCAGTACTAAAAAATAAAAATAAATATGCAACTAAATTAGATAAACTAAATTGAAACTAACATTTGGTGGCCACTAACATACATAATTCCAATATTTGTGGACACCTAGACACGGGAATTGAAGCCGAGATATTTGGCTTAGTAATTGGTAGACTACGTATGAACATTTCATTCACTCTGAAAGACAGCTCCACTTCTGTGTAGATATAAGTTATGTGCAATCAATTTAATAATGCTACAACCATGATGGTGAACACACATACGAATCAAAATTTGCATAAACCAATCTAAAACTTTTTCTTTAGATACACTCTAAAATTCCCTTTTGTCACGTTTTCTTTACAAAAAAAATCATTTTTCAATATTTAAATATTCGATCCTTATTTTTCCTCTTGCAGCAGCAGGAAAGAAACAAACATATATATTGATATTGCAGTGAGTAACTATGTGTATAAGCTTAGCGAGTTTGGTCAAACCTTTTTTTAATTTTGGTATTACAGTTCGTGCAGGCTATTTATATTTCAAATACGCTAGTAAAATAGGTATGAGTAAGGTATACATAAGAGGATATGTGCCCACATTTGTGTGGCGAAAGATTGGGAAACCTTTTAGGAAAAAAGTCCTTAGAATATCTGACTAGGTTTTGAACCCCAACCTCCCAGTCTAAGACAAACCAGACTATATGATATTGACGTTTAGTCCACTAGACAAGAAGGTTTCCAAACTTGTCGATTTTTTTAAAGCTTTTGCTAACATCGAACATTATTGTATGATATTTCATCATATTAATCAAACTTGAACTAATTATTTTTGAATTGTCTTTTTTACAAATAAAGGCTATCCAAATTCTGAATTTACCAGTATAAATGAGTTCTTTAACTTACTTGAGGGCCAAAAATGCATTATATTTGTATTATTTTGCAAACCTTGGGTCTAATTTAGTTGATCAGAGTGATGATGTGAAAATATACACTCAACATATGTCATTGTGAGGCCTGTATGTTCCAGTTCAAGTTTAAATCAATCAATGAGGAACAAATGTTCCAAGACGAAAATCAACAACCTGCTATCATAAATAAATAAAGTACTAAAGATCCTGACCCTATTGATGGCAGATAAACATAATATACGAACACAAAACATTATTCCGTCATGTTTATATAACATATAGTTTTTCTATTTAGTATCTGTAAAGGGGATTCGCTTGGAACCGTTCTTTTGTTAGTTATTATTAATACTTTACAAACCTTTCACTATCATGTCAAATGTTGTTTTGTTCTGTCAACTGTCATTCTGACGTTATTCTACAAATTGCGGATTACTCCTTTTCAATCTGATGTATATATTTTTTTCATTCATCCAAGGTAATTCAAGTGCACTTTCTGAACCTATAGATTATATCAGCACACGACTTATATATTAACTTAAATCTAGAACCGACACAACACCCATCCCTCAGCTGTTAATTCATCACTGTGAAAGGGGACACACACACATTCCACAAATGACAAAATTTTCAACCATGCCAGGAATCGAGTTCGGAACTCTTAGCTCAGTAGACAGACACGATAACGACTTATCTAAGGTATCGGACCTGATAGATCTAAATGGTCCTTAGTTTCATTTTAGACTATGGCGAAGTATATTTTTTCTGGTTGACAAATAATACTTCCTGTTTCAGTTTTTGTATCTTTCTGACCAACCATTAACCATTCTTTAACCAATGGCGTAGCTATCATAGGAGGGCTTGGGGGTGGTGGTGGAACGTAATCTTCCAAGTCAATATGATAACCCCCCACGCTCCACCCCGTTCTCGAAGAATTAAAAAGTACTATTGATAAAATTAGTTAAATATTGTCATCTATAGCAATAAGCTTTCTATATGTATTAATTAGTGAGATCTAACTAGTATTGAGTCATCGAAATCAATAACCCCCCCCCCCAATCTAAATTAGGTTCGCAATCGTTTAGAGTAAGGGGTTTAATAACAGTGAATCTCCCCTTGTCATACATTTTTGGATAACGCCCCAACCTCAATCTAAAAGTATTCATATTAATTTTTTAGTACAATGCCTAGACGACTGATTATGAAAAACATGAAAAGTATGTTAGTGCGAGGCAGTAAACACTAATTACCACAAAAGTTCAATAATCAAAGTGTAAGAAGGTGATAAATAAAAAATTGTGCTTATCTCGTTTGTTTTTAACTTAGCCAAATAAAATCTGGTGTGACGTCACTATCATTCAAATCAAATGTTCTATGTCGTTAAAAAATTGGCTCAACCGTAGCTCACATATTAAAGGTTATACGGCTTTTCCCATAAATTGGGGCAAAAGTTGTATATTTTCATCAAAAGTGCTTTGATATCAAACTTTTTGAAGAAACTTTGGATACAAATTGGTTTTCAGCCATAGGACTATTAAAAGTACTGTATAAGTAATATATTTCATAGTTGGTATAGTTTTCATGTAAAAAATTGTGTGAAATGGATTGAAGCTTTGATTTAGTTATTCATGACAATATAGCATCCCTCAACTCCTAATACATTCCTCTTTTTAAAAATAATATCTCACTATTTTTAGGGCTTTCATTGGGATCTATTTGTTGAAATTTTGAAATATAAATCATAATAATAATAATAACTTTATAAGTAATAATGGTAGGATATGGGTTTATTCGTGTATTCTAAACAGAGTACAATCCTTAAGGTACGTTATTCCTACCTTCATTACTAACATTAAAACAGGTTGTCTCCGTTTAGAAAAACACGAATATAATTTTTTCTCGCGATTATGACTTGATTTGAAAGATAGAATAGCAAGAGTTTTAAACACGAGACAGACATGTAACATACAATATGTAATAAACCGATGTTTATAGTGACGTCAACAAAGAGAGGCTATTAATAACCATTCAAGGCACAATATTACAAATACCCAATAATTGTAGATGTTAGCTAGAGCACAAATAAATACGGTATCAGGTAGAGAATGTGATAAATAACCGCCATATGTGAGCACGTGGACTAAACCACACACTCGCTTAGTCTGTTTTTTACGGTGAAAGTGAGGCCGGTATTAGGGCGTGCCTAGAGAGTTGTATGCTAACCACTTACCACGCAAATGCAAGCACATATCTACAGTCTTCTACCTTCACCTTCCCCACCTCATGAGCCTAATTCCAACGTGCGGATAGTTTAGACGAGTAGTTAGATCTGGTGATAAGGTTAAGTTTAAAAACAGTGGTCACGTGGTTTAAAGCGTCAGTCTCACGATATACTTGTTCACAGGTGAAGGGCAGATCAAAGTTCAAGTAAGTTTTTTCCAGAATTTGATTTTTCTTCCTATCCCCTCTACACAATCATTTGGTTGCATTTTAGTCACTACACCTTCATCCTTACCCCATGGATTAAGCCAGTAAATAACGTTCTTAAAAAACATGTGACCTAAATAGAAGATTCTTAAATGTGTTAATCTAGGAAAATAGATTTAGTGCACCAATATTCGCTTATAATAAGACTGGTAAACTACGACGCGCGCGTGTGTGTGTGTGTGAGAGAGAGAGAGAGAGAGCACTAGTGTACACGCAAGAGTAATTCAGAAACCCCATCTTCTTGAGTCATTCATTTCATACGCCAAGCTTTAATATATTTAAAATTCAGCTATAATAACATTTAAATGTATTAAATTAACAAAGAGGTAAGTAACCAAACTGATTATTCTAGTGCCTCTATTCTGACATATTTATTTGCGGCAAACATAGTAGTTTTTAACTTACCCAATTTCCTTTCCCCAAGGTAATGTGTGAAAATCCAACTGAGATTTCTTTCGTTCCGACAAGAGAGAATTACATTTCTGAACCGGTGCATGCTAAGAGCGAAACGACCGTTGCGATCTGTTGCAATTATTTCTAGAGTGGTAATTACATTCCGATGACTAATATAAACATGTTTAGCTGTAGCTAGGTTGGGTAAGGGAGGTTGAGGGGGGGACAGAACCCTCCTGCTTGTTAAAGTCTTTCATCAAGACAACATCCGCATAATGTGTGGTTGTAAAACATTGGACAGGTATCGAGACGAAATGTTAATGTTATTCATAAGAAGCCCTCCTTTCACCCAGCATGTTGCTTGGGGGGAGGGTGGCAATGTTAGTCTGATAAAAATGTTGCACTACCTTATTTAATTTGCGCTTACAGTTTTTTAAATGTGTATTATTCAACAGGTTTATTTAAATAATACCTTTATTACGTCCGATAAAGGTGTTTTCTGACAGACCATTCAGTGCCAACGTGACATTTTCAACCTTTCTTGACATAGTTTGATTTATATGTCAAAATAAAGAAAATATACTCGCATACATATTTGGAATAAACTTACCTATAGGTAAAATATTATAAAAGGTAGACAAAATATTTCAATTTAAATAAAATGCCTATAATATATTTCCAAAAGAAAATATTTAATCTCTGTATTATTTGATTATATTCAAACCTAACATAATATATTTTAAACTTACTTTATATACTATAAAAAGTAAAATTCCTGATATGCGTTGATTTTTTAAATCTATTACAAATTAATTTTTAATCAAACTAAATGCCCAAAAGAAGCTTATAAACACAAGCGCGTGTAAAAAGATTTGAATTAGAAACAGAAATACGATGAAGTGAGCCTGAAATATACTACTAGGTCAATAAATATTCACCAAACGTTACTTCGTAATATACTAAACAGTTACAATACTCGATACTCAGAGATTGCTATTTAAAGCCTCATAGCTAAACACGTTCGCTAACAATATTTTGCGAATGAAACAGAAATTATTTAAATATGAAATACATATAGGACAAACTATTATATGTTTAAAATATGTTTAATTAATATACTATTTGATTTTAGTAATAATACGATGAATGAGTCCTGAAATAATACTAAGGTAATAAATATTACCAACGTTACTTCGAATATACTTAAACAGTTACAATACTCGATACTCAGAGATTGCTATTTAACTTTAGCTATAACATTGTTCGCTTTCAATTATTTTCCGTAATGAAATCATTAAATATGTTAAATTGAAATTACATATAACAAACTATTTATGTTTAAAAATGTTAATATAATATATATTTGATTTTAGAATATTATAACGGTTAGTGCGCATTTATATTGAACAGGTTAAGGTGAGAAAAGAGTATACTTTAAGGAAATGTACCAAGCTGTAATTAGGAAAATCCTATTAATTGGTAGTTAAAATTCTTACCTCTCCTAGCCACCAGTCAAAGAAGCGTCCTGACGTTTAGTTCTGTGCTGGTATATGTAGTTGATTGCTTGTCATAGGTGGTGTATCAAAGTCCATAATAACTTTGATAAGTGAGCTTTAAGAAAGTTAAATTAATATATTTAGGGGAGTTTAACATACCATTTACTTTGAAGCGGGAAACCCTAGTCTACCCATATAATATTTCTGACCTTTCCCGGAATCGAACACAGGACCTGTAAAAATATGTGCTATCAATGAACAGTTTACACTCAGAGTGACAGCAATAATACAAAAACAAAGTAGTACGTCCAATAAAGTCTGATTAGAGAAACATATTTTATAATCAGTATAAAATTAAATATAGCTACCTGAGATCATCAGTTAAAACAAATGTCGTCTAGGCTATTAATAATTTAACAAGTGGTTCTGTGGCAGTTAAACGCTTTCCCTATTTAAAAAAATGCGTTTGTCATGTAGATTGTGTCCATGTCTTATGTTCTACAATACTATTAATCGCTTTGATTTCAAATTAAATATCTCCTATAAGTCGTTTCAGTGTGATTAAGCTGGACAGAATAAATAATAATACTTTAATTCAATGTACATTATATTTGGAAATAGCAATGTTCATTGGATTAAGACGTCAGTCTGCAATTAGGGAAAATATAAAAAGCACGTCGGATACATTAAGAATTGATAGGCTTAATTCAATCAATTGAATTAGTATTAATAAAAAACCCTTTGTGGCTGCCATAGCTAAATGTATTAACATTCAAAAACCATTTATTACAGCGCTTGGTTTAAGTCAAATATGCATATATATTTTAAAATAAAAGTGTAATATAATATTTGGAAAAGAACCGGAAAGGTGGATAGAAACATTACGGGAACGAATACAATATGCTGTTCAATGAAAAAGTAACACAGTTCACACTTTACTTTGATGCCATGGACAAAGAGTTGCTGCCTCTTGAAGAATTCGGGCGTCACACCTAATCCCCAATCTAGGTTTCAATCCATTGGAACTCTTCAGGGTGGAAATACACTATTTAAAAAGTTACCAATGCATCCTTCTTGGATTCGAACACTGCCCGTAAGAGTTGAGCCCCTTATTCAGGCGCTCAGTCAGTCTGAACTCCCTTTAACACAAAATAAATAAGTTAGCGATTTATCGTGAACTCTTTTAAATGTTTTAAATCTAAATTTAGATAAGTTTGGTCAGTTTCTCTATTTTTTTTTAACGTTTTCTTCCACATCGAATAAAGGGTTTTTAGGAATCAAAATCAGCGTCCACATTTTGTCGGACACATCCCTTGTATTGACCGTCTCAGCCAGTCGGGGCACGTTTACTCTTGATTACGAAAGAGATCGAGAAGGAGGGAGGAAAAAAACTACTCTGATCTGAGATCTTAGATTAATCGTATTATTGGTGGCACCAGCCCTGTGGCCATATCTATATATTCGTGGTAGGGCGAGAAGAACACACACACACACACACACAAACACTGGATATTGGATATCTCCCTGGACGCGCCTAGCATGTTGATGTCATACATAAGACGTCATAAAAAGGTCTTTCTAACACCCCCCAACCCCCTTTTTTTTTATTGCTCCAGACGTAACCGTCAGCATCTTGAACTGTGAGAAAGAATAAGGTTGTTAGGCTAGAGGGGGTTAAGTTTACAGTTTCTAATGTTGATATTTTTACGAGGGGCACATAAAAGTTTTGACCTCATGTTGTTGTTATACTTCCATCGATGCACATTGTCTCCTAGACAAAGTTCCTTCTATGAAAGCCAACTTGGCAACATGTAACGGGTTCTTTTGGAGACTGTTTTTAAATTATCAAATGTTTTGTAAGATTTTTGCAAATTTTACCAATAGTGTCACATTTATTAACTTCACTACACGTTGTTATTATATCGAACAGTATACATTTTTGTTATGTATAAAGTGTATTATAAAACTACACCAAAATAAAAAAATATATATTATTTTGGAGTGTGTAGATTAGATATTGCCTCGCTAAATAAAGTCATTTAAAAACATGAGGGGTGTAGGTGGTCCGAGGGAAATACAAGTGTGCTTATTGGATATTTGGATTTAAATATTTGCAACTGCACGAAGTATCCTATGTCATTTTTACTACTCCAAAATTGTGTCCAAATAATAGTTTTCATATAGTATTATAAACTCTAATAATACTTCCATTTTGCTAATAATCATGTCGTGAGACACTTTGGGAGAATATTCTAGGTATAATTCAATAATTCAAGTTCTCGATTCGCCCTTAGAGGGTTATAAATCTTTTATCGAATTTATAGGGGATATAGCCTACACAGATGGGGGAGCATGTTTTGTCCTTGAAGCACTTAATTAACTTGTATGAACCTAAAAACCACGCTTTACATACTGGTGATAAAACTAAGGTTCAACCAATGGTTCTTGTAAGGTGGCAGGATTCTAGGTACATGTTTGCTTAGCTTTCGATTGCTAAGTGTTGTTAAAAGAGCCTAAATGCTATTTAAATCTAAGATAATTTTTATGTTCAATTTTAAAAACGCATTTCTCGTCGAAACACATAAAAATTCCACAATATCTGATCTATATCAATTGTTTATTGACTTTATTGAATTTTGTTACATATTTTCAACTACGATTCAACTCTTCAAAAAACTAAAGCTTACATATTTCCTTCACATTATTTTGTTTCGTGAAAACAATCAAATCATATGCATATCGATCATTGAAGCTCTGAATCAGTTTTACCAACATATTAATTTAATATTAATAAAAAAGACCGTAGTAACAAATAATTCACAAACTCAACTCAAATGGTTTCATAAAAAGTGGCAGGCACAACCTTTTGAAACAATTAGTTCTAGGGCTGATGTGGGCACGAGAGCTGTTAGGGGCGTAGCTAACCACCCATGGGAAAATTAAAAATTTCCTCTCTTCCCACCCGAGAATCGGAAGTTCGTGATGAATTGCCTGTTGGATGGCCAAGATAAAAATTAACAGGAACATTACTAACATTTCAGTTTTATGTTACTATTCTCTGTGATCTGTGTGTAAAACTTATTGGCCTATCGCGAGTATATTAAAGATGAAACTATCACTTGGACAAAATGTTAAGTTAGTCTAGTCTGTGTTTTACCTTTGAAAATAAGGCAAGGGTTCGAATCACAGTCGGGTGTACTGATACTAATTTATCACAAATAATTTTCCACTCTAGTCCCACGTGAATTGGGGAATATATCCTTTAAATTTTACCTTGCAAGATTTATATCAAACAATTTTTCTCTCGGTAGTGCTAAATATTAATATTAGTAATCTCATTGTGTCTCTAATCGTCTCGATACTGATTCAGTGCAAATGAAAATCATTACAATCCAAAATGATGTTGAACTGATAACCCCCTGCCTTTTGCAACTAGCCAGGATTCAGAAGTATCTGCGTTTCTTTTGTTTCATATTAATTCTATATTTATTATGCAACTTTATAATAACTATTTATAAGAAAAGGGGCTAGTTTAATTGAAAATAATTTTTTTTATTCATTCTATATATTTTTTCTAGATAGGAGAAAAAGTAAATTCCAAGAAAAGAATGAATTCAAGAAATAAGTATGAGAAGTATGGACGGGGGGAAATAATCAAAATTAGATCAAAGAAATAATGGGTGAACGCAGAACTTCTTATAGGTTTACAAGTCGATTCGGGCCCCAACCCCTGCTATTTATAATAGCTTAAATGTATCAGGTTAAACAATAATTTACAGGAATTCGGCAGTAACTTCCTTTATTGGATAATGCAATTGGGTGCTAGAAAACTGAAAAATTCCAGTTTAAAAAAATATTAGAATTCCGAGAGCAAATATTGACACACGGCTTTGTAAGCTAGTTAACGAAACATTTTTAAATAGGTTGAGTCCAACTGATATTTCAAATGGCCATTCTGTGTCCACGAAGTGACGAAGCTGTTAAAATAAATGAGGTATTAAGTATTGTAGAAATAGTTGTACATTGTTACATTAGTGTGAACTCAGTCGACTGTTAAAATGGGTGGGAGAAAGTCAATGATCCAGTAGAGTTTCAAACCGTATGAAGCCCTCAGCCCTCAGGCCTCAGGATTGCCTCCACACAAGATAAACTTAAAAATATACAATATAATAATTATCCTTGGATACTTGAATACTAAACAGAGCCTTTGTAATGGAATATTCTTAGCTTAGTAGTGACTAAATTTGATAAAATGCTAATCCAAGCAACAGTTTTTAACAGATTTATAACAAGGAAATATATATATATATATATATCTTACCGAAAATTGATTTTGTGCATGTAGACCCTGGAATCCCCTTTATTTTGAGACGGAAGCAGTTCCCAGTTAGACCGGTGTTCAAAATTACCTCCTATTAACTATTTACAAGGTCAAACCTTTATTATGGTTAATATCTATCTGCCCTAGCCCATTTTCAACCAATTTGTGTGTGGCCTTTTCGTAAACAATTTTATCATTTATTTAATAAAAATAGAGTTAATTTAATTCACTCTCACATTATCCATTCTTAGTTAATAACTAAAATACTTTTTTTTTTACAAAAAAGGCCAAAACTTTCATATGCTTATCTTATTAAAGGTTAGGTTTTGTAAGGATGGTTAAAATTATAAACAAGCGGTCGTAGACAGGTCTATAAACTATAAGATGAATAAAATTTAATTTCTCAAGGAATTTAAAATTCTGAATTCATGCCATAGGTGTTTAAAATAAGATGATTTATACTCAATTAAGTTGTTACTTAACTCAATGAAATGTTTCAAGGAGAAAATTATATTAACTTATTTTCTTCAAATCGATTTTTTTTTACACGCAAAGATACATTATTTAAAGCTTGTTGCTTTATGTTCCAGATATATTATTTTTAAATTGTCTGTGTTTTCCGGGATTTTTCCAAAAATAATAAATTCCGTGTTTTCTAGGTTCTACCGGTGTTCAGATGCGTGACGGCCTCAACACTAATATGTCACCTCGTTATGCGTCGTCCTTAGCTCATCCGTTTGCCAAGGTTTACCATTACACAGGGATGATGGGTGCTTGCACGCAGATACAGAGAGAGAGAGAGAAAGTGAGAGAGTTGGGGTGGGGGGGGGAAGCTGCTAGTTAATTTGGTGCACGTCTAATCTTGATAGCGTCCCGGCGGAGACCCTGCAGGAAGGCTACAGCAAATGACCGTTCCGTGCGGGACATTATTGGCTTTGTGGCACAAGACAATACAATGACTTCCCCCCCTCCTCACCCCCTAACCAACCATGGTAACCCTTCCTTTACTCCCGGATCACGACAACCGCCATCAGAGTAATTCACACACCCACACACCCCAAACCCCTCTTCCCTTAGGTAGTTTGTAAAGCTTCATTACATTCTCTTTCCACTACACGACTTATGGTATTACTTACTGAACAGCCCATTTATACATATCAAAGTCACTGAATCGAGATATTTCAATATCGACTCAGGGACACTAATCACGCTCGTGATTTATTACCACCCGATGGCGTGAAGGGATACCGCACTCTAAGTACAACTCGCAATAGAAAATAACGGAATTAGAGCCTACAATTTTTCCAAACGAAGCACGACGTCAATTAATGATAGTAAACAAGACACAGCTACTGTTATAATAAATCATACACAAACTAACATACGCCTTACACTTCCTCTTCGGCTCTAGTTCACCTGATCGTCGTTTGCAGACATTTGTAAAGCAATACGATGGCTGGTGGTCAAACTTTATTTAGTAAGGAAATCATTTCTCAGCCTAACGCTTACGCTCTGACTCAATTAAGAACAAATTGATTCCGTGACCGCATTCTCTAAGGAGTCACGACTAGAAATGACTGTAAACACGAGTTAGAATCTTGGTCGGGAGTAATGAGTGTGGTTTTTTCCCTAAATAGTTCTCCATTTCCCGTCCACTAAAATGGGGGTAAACTTCTTCAAAAATTCAACCCTACTCAACCATAACAAACTAACGTAGGTAGTACCTGTGAGTTCAACCCTAACCGGTGATGAAACGCGGTGCTAAGAAAATATAACATTTAATAACAAAACGTGGACTAGAGGTACTGTACATTTCATCGGGTATGATTCTACAGTGGCAAGGAGGCATAGGTTTGACTCCCGGCCGGGTGAACCGAGGGTTGATTTTTCTAAACGATTTCCTACTTCCTATCTACCCATGGTACATTTCATCTAAATTCTACCTTTCTCATCCTTATTCTATTATTGTTATTACATGACTACATCTGGTCAACCGTTCTTAGGCATTATCTGCATCTTATTTCCTGGCTGAGGTACCTGCATATTTACATCAATGGAGCAGTGTTGAGAAAGCTAGAGTTTTGGATAAATGCACCTATATTTGCGTAAAGGTAGAGCAGGAAACCATTTAGGATATAAACACGAATATAAAACCAACCAAGATTCAAACTATGACCTTCCTGTCTCCACCAAATCAGACAAGACGAGAATGACGGTTCTGTCCTCAATTATTCTTGTCTAGATTGTCTCTAGCTCTGTTTGACAAGTATTAAAAAAAATTGTTGAAGAATCAATCCATTTGAAAAGGTATTCTCTATGCCTGAAGTAAATTTAATTTAAAATGCATTTATTGTTTTTGTCAGGCATGAGAAAACTATTTAAAATAAGTGTCTCTCAGAAACCGAAGATCTACGTCCCATCCCTCTCAGCCTTGGTTGATACTTGATAGTACCAGGTTAAAGCGGCACATTATTACTAAGCATAAATTATTATTAATATAATTTTTGATATGGAGAGATAATTTGCTTTACTTCACTAAGCTTATAAAGCTCAAATCATTGGTCGAAGTATTGAAGCAACTTTATGTAGTGATGGTAGTCTCTCTTGAACACTATCTGGGTTAGTGAAGGTAAAAGTTGAACGGATGTAAAAATAGCACTCCTGGTTGCCTGTAACCTTATATTGCTAGTTCACTGTGCACTCCTGGTTGCCTGTAACCTCATATTGCTAGCTCACTGTGAACTCTTGGTTGCCTGTAACCTCAAATTGCTAGCTCACTGTGCACTCTTGGTTGCCTGTAACCTTATATTGCTAGTTCACTGTGCACTCCTGGTTGCCTGTAACCTCATATTGCTAGCTCACTGTGCACTCTTGGTTGCCTGTAACCTCATATTGCTAGCTCACTGTGCACTCTTGGTTGCCTGTAACCTCATATTGCTAGCTCACTGTGCATTCTTGGTTGCCTGTAACCTCATATTGCTAGTTCACTGTGCACTCCTGGTTGCCTGTAGCCTTATATTGCTAGTTCACTGTGCACTCCTGGTTGCCTGTAATCTCATATTGCTAGCTCACTGTGCACTCTTGGTTGCCTGTAACCTTATATTGCTTGTTCACTGTGCACTCCTGGTTGCCTGTAACCTTATATTGCTAGTTCAATATGCACTCCTGGTTGCCTGTAATCTCATATTGCTAGCTCACTGTGCACTCTTGGTTGCCTGTAATCTCATATTGCTAGCTCTCTGTGCACTCTTGGTTGCCTGTAACCTCATATTGCTAGCTCACTGTGCACTCTTGGTTGCCTGTAACCTCATATTGCTAGCTCACTGTGCATTCTTGGTTGCCTGTAACCTCATATTGCTAGTTCACTGTGCACTCCTGGTTGCCTGTAGCCTTATATTGCTAGTTCACTGTGCACTCCTGGTTGCCAGTAGCCTTATATTGCTAGTTCACTGTGCACTCTTGGTTGCCTGTAACCTCATATTGCTAGCTCACTGTGCATTCTTGGTTGCCTGTAACCTCATATTGCTAGTTCACTGTGCACTCTTGGTTGCCTGTAACCTTATATTGCTAGTTCACTGTGCACTCCTGGTTGCCTGTAACCTCATATTGCTAGCTCCACTGTGCACTCTTGGTTGCCTGTAACCTCATTTGCTAGTTCACTGTGCACTCCTGGTTGCCTGTAACCTCATATTGCTAGTTCACTGAGCACTCTTGGTTGCCTGTAATCTCATATTGCTAGCTCCACTGTGCACTCTTGGTTGCCTGTAACCTCATATTGCTAGTTCACTGTGCACTCTTGGTTGCCTGTAATCTCATATTGCTAGCTCACTGTGCACTCTTGTTGCCTGTAATCTCATATTGCTAGCTCACTGTGCACTCTTGGTTGCCTGTAATCTCATATTGCTATCTCACTGTGCACTCTTGGTTGCCTGTAACCTCATATTGCTAGCTCCACTGTGCACTCTTGGTTGCCTGTAACCTCATATTGCTAGCTCACTGTGCACTCTTGGTTGCCTATAACCTCATATTGCTAGCTCACTGTGCACTCTTGGTTGCCTGTAACCTCATATTGCTAGCTCACTGTGCACTCTTGGTTGCCTGTAACCTTATATTGCTAGTTCACTGTGCACTCTTGGTTGCCTGTAGCCTTATATTGCTAGTTCACTGTGCACTCTTGGTTGCCTGTAACCTCATATTGCTAGCTCACTGTGCACTCTTGGTTGCCTGTAACCTTATATTGCTAGTTCACTGTGCACTCTTGGTTGCCTGTAGCCTTATAATGCTAGTTCACTGTGCACTCTTGGTTGCCTATAACCTCATATTGCTAGCTCACTGTGCACTCTTGGTTGCCTGTAACCTCATATTGCTAGCTCACTGTGCACTCTTGGTTGCCTGTAACCTTATATTGCTAGTTCACTGTGCACTCTTGGTTGCCTGTAGCCTTATAATGCTAGTTCACTGTGCACTCTTGGTTGCCTGTAACCTCATATTGCTAGCTCACTGTGCACTCTTGGTTGCCTGTAACCTCATATTGCTAGTTCACTAAAGTCCCATCACATTTGTCTAAATAACCACAATAAATTTATTCTTTAGCTTAAGCTTGCACTAGAAGTGACAAATTGTTCAGGTTTTGTACTAAAATTATGGCGGGATTTCAACTTTGATTTGGTTTATACTTTTCACTGTCTTTCTACATCAATGAAGGCTTATTTTCTCTACCCTCTCCTCGTAATCTTTCCCCCTGGAATTATGTTGCTAATAGCACTTGTGAAAACATATGGTTAAAATAAATATTAAAAACAACATTTCTTAATGAGGGGGGGAGGGGGAAAGACTGGATTATGTAATCGTTGTGCATTTATAAAATACAAACCTCAACTCTTAACCCACCCCTTGTTATAAGGGAACAAACTTATTTTTAAAATTATACAATCTGACCTCGCCGGGAATAGATTTGAAGAATGAAATCGTTCCACAGTGGGGTGCAATTAATCCTATTACTGTTTGGTTGAGTGCAGTCGACAGTGAAGTTTGTTTTTCAGTGTGAAGCAATGTTGTGGAGGGAGAGCGCAGATAAACTCACCTAGTTTATGGTCCGCTGACCAGGCTGGGGGGGTAAAATGGGGCAGGAGGGGGCGAGGCACGTCTCAAGGGAGTGACTTGGTGACAGGTAATGAAGACGTGTTGACTTTTGCTGCTCCTATATAACAACAGCTGTTAACAGTAGTAAACTTCACATAACCTCACACGTGCAATAAAAAAAAATACTGTCTAAAAACCAGCGACATGTTAGGTAGACAAGTTTTAAAAGTTTTTTTTTTTACAAGAGGATAAACTTTCTTATTTTCTATCTTAAAGTAGAGAGTTTTAATGTTTCATGACCTCAGAATTAAATTTGTGGTACTGTAGTCATGTTTTAAAAATCGCTATCCCCTTATTTTTATACCCTCTTGGATTTTTACGACGAAAGTTTTACGAGAAAATGTTAGCAGGGTCTGAAAACCTTACCCCCCTTTCTTTTTCTTGATTTTAATTCACAAAGTAGGCTTGATAATTCACGAAACTAGTAATAGAAGCTAAACATGAAATTTATTGGCTCAATGTAGGGTGAGAAACTGCGATATTTTCTGTGTAGGCTACAGTAATAAAAACATACTTTTATTACCCGCCTCGGTGGCGTAGTAAGCTAACTCGCAAGTTTCGCGTTGAACTACACTGCCGAGGACGGGGAGATCAAGGTTCGAATCTCACTCGGGTGAAATGGGAGTGGTGTTTCACAAATGATTTTCCACTCTCCCTCCACGCAAATGCGGGGTCACTTCCTCTATATTCAACCTTCCCAATTCCTAACCCATTAGCGTGATTAGTACTTAAGCGTATAACCCGAACGTGTAGTAAGACGTGGGGCTAAGTATTCTTCTTCTTATTATTATTTCTTATTTCGCTCTTAAATCATAACTTCATATCTCCTCAAGGTATTTTAGTATACCTTGATTTAAAGCTTGTGACATAAGGCCTTCTATAAGACTCGACCTAGGAGAAACACTGGTCACAAGGTGGTCTGGGGGGATAAGCAAGTAAAATAAGGGGATTTTTGTAACTTTTGACATCTCCAATATATTATCCCTTCTAAATTATGGGTTAATATTCTTTTCAAATTTGGCTGTTCTTATTTATTGTGGTAGATAAAGGGTAGTAAACAATATATGTTTCCAGAACGGATTTAAATAATCAGTTTTAACGTAATAAAGGTAAAAAAATAATAGAGATCACAAAGTATAAAAGTCTGACTTTATTTAACATCTTTATAGCATTATATTATTATGTAATTTTTAAAATTTCTTGATTCACTTAACTAAACCTCCAACGAATAGGCTTAATAATTCTAGATAACACCCACCTAACAAATACCCCTGCATAGGATTATACCAATATTGCTTCATAGATGTGACGTCATTTAAACCAGCAAAATTGCGCAGTCTTATTACCAAGATACACGAAAACGAAGCCAATTTCTCTACGCCTTATGCGGCCAATGTATAGGCCTATATTTTTGTTAGTGATTTATTTTTAAGATGTTTCAGGATGAATTATGCATGTGGCTCCTGCTGAATATAGATGTGATACATCATCAATATAATAATAATAATAAATTAGCAGCTGTTAGGGCACAAAGTATAGGATACACGTATGTGAACCACTCATGTCTATAAATAGTTTATTTTTATAATCCAAGTCCCTTCTACTTTCATGTAAAGAAAGAAAGTTAGATGTGGAACAGGGATGGGAGAGGCTTAGAGTATTCTCCTTAATTTGATGGGAAGTACTTGGGGACAGTTTATTAAAGATTTAGAAATAACCAGTATTATTTCTATAATTATGTGTGTATTCATCCCATTGGTATCATGTTAAATAAAAATCTAGTTTGTCATGAGTAGGAAAAAGAGATGGTTTGAGACTATGACTCTAAATTGACAAGAACATATTTCAAGTGACTATATAAGTCACTCGGCAAACCAAGTGAAAATAGCTTAATATATTATATTAACTACGCCAAAAGTAGAATAAGGAATAAGCTAATTTAATAAAACTGTTCACATTAATAAGCGAAGTGAGATGTCAAAAAATGTAGGTTTGTTGGAAAAATATTGAAGGAAAAGAAGTTAATCCAACTCAGTATGTCTAAAAAATTCCCTATTATAGAACTATGATCCTCTAATTGATAGTTGATGATAAAAGAATGTTAACATTTTGAAAATTGTTGACTCGGTTCGGGTAGGGTGGGGTGGAAATTGTTGACACATTAATAACACTATATCTTTACTATTTTAACTGTAAAAGTCTACAAATTAAACCTGAAATGACAACAAAAGATTAATATTTTTCAAAATACCCTTTACCTCTTTATTTTTAAAAAAACAATGTTCTTAATATGGCCACCATTTTATACCATACATTGTTATGCGCGCTCCTCGAAACTTGACGTGACTTTGCCTAATGTCTCTTGTTAAATTGATTCAACTTCTACCAAGAAACAAAGTTTTCAAAAATAGAATACCATGGATAAAGAAACAAATTTGGTATGCCGTGCTTGAATTAAATATACTTAACTAATATAATTTATTTTTATCTCACATGATCAAACCAGCGCAAGTTAATCTATTTTAGAAATAAAAATATACCAAACTGTTTTGATTTTTAGCAAAACTATCAAAAATACTAATTTAAATCAACATCATTTGAATTCATCGAACCATCTTTACTTGTTATATTTTATATGGTTGATTGGAAAAGTGTGGTTGGAAAAGGAAAGGGGCAGAAGATATGGGGTCACATGGACTGGAGAAGGGAAACCGTAGAGGGAAGATGCTTATCGAATTCTGCCAGTGGCATGGCCTGGTTGTAACAAAGCCCTTAGTCAAGAAACATAAGACAAAACTATACACATGTAAGAGACCAGTAGACATCAACAGGTACTGACTAAACTACATCCTTGTCAAACAAATATTTAGGAATTGAGTGAAGGATGTGAAGACATTACCAGATTCTGACATTGATTCAGACCAAAGTCTGCTAATGGCGTACATTGAAAGAAGACTGAAAAGGATTAGGAAGATGAGCAAGAGAAAATCGGGATGGTACTTAGAAAAATTAAGAAGCAAGAGTGATATTGTGTCAAATTCAATAGAGAAAAGGTTAAGTGGGGAATAGAAGAGAGTGGGCCCTATTGGAAAAGTGAAGAGGACTGCAGGAAAGCCTGGGTGACAATAGAAATGCATCAGAAAATGAAAGAAAGAAGGAAATGGAAAAAAGGCCAAAAAATAATCATATATTTGAATAAACAGCGATAAGGAAAATCAATCAGGGAACCTGGATAATGAATCAGAAGAAGAGGTAAATGAAAACGAAAAAGGGCCCATCATTTTAAAGAGTCAAGTGGAGAGAGCCTAAAGGACATGCGAAGAAAGAAAGCTGCTGGAGATGACTATTTACAAGCTGACATTCTGAAGTAACTGGGAAACAATGTATCAATGGCTCTAACAAAACCTGTAATCAGGATTTATGAAACAGGAGAATGGCCCAAGGACTTTCTAGACGTGGCCATGGTGGATTTAAAGAAAATTAACAAGACAAGAAATGCAGTGACCACATGCCCATCAGCCTCATCTCTCATGTGGAGAATATTGTGGCAAAAATGCTCAGCTGGCGACTGGAAAAGAAAATAAAGAGTGATGGAAAAATACCAATTTGGATCTAGAAAATGAAAATAACCAGAGATGCCATCGGTATTCTGAGAATAATTTGAGAGAAAGTCCTGAAAGTCAAGAAAGAGGTCTATATTGGTTTCATCAACTGGCAAATAGAGTTCGATTGAGGGAAGTGGGAGAAACTGATGAAAATACTCAAGAAGACTGGCATCAACTGGAGGGACAGAAGGCTGATTGCAAACCTGTACTTTAGACAGTGAGTAAATAGGAGGCTAAATTATAGATAGATCAACAACTTAGAGATAAGCCGAGGAGTGAGGCTGGGATGCTGTTTGTCATCCGGTTGGTTTAACTTTTATGGATAATGGACTGGTCAGGGTAGCCCTGAAGGCACGTGTGGCAATTTCAGGAGAGGAGGATACGTCATCAACATAAAATATGCAGAGGATCTAGCATTTCTGGTCAAAAAAAAAAAAAAAGCTATAGGAAGAAAAACTGATTGGCTGGTGACAGTAGGGAAAATATATGGCATTGAAATCAATATTGAGAAGTCAAAAGTGATGGTGAATTTAAAAAAAAAATTGAAGAGCCACTGAAACTCAAAATTAAAAACAAAAGTTAGAAAATATATAGGAATTCAAGTAACTGGGAAGTCTGCTGGCAAAGGATGCCTACTGCACCAAGAAAATTAGGTCGAGAATCACCATGGCCAAGGAAGTTTTCAATATAAAAGGTTACTGCTGACTAACAAGTTGATTTATTAACTGATGAAGAAACTGATGAAATCCTACATTTAGAGCATCGGATTTTATGGATCAAAAGCTTTGACTCTAAGGAAGATGAAAAAGAAATACCTGGAGATCTTTGAAATTTGGTGCTGCAGAAGCCTTGAGAATATCAGGTGGACAGACAAGGTGATAAATGAAGACATCCTTAGAAGAGTGGGTGAGAAAAGATCCATTTTGGATGTGATTTTTCTGTACAAAGCAGATTGGATCTGACACATCCTTGGGAGGAACTGTCTTCTGTACTCCATCATAAAATTTAAGGTTGAGGGAAAGAGGAACTTAGGAAGGAGGATTCAAATATTGGATGATTTGACGGAAAGAAGAAAATGTTGGTAGCTGAAGGAGGAGGCAAAGGACAGGGCGTATTGGCAGTCTAAGCTCACTGACAACATTAATGGACCTGTCTAGAGAGAGAACACCTAATAAAATAATAATATCATAGTTCTAAAACAACTATACTTATAGTATGACGAAACTCGTATTTTGGGTAGGTATAAAAAAATTATTTTAAAAGAAATGCACGTACATTATCGTAGGGAGAGGGTGGTAAAACAAAGTTAAAATAAAATTATTGAATAAAACTTCCTGCGCAAGTCTTGATTTCACACTATGACCTACATATCAAAGGCATGTGTCATCTGAATGTGGCCTTGATTAGCTGGCTACAAGCACATGTATACTTTTAATTTATAATATTATACTTAATGAAAACTTATTAAAAATTACACTCGCCTGGGAGATATGGCCTATAAATAAAACCTGGTCACTAGAACTTTCCCTTCTATAGTTTCCCTAATTTTCAAAATTGTTTCTTAATTTTTTTTTTTAGTATTTTGTTTCAAGTTACTGTAAGTCATAAAAAATTACAGTGCGTATTCCCTTTTTTATTTAAATATATTTTTTGAGTAAAAAAATATTAAAAATTAAAACTTCAAAACAATCATCTATTATATTTAGTTCCCCAACTAATATATATATATATATATATATATATATTATCTATATATATTTTGCTTTCTTACTATCTTACAGTTAGAGAAAGTATAATGATCTAAAAAAAAAAACTAACTCGAGATTTTGATGAATCTCGACGTTTCATGACTCCCAAATCCGAAAAAGTTGTTTTTGAAATTACGTCTGTCTGTCTGTACCTCCGACTAGAGCCTAAGCTATTTTACCGATCGGGCTAAAAAACTTGATGTCTAGGATTTTCATACTGTTTCCCAAGGGGTTTTTGGAATCGGATATCTAACCTTAAAATTAAAGGTAGTTTACTGAAGGGCAAAAAGAGAAAAAGTCGATTTTCTCAAAACTGGCTCTAACGATTTTGATTAAATTTTATTTCAAAACATTTATAAATATTTCAAATAAAAGGGATACCCTCAATATTTCGGCAAACTGACTTTAAGGGCTCCGGTTTGATGCGTAAATTCTCATTTTTTATCATATCTCCGAAACTATATGAGATATGAAATTACTTATCATTGCAAATATGTAGGTCTATTTATAATACAAATCTTTTATTTGAAGCATAATTTTATAAAACCAATAACTTTCAAGCTATACGCAACTCTATATATATATTTACTTTTTAAACTCTAAAGGATAAGTATTGCGACCGTATATATATATATATATATATATATATATATATATTTAAAATCGTGTAAATTTGAGTACATTTCCTATAAATTCTACCTTACTCATCCCTTGCCCATTAGTAAAACTACCAAATATCCATTCAACTCAAATAACCGGGTACTAAGATGACTCGAAATAAAAATCAACGATAAGCGTGGGCTCATTTTGACCAGAGCAAGATTTAAATATGTTAAAAGCAGTATGGCAAGTTTACTTAATAATATGAATTACAAACCAATTTAATTATAGAACAAACACATAAATCATTTCCCTCACAATTTAAAAAGTATACATTTGCTGTCTTTAGCGTGCACTTTCTATACCTAGTTATTATATCAGCAAACGATTTATAAAGTAGCTTAAACCTATAGCATAAGCAACACCCAGATAATCGGCCATCATTTCATCAACTCCAATTATTAGTTTTTCGGCTATGCCGAGAATCAAAGCCAGAACCCCTATCTTAGTGAGCAGACAAAGCTCTGACTTAACTTAAGTATCAAGCTCTTATAATATCGATAGATTAAAAATAACGATGGGGGATTTTGTAATTTTCCAGAATAGTATCTCGAACATTAAAGACACAATATGATTTTAAAGCTACGTCTAGACCGTATGTTATATTTATACTCTTGTACATTCAAATATTGCCAGTCGCGTTTTATCCCGGGGAGTATTTATACAAAGTCAGCCGGCGCAAGAATACTATCTGGGTAGCTTTCACTGTCAATTTATTTGAGCACATTAATAAAACTAAAAACAAAAGATGAACGAGAAAGGCGCCTCTCACATCGAAAGGTGAAGAAAAAGTTTTTTTTTCCTTCCCGCCTCTCTCTCCCAGTTTCTTTAATGCCATTTTGAAATGTTAGTCAGTCATTTCCCATTAACAACGGTGGCACAGTGTCACACGCCATTAACTTTTACCAACTGCTAAACAAAACATTTATATTTATTAGTCTTGCCACCCTTTCAGACATCACGTATATGTTTGCCCAAAAACCAAAAGTGTAATGTTTTAATTACAACCTCAACATCAAAACAACTGATTGATGGCTCGTGGTTAATATTCCCTCCCTATCGAGAACGGTAAAAGTAGAAAACAACAGAAAAACAATATAAAGTCCGTCTCCAGCAATAAATGGCTGCGATGCATCAGTCAATCACAAACAGACATAAATCATAGTTTATAAGCCCTCCCCAGTCGCCGAGTCATAAAAGCCCAATATAACGCGTCACTACCCCTACATACACACCCAAATTATCGATTGATTGTTTTTCGTAATAAGATAAGGGACAGTGATCAGTGTCATTCAGGGCTTCCACGTCACTGTCATAGAGATGATCCTTTTCAATTAATGGACAACTCAAATCGCTGACTGACAGAGCTTTACATAATAGAAATCTCGTACTTGTCACATAACTCCTCCATTTCCCCCCCTCCTAAGTCAGTGAGGGGGTAGAACTCAATATTACTCTGATCATGTGTTTTAAGCCTGATGAGCCCGACATATTGTACAAAGGTCACGTGACGTGTAAATCCATGAGCAGTGTTTTTTTTTATAGTCTCTCCCAGGTTACATTTTGTAAAATAACTTAGACAATTTGAGTCTGCAACCTTGGTTTCATGCTATATAGTGCAATTATGTAATTTACTTATGGATGGTACATACATACATTCATTCATTAATGATTCACTCACCTATACATTCATTAAATCGATTATTAATTCATTCGTTTATACATTAATTCGTTAACCCAATCATTCGCTTATCCAGTCATTCGTGTATCCAGTTATTCGCTCATTCATTCATTCATTCACTCATTTTATTAACATTCAGTCATTTATACACCTATTCTCTTATTCATTCACTCACTAAAACATTCAGTCAATTATACACATATTCTATTAACCATTCGTCATTAATACACTATTTTCTTAGTCATTAATTCTCTTAAACATTTAATCCTTATACATCTATTCTCTTATTCATTCGTTTACTTACTCATAATTATATGCAAGCTTTTAAGTAGTTTTAGATAGCCGAGTCTTTAAATTTGGTACTCACAGCCAAAATTAAAATCAGAAAATTTTACTTTTAAATTTTAAGCATTGTTTATTAACTAGGGCTAAGTACACACCACATCTTACTACCTGTCCAGGCTGTCCATATATTTGTAATAGTTGGGTGGGAACGGGGAAAATGTATTTTTATAAGAAGAGTACCCGCATTTGCGTTGAATAAAAGTGAGGAAACGTTAAGGGAAGACCACCCACAGTTTCCCCCCTGAGCTCCCTAACCCCGGAAATCGAATTTATTTCGAGCGTGATTCCTTATACCCCCACTGCTGGTATCATGTTTAGTTATTAGTCACCCTTTCGGTGGCGTAGAAAGCTAACGCGCTAGTTTCGTGTTGAGCTAGACTGCCAAGGACGGGGAGATTGAGGTTCGAGTCTAGGTCGGGTATACTTGGGGTGGGTTTTTTTTCTAGACTGTTTTCCACTCTGCCACCACGCAAATGCGGTTTCAATTCCTCTATATTTAAACTTCCCAGCTACTAGCCCATTAGTGTAATTAGTACATAAGCGTATAGCCCGAATGGGTAGTAAGACGCGGTGCTAAGTAAGTTATTAGCCCTAATGTGTCAAAGGGTCATCGTAGAGTAGACACCTACACAACTCTCTCAGCGAATGTGCGAAAAAATGTTAGATAAAATTGTTAATAAACAGTTTTCATTAAATCCCTTTTAATTACCTAGATTTAATAAATTATAAATAATAAAATGGGACATTAAAGATATAATATATGTTTTGAAAACTCTTGCAAATCCAAACAAAACCGTAATTTAAGGCACGGGTTCAATCAGTGGCTCGTCTGGATTCAATCCATTTAGACTTCTGAAACACTAATTCGAACAAATATACTTATTTTATGATACACTAAGTTAATATCTTTTTTTTTTAGATTTTTTTTCCTTTACTTACGCCTGACCCTCATGTAGAGAAAATATTGTGTTCATAAAAAAAATTGAATTTAGGATTTTGATAGATGATTACTGGAGGGTTAGAGTCACCTCTCCTGAGGTGTTTTTTTAACCAACCTTAAAATAAAGTGGTTTGCTTGGCGGCGAAAAGAGAAACAAATCTATTTTATCTAAACCGGTGTGGCAGGAAATCTTTAGTCTAGGAAATTTTTAGTTAGTGGTTCTTTGACAATGCCGCCTGTCAATACCGCCAATTTAGTTTTTTTGATTTCTTTGTCAACGTCGCTCTAAAGTTCTTAGGAAATCTTTAGACTGGGAAATTTTTAGGTAGTGGCTCTTTGTTAATGCCGCCCTTAGGATGCGTGTGTTTGTGTGTGTGTGTGTGTGTGTGTGTGTGTGTGTGTGTGTGTGTGTGTGTGTGTGTGTGTGTGTGTGTGTGTGTGTGTGTGTCAGAACAAATCAAAACTCATTTGTTAGTGTATCTTTTCGGACGTTTATTATTATTATTTAGCACCGTGTCTTACTAACCGTTCGGGTTATACGGTTAAGTACTAATTACGCTACTGGATTAGGAATGGGGAAGGTTGAATTTAGAGGAAATGAACCCGCATTTGCGTGGAGGGAGAGTGGAAAACCATTTAGGAAAACCCCCCCAGTTCACCCGACCGAGATTCGAACCTCGATCTCCCCGTCCTCGGCAGTCGAGCTCAACACGACTAGCGTGTTAGCCAACTATGCCACTGAGGCAGGTTGGACGTTTATTAATTTGATTGCATGTATTTAGTTTATTGTTAGTATGGATAAATACTGCCTATTCAGGCCTTGGGAAGAGCTGCCAACATCAAAAAGTCAAGATTCTCTTTTACCCGAAGATAGCAGCAGGGATGAAGGTACAAATTCTTCAAACTATGCCAATATTTACTGTTAGTTTGTATCAAAATAAGACAAGACTGTCGATAATGGGTAGATTGAGTTTCCAAAGGGCTTTTAAGGGCATCAGTTTTTTTTAAAAGTTAAAGACTACTTTAAATAAATTCTTAAGCCTTACGGCATTAGATTTTTAAAATATTTCAGAGGAAGGCCTTTTTAAATAACTTATAGGGGCGTGACCCTACTCTATAATTATTATAATATAATTTAGAATGTTATATATTTGTATGTGTGTTTAAATTTAAATCATATTTATGGAGGGTGCCAGAGTAAGAAGCCTCCCTAGGTGTCAAATATTCAAAGGCTTTTAACATAATATGCTAATTAATTGTCTTTCTTTTTTCCTTTTTAAGATAGGATTAAAAACATTGGTGTTGATGCGGTGAAGGCGTTGGCAAATAACTAAGGTGTGAGTGAGAGGTTTAATAAAGTAGCATTAATATCGACACGAATTTCCTAGTCAACATTGAGATTATTATCGGTGTCAAAGAGATGCCGTTCTTTTGAGTGCGTGCCGATGCTGTACTAGAGTCCTTCTTCCATTCAGACTAATAATATCCTGGACTAATGTTTTCCGCTTACACCGGCTTTAACGATTTTGATTAATCTCTTATGTTGGCACTGTTTGAATTATAAACAAAATGGTTCATCTAATTTTCTAATGAAAATTAATTTAAAGATACTTTACACTAGCGAAAGTTTCCAATTTTGATCCCATTTCCACAAAATATGATATAACTCGTCATCGCAAAGCCGTAGCATCCTTAGAGATATAAATCATTTATTTGAAATAATATTTTATAAAATAAATATTTTCCTAGCTATAGGCAAATAAATACATTATTTAATGTAATTTTTTTTTAAATTGCGAGCTGAAAATGTAAAAAACAAATAATGTGTTTATGTAACACTGTATATTATTTAAAGTAGGCTCTTAAGTTAAGTGCGGTGTTATTTGTTCTTATTATATTTCTATTACAATGTATGTTATTTGGTTTCACATACTATATTACTAGCTACAAGTATAATTTAGATAAAGGAGCGATAATATATGTGCGAAGTACAGTAACATTTATTTAAAAGAAGTTGAGAATATTTGAAACAAATATAGTAAATTAGGTATGATTTAATATGCCATTTTTGTTTTTTTGTTTCCCAATGTTTGTAGTAATGTAACAACAAACGTTTGACTCAGGTCTTACAAATAAAAGTCAAGAGACCACACTGGCACAACCATATGCGTGTAAATGGTCGCATCGGTCACGCTAAAATAGTTTCAATCACGCAAGTAGAAATGTTCATTCAATAATATGTGACGGTGCAATAACGATGGAAAATGATTCTATGTTGCATACAAACTGTTTTAAAGAATCAACCGAACTGTCTAAAAAAAAAAAATTTGTGATTCTCTGTAAGACCAAATACAATATAATTGAAGGGCGACATAAAATTAATATATAAAATTAGTTTAAAAATGACACCCGAGTACGAAGGATCAAACCCAAAGCCTTTGGCTTAGTACGCCAATGCTCTAGCCACTGAGCTATCCAGGATTTGTTCTGTGCTCGGGTCATTCTTCAATCATATTTTAAGGCAGAGTCTGTGATGGACTTGTGAAGATCGTCAGATACATTGAGCAAGTGCCAAAACATATTTTCAATGGTAAAAATATTATTAGGAACTTATGGTTTATTTTAAATGATCAAAATTATCTTTTAGATACTTCTTGAATCTTTGGAAACACGAGCAAATCACTTTACCAACCAAAACAGCCTAACTACGCTAGTCTAGGGTTCATATCTGTGTCGAACCTATGTATTAATAATACAAGCAAGCTATGTCTTACGCAAATGTTCTGAAAATAGGACACCGCTCACTAATATCCATCGTGGGGTGCTGCTGCACTGGGACTGTGAGCAGTGTTACCGGGCCACTTTTTTTATTCAAGCCGTATATTTTCTACTACCGGCTTGCTAGGCCTGTCCTAGCTTCATATACCTTATAATTTAATTTAAGACTAGGACAGGCACATAACCAAACCCCCTGCCGTTAACTCATCTTTGTGAAAAAGTAAACGCACATTTCACCAATGATAATTTTTTCAGCCATGCTGGGACTCGAGCCCGGCACCCTTAGCTTAGTATACACTATACAGTCATGCTACCGACTGAGTTAGGTGTCGGACAGTAATCTACTTCATTATTGATAGTGAGAGGTCAAGGTTTAATCTTATTAAGTGTGTACTCGGGGTGGTCTTCATAACTATCATGGGATTATAGTTTGTTGTATTCTAGCTATCAGGGATAATATAGTTTGTTGTATCCTAGCTATCAGGGATAATATAGTTTGTTGTAGCATAGCTATCAGGGATAATATAGTTTGTTGTACCATAGCTATCAGGGATAATATAGTTTGTTGTAGCATAGCTATCAGGGATAATATAGTTTGTTGTAGCATAGCTATCATGGGCTAATATAGTTTGTTGTAGCATAGCTATCAGGTATAATATAGTTTGTTGTAGCTAGCTATCAGGGATAATATAGTTTGTTGTAGCATAGCTATCAGGGATAATATAGTTTGTTGTAGATAGCTATCAGGGATAATATAGTTTGTTTTAGCATAGCTATAAGGGATAATATAGTTTGTTGTAGCATAGCTATCAGGGATAATATAGTTTGTTGTATCTAGCTATCAGGGATAATATAGTTTGTTGTAGCATAGCTATCATGGGCTAATATAGTTTGTTGTAGCATAGCTATCAGGGATAATATAGTTTGTTGTATCCTAGCTATCAGGGATAATATAGTTTGTTGTAGCATAGCTATCATGGGCTAATATAGTTTGTTGTAGCATAGCTATCATGGGCTAATATAGTTTGTTGTAGCATAGCTATCAGGGATAATATAGTTTGTTGTAGCATAGCTATCATGGATAATATAGTTTGTTGTAGCATAGCTATCATGGGCTAATATAGTTGTTGTAGCATATATATCATGGGTTAGGATTACTGGTTGTAGCTTAGTTAAAAAAGCTAATATAAAGGGCTATAGAGGATTCAGTTAATTCGTTGTAAATAAAATTATTTAACAAATAAAATTGTTTAATAACCTTGTGTTCAAATACACACGGAAAACCCCTAAACAAAAAGTTCATTATTTTAAACTACTGTTTGCAAACAAGTACAAGTTAAAGTTAATTATAAAGCTGTTTATTTTTTCACTATCAATTTTGCTTACGTTGTTATTTTAGACTAAAATACACAAACACATAATAGGTTGTAGGAACCAAATTTAATTTTGTACTAAACAAAAAACTTTCGTAAAAAAGAATAAGCATTAAAATCTATCCCCATTCATCATGCAAAATTTAGGACTGCAGATGTAATATATACATTTAATTAATATTTAAAATTATTTTAACTATAATATTCGTCAATTAGTCACTAATTTATCAAGTGCCGATTAAATGCCCAAATTATTTAATGTATTTAATACAATTACAATGAAAATCATTTTAATAAATCAACCACACCGTACTGGTGGACTTGCAAACAAAAGTGTAGGTCTCGTCTTGCATGGTCTGCTGATGTTTGGGAGAACTTAAGATTTTTCCTCACTTTATTTATGAAAATGCCATTACATTTCCTACAAACTCCAGTTCCCTATCCTAATTCCCTTTACTGTAAATTTGAGGAGATCCCGGTCGAGTAGTGAAACGCTTTTTAACTCCTTTGTTAATAGATGATGAGCATATGTTTATTTTAAAATACCGGTATTATTTACCTCGTCAAGATCGTCAGATTTAAAGTGCAAGGTTTGAGTTAGATGTTCTGAAAAACATAATTTCTTCAGGAAACGTAGGTGTCTAGATTCCAATTTAGAAAGGAAAAAGTTTTGACAATTACAAGAGATATTAAAAAAGTTTCATATATTTCTAACTCAAGTCATGTTATAATATTAATCTTGAGCGCAAAAAACTGTATATAATTTATAATCAATTTTCCGACCAGAATCTTACCAAAGGTAGATAGATTTATTTGGCCTGGGCACCAATCATGACGTAGAAAATGATTGGCGTCAATAGTAGGTGAAGGGGTAGGCTAATCTGCCTCTCATCAACAAAAGTTACTACTTTCTATATTATTGTATCTTATTCTTAGGTTTAGTTCATCTACGTTATGAATATTATGAATTATTTTAAGGAAATGCAAAGTATTTCTGCTTCATTACAACGCTGACGGAATTCATCAAATAAACAAAACATGTTTATCAGATATTAGTAAAATAGCAAAATATCTCTTAACACAATAATAATTATTATGACGGTTCATAGAAAACTAAGTATCACCTTTCATTAACCTTAATTGAACATTATTTGTTTAGTTTTTTTAAGCAGTTTCACCTAAGTTTCGTAATGTCTTTTATATCTAAAATTATAAGTGAAAATGTTAATTTCATGGCTTGTGTTATTTATTACAGGAGCCTGATTGTGGTGTGGCGTTTTCCCCGGGGGAAATGGTGCTGCTACCAGCGGTACTTGTACGAAATGTTGATACAAGACCGACTTAGCCGGGCCGAGTGTGCTGCTGCTACACGGATTTTGTTGATGTTTCGTTTCCGTGATAGTGGCTTGTACAAGCGCACGTACTCCACTAACCCAAATATTGATTATGTAAATGCACACATTCTCCTCCCCTAACCACACTTCTTTCAACCCCGTTTCCTGGCATGCCACCCTCCCAGCTCTCTTTCCGCGTTCTTTCATCCCTTCCTACATAGCTATGTCAGGTTTGCGCCACTGATTCATGAATCTGATTCGTGGTGACGCTCAAGACCAGCATTTATTTAGTTTTAGAGCCACACAAATAGTTCTAAACATAGTCCCTGTACTCTGGACTAATAGTTTAGGACTATGGTTCACACGACTGAAGCGTTTATTAGAAACTGGCTGAATCTGACAAAGACATTTACTATTTGCTCAAGGTAACGTTTTTCAATTTATATAGTCAATATGAAGGGGCTGGGCTGGGCTTTGTGTTCTAAGTCAAGTGAGTTTGTAGATCATGAACTAATGTAAACTTTGTTGGTATAAAGTAAACCTGGAATAGCACAATAGCAAGTTTTAGAACAGCGAATATACATTATCTCCCACCAACCTGCAATGTAAACATTACGAACTAGACGTTATATATAGGGCATTCACAAAATAGTATAAATATGTAAGAGTCATATATAGGTCATGTTGAAATACTGAAATCTAAAATGATTGATGATGCCAAGACACTATCCATAAATTAGTAAATATGTTACGCTCAAAACCAAAATTTGAAAATGATTTAAAACACCCAAACATTATTTATAATTCATTTTTAAGTCATTTTTAACCTAAAAATTACGAAGTCTTGCCACTATCCATAGTTATATTATATAAATCACATTCAAATAACTTAGATAAGGAGATCACATAAAATGCCAGCCATTGTCGAAAATCCGTGTGTTTAACAATTCCCGGACATTTTATTTTCCAAAATGCCCAACACACTTGGATGGTTTGAGATTGGCCATATCTTTTGGGAAATGTAAATTTAATGTATTATGAATGCTAACCTTAGACGAGTGATGTGACAGGGCTGATGATGCCAGATCATCTGGGGTCACGGTTTCTCCATTAATTTGAAACTGAGGAAAACCAAGAGGGTTTGCAAGTGTAACAAGTGTGTGTACAACCGTAATATCGACGTCTCCAAACAAAGCTAATGTCATTAGAGAATTATTTAACAGTAATTTTTATAATCAAACTTATTGCTTAGCTTAGCAATGGAAATAAATAGCAGCATAACACTCGCTATAGTACTAATATATTGGTAATTTAAATTCAAGATTGACCTTGGTATCTTCTTGGATTTTTTTTAATGCTTGTCCAAAAGTATATTTATCCAATTTGAAGATTATTGATAGAAAATATTAGATACTATTAATTTTTAAAGCCCATGCGTTCTATGCATTAGTCACAAATGTAGGTCATTATATACCAGGGTGGGTCATTGTCAGAATCATTCTATTTATAACGATTTAACTTAATTAATGAGCTTAAATATTCAGGAACAAATTTAACTTGCAATAACAATATTAGATTCGGAAATTAAGAAAAAATACGGTCGGAAAATGCATACTATTATTCGGTCACTAATATGTTGTCATCTTGCTTACTGCCAAGGAATGTAAAACTCAGAATGTACAAAACAATAGTTTTACCGGTTGTTATCTATGGGTTTTAAACGTGGTGTCTTACCTTACATGACGAAAAAACACTTAGTGTGTTTGAAAACAAGGTGCAGGGAAGATAATTGGTCGAAAAAGGGATTAGACTACTGAGAATTGGAAGAGCTAACATGATTATGAGTTACATACCCTGTACTCATCACAAGACATTGTTAGGACAATCAAGTCTCGTAGATTACGGTGGATAGGGCATGCAGCGCAAATAGAAGAACCGTGAACCGTGAACCGTCTAGAACCGTTCACAGGGTACTGACTGGAAAAACCAATTGGAAGAGACCATTGGAAAGACCTAACCGCAGATGGGAGGATAGCATTATAATGGACCTGAAAAAGATAGGGTGTAATGAGGTGGACTGGATAGAATTGGCTCAAAATAGGTGTAGCTTCTGTATTTTTGTAAGTGCAGCAAAACAGTAACTTTCGAGTTTCTAATGCAATAGAATGAGAAAGTATGTTGGTCAGATATGTTACAATATGTTTGTCAGATATGCCACATTATATCTGCCAGGTATATTGAACTATTCTTGTCACTCTTGTAATATTGTGATTCCTATGCTTGTTGGATTTAGTTTTATGCGTTATCTACATTTTGTTTGATAATTGTTTTGCATTATGTATAATACGCATTTTAACATTATGATTTCCATATGATTTATTATAATCACCATATTTGTAATATTATGTTCGCCTTTTATATCAAATTTTGTTTGCCAGATTTGTTACATTATTTTTGCAAACTTTTATAATCATACCAACTATAATTTTTGTTCCATGTTTGTCAGGTTGCTTTAGCTAGCCTATGTTTTACCCGCCTGGGTACCCACCAGGTTGTGAATATAGCCCCAAGCCAGTCAAAAGTTGTTGCGCTATTGTCAGAAGCTATGACCAGTTAGTGAGAAGAATATGCAAATGAAGGCATTCACATTCAACCAGGATGAAAATGAAATTCATAACTGGTGAAACAATGGACCAAACTTTTCCATACCTTTCATTATAGCGAAAAACTTTTTAATGATAAAGCCACTGTTCATTGTATTTTTGACATTAAAGAGATAAATGAATACATCCACTTTTCTCAAAATTTCAAACTTCATCTTCAACGAAACTAGAAAGTATTTTTTTAAAGTAAAATGTTAACAGTTAAGTTTTACAAAACACACGTTCTAATCTCTAATGGGCTCACGTTTAGAGCATTTAAACGTCATTAAGAGGAGCAGCACACCACATGCAAAGCATTTCTCGTAGTACATCCTGCATGACCTCACCCTCATAACAATCTAGATACAACTGGTACAAAAAGCTTGTGTCATATTCCTGTTATGGAAAAATAAAATTCAACAACGTGTTCCTACTAAACTAAAGTAATGTGATCTAAACTAAATAATGCAAACCTAAATCTTGCGCTTCTTGAATCAGATAGTTTGATTTGTTCTGTAGACACCCAAACCCAAGCTGAACTTGTTCCAAATAAAAACGAACTTTGCCGACAATCGGTGACGTATTTGGTAATTGCCAATTAAAAGGCGTATATTAAATTAAGTAAATAATTTCAAATGAGGAAGACGGCTAATTTTACTCTCAACATTATATGATCACTTCAATGTTAATGAAAAATAATTTCTTTTCGAGCCTATTCGTTCCATGGCAACAATCATTGAAGATTAGGAGAATCTCGTATTCTGCGATTGTTGCAAATAAAAAAGCGTGTAATCACATCCCCAACGATTATAATTTCTACAATGAAGTAAAATAAATGTTAATACCTAATATATGGCGACTTGTAATAATGTTTTGTGTTTATGTATGAGCTAGTCTCCAAACTAATAAGGTAGACTCACATTATAGTTTTTATTTTTATTAAGTGTGCAACATATTAGTTAAGGTTTAAATGGTGAAGTCAAGTGTGTTATCTGGGTATTAGAGAGAAATTCTATCAGAACGTTCTAGAACCTTAATTTTCTGGTAAATGTAACAATATCTCTTTAATATGTATATGTTTAAGATGTCATATAACAATTGCTTATTTCTAGTTTAGATCAACCAAACAAAATAGATACGTTTATTATATCACTATACACAATGATACTATTAAAGATAACGAACCAACACACTATCACCATATTCCATTCTACTCTTAAATTGCATTACAGGTTTTTATGGAAATTTACCATCTATTTTTGACTCAATGGTTTCCACGTTAGCGCTGTCTTTGTCCAAGCATAATTGCCATTTTTTAGCTTAAAAATGAACATCGTTATTTCTATGGAGTAAGCATGCTATGTAATATAATATTAACTGCATCTAGTGAAAGCAATATGAAATAAAAAAATAATTTTAAAGAACTTATTTTTTTTACAAAATATAAAAATTAATATTTGTCTCACTCGGTTTCACGAGTTTCCAAATATATCACGTCATAAGTCTCGTTACAATGGAAAGAAAATCATTCTATGGTAACGGTAGTAATAGTAGAGAACAACACCTGCAAAGTATGAAATGGATATATTTTAAATAACATTTAAAAAAATTCTAGAACCATTTGAAATATTTACAGTGAAACATGAAAAGGTTGTCTTGATAAAAAAAACCTTTTACTTTTGATTTTACACGGGTGTATAATGTGAAAGAAATTAAATGGATGGTTAAAATTTATTTTTTAAAATTACTATAGGCCAATTGCACCTATTTATGCGCCGAGGCGTTTCAAAGTTCAAAAGAGAAATACGGTCTCCACTGCGCAGTATTGAAGAACACAGTTGTAGCGTTGAAAACCAAAGAGTTATGTCAGCTCTACCCATTCACATACAAACGGATAATATTGGCTACACGTACATCATGTAGTCAATTTAACATTTATTTGAAAATAATAATACTTTTTAGTTTGTGTGGTTAGAGGCTGGGTTTGATCTAATTTCCGATCAGTGTTAGCTATTTGAAAAAATATTTTATGTGCAATAACAATTTACTATACCTTAATAAACATTCGTGTGAAGAACCCAGATACAAGCAGCGGTGGTCGATCAGTCTAAGTCATTATACCCTCATTACACTTTGTCACCGTTAGTAATCAGGTAAGGGCTCGGATCCCGCAGAATTCACTGGCATGAGTACAACTATTTACCACAGCGTTTTGCCAAGTGAGTTAGGGCCCTACCTTAAGGGTCTCGGATTCCATTCACGTCATGGTCGAAGATTTATTATTGGTAAATTGTCGAATGGAGGAATAAATTTTGTGCTTTTCTTAGTATTAGGTTAGTTTTTAAGTCGGTTGTTGATATAAGGGTGTTCGAAAAATGCACGTAAAATACTATATATATATATATATATATATATATATATATATATATATATATATATATATATATATGGAGTTGGTTTCATCAAGTGATTTTGTTTCATAGTTATAGGCAAATACCGGTGCACTTTTTTCAAAGCAACTTTACACATCCTTAAGACATATTTTTATTTAAATTAATATAAGTAGCTGATAGCAAAACACAGGTTCCAAACTTGGTACTATATGTTAATATAAATATAGCCCTGCTGAACTTAGCATCAATGAATCCCCCTACTGATAACAGTCGGGAATGTGAACCAATATCATCTTGGAAACACAAACACGCAACTGTTTAGAACTTACCTAAGTTCTGTTTGTCTACCATTCTTAAGATATTTATGTTGTGTTTCGGTCACGATGTTAGTGCAGGCCTACATGGCGTTTAGTGATTTAATCGTAATCATTATCGAACGTAAAACTAAGGTTATAAATGACTTTTATTATAATCAATCTAATAAGGTGGGGTGAGTTAGGTTGTTTTAAAAATTGCACACACATTCACATGTATAGAGGAGGGGAAAACAATTTGTTTTAAGTCTCGACTACTATAGTGATTTTCTACTACACAAATACTATCATGGGGTCTAATTTGACCCCATTTTAAATTGCATTACTTATTTACAATAGGTGTTATCATAATTCATGGCTGTACTATGTTTATCATGTTTATTTAGGCCAGTGATAGGTAGAAATAGAAAGGAAAATAAGAATTTTTTTTAAGTATGCATTTTTAGGAAAAATACAGAGCTTACAAAATTAAGATATTATGAAAAAACATATTTACTCGAAAAAGTGGAGCAGGAAGATTTGATGCAGGATTCATGTTGTTGTGTGGAGGATCGTCTGGAACTGTCATTTGGTGGATGTTGATAATATGAGAGTCTGGAGGTTGAATAGGGCGTTTGTGTTTTGCTTCGATAGTCAGTACTTCCTTAAAGATAGTTTTTTTTTTTTTTGCGTCAACGGCTCGACTAAAGTAGCGAGTACGGAGTTTTAAGTATATGGGTGCAAATTGGCGGAAATTAATTTATATCTTAGAGCTAAGGTACTGACGGGACTCGGTAACTTTATTCGATATGACACACGAATGGCGTGTCGTTCCAGAACACGTAGCATGGAATAAAAGTCATTTGGGACTGATATCAATATGTCACAGCGCGGTGGCAGAATATATTATATGTCTTTATTAAAGTATTTGTATATGGACCCCATGTTGTTTCTGTAAATCTTTTTTAGCAAATTAAGGCGACGTAAAACATCAGCACGTATATTTTATTTATTTGGATTTGAGGCTTCTAGGACAAATGTTGGTCGAATATTATACCTAGATAGGGATGCTCGATCTTGGAATGATCTTTTCGAAAATATATTCATCACCTTCGATTAATCAATTTTTAGATCGATTCAAAGGTCTTGATTTAATTCACGCATCGATTCTTTTTCTAGCGATTTCAAAAAGTTTGAATCGCTAGATCAAAAGAAAAAAACATATAGTTTTTGTTTAGCACTGCGTCGTACTATCCGTTTGCGCTATACGCTTGAATACTAGTTACGCTAATGGTTTTAAGGATTAGGAAGGCTATATGAAGAGGACCCGCCTCCGTGGCGTAGTTGGCTAACGCGCCAGTCGTGTTGAGCCAGACCACTGAGGACGGGGAGATCGAGGTTCGAATCTCGGTCGGGTGAACTGGGGGGGGGGGTTCCTAAATGGTTTTCCACTCTCCCTCCACGCAAATTCGGGTTCACTTCCTCTAAATTAAAACCTTCCAATTCCTATCATCCTTTTAGTGTAATTAGTTTAAGCGTATAAACGAAACGTGGTAGTAAGACGCGGTGCTAATAATAATAAATAAAGTAAAATAAATATATGAAGAGAAGTGGGCCCGAATTTGCGTAAAAGGAGAGGAAACTGTGTTTTGGAAAAACCACCCTCAGTACACCCAACCGAGATTAGAACCTCGATCTTCCAGCCATCGGCAGTCTAGCCTATGCGAGAGTAGCACATTAGACAATACGGCCACCGAACGGGTAAAGAAATACCTATCAAGCTGTATTAGGTTGTATTTTATTTTGTGCACATAGTTTCAAAACAAGATATTGATAGGATGATAGGATTGGATGGTATTAAAATTGTATTATATTAGGAACAAACTGAAAATTTAGAGTGGACAGTGATTAAACTAAACAAAAGTTACAACATGTTCATTATTTTAAGAAAATAGATAATACATTATCCGATACCTTATCTTAGTCAGTAGCGTGATTGTCTACTGAGCTAAGGGTCACGGGTTCAATTCCCAGCATGGCTGAAAGATGTATAATTGGTGAAATGTGGGTTTACCCTTTCACAGTGATGAATTAACGCCGGGGACTGGATGTTGTGCCTGTCCTAGTCTTAGGGCAGATTATAAAATACGAAGCTACGACAGGCCTAACAAGCCGGTAGTGGAATTATATATGGATCTACTAAAAAAAAGCTGACCAGGCCACAGGCTGGAAACAGTAATGGTTGTAAAGTAAAGATATTAAAACTATTTTTTATTAAATATATTCTATGGTTATGTACACGTAAGAGAAAGAGTGTATTCGGATTATAATTGTAATTTTTTATTTTCACCGGTCTTTCTACCCAACCGGATATTGCTTATGTCTTCACTGTGTAAAGTGAAGTCAGCATTTTTAGCCACTTGCCGTCAATAAGTCTCAAGTCAGGATTTAAATTGATTATAAGTGTCAGCATGATAAAGTGTTAGGTTCAAATGAAAGTTTGATTTATTAGGTGAAGCCTAAAGTACTAGGATTATGAAATTATTGTAGTATTTATAATATCGTTATACTATATAAACATTGAATAATATATTTAATTAATAATATGCCATAGGAATTGTTATTTATGTGAATCAGTGTTAGTAAAGGAACGTATCATTTATTAATTAAAATCCACCCCAACTTAAGTGTTTTGCTAATCGGATCATTTTAAAAATCTTCCAATATCAAGTGTAATTTTTTTCTTGCCCGTAATCGTAACTAGTCCAATTGAATGCGTGTGCATTTCCTTAGAATTTAAAACCAGTTGTCTATAAAACGTTCAGATCCAACATAGTTGCTCATGTAATGGCGGGCATTCTTGTTCCGTGACAGGGATGAGACTCATGAGAGAGAATGGAGACGCGCGAGCGCTGTCCAAAGAATGCGTCAAGAGGCAGCTGACGGTCAGACCCGCATGCGATGGACAGAGGGTGAGGGGGGGGAGGAAAAATGCAACGCCGGGGAGTTTTAATTGAACCAACAAGATATTGTTAAAGAACGAGATGGAGGGATAGCGATAAGCACTTGGGACGACATTCCAGCGTGACTAAAGGAAAAGTTTTTTTTTCCTTTTCGACTCATTGATCATCTTTCTTCCTCGTCTACACCAAACAAGACCTCCTTCCCTCTTCCCCTGCTCTTTCAGACCTTACACCCTGAAAAACCAACATCGTTCATTTGAGCCGTGTAGTTTTCAATGAAATTTCAATTATATCTCCTTGTACCATTAACTTTGTTCCTCTATATATTACATTTCTTGTTTCTCTCTTTCTAGCGGCCAAACAATTAAGAAAAGAATCAAATATTATCATAATTTTAAATAAAAATACAAATATTGTCTTAATAGGCTTGATGTCTCCTTGAAGTACACATCTCACAATTGTGTGTACCTAGAAAAATGTTGGTTGTCTCCTTGAAGCACACATCTCACAAGTTGTGTGTACCTGAGAAAAATTGTTGTCTCCTTGAAACACACATCTCACAAGTTGTGTGTACCATGAGAAAAATGGGTGCTCCTTGAAGCACACATCTCACAAGTGTTGTGTACCAAGAAAAATGGGTGGTCCTTGAAGCACACATCTCACAATCTGTGTGTACCTAAGAAAATGGTGGTTGTGTTCCTTGAAGCACACATCTCACAAGTTGTATGTACCTGAGATAATGGTGTCTTGAACAACATTCTCAAAGTCGTGTGTACCTAGATACAATGGGTTCTCCTTGAAGCACACATCTCACAAAGTTGTGTGTACTGAGATAACTGGTTTCCTTGAAGCACACTCTCACATTGTGTGTACCTGAGATAAATGTGTTCCTTGAAGCACAAATCTCACATGTTGTGTGTAACTAGATAAATGGTGTACCTCCTTGAGCACACATCTCACGTTGTGTAGTACCTGTGAGTGAAGTTTTTCTAGTCGTGCTGTCTGTATACAATTCACCGCACGAAAGTCCTGAATCTTGTTTCTCCATCTGCTTGTCAAATTCCATGATGAAGATCCTGCAGCAACTGAAACTACTTGCATCAAACACAACGAGTGTAGCTAGGCTAGAGCACACTTCTGGAGCCTTGTAGCGGCGGCATGATTGATGACCGGGCGCATCCCTCCTGCTTGGATAGAGGCCTAGGATATCACACAGCCATCACACATGAACAATAGGCAGTTTACAATTAAAACATACAGTGGATAGATAGTCCCATTAGATTTGTGGATTAATATCAATAATTATAGTGGATACAATACAATACTTTTGGATATAACTGCTTGGATTCATAAGTTTGGTGGAATGGTATTCAATTCACAGTTTGGGATACAATTCAGAATTGTGATACAATTAGAGATGTAGACGGAAAATTTTACAAAACGGAAAATGTTCAATTAATATTTATGTAAAATAATTTCAAATGATTAAATGGAACTATAATGTAATCGAGATATAGATATCCCAAATGTCAATGTTTATACTTAAGATTAATTTCTCCTCAGAGCGTTAATACCAGAAACATCACTAAACGAGCTTTGGTGGCCGCACGGTCTAGCGCGTTAATCTCGCAATAGACTTGACTGCCGATGACAAGGAGATCGGTTTTCAATACAGTCGGTTGCAGTGAGGGCGGCTTTACCTAAATAGTTTTCCGCTCTCACGGGTGCAATTCCTCTAAATTCAACCATCCTCGTCCCTAACACATTAGAGTAATTAGTACATAGGCGTACACCTCGAACGGGTAATAAGACGCGGTGACAAAAAAAATAGTAAAGAAACAAATGAGTGCGAGCCTTTGTTGACCCGTTATGTTCGTTAATCATATTTAAATTTTTTATCATCAATAAGTTAATTAAAATAATGTTAAGGTTGGCCCAACTTTTGTCTCCCCCCCCCCCTATTCTCCGTGCTTCCTAATTACCCTATCCCTTCCCCTTCCCCAGCCCCGTACCCCCTTTAGATAACCCACCCGTCTCCTTACACACTATATTTTGAAGTAAAATAGGCTCTAGGTGCCACTTCTACAATTTAACCCCTCCATCGTAAGCCACCACTGCGGAAAATTTTCATCTCTAGATACAATCCATGGTTTTGTGGATATAATTCCAGTAGATACAATCCATGGTTTTGTGGATATAATTCCAGTAGATACAATCCATGGTTTTGTGGATATAATTCCAGTAGATACAATCCATGGTTTTGTGGATATAATTCCAGTAGATATAATCCATGGTTTTGTTGATATAATAGATATAATCTAGGATTTTGTAGATATAATTCCTAGGGATACAATTCGGTCGTCTCGCCCAGCTATTCGCATATTTTTCTCTAGTGAGGTGGAGATAAGGGAGCATATCTAAATTTGGAAAGTGTTAATTAATTAGGAAAAGATACCTCCGTATATTCAGCAGGGATTTTTACTCAGTCTTTTTATCGGCTAACATGAGAACATGAGACTTGTGACTTTGGCCACGCGTCCAAATAGTGTGCTATTTTTAGAAGGTATGTTTATCATTATTTTTGGTGGAACACAATATTGATATAATCGATTGGTTCAGAAAGTGCAAATAATTGTTGATGTTTTAAGAAGTAGTTTTCAATTTTCATAGTGAGGACCTGATAGCCAGCAAAGTTATTAGGCCACTTTCACCCTAGTGGATATTGAGATGCAGTGAGAAGAAAATAGTAACACTTTTACGTGTTAAAACGCCAAGTTGTGTGATTTGCAGCTGTTACTTTTGATAGAGTGATCTTATCAATACATACAAAATAATACAAATAATATAGTAAATTGGTATCAATATTGATCAGAAAAAAATATATATATTTTCCAAACGTTGCTTCCTATCCTAAAAGAAGTAACCATGTCTGGAAAAAAAATATATGTGGAGATCTTATCAGCACACTTCATTTTGCTGATGAAATTGCTATCTGTGCTGAAAATAAAGAGAATATTAAATAAATACTGAAAAGAATGGATGGAGTATTGAAAATTAGATCTAATATGAAAATCAAGAAAAATTAAAATAAATTCATGATGTTCAGTAAAGGAGAAATCAGTCAAATGAATATAGAACTAGGTGGAGTAAAGTTATAGCAATTAATGGAGTTCTACATAGGAAGTAAATTAACCGAAGATAAGAGAAGCAAGAAATATATTATAAATAGAATAGCGTGGGGAAAGAAAGCTTTTCAAAACAAAAAGACATTACCAACATTGACGGCTAGCATTAAAATGGAAATCGAAGAGAGGTTCCTAGATGAATATATTATATATATATATATATATAGTGTTGCGCTTTACGGATGTGAAACATGGACCAATGACGTTACCGAACGGAAGATATTAAAAACATTTAAAATGGTGTGCTAAGAAGAATGTTGAAAAGATCATGGATGGAGATGATAGCAATACAGAAATTCTAAGAAAAGCAATTGAAGAAAGAAAGCTTTGGAAAGGTATACAGCAAAGAAGAGTTAACATGGTAGGCCATTTACTGAGACATGATAGTTTGACGAAGATAATTATAGAAGGGGGTGTGGAAGGGGAGACATTCAAGAGGAATACCGAGACTGGAGAGCATGAATCAGGTAAAGAATAATGTTGAAGAAGAAGGTACCAAGATGTAAACAATTTGGCCAAGGGTAGGCAAAAGTTGTGAAGTGCGGCAAACCAATGGCAAGATTGATGACCTAATGATGATGATGATTCCTATAAAATATTAGTATAAATGTGTGTGTGAGAAAGTTGGGTTGGGGGATGGAAACGAGAGATTATTAAATTACATCCGTTATTACGTTCATAAATTTGTGATTATATTTTTAATCTTATGATATTTTGTAAACCTGAGTTTCGCATTAAAAATACTGAATTGATCCTATAATATAATTTGAGCAAGCTTACTCCAAAGACAATTCCATCGTATTATTAAAACTATCTTACGAATGATTTAACCTATTAAGGGAAAATATTTGAATAGATCAAATGATTTGAAAATGAAACTTATAATAAAACCAATTCAGTGCAATAACTTGGGAAAGATGTGTTAAATTGTCTCAGTATTCATTTACCAAAATCACGACATTTCTTACGTTTGGATTCCATTCAAAATTATGTTTTTCGCCACTTCAAACGCTATTTATACTAAATAGATTTACAGCTTATCATAAGATTTGCAGATGTCACATTTACAGGTAGTAGTCATGCAGATATAATATTAATATATTTACTTTTTTTAAAAATGACTTGAAAAATATAATGTTTGCATTTTCTAAATCTACCGTCCTACCACTATTTCACAATAACTAAATTTATTTATTTTAACCCACAGTTCAAAATCTTATCTTTTATCTTATTGTAAAAAATAGAAATGTTTTATTAAAATTATTATTTTAATCAAATATAAATTTACAACTATTACTTATAATATATTCATATATCGTATTAATATTGATTAAAAATACATTATAAGAGTATTAATATAATCACCATCATTACTATCATAATTGTACTATTCTTACTTGAATATAATCAAATAAATTATCTTTACCACCATCATAATCACTATAGGCATGATAAACTTTGACTTTTCTTCGAAAATATGTCACCTTAAACTTTTCCTCGAAAAATATTTCGTCTTCGACAGTTACAGAGCTTCGCCAATAAAAATATTGATACATAAAGTACACACACATATATATATATATATTATTTTCATTTATTTTTGTCATATTGTGCTCTCATGCCTAGTAAATTACAAATTAATAATCACATAAGACAAATTTTAATAATTGAATTATATGTATGAGCAATGCAATTTATCAACTTTGGATGAAATCTGTTAAATAAGTTTTACAATATAACTTTTTCATATGATAATGATTATATAAAGATATGTAAGTTTGCTCTATTTAATATTATAATAAACAATATTTGATAAATACTTAAACTTCGATCTAGATTCGAGAATATTTAATATATTAAACTATAATTGTAAAAGTTGAACTGGTATTTCCCTACTTTATATTAACTATTACATTCATCAAGACACTTATAATCACTATAATTATAACCACAATCACAAAAATATTACTGTAGTATTTAGTATGCACCTTCTAAATAGATCCCCACCAACTTACAAACCTGAGACAATGTGACGCTTGCAAATACAAATTTAACTACGGATACAACTATATTAGTGCTGGTGTTTAGTAGGGTCAATATATAAATTATATATTCTATAAAATAGCAACTGAGAAATAAACAAAGCCCCTGAAATTTTTAATCATAGTTTACATTACCTCATTTGTTTAGATTGAGTGTTTTTTACAAACATCTACAAAAGGGTTTACTTACAAACCCACAAAAAATTTGCCACTGATGAATAAATAATAATACTTAGCACCGCGTCTTACTACACGTTCGGGTTATACGCTTAAGTACTAATTACACTAATGGATTAGGATTGGTAATGGATTGGTAAGGTTGAATTTAGAGTAGGTGAACCCTCATTTGCGTGGAGGGAGAGTGGAAAATCATTTAGGGGAAACCACCCTCAGTTCACCCGACCGAGATTCGAACCTCGATCTCCCCGTCCTCGGTGGTCTAGCTCAACATGACTAGCGCATTAGCCAACTACGCCACCGAGGCGGGTGATGAATAAATAAATTTCAGCTGAACAACAAATATAAACTAGAATATTTTTAGCACCCTGTCTTATTACCAGTTCAGTTTATACGAATATGTATGACTACTATTTACGATAATGTAACAGGGATAATAAATATAGAATTTAGAGGAGGTGAACGGGTATTTGAGTAAAGAAAGAGATAAAAAACTAATTTAAGAAAAAACACTCTCACTACATTCAACCGGATTCGAACCCCGACTCCCTGTCATCGGCAGTCCATTATATTGCAAGAGGGAGGTCTTAGACCAATCAACCACCGAAGAGAGTTGTAATCAAATATAATTTAGTAAAAAACTAATAAATAAATAATAATTTTTTAATCCATACTTTTTAACAAATGAAATTATTTAACGGTTTAATTTTTGGGGTATTTGTGTAAATTGATTTAAATCTCCTCCATGGCACCCCGACAAGATTAAAACTTCAGCCTCTTTGTCATAAGAAATGTAGTTTATTAAGACCGTAGTCCATGTAGTCACCAGTGCAGGTAGTGATAACAAATGAGTTACTCACATCGTCAAGATAGCTTCTATTTGAATCAACCCAGTAACATATCCTGTTTGTAAATCTTGAATGAACCCTATATATCAGAGAATGGCTTATTTTCATTTGCACTTCAAGAACCATTCAGGTTGTACGCTTATGTACTAGTTACACTAATGGTTTTAGGAATTAGGAAGGGTATATTAGTAAGAAGTTTACCCGCATTTGCATGGAGGGAAAGTGGAAAACCATTTTGGAAAAAAAACCTCAGTACAGCTGACCAAGACTCGAACATCGATCTCCCCATCATCGGCAGTCTAGTCTACTGACAGAGTAGCGCGTTAGACCACGCGGCCACCGAAGTGTGTGTTGGTAATATTCCTTGGTCGTTTATTTAAAATGTGGAACCTTGACCTGGTGTTCCGTGTCAAACTGTAATTTTTCAAATTTACGAATATGATACTTGAAGTGATATCTCATTTAGCTCTCCCGAGCTTTGCTATTCATGTACAAGCAACATAATAATAATAATAATAATAATAATAATAATAATAATAATAATATTTAGCACCACGTCTTACTACCCGTTCGGGTTATACGCTTAAGTACTAATTACGCTATTGGATTAGGAATTGGGAGGGTTGAATTTAGAGGAAGTGAACCCACATTTGCGTGGAGGGAGAGTGGAAAACCATTTAGGAAAAACCACCCCCAGTTCACCCGACCGAGATTCGAACCTCGATCTCCCCGTCCTCGGCGGTCGAGCTCTACACGACTGGCGCGTTAGCTAACTACGCCACCGAGGCGGGTTACAAGCAACATCTTTCTCCGCTATTCCTCGTGTTGAACGTACTAATAACCGACAAAATAATATAAGTTATTTAGTTGAGAATACATTGAGAAGTATCCTTTTAGTTTCTCTGTGACCAACCCCTCTCTCCCTCCTTGTGTTATGACAGAAAGGGGGGGAGGGTTCATTTTTCACACGTCGTATGTGACACACACTACGATCCTTGGACCAATACCCGAGATTACACGCTACTAAAGTGAGGGTAGAAAGTTGGGGTTAGAGAACCCTTCAGCCAAAAATAGGAGGGGTGTGGGGAAGGGAGGGGATGAAAATATAGGGTACTTTCGAAATAGTTTCACCTGTTGATGTAAGACCATCGATCACTCATGGATATTTTCATTATGTTCATTCATGCGAGGGAGCTTTAGCTGAGAGGAAACTGTTGTCAAATAATATGTAGACTATTTAACATGATTGGGTTTGACAGGCAACACTATATTTTTTCAGACACGCTATCAATTAAGTTTATTGTATTATTATTAAGTAAATTTACTTTTATTTAATGTAGACACCTCCCATTAAATATGTGCTATCATAAATTAAATTTAAAAACATCCGCATCGGTGATAGTATGGTCTAGCACTTCACTCTTTTGGATTTCCTGTGACCTGAAGATCAGAGCTAGAATTCCAGTGGGTTGCATTAAGAATGGTTTTTTGATTATTTTTCCACTCTTCCTCCACAAAACTGAGAGTACATTTCCTTAAAAAAATTATTCTCTTCATTCCTATCCCTTTCGCGTAGCTCATGTAGGCGTATTATCCGAACGGATACTTAAACGTGGTGAAAATTTAATTATATATATATATATATATATAGCCAAAGCTTTACAATCTTACTACATTAATGCCTATTTTCACCATTTTAATACTTAATGTGATTGTCTTAAGTATTTATAATAATTATCGTATATTAATCATTTAATAATACGTACCAATAGAAATTTTTAAAAAAAATGAAATCTGGTTAGTGGGATAGTATTATGCGACAGTAAAACTATTAGTGACTTTAGCATTGATTTAATTGATTTCATTTATTGAAGGGGGCGTGCGCCCTCAACCCCCTCATGGATCCAACCCCGTATATCAATTATCTATCTCTCTCAATTTAGACTCAATAGTCAACAATTTAGACTCAATAGTCCATAATTACCTATTTTATTGGTCAAAATTTATAAAAGAAAAATTTAATAGTAATGCGAAAACCATCAGATTTGCAACCCCTAATAAAATGCTGAAAAGTTTAACCATAATTCAAAATATTAATGCGAATTATTGACCCTTGGAGACCCAATATCAATATTTTTTATTGGTCCAAATATAAAAATGAAGACGTTAATCCCTTAAAAATAAAATTATACAATTGAAAACCGTGAATCAAAAAATATTTTACGTATGTATAGCGCAATTTGTTCTCGGGTTCGCTAGTGTATATTATATTACGAATTTTGAGTAAATATTTCAATTTTTAAACAATAGAGCGAGAAAGTCCATGCGGAGCTCCGTACCATTTATTTTATAATATTTTGGCCTTAAAAATTGATGCATTAATGAAAGCTACAAGGAGTAAATACTTTCTACAGTAGCGCAAAAAATTTTTATGGGTGTCTCTTGTAACCTCTGCAACATTTGCTTTTAAAGTGGCATGTGATGGCATCTATAGTACCAGTTTTTTAAAGAAAACCTACAATGTCGGGCATTAGTACTCAGTACGGTATCGGCTAAGAATTCGGGCGAACTCTTACCCGCACTCTTTCCGTATTCTTACATGACTAAATGCTATTGCCATTCTTGGCATTACACTTCTTCCTAAATCCTTATTTATATCAAAAGTATAGGGTCTATAACGATTTTCCCTCTCTCTGTTCACTTTCCGCGAGCAAGGTGGTAGTGGTCAGTGATAATCAAAATTCCCAAGTCATAGGGCATGCTCCCTTGAAGGGGCACGAGAGCAAATTCTAACACGTTCTAACCAATTGGGCACACAGTGTTGTTATGTGGTAATCAAAATGATTCACTTACAGGTATCTGCTCTGTCACCATGGTATTAGGGAATCAAGTTAGCTCTGAAGTAAATGATTCTGCTCAGCTCCCAGTATGCCCCCCTCCCCCCTTCTCAAGCTAATAAAGAGGCTGGATTAGTCTTGCATAGCCAACAAAGTACTTTTACAGGTTCACTCATTCAGCAACGCCACACACCAATCTCAGAGCTCTAACCTCTACCAATTAGCACCTTAATAGAAAAAAGTCACAAAAATTATAAATAATGTCATCAACCCTAGTTAAGAAAAGTTTCAAAGAGAAACAGAGAGATAGGGAAGAAAAGAAACGTATAAGAGAGGAAAGAAAGAGAAAACGGGAGGATAAGAGGAAAGGAAAAGTTGTGCCAGTAAGATGAAGAATAAATAGTGAGTCTGAATGGGCCTTACATACGTGACCATTGTTGATGACAAGATTCGCGGACATTTGGCCGAAATATTTCGTACTCTTGTCCGCCTAGTCGTTCAAGAGTACGCACAGTACAGTTTTGTACTAAGAAAATCATTCCTACCTGTTTTAAGAAAGTTAGCCAAATATTGTTTACATTTTAAAGAAGTTGATATTTTGGAGTAGTTGTTTACATATTATATTTTTAATTTTAGTATAAAATTTTAAAGCTATGACCGTTTTTTCTTTATGTGCGTACTCTTACCCTAACCTCTCTTATTTTAAAAAAATATCGAAATCTATGTTAGGACTGAATACTAAAGTCACACATGTATGTTTTCCAGGATATTTCGTCGGAGCCAACATAAAGTTCATGAGTCCATAGAATACAAATAACACAACTCTTTTGTATTGCCGATAATGGTGGTTACAGTATACGCATTCTTCGTTTGCACTCTGAGGCAGATTCTGCTTTCTATTTTCGGCAAACATATTAATCAAGCTTTACAAATGAAGATAGGAAATTATCTTCAGTAAATACTCTACGATCTAGTGGATAGACGCTACACAGTAAATATCAAATATTCTTCCAAGATCCTATCTGGATCAGCAGTAACAGCTTCTATTGCTTTTTTCATAGCATCTGGGTTAACAAGCGCCCTTTTCACACCAGGACATGCTCCAAGGTATGTCATATGTTTGTGTCCCTTGGTACAATAAGGTGCTTTCTAAGAAATATTATTTTCATACTTAAAATTAGAGCTAAAGAGAGCAGTAAATGGTGAATACGATTACACAATTGTTTAATGCAAACATATTACAAGTTTCCAATAAATCACAATAAACTATCAACAAAAAGTTTACAAACTGCAGGTTAAATTTTGGATCACGTCTTGCAATCACAGACCTTGTCAAATTCACTCAAAAACAGACGCTCTTTGACGTCCTCTTCACAAAATATTTCCACCATAAATCAACTGGTTACAGCACAGACAGGAAAACGAAAAGTGTTCCTTGGTACGTTTTGCTCTAGGTACAACACTCTTCCCTACATTTAAACTATAACAGATAACATCCAGCCCCCAACCGTCAATTCATCACTGTGAAAGGAGTAGCCCATATTTCAGCAATGACAATTTTTTCGGCCATGTCTGGAATCAAACCGGGGATATTACCTCACTAAGCAGACTTCTAAGGTGTTCGAAAATGTATTCATTAAAAGGTTCATCGAAAAATTTATTGAAGGCTTTCAACAATATGTCCTTATATATTACTGTATTACCTCGCTTTAAATAGTTAATTAAATGGACTAAGAATATATTGATTACAACAACTGTAGTTTTCTATATAAGTTTCTAGTTTCAAATAACGTGATTTCTATGAAAATCTCAGTTGGATATAAACCACGTGACATTGTGTTATTTAACTAGCTCAATATGTCTGCCCCACATATCTCATATCAGTGGATCTTCTTGTTTCACCGTGAAAGACGATACGCTTTGTTGTTTTTTTCTGATATCTTCTCAAAGTGTCCTACACGAACATTCCGGGACAAACAAGATGTATTAACGCCTCATGTGGGGGACACATTCAAACAGTAAAGTAACCTATCTTCTTTTTTTCAACAGATTTAGAACGTGACGTTAATAGATGGGACTAGCATCCGGAAACCAGCTAACAAGGCGACGAGTTGAAGAAAAGCTCGCGACACATCATTACCGCCAACACTAGTATTTCCCACCGCAACATCTGTTTCCAGGAGCTGCAAAGGTTAGATAGCTATGCCACTAACAATGTGACAGCTTCAGGAAATTACCGGAGACAGCAGCACAGTCGGCCGACCATGTGCGTCTGCCGCTCAATCACGCGCTCTAGCCCTCCGCGGCAATTATCACCAGCTAGGTCTGCTCTCAATTTAAAAAGGAGGAGGGAATGTATCCTCAAACACAATTTAGGGAGGTGTGAAGAAAATTGTCCTCCTCCACCAAAAAACTAAACTCTCATTCCTTTGGTTTAGTGTCTAAGAAGACCATCCTGGATTTAATAGACTTGTTTAAAAGTGTTTCTGGACTTTATGAATGCTTGGTAGCACTTAATCTTTGATTTAAAATTGATTAACTTGCCAAAATATTTAACCATAAAGTAATCAACTACTGTTGAAACTACGACAGCAACAATTAGTTATGTAATAATATATTCTCCAAATAGATGGTTACGCATGCGCTTTTAATGTCCTCAAAGCGGATAAATTTCATAAGTATTCTTCTTATTTTCAAGGCAAATGTGTAAGCGTTAATTGTTTATTGTGATTTTTTTTTAACCTATTGGTTGTTTATCTCATATTAAACAACTCTTAACTTTGTCTCTCTCTGTCAGAACCAGTCTCAATTCCCAAATTAAGTCCAGTCTGTAAGTCTTCGCCCCATTTCCCTAGCGGTAGGGTGAGGGGGGAAAGCTATCACATTTGAATTATGTCCATGTTTGTTAGATTCTTATTCGGGTTTTTAAAGTAATGGCTGACTCCCATCATTAATACATGTTTGACCTAATTGATTTATAGGGTATTTTATTTTAATAGATAGATATCCATTTTAACATGTACCGATAGTATTTTGATGTGGGCTATAATTTCCATATAGGAAGTGTGTTACTACATATCAAATAATGTTGTTTAATTCTGAGCTACAAGCATGAACAATATTGCTAGTTATTGGAGGTTTGAGTAGATCTTGTGCCAAAGATATAAACATGACAATGTTGCTGACAAAAATAATATGGACAAATAAGTTTATTAGATTAGTTGAAATTTTACCAATTTTTTTTTTTAACGTCGAATGATATTTTATACCTTTTGACTTTCTCGTGTATGGTTCAAATTTGAAATGTAAATTAACAATTGATGGTGTAAATTAATTATTCTTTGTGTAACATGTTGAACAGTGGCTGGATTCATGAACGGTGATTCTTTACACTTGATTTTTACAGTAAATTGTACACATTAGATTCACGCTAATTCAGGTACATGCCGTACAAGCTCCGTCATTTAAAAATAGGCCTTAAATAAACCATGGGTTTATTTAAAATAATTTTAATTTATCAAAAAGTTCCCCCTATAGTGTCTGGCCAACGGATATTAATAAACAATATATGGGCTAGATTCATAAGATTAAAAATATTATATAGAAATATTAATGAATATATTATATAAAATATGTTTTTCTCTTTCAAAAAAAGTTTATATTCAAGATAAATAATAAAATAATTAATGTATAACAATTTCAATAAGCGTAAGCCTATAACCAAAACGGGTCGTAAAACGCAGCGCTAAAAACAATCTATGAATAGTATTTTAAAAAATTGAATAGAATTTTAAACGCGCTTTGTGAACAATTATTGTCTAAATTTCTCTTTAAGAAGTTTATCGGAGCAAACCCCATATCTCTGAAACAGTTATATTCTGACGTCGGGTTTCCCTGGTACGTTCCCCTCACTCCCCTGACGCCTCCTTACTCTTCCCGTGTTTTATACCTTCCTTCTCCTCATTAACAAAGTATGTGGGAGAGCAAGGAAGAAACCTCTTTAACTTAGCTCATATTAGCCCGTCCATCAATCACACAAACAATGTATAAGCAAGAGTAAAAAAGTAAGAAAAAAAACATTAATGTCTCACACGAAAAAAATAACTTGTCACCAAAGATTAACATAAAATGTAAATTATAATCATTCTGTGTCTGCAACTTTAAGCTAATAAAATCAAATACACAAGCGACCATACTTTTTTCAGAATTATGTGATATATTCTCTCTATTCTTGTGTGTGACTGTATTCAACGTTCAAAAATAACTTATATTTAAAGTGATAGCCGTGCCTGAAAGCGGTATGAAAATTACAAAGAAGTTACTCTAAACAGTATTGCTGAAAGTAAGGAAGCTATATTTTATTATTTAGCTTAAAACACCTGAGTGTTCTACTAAAAAAAAAAAAAAAAAAAAAGGAAGTCATCATCAACTTTAATAAATCATCATTTCATCCCACGGTAGCTATTACACTAACTAAGCAATGAAATATTGATGAACCCTCCTTTACACATACACACGTTGTTAGTCTGAAATGGATACCGTTAACAATTTATAGTTTTAACATAACGGATTCCCTCCATCAAAGAACCTTAGAGAAGCCAACTATTTCTAGTATTCAGGACCTTCTGGTGCTGACCTCAAATGCCCGTGGGTTTTAAAACTCCGTGAAACTTGACATAAAAAAAAACCCAACGGATTGAAAGTTTACCTACATTTGTGGACCATGATAGTAATGGTAGAAATAATCAATATAGAATGATGTCAATAGTTTAACGACTTTGCCTGATTGGAGATTTCGAGGCTATTTTGTGAAGCAGGTTGCATCTTAACCTGACACACCTAAGAGGTCTCGGCAATATCACACTTAGACACCAATGATCAAAATAAAGAGAGAGGGAAGAAAATAAGCGGTTCACCCTGAGAGGGTTCTTATCTATGTGCTAATAACCCTTTCCCTCTTCCCCTGACGAGTCTACACAGTCACTTTAATATTTACGCCTTGAAAACATTGACTTGCTTTTTAATTTTACCTTTTTCTTGTTTCCTATTATAGATATATATATGCTACCGTGGACTTTTTTTTAATCTACCTCCTTTCAGGAAGATTCCTACAAGCCATTTTCGTGACCAAGATAAATAGCCTTAGCTGAAAAGGATTTATTTTTAAAAAATACGTTAAAAAAACTACTTAAAGATAAAAATAATAATTTTGAGATGCTGTAGGACTATTTTTAGAATTATTGTATGGTTTTTGTTTCAACGTTATATCTTTAAAACTCGTTGAGTAAAACGTAAATTCATTAACATAGGAAATCCTATCTTGACCTGCCGTGACGTCACAGGTAGGCAACGAACGTCCTTAATATATTCACTAATGAGCTACAGGGTCTCAAACTGAAATATTTTATAAAGCTATTGAAAAAACTATGTTGTATAATTTCATTTAATAATCAGCATATAACCTTCACTGCGTTGTTCAGGAACTGTTGCCATTTCTTAAAATGAAGTTTATCATCGAAGGTAAAAACAAACTTAGATATTAGCTATAGGCTGGGTCCCTTTAGATCCTAAGATTTTTAAAAACAATGAATATATCCATTTGTAATAAAGTTTTTCGTGGTCGGTATTTGAATTAAAGGTATTTGTGAGCCTAAGCAACGTCGATTAAACAAATGTATCCAACGTTTCAGCTCTAATAATTACAAAAGCTATAATCTGGGAGGAATATAAATTGAGTTGAATTTGAAGTCAATATATAAACCTAACGGTATTTGTTCCGCTCGGAAATAGTTTTAAGATAAAAAGTATATGTTAGTATGTAGTTAATATATTAATCTATCTAGTCTTTAATTCTCTTGAAACAATTGAAGCAGGACCTGGATCTGTACTTGTAGTGAACTCCGAATTACTCGCACCAGCCTGATTTCACGGCATGCTAAACCTAGGATACAATGACAATATTGGGAATCGAACCAACATAGGTTTCAGAAGGGGCTGAGCAAAGCTTCAATAGAAAGAGAGAGCGTCTAATCAATGGTGGTAGCAGCGTAAGGCCCAAGGACTATGTGTACCAGAAATCTTGATACTGTTGGTAAGCCGGTTGTTGTTGCGTGGTTAATATTCAATGTCCCGCGGGGAGGGGGTGTAGAGTGTTTTCTGGCAAAGAGTAGCAATTTCTTTTAAGGGGGCTTGAGGAATTGTCAGTATCATAGAGAGTTGAGAAGGGCACAGTGTCCAACTAAACTATATTTTAAAATTCTCTTACTTTTCCAGGTTTTATAGAGCCAATGTCCAACTTTTACAGCCATTATATAAAACAATATTAATTATATTACAAACCTTATCTTATTAATATCTCAACTTGATGTAATAATATTTTAGACACATACACATACTTATGAGGGGGTTAAAGTATTTAAAGCTAGAGTGATGGGCTATTGGGTGCAATCTAAGTTAGATGCTAATGAGATCGTTATTAAGTCATTAAAGATTGCCTTGCACTTGTTCAGTTTAAAGTTGCTGTGAAACACACTATTTTTAGTTTCTTCTTTCTATAATGTAATCAAATTCTCAAGCATGCGCATAGCCATGACTCAACTTTGGCTAAAGACACGTGGTGTGGGAAATAATATGTTCACTTTGAGAACGCAGCCATCTTCGACTCGGCAGTTGGTTTATTGCTGTCATTTGTACCATTATTATAACTGTACGGGATTGCATATTAAGAATCAATAGCCAAAGCTAATATTTATGCTTTTAGTGAGGATTACTCCATCTAGATATCATATTCTGAGTCGAAGATGGCTGCGTTATCTGATAGCTCGTGATATTAATATAATCACATTCTTGTAGCCGATAATTTCCACACGTCCATCATAGACTCTGCCTTAAAATATGGGTGAAGAATGACCATGAGCACGGGATGAATCCTGGATAGCTCAGTGGTTAGAGCATTGGCGTACTAAGTCAAAGGTCCCGGCTTCGATCCCCGTGTCTAGATATCATTTTTCAATTTTGAGAATATGTTATCTAGTTGGAGTAATCCTCACTAAAAGCATAAATAATAGTTTTGGCTATTTAATTCACAGTGAATATTGTTTAACAATTTTTGAGTAACTATTTATTATTTGATTCACCCTTAGTCAATTGCTACTTTAGGATGATAAATATGCTCAAGGTCAAGAAGGTAAATATATGTTGCACCCAAACTAACTTCAAGGATGAGTATGCAGTATTTAACAGGACCAGAATATATCATGATGGGCTCGAGTGGTCTAGTGCTAGGTTGTGGTCAAGCTGGCTGGCGCCTAACAGGGAAAGGGTTTGCGGGTTGTAGATTGTATAGTATGTGCGTGAGGTTGGCGCGAGTAGTTTACTGTAATGTTCTAAGTAATGACCATCACAACGCTAACAGGTCATATATCGCATGTCAAACCCTCAAGCTTGAGATGATGGAAGGAAGGGGGAGTGATTTTTGGCTACACCACCTTTTCCTACAACCTAAAGATTTATCTAATATTAATACAATAGGCCTATAATATATTATATTTAAATAGTTTAGTCTTTTATTCGCCTTAGGTCCTTATTCCTCTAATATGATTAGTAAATAATATCGTAATTTAGAAATTATAAGTGTGGATCAATGGAGATGGTCTGAAAAAGATTCTAGCTTAAAATTTATATTCAATACATTTTTATTCATCATTCTTCTTGGTTCCTTACTCCTCTAAAGTAATGAGAAAATATAATAAGAGTTTTAATGTATGTTTTATAAGTGATTTAATCAGTTGGATTTAAGTTATTATTCATTAAATATGTTTAAAATACATAAATAACATAAATTATAAATAAACTCCATGGTGAACATGGAACGGTTGGAAATATAATAAAAATATAGGCATATATTTTAAAATGAGAGAGAGAGAGAGAGCGATGATGAATGGTCAAAGTCAACGTTCATCTTCAACCAGGAAGGGAGGGAGTTTGAAGGAGGTTGTGAGAAGGGTGGAGTGGTGGAAACAAGAGTCCATTCAAAGACTACTCAACAGCCCTCTCTTCCGAGGATGTCATGGGCATGGATGGGTAGGAGGTGAGGATCCAATACACCAAACTGTAACGAACATTGAAATTAAACCCTCTATTAGCATTAGACAATACCTAACTATAATGGCATGACTTTGTTGTGCTGGACCTACTCTATTTTTAGCACCATGCCTTACTACCCATTCGGGCTATGTTGGCCAGCATATTGCCCAATGATGGAGGTTTGCAAGCATGTTGCCCTATTTTTAAGGTGTTACACCGTCTCCATTGCCTTCTACTTAACGACCACAATTAAATAAAAGGGAGAAGGTATAATCTACATAAGGGAAAATATAAGCAGAATTCAAAATATAACAATAATATGGTTTATTCAGTATAAACGTAGATAAAGCAAAGTACAGTGGTCTCATTATATCATTCTGAATAATGCTAAAAATAATAACGTGAAGCGCAGAATGTAAACATCCCATGTTTACATTTATTACAGGTCGTCTTTAAGAGACACAAAATTACGTAGATTTTAACATCAATAGAGAAGTTAAACTACCAAAAGTGAAGTGAAGTAAGATATCCACAAAATGAAACATACATTAAATATTCTTGCCTGATGGGCTCCTCAAACAATTACAAGTTACAATACGAAATTTACAATTACATAACACGAGAGTTTGACTTCCAGACTCAAGTCAAAACCTCCCGGGACTAACTATTTCTTAGAAAAAACTAAAGATTGAAATTTAGAACAAAATTAAATTATATAAAAAAAATAACGAGCATGATTTTATTTCTACAGTCGCGTGAAATAGCAAAATACAAAAGTCCACACATTTTAACATTTTACATTTAAATTCACTCAATATAAAATTACCAATGGTGGATTTCAAACCAAACTAATAAACTAACAAACTAACCAACCGCGCCTAAGTGGCGGCATACAAGTTACATTTAAGCGACTGAGATAATAAAGAGAAAAGTTAAATATTAAGCAAAACACAAAATAAAGATTTTAACACGAAAATATTATAAGTCGAAAATGAATAGAGTTCTTTATAAGTAACAGCCATAGTTACGTTCCAATTTATTATGTATGAATGTTTATCCGATCATTGTCCAGGTCGATGACAATGATCCGTCCTCGTTCGTAGATTTTAGATAGTCAACATTTTAGAAAATGTCAGCCTGTTTTATAGTGATTTTCGTTGCACGGAAAGAGGGGAGGTAATTTCTAGCACGTAGTTGCTAGCTGTCATCGGTCACGTAGGCACTTTGTAGGGTTGTTCCATCGGAAAATTAGAACAAGTCGGCGATCATTGGATGTTTGTGTTGTTTGGGGAAGTTAATCTGACATCCGTCAGAGGGCGGGTGGATTGTTGTCTTCCAGCGTACTCCATGTTGTCATTCCTCAGATTCAATCTGACTAGACGGAGAATGACCACGCGTTGATTGTAGACCTTCGTTAGCTCGGCCCCATTCTTCACATTGGTTGCACGGTGTAGTTCAGCTTTGGTGGCGGCTAGTGATAGAAGATTTCAAAGGTAAGTTCCTGAACAAATATGAGTGTAATATTACAGAAGATTGTACAGCATGAAATATACTGTGTCGTATTATCTTTCCGTATTAGCCTACAGGGACTACAACAGAGAATAGTACCATTGTAGGGATTCTATTTAGGTCGGAATTATTGAGCGGGTGGTATGAATTCTTGATAGTTACGTATCAACATTATAATGGGATGGATCCAATTGTAACTAACTGTAAGTTAACGTTACAAAGGCTTGCAAGCAAGTAGCCCTAAGCTTGAGGTATGTAAGCATGTAGCCCATTGATCAAGGTTTGAAAGCATGTTGCCCAATGATGGAGGTTTGAAAGCATGTTTCCCAATGATTAAGGTTTGCAAACATGCTAACGTTGTGGTTAGTGCTGCCATATAATAAGAGCTGTACTGTGCACCACATCTTTCTAAGTTACTTGTCCGCACTAGCCACATATTTACACTGAGGCAGTAGAGATGCTAAAGGTTGAGTTTAGAGTAAATGTACCCACATTCTCGTGTAAGGATAGCTGGAAACAACCCGTGAGTAAACCTCTCTACACCTGGACGAGGCTCGAACTTAGCCTCTCCATGGCTGGAAAACCTGACGATACAGACACCTTTGTGCGCAAGCTCATTAAAGCGCTTATTAAGTCTGTTAATGACGTATTATAAAGACTGGACTTTGAGAATTTAACCTAAATAAAATGCACCTACACATGCACATAAGAAGAATGGACAACAGCCCACAGTGATACATCTCATTTGGAAAATGACCCTTTGTGCACCATGTCTGGACTCAAACCTCAACCATCCTGCGATCAATTATACTGTGAGATGGTCAAATTTGACCATTTGACCACCAGTGCGTTTACAAAATAAATCAAATACCAGATATTTACCTTTATCTGGTGAGTTAACTAGAGTCTAATTTTCATAGGAAGGTCTCACCTGACATCTACAAAAGTTACTAGATCCACTCTCACGTCAAGTTATGTTGTCACTTTTGATTGATCTTGTCAATAACAAACACCTTATAATAAAGTGATAAGTCATCTAGGTTGGTAGTTAATCTATTTGTATTTTCTAAAAGGTCCTCTATATCAAAATTGGACCTTACGTCAGTTTGTTTCGATCCATACCGTGACTTGTTTCCTGTCACACCGGCGGAAGTGCGTCTGATGAATATGTTAAGACGCCATGTTAACTGCCACTACCAGGAGCGTCAAGGACATGGCTCGTCCTCTTCCTTTGAGCGTCGCGGCGCTCCTTCAAACTTGCTGCCGCCGCCTTGTTTGTCGTCTACTTGACGACTATCAGCTCCACATTAGCTCTCAGATCTCCGGTATCTCACAAGAAACTTGCCGACGTTCAAACAACTGACAAAGAAGGGACGATGTTATTTTACAATGCGATGTTTCCTGTATAGAATATGGTGGTCTCCAAGTGGGAGGGGGTATTTAACCTGAAACAACTTAGTTCTAGGAGTGTGAGGGAGCTGTTTAGGTGTGATGTACCTGTGATGTAAGGATGAGTAGGGTTGTTCGAGGAAATGAACAAGCACCAGCTTGTAAAGAGAATAATAAAACCGTGGGAATTAATCACATCAGACATCTCCCAATGCAACCGTCATAGGTTCGAACCTCAAATTCCCTGTCACAGCAAATCCAGTTTATTACCAGCCTGTTGCACTAAACCACGTGACCACGGGGTTATAATAATCCTAAATGAAATAAGATTTTTTATTAATAAAAATTGTATAAATTCATTTGGAGTTTAGCCAAAAGAAATGAGTTCTAAAACTCGACAACGGTTAGTAACATGGACTCTTTTTTCGGTGGGGTAAGTTGGATAATTTTGAACAGGTCCCAATGACAAGGTTAGCGTTTATTATTTGAAATGCTTTGTTGATCTTATCGTGCCTTTGCTGATGCTATCTAAGGGCTATAATTTATTAATATAATTCTACACAGTCCTGAGCAGATAATTGTTATATTTATTTATTGAACATACTCTGTACTAATTTTACGCATATCACAACGATAATTTTACGCCCCAATATCACGGTTGCACTTGATGGGCTGAGAAGTATTTTAACGAAAAATTTGATCAACTTACGAGCCATGGAATATAATATAATGCAATGTTTTATAGAAACGAGATGACTGTATTTATAACAGGTTCAAGGGAATTAAGACATATATGCTGACGTGTCGTGACCATGTAGTTTAAGAAAGGGCTGTCGCTAGTGACGTTGTTTGCAAACCATCTTTAAGAATACTACTCCATCTTGAAACATTGTCGCTCACCCACTTTGAAGGCTTGGCTCTATAGAGTACGACAAGAAACAGTGAGCTATTGCAACAACTTGCAATTTTACACACTAGAAGGAAGAGATATAATTAATAATATAGCAATAATATGAATGTTACTAACATAAATTAAAAGGGGTGAATAAAATTAACGATAGCACTATAAGTTACATAATAATAGTTTTATTTAATTAGAACTAATAGTTTTGGGTTTACCTTCACATGGTTGTATTTCTCTTGGAAAGGGCAGCTATGAAGCATCAAAACCACTAGAACAATCGACAATTATCTTAGGCTATATGAGTATAATTTTATGGCCTTGTTTAAAAAAATACTTTATTTATTCGAACGGAAGCTACACTGGAAATCATCGCTGAATGAACTTCATGGCTACTATTGGGAAACAGCATTGTAATTTTCTCGTTTTCGTGTGGTCAATCTCCCTTCAAATATAAGAAAAGTTTCGCAACGCTGGTTAGTCTAGATTGCCAGTAACTTCTTTACACAGCACACCAACTCCTGACATACCTGAGAGCGAGGAGATCTGGGGGCAGTTAAATGAGAGAGAGCGAAGATAAAGCTTCTCTCCATAAGAACTGCAATTCTCTCAGATATCATAATGGGTGTAGAACTATATCCCATCTACTATAAGAGAGGTATTGACAGCTAGCAGAAGGTTCTTTATTGCTAACATTGGCAGAACGTCACTAATGTCAACCTATTCGAAATAGTTATGTTCTTAGCTGGCCTAATACTTCATTCTACTAGCTGTCACTTACCCACACTCCTATCGTAGATAGACTCTACATCTCTAACTAATTACGTTCGATATCAGAACGCATAAATAACGCGAAATAAGCATACCTCGAATAAATGAAACCACAAATCATATTTTTCATAATTTGTCGTAAGTAAACTACCATTAAATTAATTAGTTTTAGAAAAATAAATATACACTTATTATCATAAAAAAATCCCCTGATACTAATTTTGAACAAAATCAGGATAGATATTTCCAAATATATAAAAATATTACCAAAATGAATCTTCACCTATTTACTATTGATTAAAAAAAAACCAATATATATAATTATATGCAGGTTTCATATAATGATTTAATATTTTAAAAACTTAACAGATATCCATCTTGAAACAAATCACTAGAACTATTTTTTAAATATTTAAATCTAAAAAAGTGATTAGTAAACTACCCAAAAAACAAAACAAACCCAAGAAATATACAGTTGTATTTGGTATGTATAACCTCCCCATTGCCCCTCAACGAATTTTTCCTCCAAAACGAACAATAAAGTGCTAATGGTCATGTCAAACAAATCCTTGATAAGCATTTTTTTTAAATCATTAGAGCCATTTTTGAAATTTTTTTAATTCAATAAAATCACTCATCATTAAACTACCGCTAATTAAATAACTAGGGTCAAAATAAAAAATCCCTATATATAGCCCCATAAAAACTTATATACATTTTAAACAAAATCCATCCAAACATTTCGGATCTGTGGCAGGTAGACAGACAGACATGGGGACAGACAGAATTGTAAAATGCACTTTTTTTGGGTTTGGTTCCACATAAAACGTAAATATTCTTCAAAACCTCGAGATTGACTTTTTTCTCTCTTTATATGAGAGAGTAAAAAAGTTGATGTTAGTTTTTTTGCCAGTACACTCCTTATTCATTTAGTGTTCCTCTCTCTCGCCCCAGGATTGAGTGACGTCACAGAAGTCCTTGGGCGTTCAATGGTCATTACTCGTCCCATGCTATGTTTACCTGGCAGCAGAGCAGCCGATATTAGAGGTTTATTAGCAAGTGCTCTGGCAGTTTGGCAAGGGGCTAGGGTGTGGAGAGGAAAGGCATTCACAGTAATCAATCTACACACACACACACACACACTCACACTCACACTCACACTCACACAACTAAAGCCAGAAAAGCAGCTTGCCCGATTAAAATCGGTTAATGCATGCGAGACTTATAAATCCCTTTAGCCTCCCTTTCCACTTCGTCCTCCAAATCCCTTCACCCCCTTCGTTTCGCCATGTTAGAGGGTAAATAGTGGAGGGGGTTGATGCACTGTATATGGCACGGAGGCCTCAGCCGTCCCCCTTGTGAAAGGATAATGGTTCGAGATGATATGTAGCGTAGGTTCTCATGAAGAGCTGTGGATATGTTTTAACCAGGATTTAGGAAAGTCTGATGAAATCAAATATTTGTGGTCATTTTTAATAATGGAGTATTTATAAAATAAACCTTTTTCCTTTTAATTTTAAATCAACGCAAACCTTAAATTCATGTATCTGCGTACAACGTTGATCAAACTGAACACAAAATATATACTAAACGCATTATTATGTTTCTTGTGTTTCTGAACAATTATTTATTTGTGTCACATCTTGGTACTTATCAGGCTTTCCGAATATCTGCACTAATGAGCTAGGAATTAAGTATCCACATTTTCATGGAGGGAAAGTGGAAAAACCATTTATGAAAACACACCCTCCATACATCCGGCTGAGATTTAAACCCTAAACTTCCTGGTACCAAGAAGAGGTTGACGCCTTAGACCACGCTCACACCAATGTGGAGGTGTAGTGTTTAGCCCACATTAATGGATACGCGGACTAGGCGTAAGGCTCATCTAGCATGGCTTGCTAGTCTTTGAAATGTCTAGGTTTGAATTCCATACTGAATGTAATTTTTCCAAAGTGTTTTCTAACTCAACCCATATGCAAATGCGGGTATGTCTTGTCTAAATTAAACCTTCCTAAACCATACTTACCTAATTGATGAACGTAAATTAAATGCGAATAGTAAGACGTGGTGAAAAAAGGTACTATCTAATTATTGTTATTATAATCAGGTTATTATTGAGTTGAAGTCATATATTTATATCTTCCAATGACTCAATTGTTCATACATTCATGTCAATGTCACTACAGCTGGTTTCAGTCTCACTCTGGACTGAAATGGTATGTCAATGTCACTACAGCTGGTTTCAGTCTCACTCTGGACTGAAATGGTATGTCAATGTCACTACAGCTGGTTTCAGTCTCACTCTGGACTGAAATGGTATGTCAATGTCACTACAGCTGGTTTCAGTCTCACTCTGGACTGAAATGGTATGTCAATGTCGCTACAGCTGGTTTCAGTCTCCCTCTGGACTGAAGTGGTCAGAAGCATTCAACTTCGCTGCAATTCCCATTATATCAAGATCAAACACACTGCAACTGCTGCAACCATTTTACATTATAATAATCTTTCCGTTCAGTTCTAAATGATTGTTTTTATTAAATTATAATAAAATTTCGGTGAGTTTGTTTGTTGGTGCCCAGAACGCATCATTTGTGAAGATATGTGATGGCATTAAATGTAAAACCGTCCCTTTGGGAGGATCATTTTTACAAACTTAAATACATCACAAAGAGAATCACCAGATAAATTATAGTAATTTTTTGTTCACGACAGTAGAAAGGAGAAGCTGATGTTTTAAGTGGAGAGTAGCGACGTATTCAAAGATAATATAGCTGAAATGGCCTCCGGGTTAAATTTACTAATTAAAAAAAAGTATAAATAATTCACCTCTTCACTTCAGCTTACACTGAAACATAGATTCTACCTTTGGTTAAACATGTTGGTAGTATTTTAACTTCATTACTACCCCAGTCTTATCTCTTATTTATTGCGTATTTATATAGATATATATGAAAATTACGTCCATTGTATTATAAATGTGTCTAGCTATGATTAATATTTATAAAAGAGTGAACATAATAAACGAGAAGGTATAAATACCAAAGACACTTTGTAGATACATTTATAAGATGCAAGACAACATAATAAACGAAACTAAGCAATATAAGGCTTTTAAAGATGTAAATGACACGCCAAAGATAATTTACGGCTTGTTCATTATAACAGCTAACACGGCTTCCAGCGCAAAATCCCAGTATGCACGAACGTTAAATTAATACAAAGTGTGTGTTTTCAAGAGTGGGAGGAAAGAGTAAATATAGCGGCCCGATATTGAATTCAAGCTGTGGAGAATATAGGAGCTGTTCTACCCGACCGACGCAAATGTGTATTTATTGTTATACTTGTCTGCGGGCAAATTCTAATGAACGACCCAAGGATTTGCGCAGAGGGGTCGCAAGGGCACGACGAGTCGAGCCAGATTATTTTAAAAGGTGTAAATTTGTATGAAATAAACATTAACTAATGTAAAGGACCAGGTGGTGGATTCGTATTATTAAAGTCGAGGTATTTTCAAACGGGGGTTTGTTCCCATCTACAACCAATACTGTTAGATACAGAAAAGAACACACTTGCCGCTGGAAGGAAGGGTTGAGTGCGTTTTTTAAAAAAGGTTTAAGCCAAAATACATTATAAGTTGTTGACTTTTTACTCTGATTTAAATACGGCCATGTTTTATGATACCGTAAACTTAAACGTTTAGAGGGATTCTACCCGTTAAGGTGAGGATGGTAGGGCACGCGAGAAAACGTCAGTGTTTTTGCAGTTTTTATGTCAAAACTTTTTTTTGCCAAATTAAATTAAATATTGCTCCAGTGCAAACATAGAATTTGATTTTCTTCACATGTCGACCACAAAATGTCTTGAATATCTGTCAAGGGTGCTCTGGAATTTAAGAACAACTTTTTCTCTTCATTTAAAAAGTGTGTTAGATAATATCAACAGTTCTTGAATATCTGTCATGATCATGGTGGGATTATCTAACACACTTTTTAAATGAAGAGAAAAAGTTGTTATTTAAATTCCAGAGCACCCTTGACAGATATTCAATAAATTTTGTGGTCACCATGTGAAGAAAATAAAATTCTATGTTTGTACTGGAGAAATATTTTTTTATTTTTGGCAAAAAAAAAAGCTTTGCCATAAGAACTAAAAAACCACTGGCTTTTTATCACGTCCCCCATCCATCCCACCTTAATGGCTGTTGAAAATTCGCTTCAAGAAACATATTATGATGTATAAAATTGATATAAAGCTAGTATTATGATGGTTACCTCGTCTTGCTACCCGCCCATAGTCTCCACATATTCACACCAACGCGATAGGGAAGAGAAAGGCAGGAATTAGATGGAATTCCCACGCATTCGTGTGGCGAGAGAGTGGGATATTCCCCTCCATACACCCAGCCGGGATTCAAACCCCAACCTCCAGTAGCCAACAATGAAGTCTATCGTGAGAGTTACACCTTAAACGGTGCGACCATTAATATGGGATATGGTTTGTAAATTTGTAAATTATCTTTTAAAAACACAATTTTTTATAAAAAAAATTACTTTCAAAAATGGCTCGTGATAGTTAACACACTCTCGTTATTAAAAAATGACTGATACTTTTATTTTATTAAATTACATTTTAAAACATTCGTTTCGTAGTAGTAGTAAATCACTTGATAAATCAAAATCTTCAATATCATTTTGAAAAAAAAAAAGAGGCGAATATAAAATCACAAAGAAAAACTTACTTAATTAAAAACTTTTAGAAAAATCAAGTAGTAAAAAAAAAGGGCGGTTTCAGAGATGCGGGAACGTTTGTTTACCGACAGTTCTTTAAATGAAAGTCGTCAATTTGCTAGTACAAACGTATGAAGGCACCAAGCGCCAATCAAAACGGTCGAATAATAAATAGATATCCCGTGTTTTTAATTACTGTACTAAATGAACGGTGATAATTAAATATTTATATAAAGCTCGAGTGACCCGGTGACATAATTAAATTAATTCAAACTTGTGTCTATTATGGAAACATTAATTACCATAGCTGCTGATAAATTATCTGAATGTATCGGCAAGGCCTGCTCCACCGTAATTGTGAAATTATTTGACAACCAGCCATGTATTAAAGAGCAGCTACCTTTGTTCTCTTTATCACCGTATCCTAAGGGTTGAAATACTTCAAGTGAAGCTCTATCAAGACAATGACGCCATATAAACGTTTTCTAGCGTCTGACAAACTAATTTAACATGTTTTTTTCACTTGTTATAATCTCTACGCATTGTAAGGGAAATAAGATATATAATATTTCACTCTTGGACCTAGCCTTGAAATAAAAATAGCACAAATACAACAAATGTGTATTTAAAGTATTTACAACTATGCTAGGACATTGATCTTAGTTTTTTAATAACATGCACATTACTACTTGTCAGAGCTATATGCCAATTAAATCTAATGGGGTAGAAATTATGAAGATATAGCTGAGAAAAAGTATACGCATTTACGTGTAGAAATAAGAGTGGGAAACCATTTAGGGAAAAGCTTCTAAGTACATCCATCAGAAATTTAGACCATAAACCCCCATCACCACTAACCATGAAAGACAATACTGACGCCTTTATATCCCCATCACCAGTAAACATTAATCACAAATTGTGAATTTGAGGAATGCCAGGCCTCCACCTGGTTCAGATTCCACGTTAAACTGTAGGTCCTCCATTTCATCTCACAATCACCCTACCATTCATTACACATTAGCATAAGTGCGTATAACCCGAACGGGTAGTAAGACGCGGTGCTAGAAATCAAACCGTAACCATGAAATACAATACTGACGCATTTATACCCCCATTACCACTAACCATGAAATACAATACTGAGGCCTTTATACCCCCATCACCACTAACCATGAAATACAATACTGACGCCTTTATACCCCCATCACCACTAACCATGAAATACAATACTGACGCCTTTATACCCCCATCACCACTAACCATGAAAGACAAGACTGACACCTTTATACCTCCATCACCACTAACCATGAAATACAATACTGAGGCCTTTATACCCCCATCACCACTAACCATGAAATACAATACTGAGGCCTTTATACCCCCATCACCACTAACCATGAAATACAATACTGACGCCTTTATACCTCCATTACCACTAACCATGAAAGACAAGACTGACACCTTTATACCCCCATCACCACTAACCATGAAATACAATACTGACGCCTTTATACCCCCATCACCACTAACCATGAAAGACAAGACTGACACCTTTATACCCCCATCACCACTAACCATGAAATACAATACTGACACCTTTATACCCCCATCACCACTAACCATGAAAGTCAAGACTGACACCTTTATACCCCCATCACCACTAACCATGAAAGACAAGACTGACACCTTTATACCCCCATCACCACTAACCATGAAATACAATACTGACGCCTTTATACCTCCATCACCACTAACCATGAAAGACAAGACTGACGCCTTTATACCTCCATCACCACTAACCATGAAATACAATACTGAGGCCTTTATACCCCCATCACCACTAACCATGAAATACAATACTGACGCCTTTATACCTCCATTACCACTAACCATGAAAGACAAGACTGACACCTTTATACCCCCATCACCACTAACCATGAAAGACAAGACTGACACCTTTATACCTCCATCACCACTAACCATGAAATACAATACTGAGGCCTTTATACCCCCATCACCACTAACCATGAAATACAATACTGACGCCTTTATACCTCCATTACCACTAACCATGAAAGACAAGACTGACACCTTTATACCCCCATCACCACTAACCATGAAATACAATACTGACGCCTTTATACCCCCATCACCACTAACCATGAAAGACAAGACTGACACCTTTATACCCCCATCACCACTAACCATGAAATACAATACTGACACCTTTATACCCCCATCACCACTAACCATGAAAGTCAAGACTGACACCTTTATACCCCCATCACCACTAACCATGAAAGACAAGACTGACACCTTTATACCCCCATCACCACTAACCATGAAATACAATACTGACGCCTTTATACCTCCATCACCACTAACCATGAAAGACAAGACTGACGCCTTTATACCTCCATCACCACTAACCATGAAATACAATACTGAGGCCTTTATACCCCCATCACCACTAACCATGAAATACAATACTGACGCCTTTATACCTCCATTACCACTAACCATGAAAGACAAGACTGACACCTTTATACCCCCATCACCACTAACCATGAAATACAATACTGACGCCTTTACACCCCATCACCACTAACCATGAAATACAATACTGACGCCTTTACACCCCATCACCACTAACCATGAAATACAATACTGACGCCTTTATACCCCCATCACCACTAGCCATGAAAGACAAGACTGACGCCTTTATTCTCAAATTGAAAACAATTTTGTCAATAGAGCTTAAATTAATTTTAACACTTCATTTTTACCCTGGTAGACAAGTTTTCCCATGGGTATTCTATATCCTTGTACATGCAAGCCAGGATAGCCTGTACTCATATCATACCGAATAGAAGTATGGCCCCACCCCCTCACGCGTTATTACATTCTACCAACAAACATATAAATCTGACAATGTATGCGGTCAAAGTGAGCACTATAGCCAGGAAGAGCACAGTCGGTGTGCTTCAAAACGGGACCACTTTAATTAAATTGAGTGAGATATAAAAAAAATAAACTTCTTCTTTGAGATAAGTCCTATTTAAATAACGTGTTTGCTCCAAAATTTAGTTTTATAAATATTAAATTCTGTGATTGTAAAAAAAAAGTGTTTTTTTGGTTTGTCTAACTATTTGAGATTTATTTCAGTCTTTTGTTTGGATATTCTATGTTGGAGGTTGGGTTTATTTTGCCAAAACTGAATCCTAATTAAATAGAGTTCCGTGTGGAGTGGAAATTGTGCCATCTTTGACACATTTTTGCTCGCCAACTACTTACTATCTGGGAAAAATGGGAATATGTGGTTTTGTATTTCCACAAAAACAATAGACGTGGATGTTCTCACTGCCCAGTTTATGATATCTTTTTTATTTATCTAAAATCATTTATTGACCGTATGAAACTTTCAGTAATAACCGATTGCACTAATACATATTTTATTAAATTCTCAATTAAACAAAAATAGCAGTAATTATATGAATTTAACCGACTATTCTATAAACTTTGGAAAGTCTACTAAATAAAATGTGAGTCACAGAACATTTTAACAATACAAGCATATTTCAGATCGTTATAATAATTATTATTGTTTGAGTTTAATAAATGCACCGGCATAAAACAGTGCATTAGTGCAACAAACATAAACACAAACTTAAAAACAATTAAATAAAAGGACAAAGAAAGGAAAACCAAGGCAATTATTGGGAAATGTAAGAGTGTGGAGGGAAATGATTCCGGAAAAATTTCTCGCACATTTGGATGATAAGTTCCCAAAAGGAGTTTGAAATCCTCTTATCGGAAATAAATGTTACTTTGGCTAATAAAGTGCACAGCTTCCAAATTCCAAGTAAATACAAAAACCAAGTCTTTCAAGTTTAGGTTTTTCAAATATGTAATTAATTCTCACCTATATATTCAATATGTTTCTGTTCCCTTCTCTATTTAGCACAACGTATTACTGTTTAGATTATATACATAAGTACTAATTAATTACTGAGTTAGGGATTATGAAGGTAGATTTTAGAGGAATTGTAACATCATTTGCGTGTAAGGAGAGTGGAAAGCATGTAGAAAACCCCTCTCCAATAGGCCTATACCTGATCAAGATTCGAACTCCCACTTGTATTACTAAATACGTCTGCATAATAATTATATAAATAAACTCAGCTGACTATCGTGGAACGAAGTAAAATACAACCATATCTGTAATCTACTCATATCAGTGGTCGCGTGGTCTAACGCGTCATTCTCGTGATGGACTGGATTGCTGGTAACGGTGAGATAAGTGTTCGAATACCGGTTGGATGTATTATGCTATTATTTTTTAAATGGTTTTCCACTATCCTTCCACGTAAATATAGTTAAACTTCTTTTAAAATTCTAACTTCCTCATACCTAGCACCTTAATGCGTGCCTATATCTTTAAGGGGTACTAAGACGCAGTGAATACAAATGTTTGTTACCATTTGACCAGCGCAGGGCAAGTGACACGATACCACACTGGCTTGAGATTGTAGGGGAGGTTCCAGTCTTCTAGAAATTGATATCATTCCCCGCGTGTTACTGACCATGCACGTCTGAAAACCTCTAGACATTCTTGTGTGTCTCTCTCTCTGTTCCACCCACCACCCTTGTGTCTCTCTCTCTGTTCCACCCACCACCCTTGTGTCTCTCTCTCTGTTCCACCCACCACCCTTGTGTTTCTCTCTCTGTTCCACCCACCGCCATTGTGTTTCTCTCTCTGTTCCACCCACCGCCATTGTGTTTTTCTTCCTGTTCCCCTCCACCCTTGTGTTTCTCTCTCTGTTCCACCCACCACCCTTGTGTCTCTCTCTCTGTTCCACCCACCACCCTTGTGTTTCTCTCTCTGTTCCACCCACCGCCATTGTGTTTTTCTTCCTGTTCCCCTCCACCCTTGTGTTTCTCTCCCTGTTCCACCCGTCACCCTTGTGTTTCTCTCCCTGTTCCACCCACCACCCTTGTGTTTCTCTCTCTGTTCCACACACCACCCTTGTGTTTCTCTCTCTGTTCCACCCACCACCCTTGTGTTTCTCTCTCTGTTCCACCCACCACCCTTGTGTTTCTCTCTGTTCCACCCACCACCCTTGTGTTTAGGAGTACCTTCTTCTCAGTTATGACTACAGGATGCACGCATGATGGCCTTTTAGAACTGAATACTCTCTCAAACAGAAGTTGGAGGATAGATGGATGGACATCTTATATCACAGCAAGTCTCTGGTTAGAAGTAAATAAATAATTTAGTTTGTTTTATTAGATTTTAGACTCAACGTTCTATTACCTAATCAAAATAAATAATACTACAAGTATGAATTTTGGGATAATGCACTATCATCGATATGAGAGGGCAAACTACAAGTCTGGGTTGATCTACTTGGAATCAAATCTCGGTTCATTGCGATCACTTATCCAAATAAAGAACGTGAGCCATGCGGTTGACCTTCAAAATACACCCTTCTCTTCCCCCACTATTTTCAAATTTGGACAAAAGTGTTTAAAACAGACTTGTGACCAAAGAGGTTGGGTTTAAACCCAGATTGAGTTTCCCTTGGGAGGGGGGGTCAGATTGTTCACACCAATGTTTCCTATTCTCTTGCCTGACAAATTTTTTTTTTTGTACCGTGTCTTACTACCCGTTCGAGATATACGCTTATGTACTAATTACGTTAGTGGTTTTAGGAATGAGGAAGGTTATATTTATGGAAATTGTACCTGCATTTGCATGGAGGGAGAATGGTAAACCGTTTTGAAAACCTCCCTCAGTACACCCGACCGAGATTCTAACCTCAATCTCCTTGTCATCAGCAGTCTTGTCTACTGTGAGAGTAGCGCCCTAGGCCATGCGGCCACCGAAGCGGGCCCAAACGAATATTAGTGCATTTCATTAGAATCACTCTTTTAATTTGGTTTGTATAATAAGTCACTTATAGAAAAAATGGGGGTAGGGGGGAGAGGAAGTAATGTAACTATTGCATATATTTTCAATTTTATAAATAGCCTCGCCCATGGTCAAGATAGATAGGGTTGAGGTTCAGACATTTTTAAATATCCTGTCTATATACATTTGTGTGAGTCCCAGTCGTGTCATTTTTTTCTTCAAGAGGAGATGAAAACGTGTCAGGTCAGATTGATTCGGAGCGCTCTATAATAATATTGATATTCTAGGTGTAATAAGCTTCCACGACCTTCTTGTCTTAAATGTGATTCTAACGGCCATAACGGAGGTAATGGTTCAAATATCGGGTAGGTGCATTGTGGGTATATTTGCACATGTGATGTTCCCCCCCAACCCTGTTCACGAAAATGTGTGTGCACTTCTAAGCTATTTTCCCAATCCCTACACCATTAAATAGGTCGTTGATAGATTTTGTGTATTGTTTCACCTTGTATTACTACCCATACATGCTATACGGGATGAGGATGATTAAGGTATAGTTTAGAAGACATGTTCTGAAAATTGCTTAGAGGGAGATGGGGAAATAATATATGATAAGCCACCCTCAATCTCCAACCAGAAGTCGAACCCCGACCTTCTCGTCACAATCACACTAGACTATGGGCCAGTTTCATAGTCAGATTTAGTACAACTCAAGTGCGGCGCTATACTAAATACAAGACGTCACCTACCTGAAATTGAATGGAATGGGCCAGTTTCATATGCTAAACTGGCCCATTCCATTTTGGTCTAGGTAGGTGTCGTCCTGTATTTAGTATCGACTCGCACTTTAGGCTCACTAAATCTGACTATGAAACTGGTCCTTAGACCGAGTGCCCACAGATGTGGGTAATTTTTAGTGTTGAACTTAAATTTGCAGGAAGTGTGTTTTAAATAGAGTGACCTGAAAACCGGACCATGCAGGGTAGTAGGCCGTCACCACCCCCTACCCCACTGTACTGCGGAATAAAAGAGACAGGACGTGGTAGCTCTCTCTCACTCACTCCGGTTAAAACGTATAATTTCCCCGTTACAATGGGATGCAAATTGGCGGTGGATTGTGCAATGGCCATCTAAACTCTTGTGTACTTGAGCCACACAAATTAAGTTTAACTGGCCTTCATGGAGCATGCTATTTGAGACGAGGGCTCTTCAACGGAGCCAGACTGGTAGATGACACAAGGTGCTCGACAAGTCTGGTTTCTATAGTGTGTTCCACATGACAGAACATTATTTGAATTAAGATTATTATTGTTAGTAGCTGTTGTAAGTCATAGTGTCCAATTTTCTTAATAATTTACGAAATACAAAAAACATTTTTGTGGTCAAAATCTATAAAATATTACTTTAGTGTTATTTTATAGTTATTGATAATTCTATCAAATGTGAAAGCTACATTTCACATGATTTGATCTATGAATACATAAAAATATATCAATTAACTTGATAAGGCTCTTCCTATGAGGATTGAACTGTACCATGCACTTTCTTCTCAAACCTAAAAATCTAAATAAAGACGATGAAGAAGCCTACATTTAAGGAAATGTGCTAACGTTCTTGAAGTTAGTGAATTAAAAACACAAAGTGAAAAGCTCTATTCAGTTGACTCAACAGAGGAATATAGAACCCTTATCCTGAATCTTTAGATCGGTCGGCTACGCGTCTGTCTACCAGAATAGAAATTCTAGGTTGAATTCTCGGAAAGATCAGAAAACTGTAACAAATATGGTTTTGTCCGGCCAGAAGAACCTGTAAATATATATTTCACTATCTAGTACTTGTTCCCAGGACTTTCAGTTCTAAATAATCCTCTTATTTGAAACTGAGTTGTAAGGTTTTCGCTTTACCCACGCCTTTGGTAGCATGCTCTAAGCCGTCACTATCACTACATGGGTGAATTATAGTTGGGCCAAGTATACCTGTTTTAACTTCTGTTATTACATTTGGGCCACGAGTTCCTTCTTGGGAGCTGTAAACAAAGCGTACTGATGTACTAACTCAGCCCCGGCTGTTGTGGCGCTTCATTTAGGATTGTTGTAAATATTTTCTCAAGAGAGCGAAAAAACAGCAAGTGATTGATAGTAAGACACAATCAAATGATAAGCTGATCTCGTATAGCCTAACCTAACCTAAACAAGCCTAACATAATCTAAGACAAAAATATTGATGGGGCAAAATTAATGTCTACCCACAGGACTATTATAATATGTTATAATCCTCCTGGCGAGTGAACGTGGCCCAACTAAGCTATAAAAATACTCCTCCTGGCGAGTGAACGTGGCCCAACTAAGCTATAACGATAATTCTCCTAGTCGAGTGAACGTGGCCCAACTAAGCTATAACGATAATTCTCCTAGTCGAGTGAACGTGGCCCAACTAAGCTATAACGATAATTCTCCTAGTCGAGTGAACGTGGCCCAACTAAGCTATAACGATAATTCTCCTAGTCGAGTGAACGTGGCCCAACTAAGCTATAACGATAATTCTCCTAGTCGAGTGAACGTGGCCCAACTAAGCTATAACGATAATTCTCCTAGTCGAGTGAACGTGGCCCAACTAAGCTATAACGATACTCCTCCTGGCGAGTGAACGTGGCCCAACTAAGCTATAACGATACTCCTCCTGGCGAGTGAACGTGGCCCAACTAAGATTATGAACCTTTGGGACAAGGGATCCCGTGGTCCAAATGTTGTAAGCCACACTATTACCTGTGATGAAGAAGTTGAAGCTAGAATCTCAGTTGGGTTGGATATAAACCACTTTCAAGCAGTATTTTAGTGTGGGTTATATCAAAAACCATTTCTCTCAAATGTTTCTGCTGGAACCAGTTGTTCCACTTTCATGCAATATCAAATACCAATTATTTTATCAGTTTTTATCAACCCCACTAACCTGTCCTCTACCTAAATTTAACTTTATAATAAAACATGTTCTTCAAGCCGTTTTACCAAGTTTCACCAACTTTTTTTTTTACTTTTTTTCATTAAATAGCCTACAAGATCATTTTAACCACCCATTAAAACCCAAATTGATCAAATATATGTATTTAACTCAGTAGCTTCTCAATCATTGTTGGTTTCATTTTATTTTAATATAATAGATTAAATATTAAGGGCTGGTCAACACTCGTTTACCCATTAAACATTATATTACAAAATAAAAGATTGTGACAAAACCATTCTATGGATTTGAAATCGGTTTTCACCAATGAAAAGGGATTTATATTATCTAGAACGACGACTCTATATAACTTTTACTAATCATACTAATTAAACTATACAATGAAAACTATCACATTTTAAGTTTCGCACTATTTAGCTTATAATGATTCGTAATAAATATTCAAAAGTGAATTTTACTATATAAAGCAGAAATATTTTTACTTCAATTTTCTTTGATTAGAATTTTTATTTAGTGTTCTATTTTTTATTATTTTTTTAAATGAATAACTACTTTACCAAGATTAACATGGATGTAAGTATTAATGTTGGAAAAAGAGGAAATCACAAAGCTAGATAGTATTTTTCCTCCTTGTTATTGGTTTAATACGAAGCTTTAAAAGCTTATTTATAAAATTAAAATTTGCATTAGTTTGATAACCGTAGTGTAACGCTACTTGTAGGAATACCTGGAACTACTTGTACCCTTTAGCAATTCACAAGGGTCTTCCATTTACAGCGTTGCCACGATCATTTTAGAAGTGACGAGACAAACCATTTATTACAATATTGTGAAGCTTTAAAATTATGTTCCCACTATTTTAAATCCTAAACAGGAATTAATGTATTCGCCTGAGAGTGGTAGGCGTACAATTTAAGCATTTATATTTATGGCGCTAGAATAGTCAAACAGAAATTAACAAATATCTTGTAGTTTTTAAACGTTCATGGGCAGAGGTGTGTGTGTGTGTGTTGTGTGTGTTGTGTGTACGCACGCGCACGCACGATAACTGGGTTGTGAGACCAGTGCACTTATTGTTCCTTTCCTCTCTCTTGTTAATGTTGGTATGACTGGTAGCGCACTATTTCATTTGTTGAACAGCGTGTTAGAAGTTTCCTGTTGTTGGTTAGTAAATGATACAAGTTGAAGGTCTAACTATTTATGTTGAGGATGATAATGTTACAGTGTAGGCTACCCTGTAAATTTATATTATAAGGAAAGTACTTGGATGGAAAAGCTAATTAGATTAATTGGTACAACTTGTTTGGTTAAATTAAACAATATAAATTAAGAAACATAACATGAAGATAATTTATTCAAAGAGAAACTAATATAACAAGAAATTAAGTCAGTTAAAATAGGCATAATAACATTTCTAAAAAATTATCATAGAGATTGTTAAGTAATAAAGTTCAAACATTAACTTTCATAAAACAAGTAAAAATGTAATTCTGTGCGAAACACTGCAGTAGCAGAATAAAGGATTAACTGATAAGCAATGAAAAGTGTAAATTAGCAAAGTGACTATATTAGAGTTATTAATATTATAATTAAAGATTCTATAAAATTTGAATATCTGAGATAAAGATACTAGGTTAATGAAGATAATGACTTAACAAAATTAATAGGTAAACCAGTATGGCAACAATAATGAACTTATTAATTGAATGATTAATTATACTAGTAAACAGCCTAAAAATATGTTGACAAATAAGACATGTTCTGTAATATTAAAGATATTTAAACATTGACAGTAAAAAGATGATTGATAGAAAGTTAAAATAGTTGACTAGGTTATTATTTGTGAAACTTACACATATAAAAAAACAATTAACAGTATAAATTCAACATGAAACATTAAAATTAAAGTTAAGACATAACAAGCAACATAATTTCATAAAATTAATAAATGAGTGTAAGGATTTAATGTTAAAAATTTGTTATTCGAGTCAAATGGTTTCTAAATTATGCTTGTGTTAACTATCGAGACAATATTAATTGGAGATTTACTGGAAATAACATGTGTATCATCCAGGTTATGCTTAATCAGTTATTATATGCTATATATACATTATATACATATTAGTTATTGAGTGTTATGAAAGAAGTAGGCCTATAACAAAAAGAGGATTTTTTTTTTGTCGTTTTGAAAAGTTTGAATTAAAGTAACGTTTCTTATCTGTGTGGTTTTAATTCCTTTCCTTATAAAATTTGTTGCAACTCTTGGCTGGGTGACGACAAATTTCGGCGATTACGCCATCAACAGGTCTGAGACAAACCAATGCAAAAATAGTAAAATATTTAATTTATGATAAAGTAAAAACAAAAAGATTCAAAAAATTAAATTAGGATTTGAGAATACACTGAGACATTAACCAAAAAAAACTGACGTTAAAAAATAATCAAGTTGTAAAATAAAATGAGAGAACAAAAATTTTAATATATAAATTTAATTGTTAGGAAACGCAACCAAACTATCAAGCATACCTTCAGATTGGGATTATGATGTTATTCCCGATGTTAACACAGTGCAATAGATTTTTGTGCAGCAAATTGTTAATTTTATAACCTTTGTGATGAGTGTTCTAGAAAAGACCAAGTGACCAATGTAAAAATAAATGGTACGGCACACCGCACAGACTTTCTCTCTCTTTCTATAAACTCGTAAGATTTCTGAACGGAATAATGTAAATTGTATCACCATCACTCCACATAAGAACACGCATAAAATAATATACAACGATATAGAATCAATGAGAAAAGAGGTGCATCTTTGTCCACCTAAGAGCATTTCAAACAGTTTAATGTCTTCCACAAGGGTCAACACTTCGTATTAAATTTTCGATTTCGGGTTAAAATTATAACATTTTATAAGGTGTTGCAGATATTCAAGTCATCGCATTGATATTTAATTATTCATTTATATATTTTGACCAATAAAAAATGTAAATATTGACTATTAAGTCTAAAATGGAGATAGATCATTGCTGTGCAAACATTTCTCCTAAGAGCTTTAAGGAAAAATATCATACTTTTTTTTAGATACTTACTTATATTTAATTACTCTATGGCATTGGAGAATTATTGCGTTAAGACTTAAGTAGTATATGTTTACAACTAAAGCTCACAAAATTGTATTAATATATTTGCAAATATCTCAGAAACTGTTGCTTTTATAAAAATATATGTCAAATAAAAGTTTTTTATTTCTAATAGTCCTACAATTTTGCAATAATAAGTTGTTTAGTTTCTCAAATAGTTGTGGAGATACGGAAATTAACGCTTCTGTAAAGTACCCTAAAAATCATTTTCATAGGAAAATGAAAATAGCCAGTTTATTTATAATCTTAATCAACGCCTAGATACGAATTTTAATCAAAATCGTTTGAGCAGATTTTGAGAAAACCAAATTTTTCTCTTTTCACCCTTCAGTAAACTACCCTTAATTTTAAGTTTTTATAGACACACAGACAGACGGCATTGCAAAGACTATTTTTTAGGGTTCGGGGGGTCATTAGACGTCGAAATCCATCAACGTTTCAGGTTAGTTTTTTTTACGATCGCAATACTTAAGCTTTTATGTCCAAAAAGCTAAAAATATATATATAATTGCGTATAAATTGAAAATTATTGATTTTATAAAAATATGTTTCGAATAAAATATTTGTATTATAAATATATATACATATTTGTAATGCTAAGTAATTTCATATCTCAAATAGTTTCGGAGCTATTATAAAAAAAAATGTTAATTTACGCATCAGACCGGAGCCCTTAAAGCCATTTTGCCGAAATATTGAGAGTAGCCATTTTTTTTGGAATATTTATTAATGTTCATAAATGAAATTTAATCAAAATCGTTAGAGCCGATTTTGAGAAAATCGACTTTTTCTCTTTTTTCCCTTCAGTAAACTACCCTTAATTTTAGGGGTAGATATCTAATTCCAAAAAACCCTCGGGGCAACCCTATGAAAACCCTAGATATCAAGTTTCAGCTCAATCGGTAAAATAGTTTAGGCTATAGTTGGAGGTACAGACATACAGACAGACAGACGGAAATTCAAAAACCACTTTTTCTGTTTCAGGGAGTCATGAAACGTCAAAATTCATCAAAATCTCGAGTTAGATTTTTTTGACGATCACCATACTTTCTCTACCTGTAAGATAGAGAGAAAGTAAAAATTGGGAACGTTAAAAGTTGATATTTGAGATGTCACTAGTCTGTCGGTTGGTTAAACGCTGTTGAATATAGATAGACAAAAAAAATTATGAAAATAAAATAAATGGTATTTGTCTAGAATGAAAATATAGGACAAAGGGAGAATGAAATCAGGTTCTAATCCTCTCGACACTGGCCCGAACAGGTCTCAACTACGATGGTAGGAGGGCAGGGTTTTTAGGATGGGATTTATTTGAGTGTTTGATGTTTACATGTTGTGGAAGGTTCTTGATTGTATTGATAAGAGATTGGTTCTCGAATTTTGTTTGTTCACTAAAAATAATATTGTGATGAAAAGTAGCATTATAAACATGGAGATTTTCAGCAATATTCATTTTTGGACCTTTGGTGGAAGGTTGAAGAAGTTTCATGCATACCCTTTAAATGTCTTGTCTGTTCAACACTTTAGCTGAGACCTTAGTAAGAAAGTATTAGATGAGGTCAGGTTTGATTCTGAGGCACGGCAAAAAAAATTACCATTGAGTAAATTGGGTGTTCTCTTTTCACAGTCACAAATTGTTGGCAGAAGGACTAGCTGTTGTAGCTGTTGGAAGGTTAAGTTAGTTTGTAAGTCTTGTGCACATACAATCACTTGGTTCAGAATATGAATGTTAAACAGAGCTGTTAATAAAATAAGTAAATGAGCTGACCATGTGACCTTCAATACTTGCTTTTGTAACTTTTACCTGGGATGAACAGACCAACTTTCATAGAAAAGGCCTTTCAGAAAACACAGAGGTTTTTAATGTCAAGGTTGATGACATTTCACTAATTAATCAATTATATTTTATGAATATTGACTCAATATATAAAAAGTGAAAACTACTGACTATACGGCCTGGAGTATGGTTACGTGGAAAAGATCTAGTATATTTTAAAAATCAAATAGCCGAAGTATTATTTATGCTTTTAGTGAGGATTATTCCATCTAGATATCATATTCTGAAAATTGAAAAATGACACCTGGACACGGGAATCGAACCCGGGACCTTTGGATTAGTACGCCAATGCTCTAACCACTGAGCTATCCAGGATTCGTCCCGTGCCAAGGCGTACTAAGCCGAAGGTCCCGTGTTCGATTCCCGTGTCCAGGTGTCATTTTTCAATTTTCAGAATATGATATCTAGATGGAGTAGTTCCCATTAAAAGCATAAATAATAGCTTTAGCTATTTGATTCTTAGTATACAATCCCGTACAGTTATAATAATTGTACAAATGGCAGTAATAAGCCAACTACCGAGTCGAAGATGGCTGCGTTATCTGATAGCTCGTGATATTAATATAATCACATACTTGTAGCCGACGCTTTCCGCAGTCCATCATAGGCTCTGCCTTAAAATATGAGTGAAGAATGACCCTGGGCACGGGATGAATCCTGGATAGCTCAGTGGTCAGAGCATTGGCGTACTAAGCCAAAGGTCCCAGGTTTGATTCCCGTGTCTAGGTTTCAATTTTCAGAATAGTATATTTTAGATCTGTCAGATAATAAATACGCTTCCTATGAATCTTGGTATGTACTTGTTGTACGACAGCGGTAGTGACGAGAGTAGTAATAATTACATTTGAACAAGGGAATCTAGCCTAGAACCCTTAATATTATTTTCACTGCGTCCCACTACCCAGAGGCCGAGTCTATATGGATATGTGAGGTCGTTGTATAACTAGAGCTATTAGAAACACAGCTATAACGTCCAAAGAGCAGAGCCCGCACAGGTAGCTGAGAGTTGTTAAGTGATACACATGCGTTTTAATTTGTTCCTCTTTACGGGGAGATCAGGGTTCGAATCCCAAACAGGTGCATCGTGAGTGGTGTCCACATGTTAACTATAATTGCTATTTTACCATACTTTCTAAATTCCAATGTGGGTACATTTCTGTATAAAACCTTCCTCAAACGTATATGTTTATTAAGCCATCTATAGCACATGACGTTGTGTTAAACGTCATAGTATAAAAATATTGTTTAAGCTTTCAACACAAATATAACGCTACATTACTCACACAGAGAAATTGTTAGAACCTGTAAATAATAAAAAGTCAATCTTATAATTAATTAGATACTAAAAAAAAATATTTATTCAACGATATGATTCCTAATGTTTCATGTTTAGTCATTTAATGAGGTATTTTAAAACAACAAACTATTTTAGTACTTCTTCAAGCATTCAACACATCATGAAACTTATTATTAAGGTTTATAGAGAACTTTAAGACTCACATACCCAACCTAATTAATATATTATGATGGTCAGAAGATCAGACTTACCTGTGCGCTACTTGATTCGAAAGAAACCCCTTGTTGAACACTTATTATTGAAATGTTGCTTGTAAATAATCATTATGGATATATAGCACAATCTTCATAGGAAGAATTTTAACTGACAGCTAGAGAAATGAATTTGGGCCTCAAAAATTTTTTTTTTGTATTTTCTAAGAAGCCCATCCTAAAAAAGAAATTGACTACAACATGGTTTTGTTATTTCAAAACTATGATTCATAGTGAAGAAACATCATAAGGATTCAGTGGTGGCAATTAGCCAAGGTGGAGGGGGAAGGGAGGAATGAATTCAATGGAATGTGCCCTGACCACGTTTACCGAAATTTATACATTTAGTTAGAATACGACCCACCTCGGTGGCGTAGTTGGGTAACTAGCTAGACAGTTGAGCTAGACTGCCGAGGACGGGGAGATCAAGGTTCGAATCTCGGTTGGATGAACTAGGGGTGATTTTCCCTAAATGGTTTTCCACTCTTCCTCCGCGAAAATGCGGGCTCACTTCCTCTAAATTCAACCTTTCCCATTCCTAATTCATTAGCGTAATTAGTAGGCCTACTTAAGCGTATAAACCGAACAGGTAGTAAGACACGGTGCTAAATAATAATAATAATAATAAGTTAGAATGCGACCTTACAAGACATTAAATGAAAATTAAATATTGGTCTTATTTAGTCTTGAGTTATATAATATCAGGTATGAGATTATACAGCATATAACTTAAGAACCGTTTGATTTAAAGAGTCGTTTAAAATATTAGGTAACGTCTGCAACCGACTATTTCGAGTAGTGTAACGATGTTAATTTAGGAACCTCAAGACAGAGTTTTTATACTCCATTATTCTTAATGTTCTTCCCCTAAACCCTACCATGGAAATTGAATACTAGATTTGTGCCTGGATTAATGACTAACCATGTGTTAAAAGTGCTTGTTTAAATAATTAAGAAAAACCATTAAAATGCATTTTAAGTATAGGACTAATATTGACCGTATTCATAGTATAGTGGTCAGAGTTTCTTGTACAGATTCAGAGGTCTCGGATTCGATCCCTGGCGATTCCAATTTTTTTTTAAATGTAAAGCGTTGGGTCTGGAACGGGGTCAACTCAGCATTGTGAGGACAATAAGAAGCTATTTAAATAATAAAACTATCGGCTCCTGTCTAGAAAACTAAGATTAACGATCGGAGTGTTCGTTGTGGTGAGCATATTGACCTCCCTCTATCCATAAATGGTGGCACTATCTTCACCAACGGGTGGTGGCCTCTCGGTTAGTATAGCTCGACGGTGGGCTGACGCCATGGAGTTTTTTAAGGCCTAATATTAAAAGTGTGAAATCACAACTAAAGACATTCTCTAAAAAATATATAATGTATAAAATATAGTAAAATGTAACATATATTTTGTTTTGCACCGCGTCTTACCACACGTTCGGGTTATACACTTATGTACTAATTATGCTAATGGTTTTATGGAGGTTATAATTATAGAAAATGTACCCGCATTTGCGTAAAGGAAGAGTGGAAAACCATTTTTTAAATACCCTCAGTACACCCGACCGAGATTCGAACCTCGAACTCTCCTTCATCGCCAGTAAAACTACTGCGAAAGTAGAGCGTTAGACCACGCGGCCGCAGAAGAGGGTTAAATTCATTATTAAATTCACCAAACGTTAAGTCTTATGCTACCTTGTAGAATATATTTGTCTTCCTTTTCAAACCAGGATGAGAATAGCTCGCCGGCAAGGTTACAATGTTGGTTTTATGTTCTGGTGTGAAAAAAAAAGATATTTTGAAATGGTTTGTTTTCAATAATTTCCTCGATCTTTTAAACGCCTATTGTTGATTTTTTTTTCGCCAAGTGAAAGCATTATAAAAACAGATATAGCCTCGTAGCATTTATCTGGGTACCCTTGTAAAGAAACTGTATTTGGCTGGATTATGATTGGTTATATCTTTCCCCGATAACCATGGCTGAAATCCCCCCCCCCATCTGCCCCCGCGCGCGACTCAAGTTGGAAAGGGCTTTTACAGTCAAATGATACTGAGGTGTAATTAAGCACTACCGCCTGAGAGTTTAACATTCTAAAGGTACGTAGGTGCTATGATCATTTGGATTCATTTTTATAGTATATAAAATAGGAAGTGATTGAATAAACAAATTTAGATTAATTTGAGTGATGTTTATTTAATATAAAATGGCTTATTGGTAGGATACCTAACCTTATTAATTGTCAAACAAAATAGAAAATAATATAATTTATTGTCGATTAGTAGGTGACCCGCCAAAATTAAGAATGATGAGAATCGTAATATCCCAGTAAACCGGTAATATCGCAGAGGTACGAACCAATGGTACAATAAAAGTATTCGAACAAGGACTTCAGGTTAGATAAAGACACACGTTGTCACAATAGATTAATAAAAACTATTTAAGATAATAAAAAATATTTTACCAAAATATGACACTACCGCTGTTGTAAGCGAATCTTGCTGAACGGGTTGAGTCTAATTACCTCCGCCAGAACTCTCGTCCTCTCATTGCAGTACAAAATGGCTCGCAAAGCCGATGAAGGGCAAGTTGGAAGGTTTTACTCAATGTTCGATGGTGTGTGTAGTGGATCTAGCCCAGTCCAGAGTCCCCAAAACCTATTTTCCGCTCACGTGCAACATTATTTCCTGTTCCATGACCCCCAACAAAACGCACACATACACACAAACACAACAACAACACTGAACCCTCCCCCCCCCCCCGAACCGGCCAGTATCGATACTCTCTCCGTCTCCCTCCTTGCACCATTCAGTCGTCTCTAACGCTTTCATTCTCTTATATTCTTCCACTCTCTTCACCCACGTGTATCTCTTGTACCATTTCTCTTTCGTTCTTTGTTTTGTTGGTCAACCTGGACACCGACGTACCTTTCCATCCCTCTCACTAACATTGCCATTGTTTCTATCTTTCTTCTCTCTCTCTCTCTCTCTCTTCTTATATAATATATATATATATATATATGTCACCATCACTTCCACTCGTATTGGGAAGAATAAAAACACCGTATTTAAATTAACGGTCAGCTCGGCCACAAGATTGAAATTGGACCAAAACTGTTCGAGCTGGTGTGTGACGTGTGGTCCGCGGTCCCACGCCACCCCTCACAACTAGAGACTAGATAATATCTCATTTTACGAGCAAACCACAACACCCCCCTCCCCCTCTATGCGCCCCCCACACACCTTTTCCCAAAATTCTTCCTGACTGGTATTCACGCGGAACAAGATCCACGTACTAATGACAGACGAGGAAATTAACGTTGTCCTTACAAAATGTTATTAGCTCTGCGAGTATTTTTAATACAATTTTGCATATAATTTAATTAAAAAATTATTGGTTGCGTGTAAATTCATATAAATGGTAGGCCTGTATTAATATTAACATTTGTTATCGATAGTTGTTGTTCACAAAATGTATCTATGAAAATTTGTTGTTTAATAATACCTGACCACGAGAGTTGACCTCAGTAACATTTTGCTTAAGGTCACTAGACAATTAAAAATGTATTGCAAAATTTTGATAGTTAATGTATTATCATACGCTATCAAGTAATTCAATGATTTAAATTCATTTGATTTGATTTGATTTGATCATTAAAATTTAGGAGTTGTAAGGAGTAAAATTTGCTATTCTATGCTTTTTACATACTATTATTAATGTAAATTAGTTAAAAGTAGACAATGTATGGGTGTGAAATTGAGTATGCTCGTAGCTATACATTCATATGAGATGTAGCCTACCCAATGAAATATTTAAAATACAAATTATTATTACTATTATATCTCTTAGTAAAAAATTACTTGTTAAAATTGTGCAAGGAAATTTTACTGTCGAATGACCTTAATTTAAAAAATCTCCATTACTGATTTATCAAGATGCATTCTATACTAAGTGCCAAGCACCCCTCATATTTTAAGGCGCGTTTATTCACGTGTCCTGGTGTCATTTACAATATAAAATTAAATGGGTTTCAAAAGACCTTCAAGCGTATTGTGAACCAAGGATATAGGACTATTATTCTAATTTATTTATAAATTATACTAGTACAATAGATGTTTAAAACATAAGTACGATTAAGGTAAAAACTAGCCATTAGCCCATACTTCACGTGGGTTTCGTATCTGTTGTCATTTTGAAACTATTAAAAAACTTCAGCCCTCAGGTTTCACGATCTTAGGGGTTGAATTTGGAATAATCACAAAAAGTATCCGACCTGTTATCCAAAAAACATTCCTGTCAAGTTTCATATTTACCGTTCAAGCAGTTTGAAAGATAATTAAAAAACCACCCCCTTCTACTTCACCTCCTTAAGGGTTGAGTTAGAAAATCCCAGAAACCCTCCTAAAAAGAACCTTCCTGCCAAGTGTCATCTTTCCAGATCAAGTGGATTGGAAGATACAGAAAACCCGCCCTCTCCCACTTCACCCATTTAAAGAACAAATTTCGAAAAATAGCAAAAATCTTCTTGCCCATTACCTAAAAATAACCCTTTTTCCAAGTTTCATTATTCCAGCTAAAGTGGTTTGGAATACAAGGAAAAAACAAACCACTTCACCACCTTAGGGATTGAATTTAGAAAAATACTCAAAAATTCTGCTACTTTACCTAAAATGAACTTCCCTACCAAGTTTCATATTTCCAGTTCAAGTGGATTGGAATATACAGAAAAACATCCCATCCCCATTTAACCCCTTTGGAGGTTTATTTTCGAGAAATCCCAAAAATATCTGGGTAATTACCTAAATAGAAATGCCCTGCTGAATTTCATCTTTTGAACTCAAACCGTTTGTAAAATACGGAAGAATTACCACCTCTTCACTTCACCCCTTTAAGATTTGAATTTAGAAATATCCCAAAAAACCTCTAGACCGTGGCCTGTAAGGGCCTTCCCTGCCAATTTTTTTTTCAGCTCAAGTGGTTTGGAAGATATGTCTATAACTTTAAAGGTAGTACAACCCCAATTCCCCACCCTTAGGCGTTGAATTTAGCAAAATCTCTTATTATTCGATACCTACAACCTGAAAGGAACCTTCCTGCCGAATTTCAGTATTCCAGGTCAAGAGGTTTGAGATATACAGTGATGACTGTGTGATAACACTGTTCTGGGCCCCTCTCAGTTATTTGAAAGTCATAGATGAAGTATATACATTTTTTTAAGAACAATATGTAAATTTCCTTACATGCTTCATCCATGGGTGACTAGGAAAAATTGAACGATTTATTTTCAATACAAGATTCTAAATTCAAGTTATATTTTACTATTACTATCATTTTAATTGTCTGTTATTTATTTTAACGTGTTTCAAACTCCTAAGGAATTTTCAAAAGGAAATTTCGAATATAATACGTACTACCACATGTTGTAAGAGACGGACTTTCCCGTTCAATATTTAAAAGCGGTGATGAGTTAGCCAGGTTTTAGGTTAAACAGCATTAGGATAACCAATAATAAGCTAGCTCTCGTAACATCAGACTGTCAAGAGCTCTCTTATTGGTTGGTTTAACACTAGTGAGAAGGGGTCCCAGAAGCAAGGGGTAGGTCGGATTTTAGGGGCTGGAGAAGCTTCTATGGGGATACTCCACGTCAGTTTGATATACAAGTAAGATCTGTGTCAGTGTAATATAAAATTTTAATTATAAAAGTGTGGCTTTAAATCAATAAATAGTGTGCACTCATGTTGAAATCAACTTGCTTGGGAACTTATAAAACCAGTTTCCTAGAAAACTAAAGGGGGTGGGATACAACATCATCCCAACTATCATTCAATCGTGTGCTACCTGCGCAGTACAATAATTAGCAACCCAAGATGGATGAATAGGGCATGTTAGGCGTATAGCCATAATTGACACCCCATCGTGGGGCCAGTAGCGCGAGAAAGTTTCGGTATCGTCATAAATGGGGAGTCAAATAGTCAATCTGTCAGTGGGTGAATCAAGACTTTCGTCTTTATATAATATGTTTTTGCTTTTGCCCGCAGTTTAGCTCAGGTTAATGTCAGTTTTAAAAATATATTCATTAAAACAATAACGTTTATAATTATAATCAAAGAGTTTTTGATCTCCCATACAGGGAAAAAAATCACGTAACGTTTTATGTAGAGATTACCATGATGACAGCTTTGGAGTTCATAAAAGATTTATCTTCAAAAGCAAAGAAATTAATATAGTGTAACTATTTTGGGTTTAATATTAGACACAAAGAATATTGGTATTAATTGGAGGATCTGAAGTAATAATTTTTAAGGCAAGGCCTCTCTGTATACGAAGTTAGTGGTTTTATAATCAGGAGCGAGCCATTACAGGTGCTGCTAGAAATATCACCAGAACACACCATACATAGTTTTACATGTGAGAAACAGTTGCCATGCAGATCAACCTCTGCTAAATTTAGGGTTTGTCCTTTCGCTGTGTCGATGGCCATCGCATGACAAACCTTTAAAGGAAATTGAATGCATTTAAACTGGAAGGTTCGATCTGGTGAATCATGGGTATTCTTGGTGTCATGACCCATTTTACGCAGTGCAACCTACCATGATAGTCGCCTTTATGATAAAGTTTTGCAGATTGTTTACTCGTAAGTGGGTCTCATAACACAGTTTAGGTGGGTTCAAATTATGCATCAAAATGAAGAATTCTAACATTTTAATGGAAGATCTCGAATGGGTAAACCAAATGGATTGAGGTAATTTAAAAAAAATACAGGGTAGTGCCTATGGACATGTAGGTACAGTATGGCAATTTGAACTGGTCTAAAATACAGTCATTAATCTTATCAGCCTATTCATTTTTGAGGATAGAATAGCTTGTTCCTGGAACCACGAAAGAGGTTTGTTTTAAAGAAGTATATTGCGACAAATAAAATGTACTAATTCCAGGACTTACTTGACCATAACTTATATCTGGGAGTTATTCAAGGACACCTTTCCTTCATACTCCATGAAGATTCTATTACCAAGTTTCAGCAATATATCGCCAAATAAGTCTAGTTTTTGTCTTCGTACATGCGCATGTTTGTTGACAGGGAAAGTGTTATAATATCTGGGCATATGTAGGATCTTTTCATGCAGGCGTTGACCTCGTCAGCTCTAGTGACTCGGAATGATCAGTCAGAGTTTATTTAGATCTTCAATTGATGTCTTATACTACATTGTACACTCATTTAATAATATAAGAGATTACTTTTGTACTAATATTGATGTTTAAACTTTGATTCGATATGTTGCAAACGGAAATTAGGTTATTAGAAAAATGCAAAGTTATTTAAATGTCGCATAAGCTGTTCTGCCCACTTTAACAAATGAGCGGCTATACCCGAATGTCACAGGTACTGTTCTGCCCTCTTTTAACAAAGTAGTGACTATACCCTATGAAGCCACTGCAAAGGCAGCACGTCACTCAAACCTGAGTTTAGCCAAAAATAAATAATTAATTATAAAAGTATTTTCTTTATCTCCAGGCACATCTTAAAAAAAACACTTTTCCTACACAATCTCGAACAATCTATATTACCTTTATGTCTACGGTAAATTGTCCTGTGTTCAATAGAAGCTTGTTTATTATACAAAGTTAGTAATAGAATAGGTCGGCCACTTTTGTCTCTATCAAACTGTTTCTAGAGAATATAAAGCCATTGGAACTGTTGGGTGGAAGAAGATTCAAGCCCTTCATGGTATTGCCCGATAGACACCTTACAATTTGGTTGGTTTGGTCTAACCTGAATTAAAAATATCTTAATTTAAGTCCAAAGTTTCCACCGATTAATATATTCTGATTCTGTTCAATATCATCCGGCATAACTTTTTCTGTGAGCGAGCCAACGTGGGAGAGAATCTGTCACGTAAAAAATATCAATATGATTGATAGCAAATAAATATCTTAGTGAGGAAGAAGAGTGACGCAAAGCGGCTTTCTTTTCCAGTGTGAGTCATCGTATAAGAGTCCCTCCCAGTGATTTGTAAACTAATTAGTAGGATGCGTGATTTACGTTGTTCACGGTACGTACATTTTTAAATGAAGTTGGACCTTAAACGACATGGAGCTGCATTCTTAAATAATAACACAATGTGCTATTTGGAGGTACGGTACACACACGGCTGAAGGACGCGCCCGATAGTTCCTCAACAGAAACACCTTGCTTCTGGACTGGGCATTATTAATTTTTCAAGCAGTACGTGAAGCAACCTCATTGTAAGTAAACGTATTCGCAAAATGATCTTCAGCACACAATTTGAAAAATGTTGTTAATGGTGTGTGGCATGAGTTATTAGGGACGCCAGTTACATTATTTGTTGTAAAATATAACCATTGTCCGTTTTTTTAAATTTACATTTATTTATTAATTTACCTATTCATTTTAATGGACAGCTAAGTGTATAGCTTCTTGAATAGTACCAACTGAAATTGTTCCCTCTCATCGTTCAAGTTAATACTAAACGACCCTTGATTACTGCCCTTATTGTTTTACTTACACATTTACTTAGTGAATATGATGCACAGCTCCACATTAACGTGAGAATCGAACGTTTGTCTATCTCCAACGCTCAATAACGGATTGTTGCCAAGCACCCCCTAGCATCCGGATGCTGTCTACGCTGTTTGGGATTTTTGTCATGCCCTATCAACGTAGCTCTTTGAAATACCTTTGGATAGTTTTTGCTGCATGCACGGAAACGATAAATTCAAAAGTCCGAATGGGCCGTATACCATATGTTTAGTTACACTTGCATGAAGTTGTGGGTCAATTTTGAATCCAGAATCTCCAAACTTATCAACGAATCTATATTGTTGGGTCTGATATTTTCTTGGAGTCAAAACAGTAGTTGGAGTTGTGGCACTCCACAGTGTAAATAAAACACTTTTATTGCCTTTAACGTCACTTCTCAGCTCCTCGAAAACATATTTAATTTTTAAATAGCTTATAATATAACCTTTATAAAGTAATCAACAATAATGTAAAATTTCTCTATTTATATTCGAATATATAAGTACAAGAACTCCTTTGTAAGGATCTGTGAATTTAAAACGTCCAACTAGGCTAAAATATGATTTCTCTTTGGATTTATTATTGAAATGTATTTTGTAGTTATTACTCTTTGGATTTTGTGATCAAACTATACTGAAAAAATAATGAATTATACATTCAATGGGATATTCCATCATTGATCACAAATCTTTAAAAAAGTAATAATTTTTTTAGAGTTAACTCGTTAAATCTACAGCCTAAATCTTTCCCGGTAAAAATCTATAGAAGAAATCTATAGACAAAATAAAAGAAACTGCATCGCATTCAGTTAAGCGGTTCCAGAGATCTTGGGAAAGAGACATATAAACCGACACTGTTTTATAAGTAGTATTATATAGAGTACTAACACTGATAATGTATGGTATTGTTTATTTATTGTTTTTATTATTATATTTAGTGTCGTTAAGTTTAGTTTGCCTTGTCCTATTCTTAACCAAAACAATATAACAACTAAGCATTCAACTCTAAAATAACTATATGTAATTCACTAGCGTATTAAACCTACAGTAATTATTAAAATCATTATATCTCTGAGATATATTACTTATTCTATTGAATTCTATGTGGCTTATGAATTTTATTATAATTTGTCAATAGAAATATATAATATATATACTTAGTTAATGATATATATATACCTAGTTTATATATATATATATATATCTAGTTATTGAAATATATATATATAGGTATATATAGATATAGATATATACCAGGGCCTACAAGTTCTTCAAACGGCCCTGATTGTGAAATGAAACAAATCAGCATAGAACGAAAACGATACACAAACACATTTTTTATTTAAAGAATTATTTCAAACCATTTCCCAATAGTATACGCAGCTGTCTGATTATAATATGTCGATTCTTAGGCGTATGCACGTAATGAGTCGGTGGGTTTTGAAATTGGTTCTTACAAGCAGATTTTATGGGGAAGCGTGGCCAAAGCTGAGGGTTTTTTTTTCTAGTTTAGAACAACTTACGTTGTTCACTCTGATTTCTTGCGATTGTGATTGTATTTCTTGCGAGTGTTCTTGCTTTTCGGCGAATATGTGAATCCACAGTAACGAGTATCTTAGGTAGATAAAATGGCTCGCACCAGATGTACCATAGTAATGCTGTTTTGCTTAGTATTCCTTAGAAAATAGTGGCATCGGACCAGTGAAACTGATTAACAAGCCTTCGTGGGAAGAACTTTGATCATGGCTGTGCCCTGTCTTGAAATGCTGCTTGTTTTGTCAATTCTACAATCAATCATTTGTAATACCTTGCTGGCGAGGCTATATTCTGGAACCACAGCCATGCCTTTAGTGAGCTCCAAACAGCCTGCAGTCAATAGTGAACCAGCAACCACCCACCTGTAATATATTCATATTTACACACTAATGGGTTAGGAATGATTAAGGTGAAATAATTAAGAGGAAGTATTCTCGCATTTGCATGGAGGAAGATTGATAAATCACTTAGGAAAAATCACTTCAGTACACCCCGGTTGAGATCAAACCCTGACCTACCCGTCACCTATAATTCAGCCTAATACTTCAAGTTGGCGTAGCAGGCGATAACGTTGTGATGAGAGTTAGTGCTTTGGATTTAAAAAAATCTTTGCATTTAAGATACCCGCATATAAGTTCACAGCATTTGACATTATTGCGTCACACTTTCCTTGATAAGCTCTCGTTTTGTTGTTCTTTTTGCCGTAACTTTCAACTAGACGTCTTAATTGGCAGCCATCTGAAGGACGCTCATCTGGGTCATGAATGCGGTGTTGTCAATATGTTGCTGGCCAGACTACTTCAGCTGCCTGTTGTTGCTTTTCACAGCACTCAACACGTGTGGCTTATTGCGGGATGGGTCAGCGTTAGGCGCTCTCAGCCGTAACATAAATATGGTCTACCCTTAAGTGCTTGGAGAAGTGTGGGAACATTAATTTATTTTTAGAAAACCTCCTTCCTGTAGTTGGTTGGGATCAATCTCCAGACTAATGAATCAGTACTTGGCGCATTATTGGTGCAGCTATCCCAGCCAGTAATAAGCTTAGTCTGCCCTCACGACCACCGAGTCTTACTCCCTGATGGGATATACTGATGGGATAGGGCTGGGGGAGGGAGAACTGAGAGAGAATATATCCACATTTGCATGGAGGGGGATTAGAGAAACCATTTATGAAAAAACAGCTCATTACATACGGCTTGGATTTGAAACCCAATCTCCCCGTACTTGCGGAAAACCACCTCAGACGAAACTGACAGCTTAGTCCATGTTTCCATCTTTGCTGGTGGTGGTAATAATCCTCCTAAATATAATAAGTGGCTTGTTAGTCATATTTTGTTTTATTTCTCAAATAACAGGGGAATTATGGAGACTGATACAAAGAGAGAGAGAGAGACTATAGAGCCATTTCTATGGCCGGCAGCTAGACCAGTTTTGCTTCTCAGCTCTTACTTCGTTCCCAGGTGATCGATCCACTTGGTACAGATCTCAGAGTAAAGTACCCTTGTGCCGGTGACATGGCTGAAAAAAAACACATTCATCCTTCAAGGGGAAAGTACAATAAAAAAAATAAAAGCTGGTGAGATTGTTCATGGGACAACTTAAAATATCCCTTTTTGGTCAGCAGCTGTGATCTCCCGCTGTGCATGCCGGGATACCAAAGCTGGAGGGGGTAAAAAATAGTTTACTTCATTATACTGGCTTCAGGTCTAACGTCTCATTTAAAAGAGAAAACCACAATAAGTATATATAAAAAAAAGCTGAAACTTGTCTCTTCTTAGGGGTCGGAACGAAGCAATACACGTAGCATAAATTATAACGTTTTTAAAAACAGTTGAAAGCTAGTATCGAGTGGAAGATGGTTCTAAGTTTATATAACTAAATAATATGTTTCGTTTGAAATAAAACATCCGTTTAAATTGAATTAGGTGAATATTATTTGGTTAGCTAGCACACAAATAGAAATTTACAAACAAACTTTAATCACGTGTGCCCTTTTTGATTCTGTACAAAATGAAAGTCATGGGTGTTTTTGGGGTGTGCGGTATTTGACCAAACTTGTTCCCCACAAAAATATTGACAACCCCCACTTTCCCCATCTCTAAAACATTATCTTGGGGGGGAAATTTCAAGTTTATATAGTTTTACTTATTTAGGACCGTTATCACGATGAACTCAAATATATTAAACAATAAACATAGAATTCTTTAACTTTCAAACATGGAAAAACAAAAACAAATACAATTTGCTCAAGTGATGGCTGAAGGTTTAAAACAAATAGTATTTTTAAATATTTTTACCAAAACTCATACAGACAATGCTCTTAAATTATAATTATTATTATTATTACTATTACCCGTTACTACCCGTTCGGGTTATACGCACTTACGGTAATGTGTAATGGTAGGGTGATTGTGAGATGAAATGGAGGACCCACAGTTTAACGTGGAATCCGAACCACGGTGGAGGCCTGGCATTCCTCACATTCACAAGTCGTGATTAATACACGTCTTGTCAGAGGTGAAGGAAGGGCTTGGTAATCAGATAAATCTGTGCCGGGACCGAGGATTGAACCCCGGACCCCAGCACAGAAGTCTGACACCTTACCACTAGACCACCAGGTCACCTAGCAATGCTTTTAAACATTGTCATTTAGTATAAATCATAACTGACATACTTATAATTATGTGAAGTAGTATTTTAGATGAAATAATATGCTCCTTTTAAAATGATGCACTTAAAATTTGAACATTTAATTAAATAAATAAAACTCTATAGCTGTGTTTGGGAATATCTTTAAAGTACAAAAGAGAGAGAGAATAATAGTTCCCTATAATCCCATTGAATATTTATTTTATTTTATAAAAAGTCGCTAGAAGATTAAGATAAATCTTTACGAACCATCGAGATTTCAAGATTAGTTCTATATCTTACCACTCAAAAGCACTAGTATATCAGATAAAAAATATAGCCCCGTTGGAGGAAGAATATGAGATGGATTTTTTTTTAAATTTTCAATAATTTTTAACTGGAGGTTCATCAAAATCATGTTTACCAGGAATGAAAACACTATCGATCATGGTGGAGAAAGTAAAAATTATCATTTAATTCGCTGGCTTTGTCACTTTGTGATTTGTAAACATTCAACGGTGGAACTGCTACATGCAAGTAGACTCTGACAAATTATACCACTCAACCGATATTCTTAAGGTGGTATTGAAATGAACGTGAGTTAAGGCAAATATTTTAACCAAAATAAATAATATGTTTATCTTAATTTATTACACAGTTCAACAGTTGTCATGAGAATCGTTGGATTTAACGAGAAACTTTTTTAATCAAGAGGAAAAGTTATCATCAAATTGCAGCATTCCCGTGACTAGAATTGTTGAGATTACTTTATAAATTAAACGCATCTGCTGAAGCAATATTTTGTTTATCTTGTCAAAAATTTTAAAAACTTCAAAAATACTGGCTTTACGATGCTAGAATAGTTGAGCGAGAATCCATAAATTCCAGAAATCATGTGGATTTATAACTTCCTGTGTGGTGCAGTATAGTAGTAGGAGAACAAACAGGGGAGGAATAAAATAAAAATGACAATACAATTTGCGTTGTAGCCCCCTTATTAAATGACATCATTCAATTCACAAAGATCCATTCTACGCTTCTACAGGATGTTTCTGTGAAAGCGTGCAACATTAAACAAGACATAGGGGATGTTCTATCGACATTTTGATACAGGAACGTGTGGTCTGCGAGGCCAGCTAAGTGGGATATGGGTCTAAACATGTTTAACACTGTTCTGATGTCCGGTTTATTTAAATCTAATCATTACATGTAATTTATTTACATTTAGTTGTAACATTACGTCAGGTGGTACTGTACTTGTACAGTATACCATATCAATGACAGACCGGAGGAAACCTAGCATTCTGTACTTCACAAAAGTTTCTCAAAATGACGGCCACCAACCCCAATGCAAGAATGACACCGGCATACGAGATTCTTCCACACCCGTTCAAATATTCCATGTGTGTAGCGAATCACATCACAGGCAACGACAATCCTGGCAACCAACTCCAAGTCTGTGTCGACTGGGGTCTCACACACAAGTGATTTGAGATTTTCCCATACGAAATAACCTTAAAGCTCTCCCACACATGTTTAGACCCATATCCCACTTAGCTGGCTTTGCATACCACACGTTTCCTACCTTAAAGTTTTCGGTAGCACATCCCCTATGTGCTGTTTAATTTGTGCACGCTTTCACTGAAACACCCTGTATAGCAAGAATCAAATGGCCAAAGTTTTTATTTATGCTTTTTAATGAGGATTACTCCATCTAGATATCATATTTAGATTTATTATTATTATTATTATTATTATTATTATTTAGCACAGCGTCTTACTACCGGTTTGGGTTATACGCTTAAGTACTAATTACGCTAGTGGGTTAGGAATTGGAAAGGTTGAATATACAGGAAGTGAACCCGCATTTGCATAGAGGGAGAGTGTAAAACCATTTAGGAAAAACCTCCCCAGTTCACCCAACCGAGATTCGAGCCTCGATCTCCCGTCCTAGGCAGTTGAGCTCAACAAGACTAGCGTGTTAGCTAACTACGCCACCGAGGCGGGTATCATATTAAGAAAATTTAAAAATGATACCTGGACACGGGAATCGAGCCCGGGACCTTTGGCGTAGTACGCCAATACTCTATTAAGCATACTTGGCGAATTAAGCCAAAGGTCCCGGGTACGATTCCCGTGTCCAGGTGTCATTTATCAATTTTCAGAATATGATATCTAGATGGAGTAATCCTCATTAAAAAGCATAAATAATAGCTTTGGCTATTTGAGTCTTAGATATGCAATCCCGTACAATTATAATAATTGTATAAATGGCAGCATTAAGCCAACTACCGAGTCGAAGGTCGATAGCTCGTGATCTTAATAAAATCACACATTTGTAGCCGACGATTTCCGCACGTCCATCATACACTCTGCCTTAAAATATGATTGAATAATGACCCTGGGCATGGGACGATTCCTGTATAGCTCAGTGGTCAGAGCATTGGCGTACTAAGCCAAAGGTCCCGGGTTCGATTCCTGCGTCCAGGTGTCATTTTTCAATTTTCAGAATATGACCCTGTATAACCCTTAGTGATAAGCCAAAAAATGTTTATTTTTGGACTTTTCAACAATACAAGTCTATAAGTGATATGTAGACAGTAGTATAAAACAGTTTTGTGTTCATTCCAGTAAACACCAAACTATTTTAGTGGCAAAGGTTTGGTAAATATTTAAGCTGAGCACAACATCTGGTTGGCAATATCTTCGTTGACTAGGTAGGCCCACTTCCATCCCTCCTTAATTTCTGCGTTCTACCATCGTTCCTTTCCGTAAGAAGCCCCAGTCTCTGAAAAACTAATAAAAAATAATATTATAGATTCGAAACCCTTTTAATACACACCTCTAGCCTAGAATAGTTTCACGATAATTTTATAATAATTTGGCTTGTTCAGGAAATACTGAAACTAAGTGTTAAACAAGACCAGTCTTTCTTCTGCCTACTCATTGGCTTCTAGAAAATGTTCACAAGCAAAACGGAAAAGAGGGGGGAACAGTTTTTTTGATCTATGGAACAAGTTTTTCCTCTTCTGTCGCCGGTCTTTTTCCACCTTCCCTTTGTTTGTTCGCGAATGTTTTCAAATTGCCAGTGTGACGTCATTCCTCTGACTTGTTGCTCCACCCACGTAGAAACCCCCCCCCCAACCCCCTCAAACCACACTTGTCCCTCATCCAAGAGCACACAAACAGGGGGAAAGATAATGAGAGAATTCTACTTGAAAAGAAAATAATAAAAGAATATCGGTTTTACTTGATGTTACGTTATGTTCAATTTGTCTGCTGTGTGAGTAAGAAAAGGAAATGTATACTCACTGTATGCAGGAAATAGAACAGATGAGAATACATGAAATTATCCGTGTCAATTTTAAGTTCACATGGGGGGGAAAAAAATCTTCTAACATTTATTTAAGAGAGCTAGACGTTATACAGAGAAAATTTAGAACAATTTATCTGCGATAAATTTAACTAAGGATCCTGCTTAGTTTTGTTTATGAGGAAAATACTTAATTAAATATGTACCCCGTACAGTTAAAAACAAAATTTAATCATTTCTGATGAATATTATAGTTTAAACTTCCCCATGCTCTAGATACAGGCCTGAAGATGATAAACTTTAGTTTCGAGTACATCATTATTTTCCAAACTTTTTGATGAAACAAGGGTAAAATAAAATATGACACCTAGACATAGATTTGAGACCCTGGATATGCAGTACATTGGTATTAGTGTTTGGATGAAAGTCGAAGTTAAAGGTTTGAAATCAAGTTCAAGTGTTGTTTTAGTCTTAATGTTTGGATTTTTTTTCTTTTTTTCTGTTGCCTGTAAACTCAAAAAGTACTCATTGTATTGAAATGAAACTTTTTCTGCAACACTCCTTATCTTTCCGGGAGTAGGGTAAGCGAACGAAGCGGTGTAAATAAACCGGGCGTAAGCAGTAAACATACGTCGCGGATGATTGGCGCGGGTACAAAGCATGACACCTAATTCGACTAGCGAGAGGTGGGAGGAAAGGGAAGGTGATGAGGGAGCGGAGGCTGGGGGAGAGAGGGGGGAGAAGTTCGTGTTTCTCCGGTAATCTTCGTACGCTCATAGAGCACTGAGTCTAGTCAGTTTCATTCTTTTCTAGCATTTAAAAATTATCGATTGTGTTGAATGCGTTTGAACTGTGAATAATACTCTTTCTTATTGTTTGGAACTAAACCAAAATTACGATTTTGTTTGGTGTGATAAGGCGCTAACTACAAAGTTCTTCTTTCCGTTTACTTTATTTTGGTTTCTTAGATTGTGAAATATAAATGATTTGTTTTGGTGTTTATTTAAACAATACCTCCACGTAAGACATTGTTAGTGTGCTTGGATTTTTGCCTTAAATGTATGAGATTTTGAGTTATTCTATTGTTGTGAATGTAAATTTGGTTTATTTAGTTATGTTTCTTAGATATTTAATCCAAACTTTTATTTTGATGTTCGTTGCAACAATACCTCTACGAGAGATTATTTTGATACAATAAGCAAAAACTATTTATTTGGCGTTCATTCTAACAACGCCCCCGCGTTGAAGCGAGACAATATTGATAAAAGAATTGCAAAAATGTTTAACTTTTAATTTTGGTGTTCATTGAAACAATGCGTTCACGTAAGCGAGTAAACCTTGATGCAAGAACTGCATAAATGTAAACCATTGATTTTGGTTCCTTACTACAGTATGTGTGGGTGGCATCGTCAACATATAAAACATTTCCTCACTTTATATGTGTCTGAATTGGTGTTTTTGGTGGTTTAGATGATTCGATGGAGAGAAAAAAGTTAATCTACCAAACTTAAATACGAGCGAAGCCACGGTCAAACTCTATTCTTATCATATATGCTGTGATTGTAGTTTTTAATTTTTGTTTAAATATTATTTGAGAACTTGCATTTTCTGAACCAACTGAATATATCAACAACTTATGACTTATAAACTAACTTAAATCTAGAACAGACACAACATCCAGCCCTTGAGCGTTAATTAATCACCATGAAAGGGAAGTCTACATTGAAAAGATTATACATTTTTCAGTCATGCCGGGAATTGATCTCGGAACTCTTAGCTCAGAAGGTAGATAAGCTGTCAGTTTAAATAAGGTGTCGGACAAATGATCGTGGTACAATAAGAGTTTTAGAATTCATCAAAAATAATATTTTGCTATCAACAATGTGGAATTTAACTGTATAAATTAGAGACGGTTCGAATCCAATATTTCTCTAAAGAGAATTTTCATTTTACTAGGAATCTCGATCCAAATTAGAATCCTAGTAAACATTGCAAACATAAAAGGTTGACTCTCTCTCATGGGTATGGATGGGTTTTCTTATATTCCGAAGTTTGGTTGTTCGATTTGTCCAGGAATTAATTTTGAATCAAACTTAAGTAAGCGTCATTATAACTCTTTAAAAAATAAATATAATTTTTTAGATAGGTATTGATTTTTTAAATCCTCGAATCATGAGGTTTTTTTTAAAAGATCTGAGTAATTTGAAAATTCTAAGGGACCATCCTTAATATAAATATTATTGTTTCATTGAAATCGATACTGTAATGTTAAAAATGACAGTTGCAAAACACATGATTGCACTTAGGGCAAGACTTTAAAGAATATTTATAGTTGCTTTTGTAACTGAAAAATGCCTACAATTTTGTTACGTTTCCGCTATACTTCAAAATGTATACCAAAAGATTTTATAATGGGGGAAATTGTCAGGGAAAATAAAGTTTTCAAGGTAGCGGAAAAACTCAGTTTATTAGCCTGCAATTATTTCGCATCAAGGAGTTTGAGTTATTTAATAATATATTAATAAATATATTATTTGATAAATAAACACAGGGATGAAATTCTTGTGATTGAATATGTATTCGGAAGAGGGTTTCCTATTTATTTTTTCTCTTGGTTGATGTTCAATTCCACCCTTTATCCTCCCCTAGTAAAACTCCCGCTGATATAAGAAGAAACTACCCCCTGCTACGAAGTGAATGTGTTTATATTGGCGTGCAGAAGTGCAAACCTTACCCCCCCCCCCCCCCCCCCCAGTTGTGACTTTACTCCCACCCCTTCCATTTTTTTCAGCTACCCCTTCCACCATCTTCCCACTTGACAAATCTTGTGGAAACGAAACAATGGAGATTATTTTTCCTCCTAGCCAAGAACAAACCTGGCACAAAGAAAGAGGGGAACTCCAAGAGATCGAATGAAAACTCAAAGCCAAGTAGGTCGATTGAAAGGCCAGCATATAGGGGCTCTGTTTGGTAAGTGTGAGAAACATGTACTCTTAAACATATAGCCGTGAAGATTTGAGTGAGAACTCTGTTGAATAAGATCCAGTGGGCGCGTGAGCTAAATGTTGAATTCTTTAATTTGGTGTGCTCGTGTCAGGGTTGAAACCCAGGCAGTGTGTGCTGAACTGGGTCTTTCCTAAATAGTTTAAAAATCTCTCTTCACGCAAATGTGGGTACAGTTGCTTTATGTACTACCTTTCTCATCTCTAACATATTAGAGTATTAGTACATAGGGATATAACCCGGATGGGTAGTTAAATTAGAAGAGGTTTTGGTCGAGTTTCTTCAGAATATTTTTAGTGAAATGGCAAAAATATTGTATTTTACCGACAATCTGGACTTGACAACGTGCTTTCGTCTAAATGACCATCCGGGTTTCATAGTTGAACTATTAATGGAGTAGAAATGAGAGATGAGTATTTAGACCAGTGTACCCGCATCCTGTGGAGGATACGGAAGAAGCATCCAGTAATAAACCGCTGGAGGTTTAATACCTGACAACTGGAAAACCGACTACTCGAGATGATGAACTTGTCCACACCCACCTCGGTGGCGTAGTTGTTAACGGCTAGTCGTGTTGAGCTCAACCACCGAGGATGGGGAGATCGAGGTTCGAATCTCGGTCGGGTGAACTGGGAGTGGTTTTTCCTAAATGGTTTTCCACTCTCCCTCCACGCAAATGCGGGTTCACTTCCTCTAAATTCAACCCTCCCAATTCCTAATCCATTAGTGTAATTAGTACTTAAGCGTATAACCCGAACGGTAGTAAGACGCGGTACTACCCAACTTGTCCACGTGTTCACCGATGCGAGTCTCTAATTTAATTCACATGTGCTGAAGGTTCACCTAAAGAATAACATTCAACTAACTAAACATGTTGCTTTACTGAGCCCACAATAACATGATAAGGGAGTATATGTATTAAATTAAGAATGAAGGGGGTTTCTCCGCTAGGTCATACTTCATCGTAAAAAAAATACTCTCAGAAACAGGTTTTAGGAAACAGTATCTGGTGGTAGGGAAAGTTTATTTAATATTATAAGTAAACTAGACATAAAATTCAATAAAGTTAATAAAATGATTTTATAAATATTTGAATGTATAAAACAAAAACAAAGCCTTTTTAAATATTTCTTGAAAGTCACCAGTTCAAAGTCATTCAATAAACAATATTATATTTTAAAGTTGTTCGTTGCCAGTTTTTAAAATCCATCATATATTGAAACACTTAATATTATATACCAGTAACATGAGCCATTATTGAAGATATAATTTGTTTTAAGAGGGTGAAAGTGTGAGAGGAATGTAGATAGGTACCTGCAAGAAACTATAAATAGTCAACCTGAGGCTACTGTGAGACCGCACCTTGCAGGGTGAAGGACATATATTGTTTCCAGCAATGATCTGTATGGCCAGTTTCGGGTCATGCGATCATGGCTGTGTTCTGAGTGGTTACAGGGTATAATTTCAAAACCGACAGTTTTTGAAAATCAAGAGCGTCCCTCGTGGCACTTGACCGAGAGCTGTTTTCAAGTACGAGTGTGTGTATGCCACCCGCATTACATAATTAATAAATTCTTTTATCTCACTGGTAATGTTATCCGTGTGTAGGTGTGAGTTTCACCAAAAGTATATATATATTGTAATAATAATTGAACTAAACTATTTGCATTGGTTGCAATTATCAATTAGCAAGTTGAACTTACTATTCGACGACGCGTATTTCACGAAATATATATAAATTTCGTGTTATAACATTAACAATCAATTTAAATGTGGAGGTAATTACTATTTTCTGAAATCATAAGGATGGGCGAAGTGATGAGACTGTTAAAAGTTTCAATCTCTTGGTTTAAATGATTTATAATTGCCTTGTTCATGTTTTCAAAAGATCATTGATCAAGTTTTATTCCGATCACATAATTATAATTACGAGTCATGTGTAGTTAAATAATAGAAACCACTATTTTGAAACGTGATTGTAATAGAACCACTTTTATATCACCACAAACTCCCGTTATAGGCAAATAAGACTAAATGAGCTTAATCACTGTTAATGATATTTACAAATTATATAGATCACTGTAAGACAAGCCTTACAAATGAACATATTATTTATTTAGGTTCCCGACCCACTTATACAAATAGCCTAATATCTTTTATCAGGGTAATGTTATTAAGTCAGAATATTATACATGTTCTCAAAGACTAAACGAATAGACATGACATGTGCTTGTATTTGTGGATAATATATTCATGATTTGTAATAAACTATGTGATCCCTGTAATACACGACCAATGAAACAGGAAAGCAGCAAACGGTATTATTGTTGCGCGTATTGATTCGAGGTGTTAGCTGATGTGACCTGCTGGTTATCGTGAAATCACGACTATCCAAATGATAGTTTAGTGCACAAGATGAGATATATTACTACCAAGCAATTTACTAATGTCAACATTTATCCAAAATAGTATCCATTTATATTCGACTATAAGTGCTATGGATTAATTAAAACGAAACCATTTAACAGTTTACAGAAATTGCTTTTTGTTACAAATTTTTAATAAACTAGAAAATTGAATTTACGATAATTTTTATGTGCTTTCAAAGTAATTTAACCTATTTAATAAAATGTAAATATTAAAATGCACTAGGAATACAGTAACGCAGTTTGCTTGTATAATATAATATGTACATTAAAAATTATCACGTGGTGGTTGTGGTAAACACTTTCCTCGTTCACAAAACAAGCTATTGACATTTTTTTTCTAGTTGAATTATTTAACTCTTATAAAAATGAGTTGGATATAAACGTAGTAATTAAAGCAGTGATGCATACTCAATAAGAGATCTCAATATAAGGAACTATAAACAAAACTAAAATCTGATATAATTATATTTTAAGTGTTTTATTGCAAATTTTAGACCATCTCTTATTTAGTTCCATATATAAATGCATATAATTAAACTCTAATGTCTGTCTGTACATTCAAATTTTTGCAACGTTTGTATTTTTTCTGGGAAGTATAAATAAAAATAAAACTAAATAACAAATTTTTATAATTTCTGTTTGTTTGTTTGTTTGTTTATTTGTTTTCAGTAAACTCAAAAAGAACTCATTTTCCCGGAAACAGCGTAAGCTGTAGAGTATCACACTATCTCATCAGCGAGTGAATCGGTTTCAAATAAACCGGGCGTTGGTAGTAAGCAAACGTCGTGGTTGGATGGCATGAGTAAAATGTATGTCACGTGATTCGAAGGGGACGGGGAACGGGTGAGTTCATGTTTCTTCGGGAATCTTTGTAAATGCATAAAGAGCTGCTCATGACTCGTTTTAATTGGGTATACGTCGGCTCTGCGAAAATATTCTCTCTGTTTGATATTAAATCAAAATAAAAATTTTGTTTGGTGTGATAGGGCGCTTACTATAGAACTATTATTTTTAATTTACTTTATTTTTGTGTGCTAGATAGTAAATATAAACTATTTCTTTTGGTCTAAAGTTGCAACATGCCTTAGCTTAATAGAGCCACTGTTAGCGTGTTTGCATTAATTTTGTGTCTTAAATTTATGAACTTTTCCGGTTATTTTATAGTTTTGCGTCTAAATTAAGATTATTTAGTTTTGTTTCTTAGAAATATGAAAAAAAAAATCCTCGTCTATAATGTGAACGCAGATATGGGGAAAAAACTTGTTTGTTAATGACAAAGGTAAGACAACTGTAATAACATTAAATGAATTTAATAACTAATTTAGTTAGTTGTTTATGATAGTAAAATTTAGGTAGAAATATGTGAAAAGAAGGAAAAAAAAAGATTTTATCAAATCTGCTGTGAGCTAGACACGTAACAAAGCTTACAAGAATTGGATCTATAAAATATTAAAATCCCGTCATATTACTTTTACTTCCGGTTTGAATGTTATCTGCGACAATATGAAACTGTCCCTGTATAGAACATTTTATCATAAGCTTTAAAAAATAATTTTTCACTGTGTGTTATACATTCACCCACATAGGCTTACAAATATATTCGCATCCTGTTGTAATATCCCCGGAATATATTCTCTTAAGGGGGTATGTGTCATGCAACCAATATATAATACAATTTTAATTCTTTAAAATTTATTTTACCCGCTTCGATGGCCGCGGTTTCACTTCCTCTAAACATAACATTCCCAATCCCTAAAGCCATTTTCGTAATTAATACATAAGCGTTTAGCCCAAACGGGTAATAAGACGTGGTACTAAAGGAAGATTTCACTCTATTTATTACACAGTATACCCATGTTGGATGCTGTTTGGGGGTGTGGAGAGCCTGGACGGGTCGATATTATATTTGCAGAAAACTATCCACGTGGCTCAATCTCAGAAACTGCAACCAAATGAACCGCAGCCGCAAAAGCATTGGAAAAGAAACTAATTTGGATGTTATGACAGTAAAATTAAGGTAAAATGCGTGAGGACTAAGATAACATTTTGATTTAGATTTTTAGTTTTTACTCAAAATCTATTATTATTATTATTATTATTATATATTATTATTATTATTATTATTATATTATTATTATTATTATTATTATTATTATTATATTATCACCGTGTCACCCGTTTGGGTTATACGCACTTAAATGTGTAATGGTAGGGTGATTGTGAGATGAAATGGAGGACCTACAGTTTAACGTGGAATCCGAACCATGGTGGAGGCCTGGCATACCACACATTCACAAGTTGTGATTAATATACGTCTTGTCAGAGGTGAAGTAAGGGTTTGGCAATCAGATAAATCTGTGCCGGGATCGAGATTGAACCCCGGACCCCTAGCACAGAAGTGTGACATTTTAACCGCTAGACTACCAGGTCATCTAAACTTATATTGATGATCGAAATTAATACATTAAGTTCTTCAATGTAACTAGATGTTTTTGTGTTGACCAGGATCGGGCTATCCGCATATTTGCCATAGTACCTTAGTAATGAGGAGGCTAGAAACTTAGACGAAATGTATATTCATTTGCGTAAATAGAGCAGGAGAAACACTTAGCTCAGTGCACCTAGTTTTAATTTGAACCATAGTCTCTCCGTAATCGGTAATACAATATATTACGGAAGTGATTCTTTCAGCCAAACTGGCCAAACTCGTTTGCTCGTAAGAGCTACAATGAAAATTAAAAATACTAGGAGGCCACATTTAAAAAAAAGCTCTCACTTTCTTAAGTATAGCTAGGTCTTACATAATTATTTCTAAAAATATTTATGTAAAAATTGAAGACTCGATTTATTTTTTACAAAAAAAAATTATATTTACTTTCACTTTCTTAAGTAAAAAAATAACTCGGTTTTTACATAATTATTTCTACAAAAATATATGTAAAAAATTTAAGACTCGAATTATTTTTTTCACACAAAAATTTGAGACATTTTATTTTAAGCAAGGGTGCGGATTTTAGGCCTTACAACTTTTGTAGAAGTCGAGGTAATTGATGACAAATGCGTGTCCACAAGCAATGCTGTATCCGGTGCGTGATCCTTTTCGTGTGAGAAAACCAGTGTCCAACGTTGCGGTGAATATTGAAGCATAAATTAAAAACTAAAATAAATTGAAAGCGAGATCTGGTGAGTAAAGAATAAAAATTATGTAAACCAACCTCAAATTAATATATTTGACCCAATAATGACCAATTTACAAAAATTTCATCATCATCAAAAATGGTATATTTTGTTTAGCACCACGTCTTACTAACCGTTCGGGTTAAACGCTTAATTACTAATTAAAGTGATGGATTAGAAATTGGGAAGGTTGAATTTAGAGGAAGTAAACCTGCATTTTGTGGAGGTAGAGTGAAAAACCATTCTGGAAAAACCACCCACAGTTCACCCAAGCGAGATTCGAACCTCGATCTCCCCGTCCTTAACAGTCTAGCTCAACACGACTAGCGCGTAAGCTAACTACACCACCGAGGCGGGTCTAAAATCATATTTATTTGCATGAGAAATAACAAAAACGTTATAAAACGGCCTTGAAAGGCAATATCAGGCTATAAAGAAAGTTTTAGTTAAATACCAATCATAAATAGTTCATCATATCTTGAATGAGCTGTCTAAAATACTATCAAAGTTTTCTTTTACCAAAGATGCTGCACATAGCACTTAGGAATAACTACAAACCACTCCTTGCTTGTCTTATTTTGAAACGCGTGAAGATTTCAATTTTTCCCAAACTAGTTTCGGATCTTGTAGAGTGTAGGTCAATGCCAAAAATCTTAAAAATCTTGACCACAGATAAGGCTGATTCTAGAGGAGGAAACTAACATTACTTCTGAGCAACAAAAATACTAAGATGATGTTTGTGAAACATCAGTATTGCATTCAATAAATTACTCGTGATATTTAAGTCGATTTCACTCCCAAAAAATAACTATAATCAAAATTAGTATAGCCCACATTGGTGGTCACATGGTCTAACGCTTCACTTTCGTTTATTTTTTTTTTACTATTTAGCACCGCGTCTTACTACCCGTTCGGGTTATACGCTTAAGTAATAATTACACTAATGGATTAGGAATAGGGAAGGTTGGATTTAGAGGAAGTTAACCCGCATTTGCGTGTAGGGAGAGTGGAAAACCATTTAGGAAACCCCCCCAGTTCACCCGACCGAGATTCGAACCTCAATCTCCCGTCCTCGGTGGTCTGGCTCAACACGACTGGCGCGTTAGCTAACTATACGCCACCGAGGCGGGTTTCACTCTCGTATTAGACTGGATTACCAGTAACGGGACTAAAAGGGTTTGGATACTTGTTGGATGTACTGAGGTTATTTTTTTCCTAAATTGCTCCCACTTTCCACTCTCACCAATTAGGGTATATATCCTTCGAATTTTACCTTCATCATCCTTATCCCACTAGAAAAAGACTCAAACGCGGTGAAAATATAAAGAGAGTATGAAGGTACTCTAAGGGTTTGTTTCCCCTTAAATATGAAGATGTTGGAGGTAGGATGGGAAATGAAACGCATGAGCCAACACAGAGACGTTATGGAATATTCTGGCATGGCGACAAAGTGAAAATCATTCCTATTTTCCTTCTCAGTGTACTATATCCTCTTCATCCTCCCCCCCCAACCCCCCCCCCAAGTTGCCCAAAACCCCCCCTGCTGAGTTTGGGTTTCTCGGCTCCAATGCTCTTCTTACGCCGTCATCACACACACATCTAGCAAGTCTCTGAAGGAAAAACATTCCAGACGATCCTCTGTGACAAAACGGGATATAGGACAACATGGCTGTTGAAAACAATCATTTCCCCAATATGACGGTCTAATGACTTGTTATAAACCGATTAGAGCAGGATTCCTGCCACAAGCTCACCGCTAAGTCGTAGGTCGTCGACAAGTGTTTGATATACTCACCCGCCTCGGTGACGTAGCTAGCTAACGCGTTAGTTCGTGTTGAGCTAGACTGCCGAGGACGGTGAAATCGAGGTTCGAATCTCGGTTAGGTGAACTGGGGTGGTTTTCCTAAATTGTTTTCCACCCTCGCTCCACGCAAATGCGGGTTAACTTCCTCTAAATTCAACCCTCCCAATTCCTGATCCATTAGCATAGTTAGTACTTAAGCGTATAACCCGAACGGGTAGTAAGACGTGGTGCTAAATAAAATAAAATATTGACATAGTCTCTGGAATCAAATGCTAGAGGAAGTGACGTACACCCTTTGTACACTTTTTACAACAATTTTAGATTTTTTACCTTTTTTACCTAAAAATATTCAAAAGCCGCCAAAAAGGCAAAAATAAGTAAAAAAATGAGGAAAAGGGTAAATGGGGTCGAAAGGGTAAAGAGTAAAAATGGCCAAAAGGTTGTTGGGTATAAAGCGTATAGGGTTAAAAGGGTAAAGAGTAAAAAATGGCCAAAAGGTTGTTGGGTATAAAGCGTATAGGGTTAAAAGGGTAAAGGGTAGAAATGGTAAAAAGTATATATAATCAAAAAGAGCAATAAGACCAATAGGGTAAAAATGGTTAAAGAGGCAAAAAGTAAATCATAAAAAAGTGTATAAATTAAGGTCAAAAGTGGTAAAAGAAATAAAAAGGATAAAAAGATTTAAAAGCAGTAAAAGGGATAGAATGGAAAGAAATGGTAAAAGGTTAGTGGGGTGGAAAGAGTAAAAAGGATAAAAAGATTATTTCCTTAGGTAAAGAGGGTTAAAAGGTTAAAAAAAGTGTAAACTGGATAAAAAGGGTAAACGGGATAAAAGCGGTTGAAAACATTGTTCAGATTGAATTTGACTACAACCCTTTAACAACTATTATTATTTATGTGACATTATTCTTTCTTTTTATTAGCACCAACAGGCAAGAGTTTCAAGTATTGTGTACAGAAAAGTTATAACTTAATATTCAAAAGAAATGTCAGCTTTTAAAACATGTTCATTACATCTCTGTTTTGACATTGTCTATAAGTCAGCCTACTTTCAAGTTTTGTATCACAATTAAAAACCAATAGATAATTAATATTTGAACATGATTTAAGGTTTGATTACTTTTCTCTGTGGTTTATTTTAAATACTAAAAATAAAAGAGTTTACTTTATAGATTCTCGGTGCAAATAACGGTTACGGCAGCTAGTTGAAAATAAAACAATAAAATGGTGTTGAGAGGATGGGAGAGGATATTCGCAAATTGTTTGCTATGTTTCCGATCATTCGATCAAATATACAATTAACTAGATACTTAATTGGTATAACAAAGACATTGAAGTGGTCCAATCAAAATTCGTAGCTCGCATGAATGAGCCGACAAGGTAAATAAATTAGCGGCAGTGAACCATGAACCCAGTAATAGTTTCAATTAAGCATTTTAAGATCGTTTAAGGTTAGACTAGACAAATAAAATGTCGACCTTCTATATACAAGCTTTGTTTTCAGAAGAGCAAACTGTAACAGTAGGTCTATGTATATTGCCAGGATAAGCGAATGTAAAAAAAAAAAAAAAAAACTGTAAAATCCTGTTATTTTACGATTCCGTTGTTTTTGTTTGCGTTCGGCCACACTGATAAAAAAAATACCGCCTTGATGTATATGACCCAAAAAAAAATCAATAACATAATTTGCCAAAATGTATTTATGTTACGAGCGAGGCCACAGTTGAGGTCGTGTTATGAAAATAATATGTTACATTTTCTTATCCAAGCTTCGGAGAAGGTTTAAAAAAAAATCCTATGCAAATGTAAGGATTATTTAGGGGATGACATTCCGTTAGCTTGCTTAGTTGTATTCCGGTAGACGGAATTTTTAATCCTGACTAGATGTATTTCAAGTGATTTATTTAAAAAAAAACTCTGATTCCTCTCTTCAGAATATTTCGGTAGAATTATATTCCTTTTAATTACTCTTCTCACCCCTGCTCTCTTGTAAGAAGTAAATATTCAAAAATAGTTTGAAACTCTAATAAATACTCATATATTTCTCCCTCTTATCTGAATAGTTTTACTAGGTAGATTACACGGTCCAAGGCGCCAAGTTCGCAATAGATTGCATAGCGAGTAACGGGAAGTTCATGGCTTGAACCTCAGTTGGTAGCACTATACAAGTGATACATAGCTCTCACCTCACTCCATACGTCTTGTGTGTATAAAACTACGTTCCTCATATATATATCTTAATATATATAATTCTTCTGTACGTGTGTATGTCACTGAACTCCTTCTAAACGGCTGGACCGATTTTGATGAAATTTTTTGTGTGTGTTTGAGTGGGTCCGTGGATGGTTTAGATTCACAATTGGACCCGGTAGGTGGCACTGCAATCGGGTTCTATGATTTTTTTTATTTTTTAGGGATTTTGGGGGGGGTTGGGGAATCAATAAAATAAAATTAATTATACCCGGCATAAAAATTTGTAAGCAAGATTCGCAATTTTTTCGATACAGCTGATATTTGTGGAGTTGTGGGCAAAATTCCAAAAATGAATAGATGTTTTATTTTGTATGTTGTCTTGACAAACACTGAATTTGTAATATTTGTGTAACTCACTAATTGGAGTTCATTGTGAATTTGTAATTGTGATGATCACATAGTATTTGTTTTATTATCGAAATCAACTATGCCACCCAAACGAAAACCAAAATTCGGGCAGGACAACGTCTGTCGGGTCCGCTAGTATATATATATATATATATATATATATATATATATATATATATATATATATATATATATATATATCTTAGGTTATGTCACTAATAACATTGATATGTAAACATAAGACAATAGTAGGCAAAGAGGGTTGGATTCTTCTATATTTGCTATATAATATTATTGAAAATTTAATATTTTGTCCATCCATACAAACAAAAACATGAGCAAATTCTTAATGATGGAATTTATATGTAATTTAAAAAAATAAAACAAAAACGAATATTAGGTCAGTAATTTGTTGGCATCTCGCCTGCTGTCAAGGAATGTTTTAAGACTCAGAATACACAACTCAATAATTTTACCGGTTGTTCTACATGGGTGTGAAATGTTTTCTCTTACCTTACATAACAAAAACACATTTAGGGTATTCGAAAACAAGCTGCTTAGGAAGACGTTTGTTCCACAACAAAATGTAACTAATGGGGCGCGTGGAGGAGATTAAATATAACCTGTACTCGTCACTAGATATTGTTGGAAAATCAAATCGATTACGGTGGGCAGGACATGCGGCACGAATGGGAGACTCTAGAACCTTGTTCAGGGTAATGACTGGCAAACCCAATGGGAAAAGACCACTGGGAAGACCTAGACGCAGATGAGAGGATTACGTTGGAATGGACCTGAAAGAAATAGGATTTAAGGGATGGGTGGCGTACTCTAGCAACCACTTCTAGAGCTTAGTTTGAGCTCTGTTTTGCAAGTTACTATTCAATGACGCTATATTTCCTTTATTAACACCCTAGACCCTCTGACCAGAACATAGGTCTTAGCCCAGATGTAATAAGAAAAGAAGAGGGTCAATCCCCTTCCCAAAGTATTCCACAGAGACCCAAAGAAGCACCCCATTGTATTTATTATTATGTTCATGATACTACCAAGAAGCTCAGCACCAGTCAGGCAGTCTGAATGATATTATCAAGAAGCTCAGCACCAGTCAGGCAGTCTGAATGATATTATCAAGCAGCTCAGCACCAGTAAGGCAGTCTGAATGATACTACCAAGCAGCTCAGCACCAGTCAGGCAGTCTGAATGATACTACCAAGCAGCTCAGCACCAGTAAGGCAGTCTGAATGATACTACCAAGCAGCTCAGCACCAGTCAGGCAGTCTGAATGATACTACCAAGCAGCTCAGCATCAGTCAGGCAGTCTGAATGATACTACCAAGCAGCTCAGCACCAGTCAGGCAGCCTGAATGATATTATCTAGCAGCTCAGCACCAGTCCTGCAGTCTGAATGATATTATCAAGCAGCTCAGCATCAGTCAACCAGTATGTGTCAATAGCACGACTCCTGTGTAGATATTTCATCCCATGAGAGTATTGTCAGTGAGGGACAGACTTACCGCAGCCAGTACAGGATTTTCAACCTCTATTTCCAAGCATAATTTACAAAAATTAGTATAATGTGTAGGGGAAAAAAATATTTATGGCCAAGCCATTACTCTCCAAGTCATCCATAGAGAAGAAAATAAATAATAGAATATTCATTATATTGTTCAATTACCAGTAGTTAACAAGGTTTACAAGTATATAGTGTCAAAATATTGTAAGAAACCATTTTAAAATCTGAGTGAATTGAGGGTGGGTTTTAACAAGTGATTTATTGTTGTGGTTTTCTCATCCTCTCTCCACCCTAAAGGTGATTCTTATTTGTAAAGGCCTACTTTGATAATATTGAAGTATTTTAACATATCAGTTTTATACATATAGGTATGGTTTATGATCTTACCAATTAAATTAGGCCGTTAGTTGTAAGTGTGCTAAACCTATCGATAGTAATAAAAATGTCAAAATGAGAAGTTTTCTAGCACTCAATACCAACATACAATAATATTGCCTAGCACCTGTAAACTAGACTGTACCGGGTCGAGCGCGCGCGCTTGAAAAATAGAATCAGTTCTATCTTTCAAGCGTGCGCGCTCCAGTCTGGCCACCTCTCATTACAACCAATGTGTTCTATTTTATATTTTAGTCGCTCGCGGCGCGCTCGCTCGTAGTCTGGCCGCCCCCTTAGGCTCATTTAGTCTAATTTACTGGTGACTGAGGGGCTGGGGTTTTAGGCCCAGGCGAGTGCGCTAAGATAATTTTTGGAAATAGTTCCCCATCCTACTCTCACGGAGAATCCTATTAAGTATACCTTCTTCATATCTACCTCCATTAGCGTAGTTAAATTGCGTATAGCCCAGACGTATCGTGTACAACGGTGTAGAGAGTCCGGGCCCCGTGGAACTTGACTTAATCCGGTCATAAGAGGGATCAATATAGCGTACTGAACCGAACGGGTAGTAAGACGTGGTGCTAAAAAAAAATTGGGTGTGGCTGTGTCATGGACACGGCCGTGTGTTGTGCGTGAATACGTTTATGTAACGGGTTATATTTTTAAAATAAAATATTTTTATTTATGTATTTAGGATAAAAACTAATGTTTTATATACAATCGATAGATTTTGACGACAGCTGACAATTAAAACTCAAACGAACATCGTAGCTTCTCCGAGTCAAAAGTTATACTAATTGCAAATCTCGATACGCAGCAAAATAACCTCAAAATGGCGGCGCTTCCCCCTCCACCACGCGCGATGCGTCACTGTTCTCGCTTATCGTAATGAATTCTTTGATCCTTTAGCTATCCAATGGTATAATTTAATTTTGGATGTAGAGGAAAGATTCGAAACTACAACACCAAACTGTATCCCCCGATTTTGCTATCATTAGGTTTTTTGGATTGCCCCCGTATGGTAGCAAATTTAAAGACGTATTCACGTCAAAAAGTATAGTAAAAGTTTTTAGCTGACTCCCTCAGGAAAATGTGCTTTCTACGCCTTTGATAGTACAACGCGATGGACCAAACTCTTTAGAAGCCATTTTGCAAACACAGATAAATTAGTTGAATATCCTACACCTCCCAAGAAGTGAACGACGTGAATGTTAAAAGAGAGCATCTCGCCAGCCCATGATCAATGTTTGTTGAGTGTGCACGATGTATTCGTTTCAGAGAACTCCATTTGTGTAATGATAACAAAACAGTCCCCAGGGAGTAACAGAGAGGCCTTCACGCACCAGACCAGACGACGCTCGTTGCAGACACGCCACAGTGGCAGAACTGGGAACTACTTCAATCGACATAAGCGCCCGCCTCAAATGAAACCGGTCAACCGGTCCGTCCTTCCAGGAAAACTCACTTTCGACAAATTGAGGGAAACACTTCACGAAGAGCTTCATCACTTGATTTATTAGAACATCGATGGCGCAAAGAGGATAAGATAGGTCAAATGGCGTGAGAAAACTCCTTACAGTAAATTGTTAATTACTTTGACATATCAAACACATTTTATACTGAGTGAATATACTTCAACTAACATACATATGGTTTTACAATCTCCCCAAGCAAATGTGAGTACATTCATTAAAAGTTAAATGCGTAAAGTCTGGACTAATAAAAAGTGATGCATAAGAATAAGTTAAATAAGGCAGTACGTGTTTTTTTAATCTTACACATATCTTGGTACCCGTTTGGGATTTTCGCATACTTTAATACCACTTGGGAGTATAAAATAGGTATTTAGTATTTTAAAGGAAGGAAATGTACCCACATCTGCTGGAGAAAGAAAGACATGGAAATTGTTTGAAAAAAAAAACACCTTAATACACCCAGCCAGGATTCAAACGATGAAATCCTCGTGAAAAATTTTCTTTAACTAGGCCTAATATAGTTTTGGTGTATTTTATGCAGGAGGTGAGGTTTTGGGGTACAGTGTCACGCTCAAGTTTATCAACGTAAAGTGGCACATCAAAATTAAGGGTCATCTACCCCTACGTAAGTCCATGTGACAACCGGCGTGTGTCAGTACCTAATTAAGTGCCTTGAGGAATAATTATCTTAAGCAAAGAATCAGTAATCTGATGGTGTCTTATACTAACCAGCATATATCGCGGAATTGCTTTGGAAGAATATTTTATTATCCATTTAGGCAAACCGTATATTGATTTACCCTAATAGGGTGGAAATTATAAAATAAGCATTTGGTTTAACTGTACCCTAATATCTGTAAAAAAAATTTAAACACAGTATACCGATAGGGATTCAATCCTCAATCTTCCTGTCACGAGTAAACCAAACCAGACTGACACTTTTAGTCCACGCGGTCACAGATGCGACCTATTATTTTGGACGTTTCTTATCCCCCAGTCAATTAACTCGGCAGAGATTGGAATTAGAAGCTCAATCTTCCTATTAACCTTGATAAATGATAATGCGAGTCCATCGCTGCAGCACTGTGTTATTCAGCACCTGTTCTAACGTGGTTTTTATGAAAATATTTTATATTTTTAGACACGCATAATGTTGTGGTTAACATTTTTGTTTAAAGGTTTACATATTTTTCAAATTTACACATTCTTTTAAAAATTGCAGAGACTTGCCTTACTGACTATGTAATATATTGGCACTGCCACATGAACGACTTACATATTAGAATCGACACGCAAAGATAAAAATAATTCAACAATTTAAAATTAATAATTAAAAGAAATAGCTATAACGGTACTAGTGCCATTTCAGAAAAAAAAAGTTAGTTTATTAATAAACATTTTCCACACACTTTTTAAAAATCACCGTCTATTTTCCGATCGTATTTCTATCTTAAAACACTATGCATGCGCAAATAATACAATTCATTTACAGGGTGAGGTGGAGACAATTAGACGATCCATGCTGAGGAAAGTGATAGAAAACTTGCTGAGATTTGTCTGACGTCCAATGGAGCTCATATGATTGATATTATCTTCAAAAAGGAAAAAAGTGTAGCATGTAATTATTTTTTATTTTGCTAATGAATATTTAATTTTCAATTAAAATGTTGATTTTTAAGTTTCCAATCATCTAATGGTTTCGGCCCCACCCTGTACATCTTCAAGCCCATGAGAAGCTTCAGTGTTAAGGATTTTGACAAAAAAAAAGTTTATAACTTGCTGTCGTGAAGGAGTATATTTCCAATAAGTTAATATTATTCTTACATTGGTCTTAAAACTTTAATTTTTATTAGATTTTGAAATGATGAAGCTTTAGGATTTGTAAAAAAAAGTTTTTTGTTTTGCTTTATCTCAACGTTAGTAATAAATGGTACGGAACTCCACACGGACTTTCTCGCTCTTTGTTTAAAAATGGAGACATTTACTCAAAACATTTAATATATGTGAAACGAAATAGTATACATTGGCAAACCCAAGCATAACTTGCACTATACTTATGTAAAACTTTTTTTGAGTCCCAGTTTTAAATTTTATAATTTTATTTTTAAGGAATTAATGTCCTCATGGTCCTATGGACCGATAAAAAAGATCAATATTGGGTCAACACTTCTTATTAAAATTTCTACTTCCGATTAAAATTTTCTACTTTTTATTAGGTGTTGCGCATCTTCATGTCATCGCATTGCTATTAAATTCTTCATTTATAAATTTTGACCAGTAAAAGGCAAATATTGACTATTGATTCTAAAATGGAGATAGATCTTTGTTGTACAAACATTTCTACTAAGAGGTTTAAGGAAAAATAACAAACTTTTTTTTGAGACTTACTTATATTTAATTACTCTATGGCATTGGAGAATTATTGCATTGAAACTTAGGTAGTATCTCTTTACAACTAAAGCTCACGAAATTGTACAGTATTAATATATTTGCCAATATCTCAGAAACTGTTGGTTTTATAAAAATATATTTCATATAAAAGTTTTTTATTTTTAATAGTACTACAATTTTTCAATGATAAGTTATTTAGTATCTCAAATAGTTGCGGAGATACGGAAATTTCAGCTTCTGTAAAGTACCCTAAAATTCATTTTCATGGGAAAATCAAAATAGCCAGTTTATTTATAAGCTTAATCAACGCCTAGATACGAATTTTAATCAAAATCGTTAAAGCCGATTTTGATAAAATCGATTTTTTTCTCTTTTCGACCATTATTAAACTACTCTTAATTTTTAGTTTAAACAGACACACAGACATACGGCATTGCAAAGACCACTTTTTAGGGTTCGGGGTCATGAGACGTCGACATCCATCAACATTTCAGGTTAGATTATTTTTACGGTCACAATACTTTACCTTAGTGTTCGAAAAGTTAAAACATATAAATATTTGCGTATAGCTTAAAGGTTATTGAGTTTATAAAAATATGCTTCGAATAAAATATTTGTATTATAAATAGATATACATATTTGTGATGATAAGTAATTTCATATCTCAAATAATTTCGGAGATATGATAAAAATGAGAATTTACGCATCAAACCGGAGCCCTTAAAGTCATTTTGCCGAAATATTGAGAATAGCCATTTTGTTTGCAATATTTGTAAATGTTTAAAAATGAAATTTAATCAAAATCGTTAGAGTCGATTTTGAGAAAATCGACTTCTCTTTTTGCACTTCAGTAAACTACCATTAATTTTAGGATTAGATATCCAATTTTAAAAAAAACCTTGGGGCAACCTTATTAAAACCCTAGATACCAAATTTTAGCCCAATCGGTAAAATATTAAGGCTCTACTTGGAGGTACAGACAGACAGACGGAAATTCAAAAAACCACTTTTTCGGATTCGGGGGGTCATGAAACGTCGAGATCCATCAAAATCATGAGTTCAATTTTTTTTGACGATCATAATACTTTCTCTACCTGTAAGATAGCAAGAAGTAAAAAATTCAGCTCAATGAAATAATATTCCGGTCATTACAAACCAGACTTGTTTCCTCAAAAATATCTATTTTGTTCCTTTATCGACTTTATATAAAATATTAAACATTATAAACATTACAGAATAGGGAAGGATTTAAATATTAAATAAGATAATTAAATTGTGGGGACTTAGATATTCGTATAGCATTGAATTAATAATTTTAATATCTCTAATCAAGGATTTTACTTTCACCGGTGGCCTTGCGGGCTTATACTGTAACGTGTTAAACGTCCCGTTTAGCACTTACACTCAAGATACCATATATATATATATATATAAAAATATTGCTTAACACGATAAATACAAGAACTAATAGATTCTAATAATGTGTGCGGATATAAACTCGGAGAAATCATGTTGCTGGAAAAAGCCCAAACTTGAGGAAAGTTCCCCAGCTGACTGTTCCTGGCGGTTCAACAAGAGGACATCTCACTCGCTGGCCCCACTTCAATGAAATGACAGAGCTGCTTCTCTGTGCTGAGCTCAGCACCATCTGTGAGCGCTAGTTGTCTTTCTGCTCGATTCTGCAAACTCACCAGCCCCCTTTTTCCTGGTGGACACCCTTCCCGAAGACGTCAGTCCTTCTAGTATAAAACAGCCTTCCCTCGCTTCCCTTTTTTTTGTTTTAGTAGCTGAAACCATACGGTGTGACTATTGGTTGGTACGTGTTAGAATTGCTCTCGTGCTCCCCTTCATGGTGCATCAGAGCATGCAAATATGCGACTGCGACTCACATTTTTGTATTCGATTGTAACGATTCATCGGAGGAACGGTTTGGACGTGAAGCAAGGATCTACGAACTAAGATACTGCAGGTCACGATGTGTGAGGCGTATTCTCTCCTCCTCGTCGCTTGTGTAGCTACGTCTGTCACTATGAGAGTATTTGTATTAGTAATAGAGGTAGTTAAACTCTTTGTTTCTATTTCCATATGACAAAGTTTTGTAAGTCAGAGTTTCTGACTTGTTTTTCTATGCCCATACGGAATAGTTTAGAATGTTAGGGATTTGTTCTATTTTTCTATTCCCTACAAAGTCGTAAATACCTGGGCAATAGTCAGACGCCCTATACTGTATAACCATGCTCCGGCTAACTTAAATCTTATGATCATATTATGGTGGAAATCAGTTATCTATCGCTTGTTCCATGATCTAGATGGGTCTTTGACTGAAACCAGTTCTTTTATTTATAATGATGCGCCTATATACGGTGCTCAACCTGTGGGTGTGCTACTAGTCTACAGTGGTGGCCCACGAGGTATAGTTTATTTTGTACGGCCCCCTTCAGGCGCCGTTTGTATTAATTAATGTTGAACTGTTTGAACTAGGTATACTCGTAGTGTATCCAGACTTGGGTAGAAGGTTAAATATACTATTGAATAACCAGGCAGTACTAATGAGAAATAGACCAGCCATAGTATCTTGAAGCCTAGATTCCTGGTAGCTCGCCATTAACTATTTGTAAGCTGTAGTTCCTCTTCTATGAGCGTATTATTTGTATCTCATAATTAACATATGGGGTTAACTCATGCTTGCTAGCTCATTTAACTATCAACGTTGTAACTCTTTAAATTAGAACTTTCTAGAATTTGTATCGTTAACTATTATTCATTTAAATGCCTTTCAGGTCTAGTCTAGTAGCCGCTAGACTGGATAGTTGTTATGCATTGTTGCTTAACCTTTAATTAATATTTGCTTCCTATTTAAATTTCCGTTGTGTTGAGGCAGACCCACCTTCGTAGTGGAATGTGTGTTAGTTCTACTTTATGGAGTTACTCCTATTCGTAGTATAGACTTTACCATACTTGTGTTAATTGCAGGTATAACCTAGGTATTTCACTTGAAATATTCCCTATTGGGATAACTATGTCTAAAAAAACTGATTTAAATTCTCTTAGTAAACAAAGGACTGTCTTGTGTAATATCTCGGAAAATCGTGTGTAATTCTATCAACGTGTTTCAATTTAAATAAATTGATTTGTTTAACTTGTATATCTCTCTTAATGCCTGTGCCTTCCCATCCTTCTTTAAATATGTATGTAAATGTATCCGTCTCCTCTTCTATCAAATAGGAGAAGCGAAGATACAAAACATTCATTCACATTGTATTTGATCGCCCTTGAATTTGTTTTCTCCCCACAATGGTGGTTTCAGTCTTGCATGTTTTGATTTAAGGTGGGGAAATAGCAAAGGCTAGAAAAGGCCAGTGTTTTTGCAGTTTTTACATCAAAACATATTTTTGGTAAAAATAAATAAAATATTACAAATATAGAGATTAATTTCTTCATATTGTAATAGAAATATTTCTTAAATATCTGTCAAAGGTGTTCTGTAATTTAATGAAACTTTTTTCTCTTCATTTAAAATGTTTGTATTACTCCACTATGTTCATGAGTCTGACATAATATTTCAAGAACTGTTGCTATCACCATGTGAAGAAAATTAAATTATATGCTTCTACTGAAGCAATTTTTTTTATTTTGACCAAAAAATGTTTTGCTATAAAAATTATAAAAACTCTGGTCTTTTCTCTCGTCCCCTAAATCTTCACCTTAATGGTGAAGAATAAGTCAGGGCTTGAATCCCAAAAGGGTGTTCTGAGATGATTATTTCTTAAACAATTTCGACCTTTCTCCGCAAAATGGCAGGTAAATTTTATTTAATTATAACTGACATATAATTATTTCCAATCAGTATAAATATGTATATAGCCTGAACGTTGATTACGCGTGTTTTTTTTAAAAAAGAAATTACCCCACCAGGGTTATTAAAACGTGCTCCACGTCTTTACATCACCATTTATACTAATGAATGAGAGATGATTCAGGTAGAGATTTGAGTAAATGTATCCACATTTGCATGAAAGGAAAGTGGATAGCTATTCAGAACTAACAACCACTATCCCAACCAGCCGAGATTCAAATCCATGCCTCCCATTCACTGTCAATCTAACCGAGCCCGTTGCTAGTGGTCAGTGCACCTTGCTACGAGCTAGGGTCCCGGGTTTGATTCCTGGCTGGTACCCTGGATATTTTTCCGAAATTGGAATACCCCAACGGTCACCGGGGTTTGTTTAATGAGGCTTAAGTTAGGTTAAGTGTCTCCACTGATTCCACACCCTCATACTTACATCATCAGCTCATAGGAGAGGACACGGAAAGGATGTACTATCAGTACATTCGGGCATCCCCTGGGCAATGGTACATTAGTACCGGCTAATCTTTCCACAAACTGGGCAACCAATGATGTAGTCCAGACGCGCAATATTATTACTGTCACAATCCGGCTCCCACTGATGCAGTGCCAATGTTATAAACATCTCAAGGGATTGGGATTGTAGTGAGAGAAAATACCCTTGCATTACAGTGGCGAAGACATGGGTAAAAGGGTATAGGTAAGTCCCACAGTTCATTAACCTTCCTTATTCTATTTATATACTTACTTACTCTATGAATAGTGGTACAGTGGTGACGTACCTCCTTGGGATACTCGTACCACAGTTTGGGGAACACGGGGACTAGGACAATTTTTGTGCATGGGTTCACCCAACCTACCACTGTCCCTATCATAGGATTGACGCTAGGGATTAGAGTTTATTATTGGATTTGTTGCAAGGTCATGTGCGAATTTAATCCTGTGATCAATGTGATCAATAAATGCCTTTTTATTAATTGCCTGATACCATTTTGACTAAGTTCGACATGGATAAACTTGTACTTTGCATGATTCTACCTTCTATATTAATTCACTGAACCAAACTCAAGAAGTAAAGTTATGACTTCAGTTATTTCATGTGTGCGTGCCATGCATCTTATTATAAGAGCGTGCATCACATGCCCATCCAACTCTGTGATAAGTCGGCTAGAAATAGTAAATTTACATGAACACTATTCCACGTGGAAATAATATATGATTAAACATTAGTGGAGATAAATAGTTAATAGAAGTTCCTAAAACTGAACATTCTTGAAATATTAAATTATATTTGACAAAAATTAATTAAAAAGGCCGTTTTGACCATTTCAGAATGGCTTCACAGATAAGCATTGTGCACAAATCTTCATATTCTGTCTTAATAGGGACATACATACTGTAGTTATTAACAAGAAATTTTGTTTTTGTCCCCCTTCGTCCCCGCGAAAAATCTCAATTAATGATTCAAATACGAATGGACTTCATACATTTCTGCCATATCGTAGATCTTTTCTTTTCCATTTTACTCCCATACCTCACGCGAGCCGGGACCTGATTTGGGCTTGCTATGATGAACGCTTTTAAGGCCTTTGGCCCTGTCTAGTGCAAATCTAAAACCTATTTTGTGGGTTGGTGGGTGTGAGGGTGAAAGGGCGTGGCGTGGCTTCACAACCGACCAAGGTATCCTTCCGCGCCAACAAGAACAGATGGATCACGGAAACAGTAGATGGCGCCAGCTACAGCACAGGTCTTGCGGAAAAATCGTACGTTTGAAACATCGGTTTTCTCGAGAACGAGTGGAATTTTATGTTCATATTTTCAACACATCTTCTAAGATAATGTAGAAATGTTTATTAGGTGTTACATTTTCTTTTTTTTTCTTTTTTTTTGTCATGCAGCCAGCAGTTTTATATTGAAAAATGTCAAAATTTTTATATTTGATCACCGTTAAAATTATAGAGGTGTGTATATAAAAATATAACTTAATCAACATCCCTCTATTCTTGAACAAACAGTTTCCGAAAAGAAAACTGCAAAACCGTAAAAATTCTTGAAAATAACCGTTTTTTTCCCATGTTCTGCACTTCCACGCCAAATGAAAAGGACCAATCGCCCTAACTATTCGAGCTATTCGCCAATCTACCCTATTGGACTAGAGATGAAGGTTGATTTTTGAGTAAGTTTACAAGCATTTAAGTGGAGGGAGTGGGATAGGCCATAATACCATATAGCAAAAAAAGCCCTTAGAAAAGGTGACCAGGATTTGAACACCTCGTCTAGGTAATCCAGTCTATTGGGAGATTGATGCTTTAGATGAGGAACGGCCACTGGTCTATGCCACGAAAATTTTCAGTCGATCACGTAGTTCAAAGTCAATCTTTGAGTGTTTTGTTTGCACCGCGTCTTAGTGCTACCCGTTCGGATTATAAGCTTTGAGTAATTTAAACTCGCAAATGTGTCAAATAGGTAGCTTAGAATAATATTTGAGTACGACCAATATTAACTTGATCGGTAACCATCAGTTATGAAGAAAATGAATTTGTTTAAAATGAAAACATACATTTTATATCGTACATATTTTTCCTAGAAGGGTGGGGAAGTAATAATTTATTTAAAAAGGAGGTTTATTATAAACAAAATTATATACGAGTACAAGGCCATAGTCAGGAGGGGGCTTGGGGTTCAACCCCACCTCCCCCCAAATTTAATGAACAAAATATATGTGGCTTTATTTATGGTTCAAACAATATCAAAATTAAGGCACAAGTACAAATTAGAGGGCTGTGCTACCATAAAAAGCACTTCAAATAGCTTCTAGAACTTTGTCTGGACTTCGGCAGTTAGGGGGTTATGTTGCCATGAAAAAAACACTTCAGATTGCTTCTAGAGGTATTTAATATTTATAATTTTTCACAGCCTTCAGTTAGTTTCTAGAACTGTTTATCATTTATAATTTTTTCTAGCCTCCGGCAATTTGGGGATGTGCCCACTAACGCCCCCCCCCCCCCCCCCCCGCTTAAATTATTGGCTGGCTTCGATCCTCGGTCCCGGCACAGATTTATCTGATTGCCAAACCCTCCTTCACCTCTGACAAGACGTGTATTAGTCACAACTTGTGAATGTGGGAATGCCAGGCCTCCCCGTGGTTCGGATTCCACGTTAAACTGTAGGTCCTCCATTTCATCTCACAATCACCCTACCATTACACATTAGCGTAAGTGCGTATAACCCGAACGGGTAGTAAGACGTGGTGCTAATAATAATAATAATATTGGCTGGCTACGGCCTTGTACGAGTATAATATGTATAGACCAAAATCTAAAAAGTAGAGTCTAGAAACGGTGGAGTATTGCGGGACCATTGATAAGTTTATATTTCAATCTGGGCGCAAAAAGCTTCCCGACAGTTTCCTTAGAACATGCAACCACTGAGGTGGGTCAGTAGTTACTCTAAACGGACTTACACGCTAATTTTATAAACGTTAAAACTAGCTTTAATTATAATCTAAACATGATAATTTAGTTAACCTTGATACATGTTTAAATGGGTAATACTAACGAGATCAAGTTTGTGTGTTTTGCCAAACATTCCAGCACCGGTCAAGTATAGAAGCGCTGTGTCAATGATAACCGGTATTTTGAACACGATCGTTGATTGCAGCCCCCTTTCTTATGCTCTCCACAATACAGTCATCGCAGGCTCTATTAATAACAATTTGGGGACAATAAACATGAGGTAGGTTTTATACCGAGGAAGTCCTTCGCATTAGAGAGTAACGTTGAAACATTACCGGCCAACAATACCACAGAGGTTAAGTGATATTGGGCGTTGTTCGCGCATCGATTGATGACCGTCTAGGGGGAAACCGGGTCGCGCGGTCGTGTCCGGGACATCCCGCATGTAATTACCAATCATTAACTTGGAAACAAATGAGCGTCGACCAAGCTCAACCCCCAAAATACCCACAAAATATTCACATAGTAATTCAAATTTACCTCCCCAATCACATATTCCACATAACTACAGAGTGGTGAGCTGATAGCCAATACTTGTTTCAGTGTATGAATAAATATAAATGTAGTATAAATGGATTAATTTTAATTTGTAGGGAATATCCACAGCTTAGAGCACAGTTTAAGTTAATTACAGTATCCATCCATACTATTATAGCTACATTGTAATATCCTATCAAATGTAACAATAGGTTAGCTTTACTGCAAGCCTCGGATTCATCAAGAATGGATCTAGTTTTAATAGTCCGGTGAAATAATTACACAATTTTATTTTATTTGAACAATCGACAATTTGGCTATTTTTAACCGTGCCTTAGTCTCCACTTAGTTTATTCACATACATTAAATAAGCCAGGGGATCGGTGATTAAGAAGGTAGACTTTTAGAGGAAGTGCCTTCACATTTGCGTGGAGGAAGAGTGATGAACAGTTTAAGAAAAAAATACCTCCAGTACAATCGATCAAGAATCAAACCTTGATCTTTTCCATACCCAGTAAAAGTTATCAAAGTTATCTTATCTGCCTATTTTTCTATTTAAATCTTTAACAATATTAGTTGGGGGTTTTTCGGGCGGGTAGATACACAAGACCGCTCTATACTATCAAGTTTGACTTGGATTTAAAAACTTACAATTAAATTACTGAAAAACATGGATAGTTTTCTAAATCATTTTAAATCAAAAATATATAAATCAAACCTATATTTATATTTTGACATCCTTAAATATATTTTCTATCTTAAAATTAAAGATAAAACTTGAATAATGTTAATGACGTGTGACGCAGGTTGGATGGACTTCTGCACTTCTCTCAAAATTTATTTTTTTGAGATAAGGACACCATTGATACAAATTATAATTGGTCTGCTGACTTTAATTGGTTAGCACTAAAACATATATTCTATTCTACATAGTAAGAAGCAGTTCGTTAAATAATAAGCTTTGATGTAAATTTTAAACAGAACGCTAATATGTTTATACTATAGCATACTTATATTTTAACAATAATATGGAGAGAAAGAAATACCTATATTAAATTCTGGATTTAATAGAAATTAAAAATTTAAAATTGCAGTTACGTTGCAGCAAAAAAAAATATGTTTGTGAATAAAGAAAAACATAGGGAAAAAATAATTTTTCACTAGTCGTTTTTAAGGAATTTTTCTTAACAAGCAGGCTATGTAAGCACACGATTTACAGACTAACTTAACCTAGGATGTATAATCTTAAATTTGAATTATGACACATGGACATGGGAATTGAACCCGAAAATCCTTGACTTCGCATGCTAATGCTCTACCACTAAGTTATCCAGGATTCGTCTCATGCTCAGGATCGGTATTCACGCAATAGTTTATAAGGGAAGTGTCTGTGAAGACCCTGAGAATAGGATGAAGCGTGGATAGCTAAGTGGTAGATAGAACAATGTCGCGCTGAACCAAGGGTCCTAGGTTCGGTTTCTGTGTCCATGTATCATTTTTCAAATTGACTATTATGATACTTGAAGCAGTTATTTTGGTACCATAAAGATCATTTCGAAATCTCAAGCTTCGATTTTCATGTACAATTAATTGCACAATTGTGTGCGTTCTTCATCCTAGGATATAATATATCTTATACCATATGCAGTGCTAAAATGTTTACTTACTGAAAGAAGGACAAATTCCTATTAAAATAAACTTCAATAGCCCTGAATACTCAAACTCATTATGTTGATATGGGTTGAGGATCACCTTGGGGAATATCGCAGCTCTTGGAGGATTGTGATAACACTTCTCCTTACATTGTTTCAAGCTTACTTGAATTCAGAAGTTTGCTGAGGTGTATTAGTTGTTGAGGATCTTCTTTGAGAAATATTGTAGCTCTTTGAGGATTGTGATAATATTTATTCTTCCTGTATTTCAAGCTTTTTGAATTCAAAAGTTTGGTGAGGAGTATTAGTTGTTAAGGATCTTCTTTGATGAATGTTGTACTTCTTTGAGATTGTGATAACACTTCTTCTTAATTTGTCTCAAGCTTACTTAGCTCAGAAGTTTGGTTAGGTATTAGTTGTTGAGGATCTTCTTTAGGAATGTTGTACTCTTTGAGGATTGTGATAACACTTCTTCTTAATTTGTCTCAAGCTTACTTAGCTCAGAAGTTTGGTTAGGTGTATTAGTTGTTAAGGATCTTCTTTGATGAATGTTGTACTTCTTTGAGGATTGTGATAACACTTCTTCTTAATTTGTCTCAAGCTTACTTTAGCTCAGAAGTTTGGTTAGGTGTATTAGTTGTTGAGGATCTTCTTTTAGGAATGTTGTAGCTCTTTGAGGATTGTGGTAACACTTCTTACTGGTTTCAAGAGTTCTCGAGCTCAGGTAGTCATGAGAGTGATATAAGTGGCTTAGGATCCCGTAAGATGTATTGGAATAACCTTATGATCTCTTTAATGCCTGTGCATCATCAATTGGAGTTGATAAAATAGATTGCGAAATCATTTAGCGATAAAAATTATATTATTAATGGGTTAAGCATTGTCTATGAGAGTTTGATCGAGTTTTACCAATACAGTATCAAGTTGTACCAATACCAGTTTTGTATGGGCTTATTATGAAAGGTAATTTTATTATCTTCGTAAAGTATAGTGAGATAGTGCAAAGTCCATAATAAAAAACTTCTTTGAGTGTTTTCTTCAGTCAAATTGGCTGGGGCAGTCAATATTCCGTGCGTTGGGTCAATATTAGCATGTGCCCCATACCGTCTTTTGTTATCTACTGGTGACACATTCAAGGGGTCATTAATTTCACTTTCTATTCTCACCCCTACTCAATGAGAAAGTTGTAGTGTACTATTAACCCAATGAACTTTGGTTTGATCAAAAGCGGGGTCTATGTTTAAATTCAAATTTGGTATGGCTTATCTAAATATTTAAATCTAGTACACTTTTTTTTATCACTGCGTCTTACTACCTGTTGTGGTTATACGCATATATAATAATTACTCCAATGGGGTAGAGATGAGAAAGGAAGCATTTTAGAGGCTTTCTATCCGCATTTGCGTGGAAGGAGAGAAGAAAATCATTTAGAAAATACCACCCATAGTAGACCGAACCGGGATTCGAGCCCCGATCGCCTCGTCATCAGCAAGCCAGTTTAACATGAGAGTGACATCTCAGACTGTTCTGCCACTGATATTACACTGTTCTTTTGTGATTTTATAGCACCACGTCTTACTACCCATTCGGGTTACACGCACATGTACCAATTACACTAATATGTTAGGGATTGGTAGGTTTAATTTAGAGGAAGTATAACTGTATTTGCATGGAGGGAGAGTGGAAAACCACGTAGAAAAACCACCCCCAGTGCACACGACCGGGATCGAACCCCGATCTTCCTGTCTTTAGTAGCCTAATCCAACACAAGAGTAGCGCGTTAAACCACGCGAACACCGAGGCCGGTATTATTACACTGTTGTTGGGTATTAAGGGTTAAGTATAATTTTCTAGTTTTAGTTATTTTGTAGTTCTTGTGGTGTTATACTAATATTATTTATAAATTATGTTAAATTAGCTTTTATTTTTTTTAAATATGTGAACTTTTAATATTATAAATTATATTATTTGTCCCAAGGTTGTTTCTGGATTCCTAAGTTAATGCTTTCCACAAAAACATTCTACTTTAAATACGCACAATAAATTATGGCTAACTAGAGTTACTTCAGTATCTACAACACGAGCAATAAATTTCCCTAGACGTCTTTTGAAAGAAAATGAGGATTTTCACCTAGTGTTCACTAAAAGTTGTAACAATAAATCAGAAAACTTTGTGAGCAGAGCTTACCTGCATAAACTTCCCCACAACTATAAACTACAAGTTCTTTACGTACCAAGAAACAGAGCCTACAAACCAACTTAGACCTTGTTTCACTTTACGAGTGGAGATCTTAAGGGGGAATTCGGTGTGAAACAACTATTTCAATTTCCAAATGCATTTGCTAAGAATAAAAAAATATGTAATTCGGTAACTGAATCGGCCCACTTTGGTGTTCGGTTGGTATAAGGCGGTGGTCTCCTTTCTGAGCGAGTATGGGAGCTACAACAGCTACATTTTAAATTTTTAAATTTTTTTGCGAACTAAAGAGATTAAAAATGTGCAGTAGTGATTAATGATTATTATTTTAACTTAGGGATTAGCAAACCTTATAAAGGCCGAAATGTAAATATCTTGGGCTCCGTAATTCAAGAGATAATCGAGACTATTTTTCTTATAGTTAAGATAGAAAACTAAGATCAAACAATTTATTTTACTAACAAAATACATACCAATATAATATAATATTGTGTACAAACATATTTTTGGGAAACTAATTCTAAATATGGGATTATAGCTATTATACTCACTGGCCGAAGATAAAAAGAAACATGAAAAAGGTGTGTCTTCTCAAGCATCCCTCCCAGTCTAAGAGACCACAAATTTACTATAAAAGTATTAAGGCTATTGGCCCTTTTCATTTGGCGTGGAAGTGCAGAGCAATGGGAAGAAACTGTTATTTTCAAGATTTTTTTTTTTTTTTTTTTGCAATTTTCTTTTCGGAAACAATTTGTTCAAGAATAGAAGCATGTTTATTAAGTTATACTTTTTATTATACATACCTCCTCTATAATTTTAACAGTGATCAGATATCAATAATTTTGACATTTTTCAATAGAAAACTGCCGGCTGCATAACAAAAAAATAAGAAAATGTAACACCTAATAGACATTGATACATTATCTTAGAAGAGGTGTTGAAAATATTAACATAAACATTTCATGCGTTCTTGAGAAAACTGATATTTCCAAACGTATGATTTTTCCGCAAGACCTATCCGGTAGCTAGCGTCATCTATTGTTTCGTGATCCAGTGTTCTTGTTGGAGCGGAAGGATACGTTGGTCGGTTGTAAAGCCACGCCACGCCTTTCACCCTCCCGCCTGCCATCCCATAAAATAGGTTTTAGACTTGCACTCGACAGGCTCAAGGGCCTTAAGTTTCTATTATTAAAAACTGCTTTGCTATGATTATCAACCATACACAGTCAGTCATTTAAGTACAATGTGATCCTGTGTTATAGCCCACTGTCAATTTTATGTCAGTTGCTCTAGAGTCAATTCTTCAAACATTTTTCAATTAATTGCACGGCCTTACAAAATCTCCTAACATTTAGTACAAAGAAGTCATTGATAAATAATTGCCCCACTGAAAAAATTATCAATATGAAAATTACAAACTAAAAAAGATAAGATTTAGAGTTTGAAAAAAAAGTGACCCTAGAAATCAATGTGCATTGCTAGTTCCTAATAAATTAATGACATTCCAGTTTCAGTATTCATTATTCATTGGATAAACAGCTAAGCGTACAAGAATATACAGTAAAATTAAAACACGAATGTTAGTCAAACAATTATTTCAAAGTTATGTAGCTGCCAATTGGTCCTGCAACGCTTGTAGCTCTAACTATACGTAAGTGCCCGGGAATTTTCCCTACTTCCTGTCTTCTGCTTCTACACCCCACCACTAGACAAGAGGTTTAGCTCAAGTTGTATCTCTAACTCCACGTGGGTGCTTGGGAATTTCCCCTCTTCTGCTTCTGCACTCCACCACTAGACATGAGGTTCAAAGCGAGTTATGACACCTACAAAGTAAAACTTTCCAACCAAAACAGAACCAAATTTCCGTAAAACAATATTACATGTATGATTATATGGTTGTATTATAGTTAACTAACTAAAATAAAATAAGAATTATGTTAAATTTTGTGAATTTTGTTGAGTCTAGGGGGAGTTCAGTTTTGCAACTGCCAATGGTGCTATTGATTATTCAATGCCAATTCTGCCACACTTATTTCTTTAAATTACACATGTTATTCAATAACATTAGGAAATAAGTCATTCGTAAAAATAAATTAATATTGTTAAAATAAATATTGTTATAATTAGTAGTTCGTAATTACTAGTATAATTAATGTAAAACTTACTAAGCGACATGAAAGACACTGTTTCATTAATCCACAACTTTTAAAATAGCTTAACATAGTCCACGATATTTAATGGCTAATGCTACTCAAAGAACCAATCCACAAAGACTTGACGGGTTCGCCCTAGAGGGGGCTGCGTGAACCAGATTTATTCATGACCCCCACATGGCTGATCTATGCTAGTAGGTCGACACCGGTACGTGATATTCCACCAGAGCTGTACATGTGTCATACCAACACTTCCTCGAGGAAATCTCGCATTCTCCATGAACGACTGAATTATACAACAAACATGGCACGAGAAATCTATGCTAAGGTTGCTGACATCGTACGTGGACCCGCCTTCCTTCTTGTAAGATTGAAAAATGCGATAGCGGAGAGAACTATAGAAAGGACCGGTCCGTATTTTTTTACATGTCATTGTTAATATTTGAGATTTCTAGAAAAGTTCAAAATGAAAAAGTAGAATAAAATAGAATTGGCAATGTGTAGTAAAATATATATTTATTATAATACTACCAAAACTTGATTCGGTGGTCACATGGTCTAAGGCTATACTCTCGCAATAACAAGACTGATAATGATGCGAAGAACGTAGTTCGATCTCGGATAGGTGTACTGAGGGTGGTTTCTCCTAAATGATTTCCCAATCTCTCTCCATATAAATGCGAGTACATTTCCTCTATATTCAACCTTCCTCATCCTTAACCCATTAGCGTAATTAGTACATAAGCTTATAGCTCGAATGGGTAGTAAGACGCGGTGCTAAAAAAATTTATAAACTAGCGAACTATAAAGTAACATGACATTGGTATATAATGTCTTAAAATCAGTCAAAACACTGACTTACTCTACGACATTAGGAACTCGCAAGTTCATTGCCGCGCTTACAAAAGTGCGCCACCTATCCCTATCTTGAGCTAATTCTATCCTATCCACCCTATTACACCCCATCTATTTTACATCCATACTAATGTGTAACATTGTTATGTTACATTTACCCGCCTCAGCTATTTCCACCTGATCAATCTTACTACCCGCTCTAAGAAACTACGAAGAATAGCCACAAAACAATAGTAATCTTCACTATTGTAAATCCAGTCCTAATACAGCTCTTTAATTAATACGTCTCTTTCTGCCCTATACTCCTTCAACAACCAATTCAATTTCAAATAATAATTCCATTCTATTACTTACCGCCTGGATCTGCTGTCCGAGACACGAAGATTGCTCGCAAGTTAAATAAACGTCCTAATTCGGCGAGTGGGGCAAAGGTACCGAGAGTACCCGCAATTGATGCTTACATCTGACCGTCTAGTTGGATACTAGCGGGCGCAAATTCTTGATAATAATTCTATCAAGACAAGATGACGTCACCTGACCTCGCCGGGGCTAGCTACAGACCACTATACGTAGCAAGCCAATCGTCCGGGGAGGATTTGAAAATCAAGACACCAAATCCGTTGGACCGAGCGGTTCATCCAATCATAGACCTGCATGCTGAATTCCCAAGAGATGGCAAGACTTCCACCTGCCCAACAACGTCACCGGCCAACTGGAAGGTTACCACCCCCCCTTTAGTGATACGCAACTAGCACTGTATATAACCTATGTCCATTATTGTGAAAAGCATTCGGAGTTCTACAAGCGACCCGTGTGGTCATTGTGCTGTACGAGTAAGAGTAAAGAAGAATTAGCAGTTATATGTTCTTTAAATGTTCAGTTCGCTATATAATTATGTACGTGAAGAGTCCAGAGTCGACGGGATTGATTCAGTACGAGAATTATTCCGTATTCACGTAATTAAATCTGAATGTGCGTTTAAACTGTTATGTTGACTGATGACCGGCACTGGTGGTCATACGGTCCGAAGTGCGACTACCGAAGGCAATGGATAGACTATATCTATATAGAAGTGCAACACTATACTGCGTCGTGAATAAGTAGACGTATAATGTCTCGTCTAACTGAACGCTTGTGCTCTATCTCTATCGCTGCCAACAACCACTGCTCCTGTCGCCGTCCACGTGGATTTTCACCAGCTTCGCGTGAAAATGTGGACTCATCTCTATCGAGGAGACATAGCAACAATTGACTCGGTAATGAGAACATTTCTTATGTTATTATATATTTTTGAAACTAAAATATCGGACGTGTCAACTAATGGAGTTGACGTTGTTTATTGGACTATTTAAATATTATTCTTGAGAGACTTTACGTAATGAACTTTATACTGTGTAGAATCATATTATGTATTTACTTGATTTCATGAATAGTCAGATTTACGTTTGCATATATCTTGTGTGAATAGCTTGAAATGCAGTTATCATTTATCATTGGTATTAATCCAGTTCTTATTGTTGTAACAAGAAGATTTTCCATAGTAAATCTTAGGTTTTCTTTTACTAAACCATTATTAATAAATAATAATAATGTTTAGGGTGTATTACCAAAGAATGTTTTCCTTTAATCTATGTTCGCAAATACTTTCGCTGCTAGGATTGTCTAGGCCACAATGTTGATGTTGTTGAAAAAACTTGCTTATTAAATGACTATTTACTTTAAAATCTCTGCTTATTTCCTTATTTATTTATTTTATGTTTCACTTAGCTTATGCCCCTCTATACTCGTTATGTTGTTTACGGTGGCCTTAAACTACGAGGTAATAGAGAGGGCGTAACAAATGTTACCCTCCCATCTACGTCTAGATATTCCAAATGGTCGGTTTTTCCAGTAAGTACCCTGAACAAGGTTATAGAATCTCGCATTCACGCTGCATGTCCTGCCCACCGTAATCTACGAGACTTGACTGTCCTAACAATGTCTTGTAATGAGTACAGGGTATTTAACTTGTCAATGTGTAACCTCATCCACTCCCCAATAATCTCATCCCCTTTGGGCCAAAGTGGAACCAAGCAAGGTAAACTTTCTACCTTTCGCTGTAAAAAGAGGGTAGATATTGTTTAGATACAACATTAAATTTACTATGGAACAAAAATCTATTACCTTGTCTTAAATATATGACAACTTTAATATGTAGTTTAACATAACTTTGCACTCTAAAAAGATTTCATGGCAAATTCCTTAACTTGATATTTATCAACGCATGCGCAACATATTTTGTTTAAAAGGGTATACATTTTATGACCAAAAGTATACTAAAATACTAGAATCAACATTATTTATTTGATTAAGATATAATTTTTTAGCTTTAGAATAAAAACAATAAAAACCGGAGTTATTAAGTTAGCCATTAGTATTATCATTCACCAGGTGCTTAAAATTGGTGGGTACATCTTCCAATTGCCGGAGGCTAGAAAAAATTATAAGTGATAAACAGTTCTAGAAGTGATCTGAAATGTGTTTATGGCAACATAATCCCCTAACTGCCAGAGGCTAGGACAAATTATAAATACTAAACACCGCTAGAAGCTATAAGAATTGTTTTTATGGCAACATAATCCCCTAACTGACAGAGGCTAGGACAAATTATAAATACTAAACACCGCTATAAGCTATAAGAATTGTTTTTATGGCAACATAATCCCAAACTGACAGAGGCTAGGACAAATTATAAATACTAAACACCGCTATAAGCTATAAGAATTGTTTTTATGGCAACATAACCCCAAACTGCCAAACGTGAGGAAAAATTTTACATATTAAACAACTCTAGAAGCAATAAGTAGTGTTTTTTATGGTAGCTCAGCCCCCTAGATTGTACTTGCACCTTAATTTTGATATTGTTTGAACCATAAATAAAGCTATATATATTTTGTTCATAAAATTTCGGGGGGAGGGGTAGTTTTAACCTCCAACCCCCACACCCCGACTAAGGCCTTGAGTTTAATGCAACTATATTTTTTAATTCTGTGCTTTCAAGAGGAACATAAGTTGTCTTAATCACATATTTTAAGCATTCTGATTTTTATTTAATTTTAAAAATAATTACATTCCGTTGTTTTTAAATGCATTTGTTTGTCAACAGTAAAAAGAGAGGCTAGGACCACATAGGCCTATTTATTAATATTTCTAGAAAGGTGTAGTTTTGTTTTAAAAATTAAAACTAGGCTTACAAATAATGATCGATATAACATGATATGAATTCAATGTTATTGTATAAAAGCACAGTTTTGTTCGAATATAGCCGAACGCGTTGAATATTAATAACACAGTATAGTCTCAATAGATTGAACTGAACAGGACCGGACCAATCTCAAACTCAATGGAATAGCAATAAAAAAAGTGAAATATTTGTACCAAATTGTTGTTAAGTATAAAATGATATTTATTTTATGTTTTTAAACAAATAAAACATATACATTAATAGCTATAGCTATTTGAAGGTTTTGGAAAAAATTCTATAAACTGTTTGAAGTTGTCTACAAGTGTTCGTAGTTTGGTCACGTGGTTACGCATTGTCTATTCTATGTATTCGGGTGCACCCCTACCTCGAAATATACGGAAACTTCAAACTATCGAGACTCAAATATAATTTGAAACAACATCAAGAAACATGAAGCCTGTATGTTTGAACTATGAGAAGGATAAATTATTGTTTTAACAGATGTTGCTGTAAATACACAGATCAATTGCAAGAGATTCCGATATCAACCAGGGTAAGGTAGTTCAAAGATTTCATCCGTATAATTTGGTCCTTCATCAAGAGCTTCATAGAGATTAATTCAAAAACTCGTCTGTAGACGTGTCAGTGAAAGTCTACACAAGTATTGATAGATCTACAAATAATGAAAACATGGAAGATAGTGTTTAGGTCTGTATAAAATCTATACTAGCTTCTTTAAATGAAATATTACCGACAGTTGAATATCAATTTGAATTGTAGAATTAATGGTTTCCATATAAGCGTGTCATACATGGGCACCCGCAATAATGGGTAAGGGGGGTCACTTCCCTAACCCCCCCTCCCCTGGAATTATGTTTTATTTGACAAGAAAACATTGTTAACTTTATTAATCTTCTAGTTTGCCTTACAATTTTTTTCTTCCAACATTTAAAAACTATCAGATTTACAAATGTGAGATATGTTCACCACATCCATTAGACGCATTTACAAATAAAACCTGTCACTACATTTTTAACAATTGTCGACATTTCTTCATAATCTCCTCGTTTGAGAACAGAGAAAACGAAGTATATCAAGTGCTGCTGTATTTTCAGTATCTTTACAATGAAATTATATAATTCCAGTGCCCAGCAGAAGTTTTTCCAGGTCCGCGCACGCACACGTGTGTGTGTGTGTGTGTGTGTGTGTGTGTGTGTGTGTGTGTGTGTGTGTGTGTGTGTGTGTGTGTGTGTGTGTGTGTGTGTGTGTGTGTGTGTGTGTGTGTGTGTGTGTGTGTGTGGTGTGTGTGTGTGTGTGTAGGAATATATTTTTCCCCCCTCTCTCCCACCCCCGGAAAAATTTCTGCGGGCGTCCATGGTGTCATATGTCTTAGGTGAAACGTTTAGAAGACAAAGTACTTATGTTATGAATGTTGATAGATAACCTATATGATTGTTAGAAGATCTGCCCATTATATCTTACGACGTATCATAGCGATATATAACTTACACGTTAAGTAGCAATAGCGAAGAAAGAGAAAAGACTAGGCATTGCTGATTACTGGAGTGTACATTGGGATTCATTTTCACATCCATGACGTTCAGCTGAATTAATGCTATAACTTTCTTTTTATGTGGTATGTTACAAGATTATGTCTACATAGAGAACAACGCATCATCGCAATGTCTACTAAGAAAACATCTTTATCTACCTTGAAAGTTTAAAATGACCTCTTACATTATCACGTTATCTCATAAGCTAAACCATAATATAATCATGTATAGATGAGATATTAAAACTTTACCAACTATTTACATCATATTACATCAGAAACATTATCAAATGAGTTACGATGAAACAATAACAGCGATTCCGGTTCTCATCTCACAGCTTACGTATCGATTACAGCGCTTAGTGGTTGAATGCAAAACCGTCGAAGTTACCCAGCTTGCTGTAGGTAAGAGATGTTAATATTTTAAAATTATAATCAAAGCATTTACGAATATTTCCTTGTGAAAATTAAATAGTTTCCAGACAGTTTTTTATTTAAAATTTACCAGAAAATAAATAAAAAATTTTAAATAGGGGAAACCTGCTATATTTTAATGACTATCACCTTAGTACAGTTATGAATTAATATAAACAATCACACTTTTTAAACATATACTCTAAATTATAAAACATTGTCCCACAATAATTATTGCATATATAAATCTTAAACCCATTAACAAGGTTCCAAAACATTAAGAGAAAATTTCTCAGACTACATTTATTTGAGCGATAGTTTTATGTTTAGTTGTTGAATCCATCTCAATGTCCACATGAAATTCCAGTGTTTTTTAAAATATAGAGTGCCAGAAAAAAAGCCTGCCTTTTTAAATCAGTAAAAACATATCATCAAAATTTGTTTGGATTCTCTTATGTGCCGGGCTAAAGAACCCAAATAATGTTTGAATCCTTTTAACAAAGTCAACCAAGGAGATAGTTCTCATAAGCAAGTTTATATTGACCTAACTGGTGACTAATATGATATTTTCAGGTTCCTAACATCCTCTAGTGAATAGTAGCATTTTTAGCCACGCTTATATAGAACTATGATGAACTCACACAACACTTGATTTCGGATCACATCAAGACTACAGGTCCGAACCTCAAAAGTCTTCAGAGACGGTTGAAGGTGAGGGCCCTTGTGGTTCTGTTCACAGCATGGGTGCATTTGTAGGTCCGTCCGTTTAAAGGTTTGATCACTAATGAATTACGACACGTATTAGGTGCCGTATAGTTTCACAAAACCATTACCACTTAATCTAGAACTGACCTTCGTTCCTATAATCTTGGGAGGTCCATGTCACCATATCACCAACAAGTTACTTACCTAAAAAAAAAAAGAATAATTCGTTAGATATTTTATAAACAGGGTCTGAGCCTTGATGATAAAAAAATACCTTTAAAATTATTTAAATTATTTAAAATATCTTCAAATTAAAAAACTTACTTAGAGAATTAAACAAAAACTAGTAATGAATGCACACAATTAAATCAAATATAACCTTTATATTATTTTGTAAACTAAAAAAATATGTTTGTAAAGAAAAGCCTTTACCAAGTAAACTCTTTCTCTGCTGAATATAACATTGATTTACAAATAACTGCTTCAGAAGTAATAGCTACCCCCCTCCCAACGCAACACTCTCCAGTCTAATAGCTACCCCCACCCAATGCAACCCTCTCCAGCCTAATAGCTACCCCCTCCCAGAGCCACCCTCTCCAGCCTTGTTGCAGTGTATCACCAGGAATGTGTGTTTTACAACCATAACACAAGCAAAGAGAATACAAAGCTTATGGCCTACATTATCTTATCATTCTGACAACTTACTGTGAGTCCATAAATATATGTTTGAGGATCTAAGCATTTATAAAATATTTATTATATTTAGAAATATACTTGCTCAACATAGATAGTTAACTATTAATTTAAAGCCTAAAAAGACCAAAAAATTGCACAAACCAAGAAAATATGACTTAAAATAAAAAAATTACATATTAATAAAATATGTATTGTATTTAAGAATATACTTTCTCGAGAAAGATGACACACCGTTATTTTTTTAATGCCTAGAAATCACCTAAAAAAAGGCGCAAACCAAAAAAATATGGCCCGAAAATAGAAAAATGAACCACAAAATTACCAAATAACGGCTTACAAAAAAGGTTTTCACAACCATGGGATCATGAACAGAATCCATGTACACATTAGAGTTGCTTGTGAAGTACTGAAAAAAGATAACGTCATCAAAATCCGGGTCTCGGGACATAATTATATATTTATAAATTACATAAATTATATATGTCTCGAATGTTAAATATTTGAAGTTGTAATAATTATGACTAAAGACAATAATAACGTAATTTACTGTAAGCAAAGTTGTAGCCTATATTCTGACCCAAGCAACTAGCCCATAGAAAAGTTGTTAATTTCCTCTCGTGTGTCTTGTAATGAATGAGTAGATGTAAAACCCAATCCACCAAACGAATAGTAGGGCTCTAATGTATTAAATACAAATGTCCAATCAAATGTTTTTATAGCTACATCAATGTGAATTTAAATATTTATCGCATGTCTAATTAAAGCTATATACATCCAGATAAAGAGTTATACATTTAAAAATCCCAACCCCCATTCTTTTTTGAACATAATGGAGGGATTTCTCTCAATTTTTTTATATTTAAAATATGAAAAATGTTATCTCATGTATATATGAAGTAATCATGGAAATATATAAAACACTTATAAATAGAAGTAGATATTTCAAAGACATGTTTAATCAATCACAATAAATAACAAAGGTGGTTTTATATCCATTGTGACGCCACACTGCTATAATCATTTATGCCCTAATTTGAGTCAGAGTTTATTAAGGAAAACGTTTAGAATTGTACATATGTATAAATCAATTTACAATTGTACATATGTATAAATAAATTTACACAAAATATTAAGTTTATCAAGCTATGAAACGTATAGAACCCAATGATTTGAATTATTAGGTAAATATACTTTAATTTGATGAACACATGTTTTATTACAAATCAATCTCATTTTTCTGTAATAATTTTAAATGATTTAAAATTATGACAATTTCTTCTCTTTGATAAAATGTTATACAACCAAAACAAGAACCAAACAGATTATACAAATCCATACGAAGGTAGAGTTCTACACTTTGTCTCAGTCAAAAGCACGTCTACTTACTGAGATAAATGTCCAGGGCTTAATTTATGGTTTGCCTAAAAGGCTATAATTGGTAAAACTGGCGCTTCGCCTTCCGCAGTATTGAAATGGTGGTAGGAGAACTGTATGTTGTGTTTGTTTAAAAACCAGGCTAGTTTATAAATAATATGCTGCTATGATAAGTTGGTTGAGAAAGTATATCTATTAAAAATAACATTTTAATGTTTTTAATTGTGCGTGATCGATTTTCAGTGACAGATATTCGTGAAACTGGAGATTACTTCTCACGAGACGAAAGTTACTGTGTAGGCCATTCATTATTCAAGAAACTGAGATAAGCTTTGAAATAATCAAAAAAACTGTTCAAATTGTGTATTATCACCCACACGGAATATCCTGATTCAATTACAGTGATGAGGTAGGAACTATGAAGGTATAATTTATAGGAAATTTACCCACACTTGCGTAAAGCGAGAGTGGAAAACAATGTAGGTAATAAAACTCAGCACACCCAGCCAAGATTAAAACCCCAACCTCCCGGTTACGGTAAAATCAGAGCAAACGAGTTTATTCCACTTGACCACAGATGTGGTTTAGATAGTCATAATAATAGTGTTACATTTGTGAATATGCTTGCGAATTAAACATCATCTGTCTTTTATATTGTATTGTTCCTTAAACCTTACAGGCGAATACTGAATAGAGATCTTACCAATCTCTTAAATTGTATTAATTTGTATCAGTCCTAGTGTTAAACGCATTTGTAAGAATCTAGCGTAATGCACGCCATTAAACCAGAAAGTGTCTTAATATGTATAAGCTGTAAATACAAGTAAATCAGCTATGGGTCTAAATATATATTATACTAGCAGACCCGACAGACGTTATCCTGCCCGAACGTTGGCTTTTCGTTTGGGTGGCATCATTATTGATCTCGATAATAAAATAAATACTATGTGATCATCACAATTACAAATTCACAATAAACTCCAATTATGGAGTTACACAAATATTACAAATTCAGTGTTTGTCAAGACAACATAAAAAATAAAACATCTTTTCGTTTTTGGCATTTCGCCCACAACTCCACAAATATCAGCTGTATCAAAAAACAAACATAACTATGAATTATTCTCAGAAGTTCAATTATTCATGAACTTTTCAGAAGGTTTTAACGGTCAATTATTGATGAACTTATGATTTTTTAACGGTAAATTATTAATATTATATTCATTATTATGAATATTGAGGTTGGGGTGGGGGTGGGGGTAAAATTTTGGGGTTACATGTTCTGATATGCAAAAAATCTAAAAAAAAATAAAAATTCCCTAAAAAATAAAAAATCCTAGAACTCAATTGCAGCGCCACCTACCGGGTCCAATTGTGAATCTAAACCATCCACGGACCCACTCAAACACACACAAAAAATTTCATCAAAATCGGTCCAGCCGTTTAGGAGGAGTTCAGTGACATACACACGTACAGAAGAATTATATATATTAAGATATTAACATATATAACATAATATTTTTAAAAATCTGTTTATTTGGATTCATGTACTATCTTTTCTTAATAAATAGTTAACAGGAGATTAAGAACCAACCCACAAGCCTTTTTTTTAGATATAGTAGCATGGCATGTAACATAGTTGTATTTTCATTGTTTCAAGATTTTTAAAACACATGTGAATTTAAGTTTCAATAAAGGTGTAATAATCCGAGAAGGAGGAAACTTAATATTACAAAAGAAAAGATTATCTAACTTCAAGAAAGAACATTAAAGTGTTTTTACGGAAAAGAAGAAAGTGTAGAGAAGAGAAGAAAGCTATAGTATTAAAAGAAATAAACACAAATATAAAAAAGAGGCCACTATATACCATTACATAAAAGGATAAACACATGTGAAAAATATCCTATAATACGAAGAGAAAACTTCAGGGAATAAAAAAAAAGCCGGAAGAGAAAATAAAAGTAAGGAAAAGATGAAAAGTAGGCCTTTATGGAAAAGAACTTTTAAAGATAAAAAAAAAAGTAAAAGTGAAATAAAAGTGTGGTAGGAAAAGGGAGGGTTGGTATGAAAGCTTGGAGAGAGGACGTGTAAAAGTGCTAGAGAGAGAGTGAGACAGAACACACCCTGGCCGGCAGCAAGATAAACCAAAGGGGAGTAAGTAGGACACTTTACCAGGGGAGAGCCACTTTTCAAGTTTAGAGAATCTCCAAGAAGCCAAGCCAGACCAAGATACAAGGTTTAAATAATTGAACGATCCGATTCGCCGCGGTGTGTGTTTATGTGTGTGCTGGAAAGGCCCAGTGCGTGCCCTCAATGTCTACAAGGCACCAAGAAAAAGAAAAGGGTTAAGGAGTAAAATCTAGAACCATGGCCGTCCTCTCCTATCCACCTCTCCATTTCTATTCTACCTCCCCCCTTCCCCCCATTCCACGTAACGTCCTTTAAACATGTTTCCGGACTCTTCCATTTTGTAACCGCACTCTCCGCATTCACCTTCTTTAGGGGTTTCCTCTTCCTCATACTATCTTCTTTTTTTATTTTTCGGAAGAGTAAAAAAGAAAAATGTTTCTATCCTGGATTACGTCCTTCTCTTCGTCCCTTTGAACTTGAAACGAGAGCTCCCAAAGTCAGCACTCGGGGAAAAAAAGAGGTCGAATATACCAAGGATGCATACGTTGTAGTTTCCTGATTGACTTGACCAGATTTCCTCGGGGTGTAAGGAATGAAAACTCGTACTCCAGCTTTATGACGCGATATACTTCCTCGGTGTTATTGAATTCAAGAAACAGCTTCCAGAGAAAATGGGATAGATCTCACGTTATAAGGATAAGTTAACCTCGTGTTTATTAAATGGATGTTTAAACTTCTAATATCCTCCCCTCACAAATAACAAAAACGGAAGACTTTAGTTTCACATAAATTAAATAAATTGATTAGGCTCTCGTCTTTTTGGATTAAAACACCTAAAATGTTATTTAACTAGACCCCAATGTGTGATTCAAACTACCTCAGTGAAACCTTTGAAATTGTCATTAATATCTCAAATTTAGATAAATGTCAGTTTTAATATTTGGTATAGCTCTATAACTATATCATACGACAGTGGATTGGATTCCTGGTGAGTAAAAGTAGCAAGTAGTTTTCTTGCTCTCCGATAATAACGCTATATAAAGTTCCCCTCTTGAATTTCAGCACGCAGTTGCCAGATCTTATCCACTGCCTGGATTATAAAGTCAGCTCTATTTTCACATTTGAAACTTATCAAATATGTCCTATGTAATTTGTTGGTTGCTACACAAAAGGCATACGTTGTATGCTAATACATTTAAAGTTTTTAAATGATTGTATTATATTTATTATAATAAATACTACTGTAAGCCCAATTTATACCAGTACTGTAAACGTATCAAGTAGTTTGACCAATTAACACTGTAATCTACGATAATTAATTAATTAATAAAGGATATAAATAATATTACATAAAATAAAATAACAAAAATAATGAGATTATATCAAACGTTCTATAACATTGATGACGAAACAATCGAACATAATCCAGGCACACACCAAAATAATGTACACCCCCTCTACGGTAGGAGTGTAGGCAAGTTACCGCTAGCAAAAGTTACCAAATATATTCTCATGTATCCATTCGCCAAACCATATGACCTTCAAGACCATAAGTGGAGTTGCAGTCACTTTTTTCTGTCAAAACTAATTTGTTTGTAATTATGTTTTCTTAACCGTATTCATATATTCTGCTAGTTGTCAATTACCACCACTCCTATGGCGAATGGACTCTAGTAGGACATCTTATATGTTGACATGTTAATTAAATTAAAAGGTTTTCAAAACATTAATTAATGGGAACAGTTTCACTTTGTAGCAGATGTGTTGATTTGGGGGGATGAGGGGGGTTGCCGAATCTCAGGGATATACTCATATCCATACTAATGAGCTAGGGATGAGTGGGGTTGGATCTAAAGGAAGTGTACCCGTATTTGCATGGAAGAATATGGGGGCCTCATTATTGAAAAAAACACCATCATTACATCCGACCGACCCGCCTCAGTGGCGTAGTTGGCTAACGCGCTAGTCGTGTTGAGCTCGACCGCCGAGGACGGGGAGATCGAGGTTCGAATCTCGGTCGGGTGAACTGGGGGTGGTTTTTACTAAATGGTTTTCCACTCTTCCTCCACGCAAATGCGGGTTCACTTCCTCTAAATTCAACCTTCCCAATTCCTAATCCATTAGAGTAATTAGTACTTAAGCGTATAACCTGAACGGGTAGTAAGACGCGGTGCTAAATATTACTATTATTATTATTATTATTATTATTACATCCGACCGGGATTCTAACCTCGATCTTCCCGTCATCCAGTATATTATATGATTGACGCCTTATAACATGCAACCACCGAACTGGTAATTAACTAAATGTTAGATAATCTAGACTGAACAACTCTTTATTTGACGTCTTTAAATCTGTTCACTTTTAGGGCGAAATTTACTTATGAAAATAGTATGCGGTACAAATTCATGAATTGTAGTATAAAATCGAGACCAGACATCTCCAACATCGGAAAACTGCAGTCCAATTTAGATAAAAAGTTACGTTTGTGTTAGTTATAAATGTTAATATAACCCTTTTCTATTATTCATATTACAAGCCATGTGAAAGGTTTAAGCTCTTATAATGTTGGTACTACTGGGTATACATATGATAGGAACAACTTCTCTTAATCTTAGTTGTAAGTTATAGTACTTTGATACAAGACAGCAACGGCTTTCACCTGGTTACTGGACGTCAATAATACATGGGGGGAAACATAATAAATGCACTCACAACGCATGTCAATTATTAAATTACAAGGAACAGGCAGAAGGGAGCACGAGTAATTTTACAGTTTTTATAGAATTATATTTTTTGGTCAAAATAAATTAAATATTTCTCCAGTAGCAACATAGAGTTTAGTTTTCTGCACATGCTAATATCAACAGATCTTGAATATCTGTCAACGGTGTCCTGGAATTTTGTCAAAACTATTTAAATAAAGAGAAAAAGTTTTGAAAAATTCCAGGACACCCTTGACAGATATTCAAGATCTGTTGATATTAGCATGTGCAGGAAACTAAAGCCTATGTTGCTACTGGAGAAATATTTGATTTATTTTGGCCAAAAAAAATTCAATTCTATAAAAACTGTTTGTTTAAATTTAACCAAACAAATGCCAATTTGTGGAAATTCGTGTATCGAGAAGTAATGTAAGAAAATGTTATAGTTTCCTAAATGGTATCAATAATGTGGAAAAAATTTGATAGTAAAACCAAATATCTTGAATAGTAGTCTAATCTTATGAAAAATAAATTTGATTGTTGTAGCTTAGTTCTTATAGAGTAAATTTAAATAGTTTCTGCCTACTGAAGGTTGAAATTGTAGAGGCTTCAGTAGAATGGCTAAAATAATTAGGAGAAAATGTAAACCTCTATATAATTAAACCGCATACTGCACTTCCCCACACGCATAATTCCAGCGACTCTCCAGCCTCTAGGCTGCTTCTTAATACTGGATAATGCCCTCCAGTCTACATTTATGAGTATTAAGCTTGAGGTCGAAAAAATTTGAAACGTCGATTTAGGTCTGGTTCTAAAAGACGCCAAAAAATAGCAGAAGCTTCGATGATAAAAGTTTGAAATGGTTCCAGCTTACTTCCTTCTGGGACAATTTTAAAACGTTCCAAATCGCCAAGAGAAAGTGGACTTTCAAATAAAATCCAGCTCTCGAAAGTTTAAATTTAAACTGATGAAATAAAAGAGGAAAGGTATGAAATAATTAAAAAAAGATAATAGACTGAAAAAAACTATAAACAGGAATAAATATGAAATATTCTTCTAAACTAGAAACAGGAATAAATATGAAATATTCTTCTAAGTGACAGATGTCAACATTCGAACCTCGCGAAGATATGAGATCGAAACAAACTTCCGTCCTTGTCTAGCGTCCTCCCACCCTTCGGAGTCTGGTATCCACTCTCGATAATCTCTTTTACTTTAGTTCGCCAAAATGAACGCAGATGTTCCATCAGTAGCGCTAGCTTCGGAAACAAATGAAGCGCAGATTTCACACGCCAAGAAGATTTAATAACAATGCAGAGATGTCGTGGACTTTTTTTTTTAACACCGCGTCTTACTACCCGTTCAGGTTATACGCTTATGTACTAACTACGCTAGTGGGTTTTTTAGGGATGAGTAAGGCTATATTTATAGGAAGTGTATCCGCATTTCAGTAGAAGGAGAGTGGAAAACCATTTTGGGAAAAGCACCCTTAGTACACCCACCTAAATTTGAACCTAGATCCTCCCGTCATTGGCAGTCTAGTCTACTGCGAGAGTAGCGCATGCGGCCATCGAAGCGAGCTTAGCGGAAAGTGACAGGATGAATTATATTGCATGAGCAAGTGTCTAACTATACCTTATATTGTTTAATTATGTATTTATATGTTCTGGTAGGTAGTAGAAAGTTTAGATGGCTTGCTTGAATTAAACATAAGATACACAAACTATAAACATACTATTTAAAAACGTAAAAATAACTAACATGGCACTAAATGATGCTGTGGAAACGTCCGCTGTGTCTCGGTAATTAATTCACATGATACCTGCACTAATGGGCAAGTGGGTAAAGGTGTAGGTTTCATATTTTCTGGTTTGTTTGAATCTAGATTATTCCTAAAAGTGTATCCTACTCTCACCACATCTAAGTGCGGGTACATATCCTATTAATTTTGTCCTTCTTACCCTAATAATCTATATATACGAATAACCCGGATAGGAAGATTACCTGCAGAGCACGCGTAAGCTATAAATGATGAATTATATATTATCAAGGTCGTAGAAAGGAAATTTTTCCAGGGGGGGTCCACTTGAAAGTTAACGTGATAGTGTATATTATTTTGGATACTTTTTTTTAGTAATGCTTCTTACTACTCGTTTGAGTTATATGCTTATGTACTAATTACGCTAAGGTGATTGGGATGAGGAAGGTTGATTTTATAGGAAGTGTACCCACATTTGTGTGAAGGGAGACTGGAAAAGCATTTAGGAAATATCACCCTTAAAACAAATTACCAAGTCAACATTAATTCTTTTAGAACTTTGCTTGAAACTTTTTAGGTATAATAATTTTATTTAGAATATATCATTTAATTATTAATTAATTGTTAGGGGGAAAAATTATACATATGTTTACTGTGGAGATAAAAATAACATTAAGTGTTAAAGTGGAATTATGTGCATATAAATATTGATAAGCTATATGGCTACGTGTGATTGTGATTATATATTAGGATTTATGTATATTGTATTTGTGTATAATATACATAATCAAAAACGTGATATATAAACAATTCAATTCAACTTTAACATTTAATGTATTTTTTCCAGTGTTTTTGGTCAACTTAGAATTAAAGTATATAATAAGTATGGCCTTAGTTTTGACACATACAATAAATTGTTAAGCATGGCTTTATTAAATAATAGCTAAATAACCAGTTCTTCACACGGGATTGTTTTATAAAACGTTTCATCTTTCCAGCTCAAGCTAATTGGAATACACGGAAAAATCACCCCCTCCCTAATGTTGAGAAAATTCTGTTAGATAGCGTTTGTGTCGCTGAGGAAAAGGGGAAAGCTGATGCTACCGTTCCGTTTGATGGATGTCGACGTCTCATGAACCCCCGAACTCCAAAAAGTTGTTTTCGTAATGCCGTCTGTCTGTCCATCTGTCTGTCAGTCTGTACCTCGGGCTAGAGCCTAAACTATTTTACCGATTGGGCTAAAACTTGGTATATAGGGTTTTCATAGGTTTACCCCAAGGAATTTTTAGAATTGGATATCCAACCCTAAAATTAAGGGTGGTTTCCTTAAGGGTGGAAAGAGGAAAAATCGATTTTATCAAAATCAGCTATAACGATTTTGATTAGATTTCATTTCGAAGCTTTTATTAATATTACAAACCAAATGGCTACCCTAAGCTTTTCGTCAAAATGACTAAGTGTTTCGGTCTGATGCGTAAATTCTAATTTTTAATTTTATCTCCGTAAGTCTTTGAGATGTGAAATTACCTATCCAGGGTGGCTACAAAACATATTTTACAAAATTCCCTGACTTTTCCAGGTTTTCCAGGCAACATTTTTCAATTTTCCCTGATTACTTTTTTCCAGTTTTAATGGTGGATGATGGCTTGTTTTATTTATTATTGATCACATATTAAAAAAAAGTTTGTATCTACTAACCATACAGTTTTATAAGTTATTTTAAAAATTAAAATGTTATTTTATTTAGGTATTATTCACTTTTGTTTTAGTGTTTGTTTGCGAAATTAATGGGATATTTTAGAAAAAATTTTAAATCCCCGACTGTTCCTTATTTTGAGTTAAATTCCCTGACATTTCCCTGTTTTCCCTGTCATCCAAAAATTCCCTAACTTTTCCAGGTTTTTCCCTGTCTGTAGCCACCATGTTATCATTGCATACATGTGGATCTATTTAGAATTAACATCTATGATTTGAAATATATTTTTATAAAACCAAACATATCAAGCCATACACAAATATATTTTTCTTTTAACTTTGCCAGCACTTTAAGGTAAAGTATTATGACCGTCAAAAAATCTAGCCCGAGATGTTGATGGAGGTCAATGTTTCATAACCCCCCGAACCCTAAAAAGTTGTTTTTGCAACGCCGTCTGTGTGTTTGTCTAACCCTAAAATTAATAGCAGTTTACTAGAGGATGAAAAGAGAAAAATTTGTTGGTCCAAATATACAAATGAAGACGTTAATTCTTTAAAAATAAAATTATGAAATTAAAAACCATGAATAAAAAGTGTTTTACGTATGTCTAGCGCAATTTGTTCTTGGGTTTGCTAGTGTATATTATATTACGAATTCTGAGTAAATATCTCCATTTATAAACAATAGAGCGAGAAAGTTCGTGCGTAGTTCCGTACCATTTATTTACTGCAAGTAATTTCGATCTTAAGAATAACTGATAGAAGTTGAATACAGCCTGTATATTAATGCCTTCTTGGATCAATCTTTTGAGTAGACTAGGAAAGGTAAGAAGTTGTAGATCGTATATTAAAAACCTAAGAGGGAACACATAATACACACATTTTATAGTTATTAATGTTAGATATCAAAAGTGACAGTTGAATACTTGACCTATGAATATTTAAAACTAAATTTAGTAGCTCTTATAGCTGTCAGATAGGGTTCTTCCTATGAAAATGGGACTCTAGCTGAAATAAACTTCTACAAATCTAAGACCCGTTCATTTTCCCATAATCCCACTTGTGATATCCTTCGGAAGATCACGCAGTTTCGCAAAGCAGGACCTTATAAGGTAGTAACATTTAATTTGTCCATAAAACCAGTTTATCTGTAAGGGCAAAAACCATTTAAACGTTTAAAAAGGGTTTCTAAAACGCCCCATCAATTTTAATAGCCTCAGATGCATATAGAAAAGGTTATAAAACGTGTTCAAGAGTCCATGGGTTCCTCTTCAATTCCCGCCTGGGGTCGTGAATGGGATGCTCTCTGGGCTGTTAAATTAAGTTTGAATCATACACGTCAATTCCGTATCATCATTCGAGTTGTAGAAGTCTTATGGCGTGATCTTTAATGGAAATTGCATCTTAAAATTGCATAATAAAGTTATCTAAATACAAATAGGGAATCAAAATTTAAGTTTTAGTACCAAAATGTTTTTATCTAACTTGTGTATGAAATGATACTCTCCCATGAAAAGAAACAAAACAAAAATGATATTATAAAAATAACATTTAAAATAGATTTAAAATGTATATTTAAGTTGTTATTTGAATAGAATGAGAACGAAATATTTTAAAACAGTCATCTTTGTTAAAACAAACTATTCCTCACTGGAAATGTGGGGTATCAGTTATTATTTTATACTTTTGAGCTATATTTTTAAACCCTAAAACCTAAAACAGGCTTGTAATTATAAAAATTACAGAAGTAATTGCTTCTCAAAGTTCCCAAGAGAAATACCTCAAAGGATGACGAGAGATGGATTTTTACCCCGCTTGATACATAAATTACGTACTGTGCGTGTTTAGGGCTCAGCGTCAAATCTTCATAATGAGTAGATATTTTTAAGAACCTAAATTTTGTGCTCGAAATTTCATTTGCTGTATAAATATTCCTTACATTCTAGTTGAACACGTGGTTTGAGAAGTACCTTTCATTCCGTGTCTTAAGTGTTCGTGATATAGTATACCTGAGGCCAATAATAACCTGGTGGCTCAACATTCTGAAAAAGGGGCCGTCCTTAAATTACGTAAGGTATTTTTGCTAGAAGGTGGATGGCCTTTGTATTTTCTTACGTTTTATTATTAGAAATGGGGAGGGATCAAAATTCACCCTACGTAAGGTTTTTTTATCAATGTTTATGATGAGGCAAAATCTTATATATAAAAATGGATGGCTAAATGTGTTGCTAACCGCAAAACTCGAGAACGGCTGGACCAATTCGGCTAATTTTTTTTCTAATATTCGTTGAAGTGCGAGGAAGGTTCTTATGAAGAGAAAAATTGGAAAAATTGCACTGAAAAACGTAAAAACCACATTTTTCTTTTTCCCATTCAAACTGTTTCTAGCTGTCAATTCTAGGGATGGCGAACTGAGATAGATTAACCGAAGAATCGATTTTTTTGGGTCGTGAAGATCAATTTGAGCAATGAATCGATTAAGTGAATCGATCTCAGACACCCTAAAATCGACTTACAATTCATTTACTTACTGTTTCGTTTTATTCAAATAAAACAAGAGTACCAAACCATAATATAAAGAAGAAACATTTGAAATTTAATTAGTAACTTTAAATGCATCCGTAGTTTTGACACTTTCTCTTTCTACGTTATACAGTTTGACTTTGACAGTTTTTCAGTAGATTCTCAATTAGTGCGTGTTATTTTCTTGGTTGTTTTTAAATCTTCGCTTCTCAATCGACAAACAATTTCCTCGATTTATCTTTGGTTGATTGGTTTATTTTATGTGTGTTTCCATTTATACTCAGTTCAAGACTCATGCCGCCTATAAGACGCGGGCGGAGCAATTTGGGTCGAAGAACTCTAAATGCTAGAAAACAAGCTAATTTTCAGTCTAATCGGACTACACAGCAACGTGAAGAGCGAAATGAAATTGAAAGGATTCGGATATCACAAACCCGTGCAGCACGTCATTCAGCTAATGATCTTGCAGGTTTGAAACGAGCTGCTTTCAGTTACGATGTTTCAATTGACTACAGTGCCCACCAATGCGTTGCTATTGGATCTATGAACTCAGTTTGCCCACATTGTAGGGCATTGAAATACAAAAATGAAGCCGTTGGATTGTGTTGTGCAAATGGCAAAGTGAAATTAGTGCCATTGGTTCCACCACCAGAGCCATTGTAATCATTGGTTTCAGGAACAGGAACGGATTCAATACATTTCCTTACTAATATCCAAAAATATAACAACTGCTTCCAAATGACTTCATTTGGGGCAACAAATGTAGTTCGGGACAACTTCATGCCAACTTTCAAGGTAATATATAACAAACAGACTTATCCCCCGTATTGCTTTGTTTATTTTATTTTATAGTTTTTGTAACAAAAATAATAAACCTGTCTTTTTAATTCACAGATACAAGGACAAATATATCACCGAGCAGGCTCACTGTTGCCAGTGTCAGATGGCGACTAACAAAATCCTGCAAATTTATTTAATGGGCAATTCAACACAAGAAATTGATATGCGTTGTGCACATAACAGTTCAATGAAGAGGTCTATTGTAGAAGAATTACAAACTTTCTTTCATCAACACAATCAGTTGATTAAATTGTTCAAAACTGCACTGGATCTCATGCCATATGATAATCACAAAATTGTAATCAAAGCTGATAAAACTCCTGTGGGCCAACATGCAAGACGTTTCAATGCACCAACAATGGATGAAGTTGCCATTGTTATAGTTGGAGAAAATTTGGAAGCCCGTGATATTGTTTTACATCGCCGGAATGATCAGTTACAGCGTGTGTATGAAACACACCGCTCATATGATGCGCTACAATATCCCATCATGTTTTGGCAAGGTGAAGATGGTTATCACTTTTCAATCAAGATGATAAATCCCCTTACAGGTAATTAAAAATTTGGTTTAGCAATGGAGATTTTGTATCAGCTATTACATGTATTATATGCAAGTTCAATCACTGTCATTAAAACAATAATTTATTTACAGGTGCCGAAATCAACATAAAAGTCAGTTCAATGAACTATTATTCATACCGTCTGATGGTTCGTGAAAATGAAGACAATCACATCTTGAAATGTCGGCGATTATTTCACCAATATGCTGTTGATATGTATGTCAAAATTGAAACAGAGCTATTGACATTCATCAGGTTGAACCAGACCAAACTCCGTTCTGAAGAGTATATTCACCTTCGAGATGCGATTAATACTGATGGAAATGCAGAGAATGTCGGCTGGATGACAATTCTTCCATCAACATACATCGGAAGTCCTCGACATATGCATGAATATGCTCAAGATGCCATGTCGTATGTTCGTCATTATGGCACAGCAGATTTATTTATCACATTCACGTGCAATCCGCAGTGGATAGAAATCAAACTTGAGTTATTCCCTGGTCAATCACCCATTGATAGCCCTGACATTACGGCAAGAGTCTTCAAACAAAAGTTGAAATCTTTAATGGATTTCATTGTGAAACATAGCGTGTTTGGCGAGGCGCGCTGCTGGATGTATACTGTGGAGTGGCAGAAACGTGGATTGCCTCATGCACATATTCTGATTTGGTTGGTTGAGAAGATAAGATCAAATGAAGTTGATGAAGTGATATCAGCTGAAATCCCTGATGTACAAGTAGATCCAGGCTTACATGAAGTAGTTATTAAAACCATGATTCATGGTCCCTGTGGAACACTTAATCAAAATTCACCGTGTATGGTGGATGGTAAATGTTCGAAGCGTTATCCACGGGCATTAGTAGCAGAAACAATTACCGGAAATGATGGTTTTCCACTGTATCGTCGCCGATCGACTGCAGACAACGGAAGATCAACAATTGTCAAAGTTAATAAACAAGACATTGAAATTGATAATCGTTGGATTGTTCCAGATTCACCGATCCTATCAAAGACTTTCAAGGCGCATATTAATGTTGAATCTTGCCATTCCGTGAAATCTATCAAACACATTTGTAAATATGTAACCAAAGGAAGTGACATGGCTGTGATTGGAGTTGGTGCAGATAATTACAATGACGAAGCTACCCAATACCAAATGGGCCAGTATGTTAGCAGTAATGAAGCAATTTGGCGCATTTTTTCTTTTCCCATTCATGAAAGACACCCCACTGTTGTTCACTTAGCCATACACTTAGAAAATGGTCAAAGAGTATATTTCACGGCACAGAACGCATTACAACGAGCTGTTCAACCACCATCTACAACCTTGACCTGTTTTTTTGAAATGTGTCAGAATGATGATTTCGCCCGAACACTGCTATACTCCGAAATGCCAAAATATTATACTTGGAATCAATCCTCAAAGAAATTTCAACCACGGAAACAAGGACAACCAGTTCCAGGTTACACAAATGTATATTTCACCGATGCAATAGGTCGAATTTATTCAGTCCATCCAAGCAATGATGAGTGTTTTTATATGCGATTGCTATTAGTCAATGTTCGAGGCCCAACATCATTCCAACATTTACGAAATGTAAATGGTGAATTGTGTAGCTCTTAAAGAGAAGCCTGTCAACGTTTGCAACTATTAGAAAATGACGCTTATTGGGATCAAACTCTCAATGATGCTATAATTTCTTCACAAGCTCATCAAATACGAACATTGTTTTCTATAATTATATCAACATGTTTCCCACCAAAACCAATTGATTTATGGATCAAATACAAAGATGATATGTGTGACGATATCTTGCATCAAATGCGCATTAGAACAGGAAATCCAAATTTACAAGTCAGTGAAGAAATTTACAAAGAGGCATTAATATCAATTGAGGGCATGTGCTTGATGATGACAAACAAAGTATTATCTCAACTAGGCATGGCCGCGCCCAATCGCCCGATGCACGACGCTTTTAAACATCAAGAGTTGAAACGAGAAAAACTGTACGATCTCGATGCTTTAAGAGAATCAGTTCGAATAAATCTTCCGCTGTTGAACCAACAACAAAAGTATGTATTTGATACTCTTATGGAAGTTGTACATGATGGAACTGGAGGGATTTACTTCTTAGACGCTCCCGGTGGTACAGGAAAAACTTTTTTGATTTCTTTGATTTTAGCAACAATTCGCTCACACAATGAAATTGCACTCGCACTTGCTTCATCAGGCATTGCAGCTACATTGTTGGAAGGCGGTCGAACAGCCCATTCAGCGCTAAAATTGCCGTTGAATATGCAAAGCAACGAAACTCCGATCTGCAACATTTCGAAGAACTCTGCAATGGCAAAGGTTTTGCAGCAATGTAAATTGATAGTGTGGAACGAATGCACGATGGCACATAAAAAGTCTTTGGAGGCATTAGACCGAACCATGCAAGATCAGCGGAACAATCAAAACCGATTTGGTGGTGCGATGATTTTGTTAGCAGGAGATTTTCGTCAAACATTGCCAGTGATTCCACGGTCAACGCCAGCTGATGAACTTAATGCATGTTTAAAGTCCTCCGTTTTGTGGAAACACGTAAAAAAACTAAATTTAAGCAAGAATATGCGTGTCGAGTTGCAAAATCATCGATCTGGAGAAATATTTTCAAAACAACTCATTGACATAGGTGATGGCAACTTCGCTTTAGACTTTTTAACTGGCTGCGTTACCTTTCCTGACAATTTTTGTCAGTTTACTGATTCAAAAACCGAACTCATTCAAAAGGTGTTCCCAGACGTTGCTAAAAATTACAGAGATCATATTTGGTTGAGCGAACGAGCTATATTGGCTCCCAAAAACATGTATGTAAATGAATTAAATTTCAAAATTCAAAATTAAATTGCCGGTGAATTGAGGACATAAAAATCAGTTGATTCCTCTACTAACCAAGATGATGTCGTCAACTATCCACCCGAATTTTTGAACTCGCTGGATTTGCCAGGATTGCCGCCTCACAATCTTCAATTAAAGGTCGGATCGGTGATCATAATGTTACGAAATATCAACCAACCGCGTCTTTGTAACGGCACACGGCTAGCGGTGAAAAAATTACTAAACAACGTGATCGAAGCAACCATTCTAAAGGGAAAGTATAAAGGAGAAGACGTTTTGATACCACGCATCCCAATGATTCCGACTGACACACCATTTGAACTTAAACGACTGCAGTTTCCAGTGCGGCTTGCTTTCGCTATGACCATAAATAAATCCCAGGGGCAGTCATTGAGTGTTTGCGGCATTAATCTTGAGAACCCATGTTTCTCGCATGGCCAATTGTATGTTGCCTGTTCCCGTGTTGGAAAACCATCAGCTTTGTTTGTTTACGCGCCAGGTAATCAAACAAAAAATATCGTGTACCATAAAGCATTACAATGAAAATATCATTTAACACAATATTACTAAAGTATTGCAGTGTACGAAATAGAAAACTGAATTTTGTAAGTAGTTGTTTTTGATTATGACATTAAAAATAGATAGAAAAGTATATTAACATAATGCAAATTTATTGTTTATTCCACGGTAATTATTTTATAGTAAATAAATAAAGTGATCACTCTGAAATACGTTTATATTCAATTTTTTGTTTAAATTACACATTTGTGACTGTATAGTATCACAAACTTATCTGTCCTGGTGACCATTACTGAAAACTAAAGATGTCATCACGACATGTGCACTTTATAAACGACACCATCACCAGAACTTGACCAGAAAAGATAAGTTTGTGGGACTGCCACAGTCTAATAGCGTTTGACAGAACGACGTCTGTCGGGTTAGCTAGTCTAAAAATAAAAATAAAATTATCAGGATATAAATATTTTGATTATAAAATTATACTTATATTTCATTTACTAACTCCAATTAAAGTAATCTTAAACTTCATATCGCTCGGTTTGTTACCAATTCTTATGTTTAAAAATAACTTAAGGACTAAAATAATCTAGCTTACCAAATCGTAAAAAAAAAATTACGTATGCTAGAAAGGTAGATAGGAGTTGGGGAACAATTTTAGGATCCCTTTTGTGGGGACAAGGGGGCGTAGTCTCAGATAATTAATGACAGCCCCTAAACAGCTTCGGCAGTGGTCAACAAATGCATTACCGGTAGGAACCACTTTCAAAATGTAAAATTGTTTTACGAGCTACCCAGATTAAATATTTACTGAATCACGTATTGACTCTCATTGTACCTGTTCAAAGATATTGGCATCAGGTCTGATGTACAAACGGAGGTGGTTTGGATTCATAATTGTAATACAGTGGATTCCGGCTGATTGGATCACTGGTTAGTCGGGACAGCCGATGATTTGGAACAAAATTTGAAGAACAGAAACAAAACAAGTATTTAACATTAAATTTTTCCGCTTATTTGGGCCAACTTTCCGCTTGATTGTGCCAGTAAAAGTTGTGATTGAACACCAAACTATGCGTATAGCCTGAACAGGTAGTAAGATGCGGTGCTAAAATGAATTTAAAAAAAAACTGTGTGTAGATGGCACACACGCTCGAAACAGGGCCAGTTTCATAGCCTCGAAGGCCCCTTATATTAAATACAAGACAACCTACCTAAATCAGAATGAAATGGGTCAGTTTCATAGTTAGGGCTGGTACGCCTCAAAGGCCCCCTATATTAAATACAAGACACCCTACCTAAATCAGAATAAAATGGACAAGTTTCATAGTTAGGGCTGGTACGCCTCAAAGGCCCCCTATATTAAATACAAGACAACCTACCTAAATCAGAATGAAATGGGCCAGTTTCATATGCAAAACTGACCCATTCCATTCTGGCCTAGGTAGGTGTCATCCTATATTTAGTATAGCACCACCATTGAGGCGTGCTAAGTCTGACTATGAAACTGACCCCATGTGCCAGCAGCCAAGTCAGTTGTTGTGAAATCGTGGTGTAGGGTGGTTGTGTGGCGCTTGTTCTATATCGTGGTAGTCGGATTGAAGATCAAATTCAAACCTAAGATGAAAATTAAGATCATAAGGTAATGATTAATGAACAAATTTTAACCAAAAACACTCTCACCACAAGATTAAGAAAATTATGATATACCTAATCGAGTGACTAACAAGGATTCCGGGAAATATATCGATGGATAAGAGATGTTATTTAATGTAGGAAGGCAATAAAGGCGGTCTATTTTCAGTATTAGATGCCTGCGCCGACTTTTTTCAGTTGGAGTCCATAAAGAGAACACGTCAAGGTAACTCGATAATTTGTTTCAAAGCAAGAAGCCGTGTTAATGTGTAGCCTTTGCTTGACACGGTCATTATTTTGAATGTATTTTAGTTTTACATACTGTATGTATATTAGGCCCATATGTTTGTTTGCTTTTAGCTTTATTTATTTTTAAATAAATGTTTGTACCCATATAAATTAAATACTATGTGCTTTCTTTAAATTCCCCATTAATTTTATTTTATTCATACTTTTTTTTTTGCTCTGTTAGAATGTGTTTTCCCGCCCATTGACTAAAATTTCAATTAATTGGGGAGTCGCTTAATTGGGCCAAAGTGATCTAGTCCCACTGTTTCACAATTAACAGGAATCCACTGTATAGATAATATATCAAAATTAACTTCTTTTAAATGCTATAAAATATAAGTTTATTCATTTCTAATACAAAATCATGGTCAGATTTTTTTTAACTTGTACTGAGAAGAATGGCAAAAACTTTCTTTGTTAATTTTAAAAAATATTTGATGAGTAGTTTGTTATTCCCATTTGAATGCAGCTATCAATGTATTTAACTATGATCGTAGTTCAGTATTGGTCCCCCCCCCCTCCCACCTTTGCTCGCGATCAGCAGTTCCTGGTCTAAGGCATCACTCTCGCAACAGACTGTACTTCCGATCTGTTTTAGAATCCCGGTCAATTGTTCTGAGGGTGGTGTTTCCTTATTGGTTTTCCACTCTTCCTCCACGCAAATGCGAGTATACTTACTCTAAATTCAACATTATTTATCCCTGACACATTGGAAAAATGATTAGATATGCGTATAGCCCTAACAGGTAGTGAGATGCATATGACTTACAATATACTGCACTTATATAGGTGTTCCTGTATGTACTGTACCTAAAGCAGGTTTGTGGCCATTAGAACATTACTAACATTAACTACCGTCAATTTATGATGACGGGACATCGCGCATCGTTCTTTCACCTGAAGTCCTTTATCAGATACGTCATTACCTGCTTAACATATAACCTTAATCTTTATAGATATTTTCAGGTCACCTATTGGTCGATGCTAGATTCTATTATAATGCCAGATAGTTACATAATATTAAATAAAAATTATTTTATTATTTTATATTTGTTTGTTGAATCACTTCCTAACTGATCATCTTATGCAAGTGAAGTTAAGCTCAGAGCTACCCTTATGTGAGCGACTCGCTAACCACAGGGAATACATCTGCAAGTCCATTGTGCAGAAAAAAGTATATACTTTAGGCTTTTAGAGCAACATTCCAATTATTATTATTATTATTAGCACCGCGTCTTACTACCCGTTCGGGTTATACGCACTTACGTTAATGTGCAATGGATGGGTGATTGTGAGATGAAATGGAGGACCTACAGTTTAACGTGGAATCCGAACCACGGTGGAGGCCTGGCATTCCACACATTCACAAGTTGTGATTAATACACATCTTGTCAGAGGTGAAGGAAGGGATTGGCAATCAGATAAATCTGTGCCGGGACCGAGGTTTGAACCCCGGACCCTCAGCACAGAAATCTGACACCTTACCCCTAGACCACCAGGTCACCAACATTCCAATTAAAGTTGATGAATGTTGCTGAATTGTGTTGAAAATTCACCCTCCTAATACCGTCCAACCTATTTTAGACCTGAATGTCGCGGTGGCGTAACAACACAAAGAAACAGCCTATTTCCACGAGAGCTGACTTACCGCAACCATACTAAATATAAGCCTAGGTTCTACGAGTATGACGTCACAGGAACCAAGCCTGAACACGGTACTCACGAGGGATGGAATACCCAGAGATATAGTTACAGTGTTTAGGGGCTTTTAAAAAAAAAGCGCACAACGGGGCGTGTGGTGCGGTCCATAAAACAGAATCCACAGAGGTAGTAATGGTGGGACCAAGACGGCGAAGAAGGGAGGGAGGGGGAGGGAGAGAAGACGAAGCCAACTATCCGTTATCTATGGGGAACGGGAGGTGGTGGGAGCGAGCCTCGACCCTGCGCGCTATCGTACCAAGTGATAAATGATAATGTCCGGTCGATCGGAGACTTGTACGGTGACAGAGGTGACTACGTGGGGCTCAGGTTGCCCCCGCCACACACACACACAGAGATAGGACTACCAAGAATCATAAAAGTGAGGGGTACTAAAACTATATACGATGACTTATTCCTAGGGATATGAAAAAAGTATCGACACTTTACTAATATCGGTATTTTCCTTTCGATACTAATATTTTTTACTCGATAATTTTACTGATATTAGTACTCACACTCCAGTATCGAATTGGTATCTAAAGAAACAAATTTTTTGCTATTTTCACTCATGATATTAAATGTTTATTAGGGTGGTTTGTAGAGGAAGAACAAATTACATTATTTTTCAATCCTTACTCATTTTCTGCATGGCAAGCAAGAAGCAACTCCAGCATTCAGGGCCAGTATGTAGGAACTTAACTAAGTGGATGCTTTGTTGACACTAGCGTGGGTTTGCTTGCGTCATTTCAGGTTAAAAGATGGACCAATAGTGTGCTCTGGACCAGATTATCGGTCCACTAAGCATTCACTATAAGTTCTTGCATACCGCCCTCAATTTCTTTCAGCTTTTCATAGGTCACAGCTGTTCTTTCATCTTTGTTTATCAATCCACCAGGGGCGGATCCAGATCATTTTCATAGAGGGGTTATTACTATAAATAACAAAGTTACTAACAATGTTAGATTCATGTTTAGAGCCGTTTAATAATTTCTCTTTCATATTTGATCGTTGTATGTTTTAAACCGTCCAATTTTTTTAAATCGGATAGTTTTTATAAACTATTTGGAGTGGCCCTTCTTCAACAAATTTTTGAAAAATGGTTTCACTCTAAAAGCTATGAATAGTCTTCGCCTTGATTTTTTTAATTATATTAATTTTTTACGATAGCTAGATACCTTTTGAAGATAATCTTTGAACTGGTCTTCCACAGACAAAGTTTTGAAGATTGAATTATTTGAGAAACTAGGCTAATTGGGGTGGCCTTGACTGAAAATTCTTCATAATGACATGCATCTAGAACCTTTTGGAGTTTTCCTCCCATATACATTTTTTGAAATTTGGATGACCTTGGAAGTTATAGAGCTTCCCTCCGCTGATTTTTTCTGACAGTTAGATAGATACCTCTAGTATTGTAGTTATTTAAAGAGGTCTTTTCCGGGAGATTTATATATATATATATAGAGGAGAGAGAGAGGAGAGAAGAGAGAGAAATTAATATTGAGAAGGATTGATGTGTTCGCTTTCTAAAGATTTAACTTTTGTATTTATAAATAACAGTATTATAAATACTTGTGCGTATTCAATGCTCTTTATTTTAGTTTATATAACAAATAGTATAAAGGACTCATTGAAAATGGCAGGCACGCTATCGTCGAAACTACTCTTTTAAAAGAGTCACGCTAAAAATAATACTAGAAAAAAAATTAAAAACCACAATATATTAAAAAAATAAGGCTAGGGAAGCCATAATTTTAATTATTATTTATTATTATTATTTATTATATTTTTATTTATAAATATTGCACTAAGCCACTAGCATTTTGCTCTTAAAGAGAAGGACGAGGATGTTTTTTTAGATAATTTGCATCGGCATTTACGTGTGGAGGAGTTGGGAAAACCACAGTGTTAAACACATTTGGAGAACCCCCCAAAACAGCCGTTAGATATTATAAACTAAACACACACAAGTCAGTAGAGTGAGATACAGCCGTATTTTACACGTAGTCAAAGGTAGAGGAAGTTAGCCAGCACCTATTTCCCCTTCCTGCCTTCAACCCTCAATGAAATAAACGCTGATGGAATGGTACATCATCCTCCGTAAGCTGTAAATCAACATTTTACAGTATTATAAAGATACTGAAAGCCATCAAATTCTGCTTGAAAAATCCTTTATTCAAAGCTTATTGAAAAATAGATATAAAATTCTGAAACCACATTTGGAAATGTTTGCTTTGTTGTGGCTGTATAAGCCCTATCATATTATGGTAACATTAGTTATGTACTTATTGATGAACTGGGATTCGATAATTCTGTCTCAACAAATGAATTTCATTGGTCGCAAACCTTTGTAATATTATTATTAGTATTATTATTTTATTTTATTACAAATACTGAGTTCCATCTGTGATCGAAGGATCAAATGCATTACTCTTGTTCTTAGACTGGATCGCTGTGACAGTAGCTCAGGGTTCTAAGCCCGGTTGGGTGTAATGGGAGTGTTTATTTTCCTTATCAGTTTCCCACCCTCTCTCAGCGCAAATGCGAATGTTTTCCCTCTATAATATTTATGTCATCATCCCATTAGCTAATAGTGTATTGTATAATCCAAGCGGGGTGCTAATACGTGGTAAAAAAAAAAGCTACGACAAATTAATCTACTAGAGTGCAAATGTTTGTTCGGGTGTAGACTTGTTTTTTTAAATATCCCTGTTGTGTTCTGTTGATTTTCGAGACTCGTAGAAGAACGGCCACGAGATGACTTTGGTAATTTTTTAAATCAAACCTTCACTAAGTCAAGCTAAGGTTAGATTTACTTAGTTGATCATTTAAACTACAACGTAAAATCACTAAACCTGCGCTGATAACATAAAATGGGTAAACTTTCTAGCTCAACCAAATTTCTATATTTAGACAATGCTTCTATGAGTATGGTTGATGTGGGTCTTAAGAGGGCATTCATTAATTACGTAAGGAACTATTTCGAAATGTTTAGACCCCTCTACCTCCACCCACTTTCCTACGTACGCACATAGTGTTTTGTAAGCGTACGCATGACCCTTCTTAACTTTACACCCTTATGTTACGCAGCTCTCGTATTTTTACTTCTTTTATTTACAATGTTTGCGTTTGACATTTACAGAGAGGGTCGAATGTATAATGTATGACTTATTGCAATGGGATATTTCTCTTGCACGAGAAATAAACTCAATAGGCCGACAAATTAATATAACTAATGAGGATATGTAAGCACTTTGTATCATAGGAATAAATGTTTTACGAAGCACAAACTAAACCACTTTCACCTCTACGCCTCTAACAATATGGTATCACACAGGGTGGGTGGGTGGGTACGTGGATTAAATGTCAGGATTATATAGTCTGATCTGCAGGTGACTGGGAACCGAAATCTAATCCCTCCGGTGAATTAGAGAGCTTATAATGGTTCCACTTTCTCCACGAATATGTAGATAAATTTCCTCTAGATGTTACCTTCCTCAAATTTACTTCCTTAGCGTTAATACAAGCAGTATATCCTGGACGATTGGTGAGCCACTGTGGGGATAAGAGAGTTTATTCCTATTTTCACAATTTCCCCCACATAGGTCACTCACTACCTTGTATCGGTCTTACTGGTTGATTTGTACCGTTTCGACGTTATCAAATGATTAACGCCGATGTAGCCCTATAGATTATTTCACAATAAAAAGTAAAATATTGTTTATATTACCAAGATAGTTTTTAAATAGCATTTAAACAAGATTTAAAACAGTGTGGTGTTAAATCAATTAGACGATTAGTAACTTGAAAACTAATATTATATTTGAAATGCAAATATATTCACTAGCTAAATAAAAGCAAACTATATACAACACTTTTTCACTTTTTAAAGATAATGTCACTCAGGTGAGATCCATTGGACGTCAGGCAAACCTCAGCATGTTGTCCATCACTTTCCTCAGCATAGATCGTATAATGGTTTCCGCCCCAACCTATATAAAGAGCTATTAAATGTGTTGGTGTAGGTGGGATTCTAGGTACATAAAATAAAACGATAATAATCGGCTATTTTCTAATTTAAACCAAAATTATTATTTATTTAAACTTAACTATAGGCTATGTCTAACCTTCTGAAAATTGAAAAATGACCCACTAATAAGCAATTTTCAGAATATGATATCTAGATGGAGTAATTCCCACTAATAAGCATAAATAATAGCTCTGGCTATTAATTCTTAATATGTCTAACCTTGTCATTGTTTGCGATGAATGGGTTGGATGCAAATGGTTTCACGCTAACTTATTAAAAACAGTCAGATAAAATCATTCAAGAATTAAAATATCTACATGACTTCGACTGTAACCTTGTTACAACATATAAACATTAAGAGGTGTTCTCACTCACCATCCTGGCCCCAGTTGACCCGTCTCAGCAAAATAATAACTCCACAACACATTGCGGCACTGTCTAACATTGGAGTGAAGTGAGGCCCGAGGTTCGTTTCCCGACGTCAGTGCCGAGCCGCGCCCAAAGAAAAAAGAAGAGTGATATGCGCGAGCTCACTGCGCTCTATCGGCCATGCTCGGCCAACTCATAGAACTGTTCTTCCACGCACGTTTGGAGACGTAGAGCGTGTTACAGTGTGTTCTAGACGCATGGTTTCCCCATCCCTCTCTCCCTCCTGTTGTTCCCGCGCCTCGAGAGCACGTCGCATATTTTTAGGGTATATAATGATGGGGTATCTGTGATGTAGGCACATATGTGCTTACTGGCTACAAGGTGAGCGACGTTGCCATAGGCTGATTTAACGTTAGGTTATTCAAAATTCCCTTTTGGCTTAAAATGTTCTATACTATTCAAAATTATTGTTCTGGACTTGTAATAATTAAAACTTATTATTGGAACTATATGGACTTAGTAAATTTTGGGCTCTCAAAGCTATGATAATATTTAATATCTTTGGGCGATTATTTAAAACCGTTTGTTCACCTTTTATTATGATCCCTATGGGAGACCTTTGGATTCTGTGTCTTAGTTTGAAACTTCTGCTTTTTCGCTTACGGATTTTCTTATTTTTTTACCCTTTGGATAACGCCACTTGGGACGGTCGTTTAAACTGACGTCTTTTGCCAGCTCTTCTTATTTTAATAATGTTAGGAATTATATTATTCTTGTTATTTATTAAGAGATTATTTATCATTGTTGGAAATATTTAAATTTTATGAGTTGTTAGTCAAAGAAGGGGCCGCAAGTCGGCGAGGCTATACCGCAATCTTAACTTTATTTACTAATGTTCCTTTTGCAAGCCACTAAGCGGTGAAGTTTTCAATATTATGTCTTTTGTGAATAGATTATAATACGTCTAATATTCTAATATTCAATTGGGAAGAAATTCGTTATATGAGACTATATTATGTTTGACCTTTGGAAACTGTCAGTTAGAGTAACTTAACTCTTATGTGTATTTGCTGGATCGCATCACTGATTGATCATTTTTACCTGGATATTTCATTCGATAGTTAACTTGTTATTATGACAGGACTAATTGAGATTAATATGAAGGTAAATTTAGTATAGATTATTTAATGTGTTTTGAGTCACCATTTATATCACGTCAGAAATTACCTTTAACCACTTGTCTCACAGTGTATGATGCCGTTTGGGCTCTGACTAATTTCTAAGGTTTATCAAACCAGTTCACGCCAATTAAATTAATGTTTTCCTCATATATATATTTATATATTTATTATATATATTTCCGACGCCTAACGCTTTATGTTGTCTCACTCTCTCATTGAGTTGTATGTGATTTGTTATCTGAATAAAATAACTCTTTTGTTACCAACCCAGACTGTTATTTCTGAGTGGTGATAAAAGGGGGGGGGAGGGGGTTGGAAGGTTTCCCGATATCAAATATTTCGAATGAATAAAAAACTGCTTAGTGATTCGTAATAGAGCATTTAATGTCAGGATAACTATTGTGGGACATTTCAAGATGTGCTGCACCACAGAAAATATAGGCCTGAATTTGAATGTTTATATACAAATATGAATACATTCACGACATTAAAACATTCAAATATGTTATGTACATTTGTTTGTATGTAAGTATATAGTATGTCTATGTATGTGGGTATTTATCTTTATATGCATATATTTTTATGTTTGTTTGTCTGCTTGTATAGCTTTATTTATGACCATTACTGCGCAGCCCAAACAAGTTGACTAGTATTTCTCCAATTTGAAATTTAACAATATTTACATTATAAGCCCAACATTAATTTTAATTTTCTAAATCTCGTATTGCCCTAGTGCACCAAATATATAAATATATATTTTTTTTACCTTTAATATATCTCAACAATGCTATACAATGGAAATATGTTAAAAAATATTTTAAAGATACGTCAAGAAATTCTCATCAAAATTCAACTGAATGAACAAAAATATTTTGTCGAAATATTTGTGTATCATATGAATGACAGAATGTGCTTGTGGGTATGTAAAGGCTTTAACTCCAAAACTAAGAAATATAAACATAAAACACTGCTCAAGTCTACGCGCATAGGTAACGTCAAGCTGTGCACCTCGGACCTAGTTTATTTACTTTTACATGTAACTTATTTAGAGCTTTACGACTTATACTGTTTGACCACAGAATGGTTAGTTATAGAATCAAACATCTACAAGGATAAATGTTTAAATACTCATTTAATGAAACCTTTTGATGTAACCTCAAGCTTTATACTGCTTGACCACCAATTTGGATACCTAGCTTGAAAACCAAGGAAAATAAAAAGCTTAAATATGGCAAGAGCTCACGTACTAAATCAAGGACACTTTAGGTTTTTGTATCTCAAGAATATATTTTTATTTTACTAGGCACAAATAACGAGTTTGATGCCTTAAACCTGAGGCCACTTGTGTGGATAGCTTTCAAACTTCCTCCTAGACCAAATTTCTTAGCATCTTTGTCATCAGCTCCCCAGGTACTTGAACTGCTCTATGTTCTCCAAATCCTTATTTAAAATTTTGATTTTCAGTAGCTCTTCATTTTTTGACTTCTCAATGTTGATCTCATGCGCTATCTTCTCCTTATCCCCACCAGTCAGCTGGCATGAACCTGCTTATTTAATGAAACCATATTACGATCATGTGGTCCTAAAATGACGTGATCACCGGTGCGGGTAGCTCCTAAACCTAGGAACATTAAAACCCGAAACTTGGTATAATTATTTAGGAATACTTTCAGATTTGCACCTCGGTTGTAATTTTTTTTCTTTAATATAACATGGCGAGCCTCACACTTTAGACTTCATAGCTACCGATGCGAATAGTCTCGAAACAAATACCCAAGAAAGCTTAAACCCTACATAGTCACTGTGGGAAAAATGAGTGTCCAAATCCGTTGATTTTATCAATTTTTTTCATTATTATATGACGTGCCTGGTGATTTAAATCATGTGATCCACAGTTTTTGATGATAAAAAGATTTCTAACATCGTTCCCTATCAGTATGTAAGGTTTAATTAAATAAATAAAATACAGGGGAAAAAGGGGGGAAATTCAACTCAAATAGAGTTAGCGTTTCCATCTCTAAGAATTTAGATAACAGTGAGACCTTCCCTAACACACTTTAGATTATGGTCAAAATAATCTTATCATATTTGAAATATTTTTTAAAAATTGTAGGACCCTTATGGGGTTTGAGATATAAAAGTTGTTATCTTGAAAAATAAGTGTAATGTGATTTTGTCTTCTTTTTCCTAATACCCTTCTTTCGAAGCGATTCGTATTCTACCCGGGAAGCACCGGATACTCTCGGCTAGTAGGCCTACTAGGTATAAATTAATATAAGACATATAATGTTCGGCCAACTTACTCATATTTCAATGGCAGAGTTGTGATGGACGTGCGGAAATCGTCACTTGCATATAAGCGATCAATTAAGATCGCGAACTATCCGATGATGCAGCCTCTTTGACTCAGGATGGCTTTATGCTGCCAATTAAATCAACGAATTCAAAACCGATCTTTTATTTTAAATGACTTTGATATTTCACTAAATTTTACCTATTTTATAGATATGTTGAGTACTTAGTAATAAAGCGCATGCCAATGTATTAAGAATATGACAAAATGGTACACATTAATTTTAACTTATAAAATATAAAATTCACTAGTCTTATTCAAAAATGGGTTGACTAATTTTCATAATATCTTATATTTTTCTATTCATTTATCAAAAAAATGTGTTCTCATTTATATAAAGAAAACTTTTTTTTAATCAAGGAACAAACAAAAAACTCGGAACATGAGGGAGTTTGCGACATAGTTCACTATTTCACGTGCTCTTTAATCAAAGGGTATACAATGAGGTGGGTGAATATTACGACATGTATCCAGAGTGGATTGGAGAGAGAATAGGAAACCATATCATGGGAAAACCAAACATTTGTCAATATGTTTAATCCAGAGAAAATGCAAGCTCTCAGATTATCGTATTGACTTTCCACGAACAAATATAATCGCCTCAGTTCTGCGAGTTGGCAAGGGAGTTTATGTTGTTTTTTTTCCATATTTTTTTATTCTTTCGATGTCTCGATATTTTTTTCTCAACACTACACAAAGTACTGTATGTCTTCAATTTTGATACATAATTTTTTTTAGCGTTAACAGGAAATTAAAGCTATTATTATTAGGTTAAATAAAAAAATTTTTGTCACTACATCTAACTACCCGTGCGTATTATACGTATATATACTGATTACGTTAATGTATGAGGGATGATGAAGGTTTAGTTTTAGAGGAAGTGTACCCCACATGAGTAGAGAGAGAGTGGGAAACCATTTAGGGAAAACAAACCCTGAGAACACTCGACCGAGATACAAGCTCAGTTATCTCCGTCATCCGCAGGTCTAGTCTATTGCGAGATTTACTTCTTAGACCACACGGCCACCGAAGTAGGTAAATAAATCTTAGATGAATTAATTTAAATAAAATATACACCAATGATTACATGGACCAGGTCATTAGTCTGGTGTTTTATGATTTATCTGTGATGAGAAGGTCACGCTTCCTAAGCGGTTTCCCTAAATAGTTTCCAACTCTCCCTCCACGCAAATGAGGGCGCACTTACTTTAAAAATCTACCTTCCTCATTCCTACCCCATTATTATAAATAAGTGAATAACCCGGATAAGTAGCAATATATTATATTTTTTGACGTCTGAAAATGAACAAGACATATGTGAACCCTTGAACGCCCTTAACGTGATTAATTTGACTGTCTAAATATCACGAGTGTAATCTCTATTCCCGCTCTTGTAAAACCCGCAAGGTCATATAAAATACCCTCCCTATTATTACGTATTGATTCAGCGCACCGAAGTTGGCATTTATTTTCGTGTCGCTGTGTCTGTGTCGGGTACACGGTATGTCACAAGATTGGCATGTAATTTGGGTAAGTATTGAGCGACCACGTATGTTCCCCCCCCCTTCCCCTTCCGCCCCTATGTTCCCCAGTAACACGCACCGTACGTGAGCCGCATGTTAAAACAGAACGGAACGCACCTTGTTTCAAGTGCGCGTCCAATTTGGAGGAAGGGAGTTTGTAATAAAACGAACATTTTTCAAAACAATAAATGATAACGAAACAGAAGTTTGTTCTAGCATACAAATCAGGGGGGGTCTCTAGCCCTCGTATCGTGGGAAGGTACGACAATAACTCACTGTCACAATTTACAACGTCAAGCATACTTATTTACCAGATTTATCATTCAACGTTGTTACATAGAAAGAATGTTTTAAATAAAGAGGAAGCAGTACAAGCTACCCAGGAATAAATATTCTTCTTGCAAATTTATTTTTCATAAATAAATAAATAAATTAAAAATACATCTAAATTATACCAATAAAGTGTTTAATTAATCACTCAGTGAGAAATAATGAAAATTATACGATGAGGATCTTATATTTTATTTCATAATTTATTATGTTGGTAATTTAGTTATTCAATGATTTACTGCAACTGAGATATTCACTATTGGATATAATTAATTCTAGAACATTTATAGTATTGAGACCCCAGAACATTATATTCATTATTTTAATATAATTAGGTCCCACACCCTAACTAGGTCGGTAGAGTGTCTATCTAATGAGCTATGGGTGCCGGGTTCGATTCCTGGCATGGCCGGAATATTTATCATGGGTGAAATGTGGGTTTCCCCTTTCACAAGGATGAATTAACAGCAGGGGTCTGGATGTTGTGTCTGTTCTAGTGTTAAGTTCAGTTTATCATTCGTGTGCTGATATAATCATTTGGTTCAAGAAGTGCAAGTTAAATTCCTTAAATAGATGAAAATGGAAGAATAATGCCAAGTAATGAGTTCAATACATGTGTTATTTAGGCTGGATACACATTGCATCGAACATTATGTGCTGGCACATTATGGAACAAATCATTTTTGTGTTATTTTCTATTGATTGCGTGTTTCCATATGAAGTTCGTGGAACAAGATCGGACAAAACAATAACACACAATAACACATCGTGTTATACGTTTTCACAAATGAGCCATCTTCCTCACTCCCGAGTTTCACGAAACAAAATGCATGGAACATTTTGCATTAAGTATGCACCACCATCTTGTTTTCTAGTCTGTCGAGCTGGAGAGTTGGTTTAATACTATGCTAATTGGCTGTCCAAGTTAGTTGTGATAGTGTTTTTTAAGTAGTAGCATTATGTCATTACAAAAGCGGAAGAGAAAGGATGTGGGCTTACCCTTTGCTGAGTTGGATGTTAGAGTATTTGCGCAAGACTAATACAGAAACTATGAGAGAAGAAAATGTTTTATTGTGTATTGTTCAATTATGTTTCATGAGCATAGCTACCTTCACACAACTTTAGTTCCATCGTGTGTTAACACCTAATGTTCGATGCAGTGTGCACCCAGCCTAACAGCTTAATATATGATGCAGGATTGAGGAAGGCTTTAGAGGAACTGTAACCATCTCATTGTGGAGAAAGTATGGAAAAAATCACCGTGATAAGTTGTGTTATCTTCTTTATATATATAATTCTTCTGTACGTGTGTATGTCACTGAACTCCTCCTAAACGGCTGGACCGATTTTGATGAATTTTTTTGAGTGTGTTTGAGTGGGTCCTTGGATGGTTTAGATTCACAATTGGACCCGGTAGGTGGCGCTGCAATCGGGTTCTAGAAATTTTTTTTTATTTTTAGGGATTTTTTTGGGGGGAATTTTTTTTTTCTTATTTTTTTCATATCAGAACATGTAACCTCAAAATTTCCCCCCCTGCCCCCACCTCCACCCCCCAATATTTGTAATAATGAATATAATATTAATAATTGACCGTTAAAAACTCATAAGTACATCAATAATTGACCGTTAAAACCTTCTGAAGACAAACACTGAATTTGTAATATTTGTGTAACTCACTAATTGGAGTTCATTGTGAATTTGTAATTGTGATGATCACATAGTATTTGTTTTATTATCGAAATCAATTATGCCACCCAAACGAAAAACCAACGTTCGGGCAGGACAACGTCTGTCGGGTCCGCTAGTACCTTATAAAATATTAAACTAGTCAAGAGGACATTAATTAAATTCCCAGTAGTTAAAAAAAATCGTATAGTTTGACTTAAAAAGCTATTTGCAGTGTCATTAATTTATCTCGTTCTAAGCAAGACAACATGACATGACCAAACCATTTTTAGCTATTTAATATACATCCTCGTACATTCTGTGTACCCTATTAAAATAAATTAATATTTGTTTAGAGGCTTTCACAAATATTGTTTGGATGTATAGTTATAAATTACACCTACACACAGGACTCTAACCCAGATACTTTGTTATTAGTGCCCCGATGCGCTGCCACTGAGCTACCAAAGTTTGTCCTGCCTCTATTAGAGTCATATATTACTATTTTTTATTTGTTTTATAAACATGACATTCTATTTTTATCAAAATATACATAATTTTTATTGATATATGTTTATTTTGTAAGTTTTATCTTAAAACCTATTAAAATGAAGCACATTTCTCAATATATCTTTTTTTTAATTAGTTTAGTGAAAAATTTAATAACCAAGCGAACAGCACAGATACACCTATGTTCGTAAAAGGTTTTTTTACGTATTATTATTTCTTGTAGTAACATCATCTAATTGAATATATAACTGAACATACTCGTAAATGTGTCGATAACTATTTGTTAAATAGGCTGTGTCTATAAACACATAAATAAATAACCCACACCGTTAGGCAGGCAAATTATACGTCAAGCTAAAATTGTCTGGTTTTCTGGTGACGGGAAAAAGGGGTTATAGATTCCCAGTTGGATGTATGGAGATCAATTTTTCCTAAAGAGTTTTCCACTCTCCCTCCATGCTAACTTAGGTACATTTTTTCTAAATTATACCTTAATCGTTCTTCCCGATGCGAGTAGCTTGAAACGGTAGTAAAACGTGTTTCTAAACTTTTATAATTTGAAATTTCATCATTAAGTTTTCTAATGACTTAATTTAGGGGGTAAGGTTTGGGAGGGAAAATTAAAGTAAGTGCATCCACATTAGAGTGCACAAGAGAGGAAGAATAGAGAAGGGCGTAAGTTGGTAATCTGAATAAGAACTTTATTGCCGTGTGTAACTATTGAATAAAACAACCAAGCTTACAATTATATAGCCACGGCTATATTTCAAATATATGAGAGCCCATTGGGCGTTGGAGGTTTTCGTAAAGATAGTCAAAGCTTGATAATATGTATTTCATTGCGTTTTATTATTATTATTATATTATTATTATTATTATTATTATTATTATTATTTTTATTATTATGATATCATTATTATTATTATTATTATCATCATTATTATTATTATTCGCACTACGTTCGGGTTATACGCACTTATTTAATGTGTAATGGTAGGGTGATTGTGAGATGAAATGGAGGACCTACAGTTTAACGTGGGATCCGAACCACGTTGGAGGCCTGGCATTCCTCACATTCACAAGTTGTGATTAATACACGTCTTATCAGAAGTTAAGGAAGGGTTTGGTAATCAGATAAATCCTTGTCGGGACCGAGGATTGAACCCCGGGCCCCCAGTACATAAGTCCGACACCTTACACCTAGACCACCAGGTCACCTACGTTTTGTTGTTGTTTACTTATAATCTTACTATAGGTAACAAAGCTTCTTCAGATCCCTTCCAAATTCAAGTGATAATCGTTCAGCAGATCTTGAACCATCCTGTTCACCAATAGTTTAATTTACTTTTTATATGGAATCACAATTTTTTTCAGTGACATTATTTATAAACCATCAAAATACTAACTTCTAGGTTGCCAATACAATGTTTATTTTATTATTTTCTCTCAACCTCTCGAACAGAGAAGTATTGTGATCGAAAAAAAAAATTAACTCCGATTTCAATTTTGATAAGTGTCGACGTCCCATAATGCCCTGAGACCAAAAACGTTGTTCTCGCGATGCAGCCTGTTTGTATCCCGGCCTAGATTCGTACCCATTTCAACGACCAGGCAAAAAACTTTGTAATTAGGGATTTCGCCATATTCCCCCGAGGTATTTTTTGAATTAGATGTATATAATCTTAAAATTAAGGGTAATTTAATGAAGCGTAAAAAGAGATAAAATCGATTTTCTCGAAATCCATTATAACGATTGTGATTACATTTTATAACTAGGCTTTGTTTAACACTACAAGCAAAATGGAAATTCTCGTTTTCCCATATAAAATACTTTTAAGGGTACCTTATAAAAGTGGAAACTTCCAATTTTGATCATATACCCGCAAATATTTGTGTTATTCTCTTTGAAGGACAGATGTGTTCTTCTTTTCTCAATGTTTCTGTAATGGTGTATATTATTTATTTATGACAATTGGTAGAGTACTTCCAGAACATTTTTTTTTTCACAAATCTTACGAGTTTTTGATAAATGTTTATATTTTATGATAAAAGAGAGAAAATCTGTGCGGTGCACCGTAACCCAAACATTTATTTTATAAAGCACTTTGAAATATAAAAATGAGGGTTATGCTCTTAAGTTTTCCTTTTTTCTCAATGTTTCTATAAAAATACATATTATTTCAACTATACTTTTTTGTGTGGTATATCTGAAACAATGTATATTATCTCGTTTCACATATCCTTCTAGTGTTTTTTAATAAATGTATATTTTAAGATAAAATAGGGAGAAAGGTTGTGTGGTGCATTGTGAAATTATTTTGTAATATGTGCTCTTAGTTTATTTGTTACTTTTATTAATCCAAACATTCTTTAAATCATTCCCCATTTATTCCGGATTTTCTCCTCCCTCATTTAGCCCAGATTATGTCATCCTCCATTTAGTCCGGATTATCTTCTTCACCATTCGGTCTTAATTATCTCCTTCCAAATTTAGCTCGTATTATCTCCTACCCCGTTTAGCCTGGATTATCTCCTCCCCATTTAGTCCAGACTATCTCCTCCCCATTTAGTCCAGATTATCTCCTACCCCGTTTAGCCTGGATTATCTCCTCCCCATTTAGTCCAGACTATCTCCTACACCACTTTGTTTCGACTATCTCTTTCCACAGTTAGTCTAGACTATCTCCTCCCTCATTTAGTTCAGACTATCTCCTTTCGATTTTGTTCACCCTATCTCTTCCCCATTTAGTCTAGGTTATCTCATTTCCATATATTCCGGGCTATCTCTTCTCCCATTTAGTCCGGACTATAAAATGTTACTGTAATATCAGTATATATATTCTTGAAATAATGTATACATTTAGTGTTCAATGTTTCTATTTATTTATTTATTTATTTATGATAATATATTAAGGGTTCAGGGGTAAAAAGTTTAAAGTCACACTACAAACATTTTCCAGGATAACTTTTATATTTTAAAACCCACAAGTAACCCAGCAAATACTTTTTTTCAATTAACTTAAATATGACAGAGACCTCTTTTAACCATAATCTAAAGTGTATTAGAAAGGTCTCAAGATTATCTAACAGATGGCAGCACTGGATCAATTTGAGTTAAAACTGGACTTTGCCACTTTTCCCCCTGTACCAATCATAAGATAACTAATGATAGACGAATTGGAGCATAGAATTAGATGTTGCCTAAGTACCCAGTAACTAGCTCTAGCCTAGACATGTTGTAGAAACATGAGCAGAAGGCACACAGAATGTGGCGCCGCCCACTGGCCGGAAAGGTAATTCATCACACAGCTGTCAAAGAGCACGATGCACTTCACGAATAATATAACGATATAGAACTGGGACCCAAGGTAGAGAAGGAAACCAGAATATTACACTTATCTCTCCACTTACCTAGCTCGAAAATAGACCATTAGTGTCTAATAACGTTTGAAAACTGTTTGTTGGATCCAGTCAAGATGTGCTCTTAGCTTTAGTGTCAGAATGATGGATGAATTAGATCTAAAACGTTAATATTGATAGAAAATGATGAGGTGGGGTGAATTTTAGGGCTGTGTGAAGCTTCGAAATGTCGAAGTCGGAGGTCAAATAACCTTCGCTTCGACTTCGACACATAAAACTCTCGAATTTATGGAATATTCCGAAAGAAGACAAAAACCTGGAAACGGTATCTTACGAACCGATTTTAAATATCGCACTCTAACAATCCCGGATGGATCTACTGAAGGTGGTTTTCCCTAAATGGTTCCCCACTCTCCTTCCCACAAATGCGTGTGAATTACCTCTAAAAGGCTTCCTTCCTCATACCTACCCCATTAGAGTAATTATCATATAGGCGTGTAGCCTGAACAGGGAGTAAGACACAGTGATAAAAAAATGAATATAGATGGAATAGATCCTCATTTGCAGTTCTCTCGCCGTAATATGAGCTCCAATCTCCCAGACTGGATGAAACTGACACCTTTACCCGCATGCCCACCAGTGCCGGTGAAAGATTATGATAGATAACGTGATGGAACATCTTTCCTGCAACCTTGATCTACATTGTGACCGCCATGAGGAGAGTTAAGCACAATAACTCGCACCTAGCTTTGTCGGTTTTATTTGATTGTGATGTAGTTTTGGTGTTTTTAAATAAACCCTTTTTTGAATTATTATATGTACGAATATTTTCTGTAAATTTGTGTAAAAATTAATAACTATATATTTAAATAAATTTACAACTTTTGAAATGGCTAAACAATTTTACAATAATAAATTATTGTTGAGTGTTTAGTTTTTTTTAAATGTAAATTGAATGGAGAATAAGATTAAACAAATCATTCAAACTATTTGAGTTTTAAAACTAGGTATTCATAAATAAGCTGAGAATTGTAAAACAACATTAGGTAAGACCTAGATACAGATGGTGGGATAATATTAGAATGGACCTAAAAGAGGCTATAATAAGGTGGACTGGATATAACTAGCTCAAGATAGGGATAGGGTGTAATTAGGTGGACTGGATAGAACTAGCTCAAGATAGGAATAGGATGTATTGAGGTGGACTGGATAGAACTAGCTCAAGATAGGGATAGGGTGTAATGAGGTGGACTGGATATAACTAGCTCAAGATAGGGAAAGAGTGTAATAAACTGGACTGGATATAATTATCTCAAGATCAGGATAAGGTGTAATAAGGTGGACTAGATAGAACTAGCTCAAGGTAGGGATAGGGTGTAATAAAGTGGACTGGATAGAACTAGCTCAGGATAGGATAGGGTGTCGTAACGTGGACTGGATAGAACTAGCTCAGGATAGGATAGGGTGTAGTAACGTGGGACTGTGGATATAACTAGCTCAGGATAGGATAGGGTTGTAGTAAAAGTGGACTGGATAGAACTAGCTCAAGATTGGGATAGGTGGAGTACTTTTGTAAGTGCGGCAAAGATCTTTCAATTTCATAATGCCATCGAGTGAGTAAGTGATTAGGTAAGTATGTTTCTTAAAATGGTCCAATTAAGTTTCAGTAACATTTTGATAGATTTGTTAAAGTGTTATTCCATTATTTGTTATAAATAAAACTATTAGACAAAAAGATTGCACCCCATTGTTTTTCTACTATGGAAAAAATAATGATTTTGTTTCAACATTTCTTTTAAATCTTTGTCATGATTTAGTTATAACGGTTTTGACTTATCTTTGAAAAACACAAACGTGTTATGTTCTTAAGAATCTAAAGAGCCACAATTTGTCCTTATATCAACATAGATATATAGCACATTTTTAAAAATTCTCAAGATTAGGCGTATTAAATTCGTTTGAAAATTGTAAATACTGAGTGGGCCGCATCTCAAAAAATTATTGTTACCTTATAAGTAAAAAAATCTCAGTCCTATGTTACAAAAAAAATTCTACAATAATGTAAGATTAGGCCAGTTCATAGTCAGATTATACGCCAAAGTCGATCGTATAAATAAGGACGACACCTACTAGACCAATGGAAGGCCATTCGCATATGAAACTGCCTTTATTCAATTTCAGGTAGTGACTCTTGTATTAGTTAGCCGCACTTGAGGCGTACTAATTGACTTGAATGCTTTGTCTATTTTATGAATATTATTATTTTTTAATTTGTAGCAAGGCTGTGAGTGTCATGCTTTAAATCTTGTGCTAAAGTTACTTTATAATTGAATTGGTCCTTTCCAAAAGGCCATATTTTATACAGTGTGTATAACGTGTCCTTAAGACGTGATATTTACAGTGTTTTGTTCGTTTCCATGAGAGAACATCTGTTCATACGCTTATATGCTGCCAAGCATCTCACGTATTTGGTGCGCCAAATTATTATTATTATTATTATTATCTATTTTATATTAATATATTATTTTTTATATTATTATTAATATTATTTTACTACGTGTCTTACTACCCGTTCGGTTTACACGCACTATGCTAATGTGTAATGTAGGTTATTGTGAGATGAATGGAGGACCTACAGTTTAATGTGGGATCCGAACCACGGTGGAGGCCTGTATTCCACACATTCACAAGTTGTAATTAATACACGTCTTGTCAGAGGTGAAGGAAGGTTTGGAATCAGATAGATCTTGTGCCAGAACCTAGGATTGAACCCGGACCCCAGCACAGAAGTCTTACACCTTACCCCTAGACTACCAGGTCACCTGCGCGAAAATAATTTTGGTGAATCGCACTATGGTGAATAAAGATTCAAAATCTAGTACACCAACCTCACTCAGGGTCAACTAAATTTCTCCAAATAATTTCCAATTATCATAATCTCAAATGGTGTGCTTCTACAAATTTTGTAAAAATATGAATTGGACCGCATTTTATGTTGGTTCATCAAAAGGTCCGAGTGCCGCACAGAACCATAGACCTGGTCAAATGCAGCCCGCAGGTTGCAATTTTGACATGCCTGCTCTAGATTATAGATTGTACTCAAAACTTTGAAGAGTAAATGTGTTTGAAGATTCGTAGCTACGTTGGGTTTTTTCTATATTGCCTTTTAATTGATTCAACCATCTGATTCTTGACATTGTTGTCGTCAATAAGAAAATTTGGTTAAATGTTTTAGTCAATATGCATAATGTACTGATAGTAATAATTTAAACAAGTATTGAATTTATTATTTAAAATATTCACCAACATCAATATGTGGAGTCTATATCCACACCATTTTATATATACATTACTTTATATAAAAATCTAACATATAGACAAATAAAGTAAAATGTTTATATTATGCATATATATGTAAAAATCTATCAAAATCAATATGTAGCTTGTAGGCAATGTTTAATTACATTAGTATATAAAACATATAGCCTATTTTTTTAGCATTGTGTCTTACTACCTGTTCAGGTTATACGCATATGTACAAATTACGTTAGTGATTTAGGTAGGTGGAGGTGAAAGGTTGAATTTAGATTGAGTGCACCCGCATTTGTGTGGAGGAAGAGTTAAAACCATTTTGGAAAATAAACCCTCATTACACACAACCGGGATTCGAATCTCGATCTCTCTTGTGACCAGCATTCTAGTCTAACAGAAAGTGACGCCTTAGACCATGTGACCACCGAAGCAGGTACATATAGCCCAATAATATCAGTATTTAAAATAATTTTTGGCATTATAATTTAAAATATATATATCATATCAATATGTTAAATGTGCATTTAGGCTGGATCCATGTTTTAAATATGTACAGATATAAATATTAATCATATGTAATTAAAAAACATGTCAAATATGTATTTATGTCAATATGAAAATATGTTTAAATCTTATGGTGTGTGACTAAAGCTTGAAATAGTTTTTAAATAAAAAAAGTATGAAAATAGTTCATTCGATTTAATGTTTTTTCTGAAGGCTGTAAAAGCATACCATAAAAATCAGTAACCATTAATAAGTTGCCGCTGTAAATTTACTAGCTTTCGAAACAAATTAAATCAAACAACTTAGATAAGTTAAATTAGTAGGTTGGTAAGGAACGAATGGTAGAGAAACAAGAGCTTGTTTGGTTAGCAAAATATTACGGTTCGTGAGAATTTTGACATCCCTGACTACGCCGCGTTAATTATTTACCCCGGGAAAATGAAAAGTAAATATGATTTGTGGTCGTCTCCTTCCTGCGGGGTGTGTGTGTGTAGTAATGTGTAACCCCGTGCTACGCCACCCAACTCTACACGCAAACCACTCTTCGTCTGCGCCGCCACCAAGGTGGTTCAAGAGAGGTACGACCTGGGAAACGCGAGTCTTCTCTAAATAGTTCAGAGCCATGTTATGGTGCAGCTGAATACAACCAGTTTCCATATAGATACATTTATATTCGGGTTAAATACATTTCTAAGATATGAAATAAATAAGAGGAATCAATAAACCATTGATATTTAGTTTTTGAAACAACTCCATTACCTGAAGAATAGCAGGCTTAGGATGACCCTCTTACAAGCTATACCATAGTGTAATCATGCAAGGAGTTTGCTACTGTACAGGGTGGACGAAGGGCACCTTATCATAATTATACATCTTTTGTTTGCGTTATTGTGTGTACAAGCCATAAATAAACTAAACGCTTAAATGTTATTTTCACTTAAGTATGGTAATATTGTTTTCTTCTAAATAATTGTGTTTGGTGAGTCAAAGATTAAATCAAAATGTTGTAGACTCCAAATATTAATTCAAGAAGAGAAGTTTAATTCGTAATCGCTGTTATATTATAGGTTACAACATGTTTTAGGTATTATCTTAGAAATATATGTAAAAATCAACTAGAGCCCTTATAGATTACCTACAAGGAAATAAGTTATAAGGTTTATTTAAGGCTGCTAACCAGCCTTTTCAGTTATATATTGATGATTTCAACTCATAGAAGACAAGGCAGCTTTCCGTTTGAAACATAACTTAAGTGATGTAAAATCTTCAGTGAAAACTTTAATAATAAAGAGTAGTAGCCTGTAAAGCTACTAGCCGAATTTATAAAGTAAAGAATTTTATTAAATATAGTATGTGAATTAAAATTACATTAAAGATTGTTAAGCTAGACTAAAAATTACATTCAAGAAGTATTTAAAATTAAAATATTAGTTTGTTTTGCCATATGTAGATTTTAGGAAGCCACGAGTAATTTATCTGAGCCTCGCGTTCTCATACGGGGACTATAACCTTTCTACACAATACAAGTGCAGTGTTGTAAGCTGCCTGGCGTCTGTGAATGTAGCACGCCGGCTTAAGGTCATTCTCGTTTGGTTTGTCAGTCACAAAGTCAGGATTCAAATTCCTACCAGGTGTACTGGGGGAAGGGGGGGGATTCTTCCTAAACGGTCTCCCTTTCTCCCTCCATGCAAATAAAAGTACATTTCCTCAAGTTCTACCTACCGCACAAGTGTAATAAAATGTGAATATTACAGATGGGTTGTAAGATTCAGTGAAAATAATCATTAAAAAAAGCTAGGATATGAACGTTTGTAGGTAATCAAGGGGTTGCGATGGTTTCAAAGACAAACAATTTGGAGTAAAACCCTGCAAATGTTGAAAGCCACCAACTTAAAACCAGCACTGCTCTGCAAAATAGTGATTTTCTACACAAAAACAATCATTGCTGTATCTTCTATCCTATCTGCCGAATATTTTCAAATATTATTATTACACCCATCTATCGAGCGTTTATTTTATTTATACCTCTTATAAAAACGTTTACTCTTTGCAAGTTGAATATATCCATACTTAGGGCAGCTATTGATCTATAGAGGGGTTGCATTTCTTAACATAGTTTTTTTCTGTTTTTTTCTCGCCATGGCTTATTACATTTTTTGGCTAACGCATTTTAATTGCACTAATGGGATGAATATAAGGAAGGTATTATCTAGCGGAAATAAACCAACATTATTGAAGATGTAGAGTAGTAAACAATTTTTAAAAAACACCCTCGTGACACTCGGATAAGATTCAAGCCCCAGCCTCTCTTTTAATGGGTATCCAGACTAGACGAGACGGACGTTTAGTCCACGTGGCCACCAATTCAGGTGTTTTATTTCATAACATCAAAGAAAATCTAATAATCTATTACACAGCACTTAACCTAAATATTCAATAAATTAAGTCAATAATTAACTCGTGAATAAATATACACATGCAAAGAGAAATTCTCAGATAGTCGATGATCTTACAGGGTTCGAACTGGGTTCCCTCAAGTTGTAAATGAGCCACGAAAGGCATAAATACCATTTAATAAGTCTCGTTTTAGTTTCATGTCCAAACAAATCACTAAGAAAATATTATGTAAACAATATCTATACTGGTGGGCTTGCGGTAATAGGTATCAGGCTCGCAAAGAATTATACTTCCGATGATGGAGAGAGTGTAGTCCGCATCTTTTCCGAGTGCACTGAAGATCACTTTCCCATCCCTTCTTCATTATAATGTGGGTGGACTTTATTCCAAATTATCCTCCTATACTTTGAATTATAGACTATCATTATTTACTGTAACTATAAAATAACATTAATTAAACAAAATGTTATCGATGTTTACTTTTTAAAAAAAATCTTAACTCTAAAAAAACCTTCTTATGAAAATTGGACTGTAAATCTAATGAATTATTTACGTGCAATTCATAATGTCAGTAATAGGGTTTACGCGTGTTCTTTTTAAACTAATTTTTTTAAATAATAAATATTAATGATTCGTTCGGCTGCAAATATCGTACTCTCCCACAATAATAATTATGTAGATATAATGATGCTACTCAAAAGCACGTGTTTCATAATCATATCACATTAAATTAAATAACACTAAATTACTGTTTACAACTTGACTAATTACAAGGCACTGCAAGTGGCATACAATTTAGACTATTACAGATAGGTTACTGAAAAAAAAGAATAGAATTTAAATTGCATTTATGTAAATATTATTTGTGACTTTTACTATATATATCAAGGTGTATACATATAAGACCCCCAGGGGATGGCTGCATAAAATTGTATATTTACAAGGATTACAATCTATCTATAACTACAAAAAATTGTTATTATTTTTATATCCATTACTCTTTCCACTCTTTGAACTGGGTCAGTTTTTTTTATTCAAGCCATATATTTTCCACTACCGGCTTGCTAGACCTGTCGTAGCTTCATTTGCTTATAATATAACTTGAGACTAGGACGGGCACAACATCCAGTACCCAGCCATTAATTCATCACTGTGAAAGGGTAAACCCACCTTTTACCAATTATAAACTTTTCGGCCATGCCGGGAATAGAACCAGGGACCCTTAGCTCAGTAGACAGACACGCTACCGACTGACCTAAGGCGTCGGGTAATACTAATAATATGTATAATAAAAATAATAATTTTCCTTGTGATGTTGATTATTTTGTAAATAAGTCTCTTATAATAAAACGAGTTTAGGCCTACCTCTGGCTGTACGTAAACATTTCTAAATAAATTTACACAAATTTTAATGGATCGTAAGGGAAACCTGGTTTTTTTAAAATACACTAATAAATTAACCCTACCTAGCATTTCGGACAATGATTTCAATAAGAACATTTTTTTTTTACAATGCCAACTTTGAAACATGTAATATAAAGTTAGCTACGAAAGAAATAAAAAAGTATAATACATTTTTAAATTATTTTTTATCTTCCTAGCGTTGTGGGGTCCTATTTTAACTTTATCATTTGGCATTTACTCTATATATCGGTCCAAATATTTGTTCCGTGGTAGATTCCAAATGCGCTGTTTAATTTTAACGAAATTTGGCAGTGACATTCTTTGAGCCAAGGCCAATTAATGTATAAATCCTTAGGTACCCTGTAAGGTAGCACGCTTACCTTGCATTATTCAACTATACAGTAGTATATCTTATAAGATCGAGTCCTAATGTAATCTATCAAGATCTAACCGCTACTTTTAAGAGTAGACTGACTGTACATGGTTTTTCAATCTGGTTATATCTGTTTCAATATGGCGGCATCTCAAAATGAATAGGTAATCTCAAGTGATTTTAGTCTAAAATTCAAAGAAATTGATCGCATTTTGACATATTTAAAGCCTTGGGCTTCACCCACACTGGACTCGACTTTCGCCTGAGCCGACCCGATCCGATAGACCAACCAGACCTCAAAAGTTTAAAAAAAAAATTGTAAAACCAGCTACACCACCTACACTAGCGCACTCTGCCCGACCCAACCCGACCGTGAGTCGCCCCGACATCGGCCGAATTCATACATGTTTGTTTTCCCTACTCGGTTCGTTCAGACTGGTCACAGTTTATATACAGGCTCAATACCCGTTCGGAAGTCTTTTTACAGGTCTACTTCAATCGCTCCTAAAATAAAAAGTTAAAGGTTTGTAATGACGATCACTCTCTTTAATACGAAGGAATATAATTCTTGTCAGAACCAATATCGACCTATTTTATGTGCCTAAATAATTGACAAATGAAGATTTAAATAGAAATGTGTTGAGCTGAAGAGGTGCAACCGCTCTTAAAATAAATATTTTAACCGGAAGTCAAAAAAACAACCCTCTGTCCTTCCCCAAACGCATACATTTCTATACTGTATTAGAACCATCTATGTCCACATATTATATCAGCACAAAACTTACAAAGTAATACGTATAACCATCAATGCTACATATATATATTGTATATATATATCACTTACTCGCACACGTGGACTAAAGATTAAGTTTTATATGGCAGTGTTGTGTCCGTTCCATATCGGCCATATGATACAAACAATTTGTCATTGCAAGGGCATTCATTATCTGACACATAAAGAAGTTATATAGTCCACTTTCACATATTCATACGTCAAGTCCCGTGATAGACAAATGTATCATTACGTATAAAAATAAGACCAATACTTACCGCATAAAAATCTGTTTGCATTTTATAAAAGGCGTTTTCTATTAAATTGACCTGTAGCTGTGATACGGTAGTCATCTGTATGCCAACCTTCTTTACTGTTGACTAGGAGGTCGGAGATCGAGTCCAGGCCGGGGGACTGACGATATGTTTTACTAAATGCAAATGTATGTAAATTCCCTACAGATTATTCTTTAAATTGAGAAATGACACCTGGATACTGGAATTGAGCTCGGGACCTTTAGCTGGTTACGCCAATCCTCTAATCCCTGAGCTATCTAGGAATCGCCACGTACTGATCTAGTTAATGGAATAATTATCTAAGTATTTGTGCTGTGTATAATATGGAGTTATCCTTACAGACCATAATATAGTTTTGCAAACTTTTTTTTAAACTAGGGAATGAAAAGTATTTTTTTAAATTAGATTTTTAAATATACTCGTGAAGTGAATAAAATATACACAAAACAAAATTATAGCCGCGTAAAGACCATCTTTAATCTGTATGGATATTTTATTTTGATTGTATCCTAATTTACTGCCGATAAATTTTACTATAAATACATCCACCCATCTGAGCCCCCTTGAGTTTGTTTATGAAGCCTTTTAAATCTCTTGAATCCCATGTGTCAGGAACTCAAGCCGTTTCCTCAAATGTAAGGCGTACCAGTGGCCCATAAAGTTACATGATCAAGAAAATAGGCTCATAAGTTGTGTGAATTAAATGTATCATTTGTAGCTTACAGCAAGCGCTCCGCTCCAGAAAGTTTAAATACTCTTTTACAATCGTTCTAATAAAGTGTATGCACTCCGTATACCCTGTAAAAATGCATTCTAACCTTTATGGAGTACACTATGGCTAAGGTATATCATATAACCAATGCCATAGTGGATAAATGCAAGGTAAGTTCGCCCCCTTCCAGAGTAAACGAGAGGTACCTACGAGACTTTGACGTGATAGTTGAAAATATACGTAAAAACATGTATATACTAACTCCCCTTGAAAATATATGTTGTCACTTTATCAAATAATCTAAATGGACTTTTGACAAAATGACAGAACATTTTGGCGAGATGGATGAATAGATAACTACTCGTATTTTAGTAACTTTGCAAGGGTCAGAAGAATCCAAAATTACCGATAGCCAACTATACAACTAATTACCTGTTTGGAGTATTCCATTCACGGTAGTTTAACCTTTCTTGACATATCTAAATGTAACCAAATCAACGGATAGCTTATCCTTTTATAATTAAGTTATATTACGTTATGTTTAGAAGGCAATGCAAATACAAGATAACCATAATATATATTTAGAAAATAACGTTTTAATATCAATAATTGTAATGCATATTTTAGGTGTTTTTTTTCAATAGACTCATACGATTATGGACATTCAATTATACCAGGTTAGACCAACTTCGGTGGTTGTATAGTCTTAGAGGTCACTCTCACACTAGATGGTACTGCCGATGATGGGGAGATCGTGGTTTGAAGCCCATTTGGGTGTAATGGTGTCCATCCCTAAGCGATTTTACATTTACTTTTAATTCAACCTTTTTTATCCCTAGCACATTAGCATAATTAGTATACCTAGTATTCGTGTAACCCTAAATGTTAGCCTAGTAAGACACGGTGCTAAGTAATAATAAAATAAATATCTGACAAGTCACATTATATTTAATGGTACTTTATTGAATCTTCTAGAGCCTACAGTAATAAATACACATTTAATGATACATCCTTATCAAGTTTGAATTCAAACTACTATTATTGTGACCAACTTCAGGACTCTGAGGTTTACTCTTCATCCTTGACACTTTGAGTGGTTCCCAGGGCTACAGCCAACTTTAAAGGTATAGAAAGAAAGGGTTGGGAGAGGGGGGAAGGGGGCTAGACTGGGAGGAAAACATTTTGAATCACACAGCACAAAGTCTCTCCAAACAATAAAAAAAGTAGAAAGTGTGTTTGTTAACTTGCAAGGAAAAACCTACTAATTAGATAACTCAGATTAAAATGTTCACTTTCAGAAATAGAATAAAGTAATACCCAAGTTTTTAATTTCGTAATACTTTTATTCAATGTCCTGGGTTTTCACTCTACTCTTTTTAAACATGTGTTCGTGTGACTTACAAATTAACTTAACCTGGACAGCACATTAATAATAGATGTATCATAAGCTTGGTGTCTGGAACTAGGCCTCGAATATGACAAGTATCAGATCGCACATGAGATATGATAAATTTTCCGAATCTGTAGCAGCCGAGTGCATGGTAGTAGCACTTGAGCACAAGCCAAAAGTAGTAGCACTTGAACGCATGGTATTAGCACTTGAGCGCAAGCCAAAAGTAGTAACATTTGAGCGCATGGGAGTAGCACTTGAACGCATGATAGTAACATTTAGCACATGGTAGTATAACTTGAGTGCAAGCCAAAGGTAGTATAATTTGAGCGCATGATAGTAGCACTTGAGCACAAGCCAAAAGTAGTAGCACTTGAACGCATGATAGTAGCATTTAGCACTTGGTAGTAGAACTTGAGCGCAAGCCAAAAGTAGTAGCATTTGTGCGCATGGTAGTAGTACTTGAGCACAAGGTGGTAGCACTTGAGCGCAAGCCAAAAGTAGTAGAATTTGAGCGAATGGTAGTAGAATATGAGTGCAAGCCAAAAGTAGTAGCATATGAGTGCAATCCAAAAGTAGTATCATTTGAGCGCATGGACTGGGAAACGAATAATAGAATATAGGAATGTGGCTTTCCCCACCTTGGCTTGTAGCCAACCTAACCTAACCTGACCTGACTTAACCTGACCTAGACCCTAACTTAACCTAACAAAAAGTCCCAATTAAATAAAAGCATTAAAAAGAAAAGACTAGCTATTCAACACACACTGGTCCATGCGCTCAAATGCTTGACACTGTTGAATTTTTTTTATAAATTGCTTCTTACTACCCATTCGGGATGTATGCTTATGTACTAGTTACGCTTGTGGCTAAGGGATGAATAAGGTTAGAATAACTGTACACGCATTTAGGTGGAGAGAGATTGGAAAAACCTTTAGTAAAAACTACCCTCAATACACCCGACCAGGATCAAACCACAATCTCCTCGTCATCGACAATCTAGTCTATTGGGAAAGTAGCGCCTTAGACCATGTGGCTACCGAAGTGGGTATTGAACAAATAAAAGATTCTTAATATCCACTTCCATGTTAAAAATACAAACTATTGTACAAGTAGCCCTAGGAATAGATACATCAACATTAATAAATCCAGATCCCGGATTTTGATAATCTAAAAATGATTATTTTTAAATACCTATAAACTAACCAATAATTAAAAAAAATTCAAGAAATGTTTCTAAATCTATTTTCATGTATTCATAAGTCAAACTATGTGATATAAATCAGTCGCTTTTAAAAATTGTGTAATTTTTGACTGCAGTAAGATAAATGTAGTGACCACTGTCAATGATGGCTGCTCTACTTGTATTTATTGCATTATCCTAAATCTGTTTATGTCCATAATGAATTGTTTGGGTTCGTGAATATTGTCGGCGACTGTACCAATGTGCCGGAGAGTGTAGGCGAACTCGAGACTGTATATGGCTTACATCTTCCCCGGCGGATCCACTGATTTATCTGTGTGCCTAGCGGGCTGGCCTACTCTAAGGCGCAGGGGGGGCTCTAAAGCTTACACTTTAGAACTCTGGAGACGAGGCAAGGAAAAGCTAACCCCTCCTCTCGCCCTCCCCCTCCATCTCCTCCAGGGGGCTCAACCCTGCGGTACCGAACATATCCGGCCCTGCCTGTCTTACACTTGCATCCCCTTGTATTCCTTTAAGAAAAACATCAGAACAAGACAAGGAGAGAATCTACATGAATACAAAGAGAAAACAATATAGGCTTGTATCGACGTTGGATATGAAAGATGGAGGGAGATGCCAGCCGCTCACACGCTAGAAAATTGAAAACTATAAGCTTAGATGTAGTTTGTACACACGCTCCTCATTTTCCTACGGGGTGGTTTAATTGGTGTTTAATTATTTGCGGAAGGGAGGAGGTGAACGCAAGCTAAACTCCATATTTTGCAGTTTTTATAGAGAAAAGTTTTTTTTATTGAATAGATAAAATGTTGCTCGAGTAGATACATTTATGATGGATTAAATAGCTAAGTTATTATATTTGTTAGTTACAGTTATAACCTCCCTGGCTACGGGATGATTCCTGGATAGCTCTGTGTTTAGAGCATTGGCGTACTGAGCAAAAGGTCCCGGGTTTGATTCCCATGTCCAGGTGTCATTTTTCAATTTAGAGTATAGACACATTTATCTTAATTCCATACATATATTAATCTCAACAGTTTTTGAATATCTGCCACGTGCAGAGCGTGATTTGAACAAGATATTTTCTTTTGACCTAATACTCTACAGCTGGTTGAGAACTAAGTCCCAACCTACTCGTTTCATGTAAGCCATGCGAGACGAGGTTAACTTCTAAGACCATGTGATCACCCATGCTAGTTTTAATAATATGTAATGGGCTATAACCTAAATATTACATTTGTTCATTCCTTTGTTTTCTTCCGAAAAGAAGATAGAATTTATCTATAGTTTAGTCAAGAAAATGGCACATTTAACCTAGCACTCATGTTTTCAAAAGGATTAAAATAAGGAATGGTGATCCATTATTTTTAAAATTAAAAGGTAGTAAATATACGCACACCCATATACACACACACACACACACAAATATACACACAAACATTAACACACATACATACATACATACATACATACATACATATGACCTTTACACTAGTATTTTACCAGGCCTATAGTAAGCTAAATAAAAACTTGCTGCCTCCTTGTAACGCCTTGCTACCATGGCTACCATGTAAGTAGCTAACATATACAACATAATGATAATTTAGAAATCTGTCTTTAATGATGTATGTTAATTAAAGTATTAGTGGCAATATAGATTAACGAGATATTCGATAAATGTTAAAGTAATATAAAATGTTGAAACAATATACCTTCGCGAGATATATTTAAGGAATGGTGTTAAACAATATGCAGTACTGTACACCATAGACTCAAATACACCACACTATGCGCTTTTACACGGAGAATTACAGAAATTAATTATGAGATTATTTACCCCAAATGTATGTCAATATTAAAATTGTAATATATATTCCTTTAATTAAAACAAAACTATTAATATAGATTCATATATTCTGAGAGTTTCTTTAAATAATCTTAAAATAACAAATTAAAATACATAAAAAGTATTCATTCGTTAAGAACTAGAGATATCGTCAATAAACAAACATTCAATGTCAACAAAACAGGCCTGATATATAAGTCATAACTCATAATACTGTACAAGGCATCATTCACAAATGTCACTGCTCTCCGCATTGCTGACAGTTGAGCATCGAAACGAATGTCATTCCGATCGTACACGAGACTTCCCGAACCTACGGTCGTTCCAGATAGTTGAATATTTAAGTTATTACTATTATTAAACATCTAAACACAAAACACCTAAACCCTGAGTATTTTTTTATAATAAACACATAGGAAGAATCAAACCAAATTATTTCAAAAGATAAAACAAACAATGAATAATTCCCCGAGTCAGACGAGCCCTCATCAGCGACGTCTGTGGTGCTTGTGGAACTTAAACATGATGGCGGTTCTCCGCAAGTAGTTAGCTTAGTTTGTCTAAGTCGGATATCCAAAATTAAGATGAATAAACATTTACCAATATATTCACAAAGGCTGTATATTATTGTAAGAGACGATGTGATATTATCTTGTTATGTGCATTTTTATTCTGCCTGTATTTCTCCATTGTGAAAGATGTAGGCCGTTATTATTCTTGGTTGTTCGTTTATAATTTATTAAATCACCCGCTATTTCCATTGTTGTGGATTAAAATGAGCAAAATCCTTAGCTCCAACTATTATCTGGGTGACGAATGATGGATCATTTTAATAATTACTTTAAAGTGCTTAAGAAACCGATTATAGGTTTATAGTATTGATGTCTCGATACCTGTTTTTCTCGATTCCGATTCTTAAGTTCAACCTCTATTTTTCGTTTCTCGATTCCGATTCTTTAACATTTCATTATTTAACAGGCATCCAACCTCGCATAAAAAAATATAGGCATTCAACTTCATAGCATAATAAAAAAGGTCCATAGTAATAAAAAAGTTAAGATTTTTAACAAAGAAAAATATCAATATTACCAAGTATTAAATCATATAATCAAAATAATAATATAATTAGGAATTATATCATAGTAAACATGTATTATTAGCTTTAAATAAAGCATCATTGACATTTGTAAATAAAAAATCAATAAAAAAGGTATAATAAAAAGTTGTTGAGAACACAAGTCTATTCAATCTACCAAATAGGATCGTTAAATGAAAGTGCACTGTTTTGAATTAATGACAATAGAAAGAAAACTTAATTAGGTACTGTACTGGTAGCAACTTAAAATACTTAAGTAGGCCTACTTGAAAATAAAAACATTTTCTCTTACTATTATTTATTAAATAAAAGAGATTAGCTTTGTAAAAACAGTCAAAAACAGTGTTTTTTTTAGATATTTAATTTTAAAAAATATTGTATAGAAAATCTAACATGCCCGATACCCTACTCCCCCCTCAATGCAAAACTTGGATTCGACCATAACAACGCATGGTCGTTTGAAACTTTAATCATACAACCTTATAGATATTGACTAAACATACTAAAAGTCTTCAAAGTAGAAAATAAAAAACAAAAAATTCAAATAAACTCGAAATTAATCAATTGCGGATTCTATAACGGAAAGAACACATTTCACACATTAAAAATGTTTTAAGTCGTCGGCCATAACTGATCTTACGCACGTCAGCTCGTCAGAAATTAGTGATGAAGTTTTGACAATATTTAATATATTGGACTACGCTCTCTATTGAATTAAAATAAATCTAACTATTTTGCTCTATTTTAATTAACTACGCAGATTTTTGTTCTATTTTTATTAAACTTGTCTTATTCAAAGAGCTAAATAAAACATTGAAAATGGGAAAATAACATAATTACAGGAGAGCGGCCATCTTAACTTGATCGAAATACCATAGCTTTCGATATACACGTTGTGATATATCAATTTAATGATAGATATATATCGATATATTATGGAAAATTGCCATCCCTAGTTTACGTTTTGTATATCGATTGTTTGTTTAGAATCGATTCATGTATTCTGACTGTCTCACTTGAATTTTACTTTTTACTTTCTCTCTATCTTACAGGTAGAGAAAGTATTGTGATCGTCAAAAAAATCGAACTCGAGATTTTGATGAATTTTGACGTTTCATGACTTCCTGAATCCGAAAGAGTGGTTTTTGAATTTCCGTCTGTCTGTCTGTCTGTCTGTCTGTCTGTCTGTCTGTCTGTCTGTCTGTCTGTCTGTCTGTCTGTCTGTACCTCCAACTAGAGCCTAAACTATTTTACCGATTGAGCTGAAACTTGATATCTAGGGTTTTCATAGGGTTGCCCCGAGGGGTTTTTGGAATTGGATATCTACCCCTAAAATTAAGGGTAGTTTACTGAAGGGCAAAAAGAGAAAAAGTTGATTTTCTCAAAATCGGCTCTAACGATTTTGATTAAATTTCATTTATGGACATAAATAAATATTCCAAACAAAATGGCTACTCTCAATATTTCGGCAAAATCGTTTTAAGGGCTCCGGTCATATGCGTAAATTAACATTTTTTATAATAGCTCCGAAACTATTTGAGATATGAAATTACTTAGCATTACAAATATGTATATATATTTATAATACAAATATTTTATTCGAAACATATTTTTATAAAATCAATAACTTTCAATATATACGCAATTATATATATATTTTTAACTTTTTGGGCATTAAAGCTTAAGTATTGCGACCGTAAGAAAAACTAACCTGAAATGTTGATGGATGTCGACGTCTCATGACCTCCCGAACCCTTAAAAATAGTCTTTGCAATGCCGTCTGTCTGTGTGTCTATTAAAACTTAAAATTAAGGGTAGTTTACTGAAGGGCAAAAAGAGAAAAAGTCGATTTTCTCAAAATCGGCTCTAACGATTTTAAATTAAATTTCATTTATGGACATAAATAAATATTCCAAACAAAATGGCTACTCTCAATCTTTCGGCAAAATCGTTTTAAGGGCTCCGGTCTGATGCGTAAATTAACATTTTTTATAATAGCTCCGAAACTATTTGAGATATGAAATTACTTAGCATTACAAATATGTATATATATTTATAATACAAATATTTTATTCGAAACATATTTTTATAAAATCAATAACTTTCAATATATACGCAATTATATATATATATTTAACTTTTTGGGCATTAAAGCTTAAGTATTGCGACCGTAAGAAAAACTAACCTGAAATGTTGATGGAAGTCGACGTCTCATGACCCCCCGAACCCTTAAAAATAGTCTTTGCAATGCCGTCTGTCTGTGTGTCTATTAAAACTTAAAATTAAGGGTAGTTTACTGAATGGCAAAAAGAGAAAAAGTCGATTTTCTCAAATACGGCTCTAACGATTTTGATTAAATTTCATTTATAAACATTAATAAATATTCTAAACAAAATGGCTACCCTCAATATTTCGGCAAAATGGCTTTAAGGGCTCCGGTCTGATGCGTCAATTAACATTTTTTTAAATAGCTCCGAAACTATTTGAGATATGAAATTACTTAGCATTACAAATATGTATATATATTTATAATACAGATATTTTATCCGAAACATATTTTTATAAAATCAATAACTTTCAATATATACGCAATTATATGAATTTTTTTAACTTTTTGGACATTAAAGTTTAAGTATTGCGACCGTAAAAAAAAAAACTAGCCTGAAATGTTGATGGATGTCGACGTCTCATGACCCCCCGAACCCTTAAAAATAGTCTTTGCAATGCCGTCTGTCTGTGTGTCTATAAAAACTTAAAATTAAGGGTAGTTTACTGAAGGACGAAAAGAGAAAAATTTAGTTTTCTCAAAATCCGCTTAAACGATTTTGATTAAAATTCGTATCTAGGCGTTGATTAAGATTATGAATAAACTGGCTATTTTCATTTTCCTATGAAAATGATTTTTAGGGTACATTACAGAAGCGTTAATTTCCGTATCTCCACAACTATTGGAGAAACTAAACAACTTATCATAGCAAAATTGTAGGACTATCAGAAATATAAAAAACTTTTATTTGACATATATTTTTATAAAAACAGCAGTTTCTGAGATATTTGCAAATATATTAATACAATTTTGTGAGCTTTAGTTGTAAACATATACTACTTAAGTCTTAACGCAATAATACTCCAATGCCATAAAGTAATTAAATATAAGTAAGTATCTAAAAAAAGTATGTTATTTTTCCTTAAATCTCTTAGGAGAAATGTTTGCATAGCAATGATCTATCTCCATTTTAGACTCAATAGTCAATATTTACATTTTTTATTGGTCAAAATGTATTAATGAATAATTAAATATCAATGCGATGACTTGAAGATCTGCAACACCTTTTAAAATGTTAAAATTTTAACCAGAAATCGAAATTTTAATACGAAGTGTTGACCCTTGTGGAAGACATTAAACTGTTTGAAATGTTCTTTGGTGGACAAAGATGCGCCTCTTTTCTCATTGATTCTATATCATTATATATTATTTTATGCGTGTTCTTATGTGGAGTGGTGATGATACAATGTACATTATTCCGTTCAGAAATCTTACGAGTTTATAGAAAGAGAGAGAAAGTCTGTGCGGTGTGCCGTACCATTTATTTTAAATTGTGTCAGAGTTGTTAAGTTTTTACCTCTTGTTACTGTCATAATGTCAGGTCGTATTATATTCTAGACCATTTATTTTCCATGTAAAACACCTCAAAATGTTAGGGTCGTACAATATTCGGGCTAGTATGATATATTTACAATTTGCCGGCATTTAAGTGAAACAGCAATTAAATTAATATGAGATATAATCGATTATTATCTATTCTGCATGTTGCCATTTTGTTTAGTTGCCAGTTTTATTGAGAGCTAAGAATCAAAGTAGCGAAAATCGTTGTATTAAGATCGATTCTCGGTTCTTTCGATAGCAGTAAAAATCGAGGGTATCGAGGAATCAAGTTTGACAGCTCTAGTTTACAGCTTCATTTCTTAATTTTTAAGATAAATTTACACATGTTTAAATCTTCGTAGAATATCGGCGATCACTAATGTTCGTTAAACCATCAAAAGCCTCACTTTATTTTTGGGCACTGAAATTGATTCATCACACTGTATGAAGCAGAAACTTGGATTCTTAGGAAGATGGAAAGAAATACTTGGAGAGCTTTGAGATGTGAAGGTGGAGAAGATTTTAGAAGATCAGGTGGACAGACAGGGTGACAAGTGAAGAAGTACTAAGAAGATTGGATGAGAAGCGAACCATTTTGGATGTGATTCTTCGCTGCAAAGCAGACTGGATCTGACACATCCTTAGGAAGGACCTGTCTTTTGCACGACGTCATGGAAGGAAAAGTTGAGGGAAAGAGGAGCTTAGGAAGAAGGAGGATTCAAATATTAGATAACATGAAGGAAAGAAGAAAATTCTGAGAACTGGAGGAGGAGGCAAAGGACAAGGCGCATTGGCGGTATAAGTTCACTGGCAAAAGGAATGGAATTGTCGTGACAAAGGACACCTATGAATAATAATAATAATAATAATAATATCTTTCCATCCTCAGAGTCATGAATCAAAACTATATTTATTAAAAGTTTTATTTATCTTTCCTCTTGTGAAGTTCTTCGCCACAGCACATATTACATCTGTAAACACCGATATTGACGAGTGTTTTACACCCTCCTGACTCTTCCTGATAACAAGATGGTTGTTTGAACTGGATGGAGTTTGGATACTCACTCCGTACGCCTAAGAGTTACAAGCGTACCTTTATTAGTTCCACTATGTTATAGGCTATAATATATACCCCATCGTGTAAACCGTTAAGGTAAAATGGAAGAAAGAAACGCTATGCAATTAAGTATGTACGAAAGAAAAGCTATCAAAGATATCAACCGTGTCTGAATCATATTCTAATAGATTTAAAAATGACAGCTGGACACAGGTAATCGGCTGTGATATCAATTAAAGCTATTAGTAGCCATTGTGTCAATACGGTCATCACAGATGCCCTTAAGGTATTAGTGAAGAATGACCCTGAGCATGGGGCGATATCTGGATAGCTCAGTGGTAGACTATTCTTGTGTTAGGCCAAAGACCCGGCATCACTTCCCCTTTCCAGGTGTCATTTATAAAGCTATTAAAATATAGTATAGGTAAAACTGCTAGCCTTCAATGGAATGTAGGTAGGGTAGTATTGACAACTTTTGTTGCTAATGATGACCACTAGGATCGTTGCTCACGCTTGGTTCTATAGTATATGTCGTACCAAAAGGTTTTTAAAAAAGTTGGGTTTTTTTCATTTTTTCTATTTTTAACAAGCACACCACAGATTCCCCCACCATCACCACCACCACCCCCATCCTCTTTCTCCCTGCCACCCCCTTGCAAAATTGACAGAGAATGGTAAAAGTGAAAACATTTTCATATAGATCCGGTAACTTTTTAAACGCTCAGATAACTGTCAAAACTAACTGAATAGCTTTAATATTTTTATAAGTTTTGATTATTTTAATTATATAGGCCTTTGTACTATATTAGTGTGTTGGCTACATTTCATTTACATCACGTGAACATTTAAACACTGGTTGACGTGGTTTAATTGTCTTAGTAGCAGCAAGACATAATATATTTGATAAAATTTAACTTAAATCATTTTTAACCCAATTTTTGTGGCCGCATGGTATATGGAATAAACTCACGCAATATACTAGACATCCGAAGACGAAGATATCGGGGTTAAAATCCCGGTCGGGTGTATTGAAGTTGGTTTGTCCCAAATGGGTTTCCACTCTCCCTGCAGAAATTGGAGGTGCATTTCTTCTAAATTCAATCTTCCTCATCCCTAACATATCAGCGTAGTTGATACATATGCTTATAACCTTCACGGGTAGTAAGACGTGGTGCTACTTGTGTCCAGCCACGTGACTAGTCATACCAGCAAGAGATTTTTCTGACTTATTATCCCTAGAACACGATTATCTTCTTACCAGTAGTGTCCCTAGGACAACTAGTATCTAGACCCTATTATCCTGAACATATAAGTATCCCTGGACACTATTATCTTTACAGTAGATCTTTACCACTATAATTCCTACCCTATTATCCTTCACTAGTATCTGTAACACTAATATTTTTACCATTATATCTTTAAAACATAAGGTAAATTAAACCTTAGAACCTCTGGTTTCATGGATTTTATTAAAGTGGTTTTGAGTTAAATTGGCTTTATGCCTTGCGACGATGAAATCGTATGAAAAATTTAGTGCCAAAATAAAACCTAAAAAGCTATATGCAGAATCTTCATTGAAACATATCGTTATAACTCTTGAATGGTCGTAAAAATGTTTGCAAACAATTTATATTGATATTTATTTATATCTATACAACCATCACAAAATATCTGTACACAAAAATTCTTTGGAAAACACTTTGCCAGATAGTACCCATCAGTAGGTGAGGTCACGTCTAGTCTGGTTTACTAATGATGGGGAGGACAAGGTTCGAATCTAGGCCATTTATACTAAGGCGTTTTTTACTTAAAAGGTCACCCATTTTTTTCTGCAGGTAAATTCTGATACATTTTATCTAGCTCTTCCTCACTCCTATACGATTAGTGTAGTTACGAAGATAGCCCGAATGGTGGTAGGACATGGTGCAATAATATAACAAGGACAAGAATCTTCTGGCTATTTTCATAATATTTGTCTGGAAAAGAAGAAAATATGTCACACTTTAAATTGCAGATATATAGTGCATATGCATGTGTGACATATTTAAACACACACAAACACACATATTCACACACACACACGCTATGCCAGATCCTGCACTGTTAAGTATACATACTTGGCTGCTTTCCACGAATGTGTAAAAGGAAAAACGGCATTCGAGAAAGAGTGAAGAATAAAAATAAAGAAAAAGTTTATAAAAGAAAAAAAAAGACATAAATAGTTAGAAGATAAGTCTGAAGAGGATTTTCTGTTAAGGGAGTATGGAGGAGGAGGAAGGGGAGGGGGCTGTGGACTGGAGAGCCCTGTAGTCCTGAGGGGGCTACCAGGAGATGCTCGGAAGAGGTAGCACAAATACGGATGAGGAATTATTAGGTATAAAAAGAGGAAAGATAAGAATGTGGAAGGCAAGTGGCGAAGTGAGGGTGGGTTTATGCGAGGTGGTTTCCGAGTGGGATGAAAGGGGGGGTTGCTAACAAAAACATAAGGACATCCTCCCCCCCCCCCTTTCTTTTGCTCTCCCGCTCATCACGAGAGGGGGAGAGGATGGGCGAAGATATATATATATATATATATCTTCTCTAACAAAAACATCTCTTGAATCAAGGTTCCCCACATTACAACCGCAAATATTTACCCACATTAAACAGAAGCAGTGAACGTTAAAAGGAGCCACCCCAGAGGTCAAACACCCTCATTTAATCATCGTTATGATTACATTTTTAACACAAGTAAAATATATCATTATTTAATGATAGCAACTTTATTTTATTATTTAAATATACGAGTGAGATCATCAAAAATGGCATAATAAACATAAATATTATAGTGTATACAGCCCAGTCATGTGTTTTATATAAAAATATTATCAATTAGGATTCAAAAGTTCTTGTAGTTTTTTAAACTAAATAAAATATTTTGTTTATTTTTAAGGACGCTTATTTTTGTTAGTTAAATGATGCTGGCTAAGTAAGCTAAATTTATATAATGTTGTACATGCCTATATTAACAGTTTACACAATACTCTCCGTCTACCCTTACCTCGCTTGGTTCCACTATGGTATATCTTAGAAGATAGAGAGAGCCATTGTGTAATCCGTAAAATTAAGACTTTATACACAATAAGGCACAGTGTTTATAAAAAGCTTACATATAGTTTATAGATAAGCTATTTCCTAGTATTTTGTTTCTTAAAACGCTAGTAATTACTAGTATTATAAAAAATGTTACTAGAATAATAACAACAAATAGATTTTTGAACTATTTCGTTAAATAATAATGTATGCATTCATTTTCCCCTGTACACTGAAGAAAATAATATAACTAATGTATTATTTACCAATTGAACTACTAAAGTAATTTTACATATTTAATTTGTAAATGATAATCTACCTATTACTTGACTATAAAAACTAATAATTAATCTGACGTAAATGTATTCTTTAAAGTGATATTTATTTTATTTTATTCATTTATGATTGGCTTCAGTCATGGTCAAGCTCGTTTAAATGATTCAGATGATAGCAAAACATCCCTGCGAGTATTTGGTTCGAACTCCAGTGAGGCTAATATCTAGTCTTGAAGAAGCCCTTGTCACGTTCCCGCTTGTTGTGTTCAAACTCAGTAGTTAATACACACGCGTGCATCTCCATATCCAACCAACACAAGTTATGGGCGAGTCTGTCTTGCCCCACTTGGTTGACAATGCGGAACCATTTCCTTGTCGTAAAATCATCGTAACACTTGTATATTTAGAACTAAGGGCCAGTTTCATAGTCAGATTTAGTAAGCCTAAAGTGCGAGTCGATACTAAATACAGGACGACACCTACCTAGACCAAAATGGAATGGGCCAGTTTCGCATATGAAACTGGCCCATTCCATTCAATTTCAGGTAGGTGACGTCTTGTATTTAGTATAGTGCCGCACTTGAGGCGTGCTAAATCTGACTATGAAACTGACCCTAAGAATCCCGAACGGTGTTTCCCGTGACAAACTGTGATATAAGAATTATATTAGCCCCGCTACCCCATAGTGCCCGATTTGACATAAGAATTTAACAATAAGCCCCCACTCCATATTTTCTTCAAAAATGTGTTTAAAAAATAGCCTAATTTAAAAGCTGATTAAAAATTTTAAAATCCTGCTTCGAGGTGCATTCGGACCCCCTATGTTAAAAATGTCAGATCTATGCAAGCCGTAGATTTGGTTGAGCATCGCACACAAACAAACAAACAAACAAACACACAGACAAACACTTCCTTTTATTATTATAGACTAGATGTTATTAATGGGAGCATTCTAAACAAAGAAATAAAATGTTAGCAAAGTATCTACTAAATAGCTTGATTCTAGAAAAAAATACAACACGCAGTTCCCAGACCATGAAATCATTAATTAAATTAAAACTCTTTTGATCTTGCTTAGAATCTAAAGCAGGATTACTGCTTGGTAGGGAGCTGAGTTTTAAAACATGGTAATCTACCGTTTTAATCACTCGATTAACTCACTAAATTTCTAAATATACTAAACAATTTGTGTTTACTTTGAACAAAAGTAAAACTAATCAATTTAAGACGGGATGGAAGGCAGCGTGAATTCAGGTTATAGTTTTCATCACAAAAACAATTTCTGGTCAAAATAAATAAAACATTTCTTAAGTAGATACATTTAGTTTAATGTTTAGACAACTGTTCTTTAATAGTTGGTAATGAGTATAATGATATGGTAATGTTTTTAAATAAAAATTTTACCACAGTAAGAATCAAGATAACAATTCCTTGGCACAATATGATCTTATTCAATGAGACAAAAATGTATATATTAAAAAAGTTAAACCATTACAAAAACTTTGAGAGAATATAAAACCTCGTAGTCACATAATTAAGTAAGAAGCATATGTCTTTCCAGCAAGTGAACATGGTTCCAGCATAACCAGATAAGGCAGTAAATAATATTTACGATAAGAAATAAAGCAAACAAGTTAAATAAACCGTATTGAAGTTGGTCAGACTGATAAAGAATTAGTATGTGTATACAACACGTATAAGAGATCACACAGGTAAATAAAGCCCCAGAGGTTTAGTTAAATTTAAAACAAGAAATATTCAAAGAGAAGGTTAAGAAAGATTAATGTTGCAAGCATTAGTTATATAAAAGATACCACAATAATAGTATATTTAATTTATTTAAATTTATCAACAACTTTAATGTACAGTTGAATCCATCCCCAACGACTTAGTTAAATTTACATCTTCAAAACGTAGGGCAAATAAGATTATTTATTTAAAGTACCAGAATTCGTTATATAGACGAAATCAAACTAAATTTAAGTTAGATATTTATAATTTATTAAAATTTAACAACAACCTTAATCCAACATATATATGATGGAAATATATCATCCAGGGTAACAGTTGATTCAAATTTTAAACCCATCTTAATAGTGTTGATATAATTGATTTATTTTACACACCTTCAAACAGCGCTGATCAGGCCTACGCTTTAAAATTGTTTTATTTCCCCAGGTTTTACAGATCAAGGCATATTTATTTTCCCAATATTCTATAATAACAGCTTTAGACCAACATATATAATCTCATACTTTTCATTGCCTTCTATAAAATTCTTGAAAACAAAGATCATCAATAAATCACGTTAGTTGAGGATAGAACTAATAGTTTAGTGTTGGTAATGCTCTATACTTCGTATTTCACAAATTATTGTAAAAAAATAATTAAAAACTTCAATAACCTTTTATAATTTATCTGACTTATCCTTAATGTTTCATGTTTCACCCAATTAATTCGCTTTTACGGGTTTTCTCTGTTTTCCATGAACCCTCCCTTTACCCTGAAAGGTAGCAAGCAGTCTTACTTAGTCTCATAGGCGTAGGGAGGATTTAATTTTGGGAGAATTCCAAATATTAAGTCTATGACATGATGTTAAGACTTCTGAGGAATAAGAAAATTATTTTAAAAAGTGGTGATGGAACCTTATTTGTGTGATGGGGGAGCGGGAAATATCAAGATTTATTTATTTTAGGAATTTTTCTCTCTCCCAGTTAATGTTTAAAAATTGGATGTCCTAGAATTTTTTTTTAATGTATTTTTCTTCCTGCCAGTTAATGTTTGAAAATTGGAGGCCCTGAAACGTGTTTGGAGTGGTCCTCAAAAGTGGAGAGTTTTTGAAAACTCTATCAATTCAAGAGAAATTTAGACTAGACCTCTCCCGATTTTTTTTAAAATATCTATAATCCTAGAGGCTATTTGGAGTAGTCCTCCTCCAGCAAATTTTTGAAAATTGGATGCCTTTAAAAGCTATTTCAAGTAGCGGAAGACCAGAATTTTCTATAATTTAGATTCCCTAAAATAATTATATAGTGGTCCTACTCCAGGAATTTTAATGCCCATAAAAAGCTATTTAGAGGGTTCCTCGCCTTATTTTTTTTACTATCAAAGTAGGTAGATGCCTCTAGAAGCTATTTGAAGTGGTTCCCGCCCCCCCCCACCCCCGCCACTCCAACACTTTTTGAAAATTGATGCTTTAAGATTATAAATTACTATTTCTGAAGTTCGGATTGCAGAATCAAAGAGAATAAATAGTTTCACAAACATTTTTTTTTGCAATCAAATTAAAAACTTCAGAAATTTTCGGGGAGATGTGGGGGGTTTGGACCCCATAATTACCCCCTCACTACGCCCATGCTATATTTTTATCGTATAAGCTAAGCCATAGTTGAACCATGCAAGGTAAGCCTGCTACCTTTCAGGGTGAACCAAGTTTACGTATCAACCCTGTAAAAACTCATATTGTGGAAGCCGACTTATTGGACCTTTAAACTAGGGTTGATTAAATATTTAGTATTTTTCTTACAAACTATGCATACACAATCTATATTTTATCACAACAATGTTTAAAGTAGGTTTAAAAATAATAAAATATTTTATTCAAACCACAAAAAGAAACCGTATTAATTTTATTGGTGTCCAGATTCTTATTTTTTAGGGTTGATAAAAATCTGGCAAAAATTAAATTTGAACTTGTGGTTGAAAATCCACCTCGTGTTAAAATTAAACTTAAAGTTCAACTGTATTTTTTTTTTTGTTCTTATCAGTGGCAAAAAGGTCAATAAGTATAACCCTTTGGCTTTAATATTCTGGTATTGTTTTTACTTAAGGCAATCACAATTAGGCCTAATGTTAGTTACCATATTTTTGTTAAAGACTTAACTCGTATTAGGGCATTTCAGTTTTCTATTAAATTAATTGTAAATGTATGTCTTTATTACTTAAAATTACAAAACTGAGGGTAATATATGTATGTTTTATACGTGGGATTTGAATTTACTTGGGAAATATTGGGGGGCTAGTCCCAGCGCCCCAAGATAAAAATAAGGGGGTTAAAGCCCTCCCTGCTCCCCTGTTCCGGAGCCCCTGCAAACACTTTGTTATACGATACTAGTGTGCCAAATTTGATTATTTACCTTCCAAGTGTCAGGTTGGCAAAAGAGAATGATAGTTTTGTCTTATGGTAGCGTCGATTTTAAACCAAGCAGAGTTTATATATGGGGCTTCTTACTATATGTAAATATCGTATGAGGAATTTTACTACAATTTAAAACATTAAATTTATGCAAACACTTTATTAAAATAGTCCCATGAGTCCCATGAACATTTCACCGGAGGGAACATCAATTTTTGAATTGTTCCTTTCCTTCTTAAGTAAAGAGGAAGGAAAAAACCAAGGAAAAGGGGGAACGATCGTTTGATTGAAAATGGGCTAAGTTTTTTTCTGTGAGTGCGATGTAGCCAATTTCAAAATAAGGTTGTTTTTTCGACACCTGCTGGAATATTATATCAAAAGTTCTGCGAGCGTTTTTAAGTCAACTAAAAGTATTTTTCCCCTTGCAACAATAGCTTACAAAACCTACAAATTTAAAGTGAAGTGGTTTTTTTTTCTTAATCTGTTTGCAAACATCCAAGCTTTCTTTCACCTCACAATTTCGACATCTATTTCCTTACAAACTTGAACTCAGGACTTAAAGTCTAATTTATTTTCATGAATACCGGATATTGGAGGGTTATAAAAATATTTCATTTTATCAACTTGCAAATGTATTGTTATAACTGGAAAAGACACGGAGGACCAAAATGAACAAATAATTCATTCAAATCTATTTGCAAAATTTTAAACTTTTATTTTCTAATTTTCTATCACTAATATTTTGAACTTTATAAACATAATAGTAAGGAGCAATTAATTTATTTAATTTTAATAGTATTTCGAATCAAGCATAAAACTAAATAAGAGATATTACTAAATGAATAAAATAAAATTATTAAGTTTTTTTTATTTGAATTTCACTGTGGATTTTTTTTTTTAGCACCGCACCATTCGGGTTATACACTTTAATCACTGTTTATGAATATGTTTTAAAGTTTTAGCCTGTAACTAGTTCAGACATCTCTAGATCTCGAGGAATGATTACAATATAAAATATTCAACACAAAGTTTTTTAATTTATATACAAAGTAGTGTAAATTGCAAAAGCTTTGTTCCATATTGTCTTGTTCTCAAACTATTAATTAGTTCTCCTTGTGCTATTAAACAGTGTACCTGTCTAAATCATCCTGCAGTATGCTGAGAGTAGGACACAGGTAAGAAAGGGTTATTTTGGAAGTCAATTTCCATCATTAGTTTTAAAGGTTTCTAACCTAGGCCCAGTGGACTAGGTTTTTAAGTGTTTTACTCGTGTTATTGTTTACCGACTGACTAACCGAGCAAATATTATTTAATGTTGGGTATTTAATAAGGAGTCTGCCAGCTGCTCGTAGTGGGGGCTAGGGGCTGAGATTTGGGTAGAAATGTTTATATAAGGAATATTTTTATGTTTATATCTATTTAGGTGCTAAGTGGGCTTTTTTTTATCCACATGGCTCACCTTTTTCTTGTAGTAAAAAAATTAAACTAAATGTTTAGACTGAATCAATATTTTATTTATTTGGGCAAAACTCGTTTTTGTTATAAACACTATAAAACAATTGACCTTAGCTCGAAATCACCTATATATCACCTTAAATTCACAGTGCAGTGGTTAATTTTAATTGAAACCATAATAGTAGTTTTCCCACAGACGATAAGGGTAAAAGAAGAAAACTTAGCAATCACATGTGATTGTCTTGCCTGGGATGAATAAAAGAGATTCACGGGAACCAAATTGTAACCAAAACTACGAAGAACTCATTTGGAAATAACACAAATTCTTGTAAAGAATCAAAACGCAAAGCGGACGTAGAAATAGGGAAGGAAAGCTACTAAGAAGTTAAAAAAAAGAAAACCAAGAAATTGTGGCTCATATAAAATACAAAAGATGGAACGAAGGAAATAATTCAAGCGAAGAGGGGACGAATTGAAGAGGAAGGGGGGAGAAGAGACGAGGGATTATTAGTCGTATGAAAGGAAACCTATGAAACAGGTCTAAGTAGGCTTAAATAACGGGTTGGTTGGAAGAAAAACGAAGGGGGGGGGAGGGTTTGAGAGGGGAGAAATGACTTAAGTAGTGTTGTAATAAACTTCCCCTTCTCCCTCGGTAGAGCTCAGGGAAGTTATGTAAAGGCGAGATTAAGTTGGCAGCAATGTCTATGAGAGGCAAATAATGACACCTCCAAACAATGGGAATCACATGAATAATTCCTCGGAAACCGACACCTTCAGTGAAGTTATCTCAGGGGCGACCAAACTTGGTCCAGTCGCTTTACGTCAACCACGAGCAAAAATTATTTCCATTTAAAGAAAGTGTAATTCAGAAGGTTAGAGCTTATCCCAGACTACCTGCACTTTTTGAGATTAACATCTTGACACATAAAACTGCAATTATAAGGAGAAGTCGATTAAAAACTGCTCTATTATTCTATAGACACAAAATAATAAGCATATAATTTATTGAGGTGTTTGGCCAACACCTATGTACAAACTGTGTTGAACTTACTAGGTTAGTAAAAAAAAAAATATTAGAATAGCCATATTTAAAAACTATAATAAGAATAGGTGACCTGGCGGTCTAGGGGTAAGGTGTCAGACTTCTGTGCTAGGGTCCGGGGTTCAATCCTCGGTCCCGGCACAGATTTATCTGATTACCAAACCCTTCCTTCACCTCTGACAAGACGTGTATTATTCACAACTTGTGAATGTGAGGAATGCCAGGCCTCCACCGTGGTTCGGATTCCACGTTAAACTGTAGGTCCTCCATTTCATCTCACAGTCACCCTACCATCACACATTAACGTAAGTGCGTATAACCCGAACGGGTAGTAAGACGCGATAATAATGATAATAATAATAATAATAATAATAATAATAATAATAATAATAATAATAATAATAATAATAATAATAATATAGTAAGTATATACTATCACATAAAGTAGAAGACCGATTCAAATTTCACCTGACTTTTTAATATATATATATATATATATATATATATATAATTCCATACAGTGCGTTAATATATTTTCGTATACACTATCATTGTAATGTCTACAAAATGAACACATTTTTAATTAACATTGTAACTTCGTTAATAAAAAGATAGCATGAGCATCTGCTTCTATGTCCATGGCACAAACATTTTTGCTAGATTTATCTGTATGGATGAGGTTAAAAGACCCAGAAAACCTTAAGAACAGTTTGGTGTGTAGTGTATGCTACGATCTTCTTTGTTAGAATTGTGTCTTTCACTATTGTTCAAGGCGGCAAGTAAATGGGTGGAGAACCAAGTGTACAAAAAGTAATGCCATCAACTGTTGTCAATGAAGGGACAATCTCGTGGCTTGTTGAGCTCATACGGAGTAGCAGGAGTAGCATTGTTGAGGCTTAAGGTCATGCGTCAATTAATTGACGTTGCACAATTTTGACAAATATATAATTATCTATAAATAGTGATTCAATTATTCCAAATCATTAAAGTTCACGAGTTATAAGGGGTCATACTTGCGTTTTTATGCTTTTAATTTATCATTGGTAAAGTAATCAATGTATGGGGAAGAAATTTAGTCTAGCTAGACATGTATATGAGGTGTACAGTGGCGGCTCGTGTGTGAAACTTGAGAGGGTGCTCTCTTAAAATTTGTCAAATAATGTATACTAAAGGTTACCTTACGCCAACCTTATACTACCCTGTATTCAACTTAGAAACTACTCTTAAAAAGTATAAAAGTATAAAGATAGTAAAAGAAGTACAAACCTCACTTGGTTCAAAATTGAAGAGTATCCACTGTAAAATCCACACACAGATACACCAGTGTGTGTGTATATATATGAACTTATGCTTAATCTTATATTATACATACATATTATACAGATAAGAATTAGTTTATCAGTAAGTTTATCATTTGAAAGAAAAAATTATTCTTCTGTTTTAGTCCAAAATGAATTTTTCTATTAGGTGTTCGCTAAGGTCTGGTATTTCGCGAATAATCGGCTGTTCTATAGACAACATGGCCGAAGCATTTAATCTGGTTTAGCCCGTGATGTTTCTTAAGTAGGATTTGATTAACTTCAGAGTTGAAAATCACAACTCACTTTTCGAAGTAGTCATGGGAATAGTTACAAGAATTTGTTATACTTTTATGATTTCTTTAAATGTGACAGACAATCCAAATAAATTCTAAAAATTTAATGTTTTCAAGCAGCCAGTCATATTTTCTTCTGTTATTTCTAACCTAAAATAAAAAACACTTCAAGCACTGTCTTAAAATACTTTTTCATCGATCATTGGAAATGCATTGCAAAGCTGATCAGTATCATCCACCGGAAAACCTTTTTTTAGGTTCAATGAGGTGTTTGAATTGAAATATCTTTATGCCACACAGTTGGTTTTTGAACACAAAGCAATCTTTTATTTGAAATACAACTGTATCACAAACTTCCTTTTCCAATATATCTAAATTCTCATCATTCTGTTGTCGCCTTTTACTAGGCGTAGGCCCTTCTTATGTAACATTGAGTTACATTTGAACTCGCCCCCATGCTAAACTTCATACTCGACTCGCCACAGACTCATACTACCCGCTCCAAAAAAATATTCAATAATATTCTAAACCCTATAATAGTACTCTTCACTATTGTAGTTCCTGTAAATTAAGACAACGTAATAGACAATTCTAATCAATAAAATCAATTCTATAAGACAGTGAAATACGTTGGAATCTGTACTCACCAAATCTATCTTGTGTAGACAACGACGAGCAACACCGGGTAGTAACAGAGACTCCTTCACCGAAGTCAACCCCGACTAAATCAAATAGACACTGAAGTCGTTCCGAGCCAAACTATCCACGATCAACAGAATAATACCCACCTGCACCCTGGTGGATAGTTCCAGAACTACAGATTGAAGAATCGCTGCTCTAAATGAAGAATGGGACAATAATATCAACAAGCTACGTCATGTTCCAATCCTTCTAGAAGGAAGGCCACCGACAGAATTGTTCTTTCCCCCCCACCTTGCTACCCTGCTGTGAAAAACCCCTATTTAAAGTCCTGTAATCGTACTATTAAATTGACTATCCAACCAACACTGGACGGAGGAACATAGTCCTAGGACCAGGACTATGCCAGGATCATCCAAGATAATCTACGAACGTTAACTATGGCAACGTATACTTTGAACATTATAATTCAAAAAACTTTAACTTATGTATAAGGCGTATTAATTTTCTTGGCCAAATGTAAAACTATAAAATGTCTGTCGCCACTTGGGGGCTCGAGACAGCTGTTTATTTTGATCTTTACATTATAATAACTTTGATAAATTTTTGTGTTGGAGAAGTTTATTGATATTTCATTCTGAAATTAGGTTGCAATTAAAATGATTTGATTTCTTTTGTTATAATGAACACTTATAAAATTTAACTTCGAGACGTAAATTGTTTAACAGATAAAAATTAATTAGTGATTAATTTTATATTTGATCGTTGTTTAAATGTTTTCGCTATACTTTGTTTATAGTAATTTGTTAACTTTGAGTTCACGAGTAGATGGAAGTTTCTAAACTGATAGTTTAGGTCATATAGTCCCGCGGGAGTTTGACTAAAGTCTGTTAGCCAAACTCTCGCGTATTTTAAAAATGTCTAATAAATATTCTTTATATTTATTATTTAAATTTTTGAAGTCTGCTTTTGTTGATGCAGCATAGATGCCTTTATAACAATATAATAAGGCCCATAAGGCTCTTATATATATCTTGCAAATTTATTAACTGATTTATTATTTATTTATGTATTCTTTTCAATACTGTGGGTTGTTTGTCTCATAGAGACTAGCCCATCTGATTGTTTAATATGTCTAGGATTAGAGAAGTTCTCTCTAATGAACTGCGCTAAATAACTGTTTATTTCTAATAAGATTTTCCACTGAACTCAGTACGATTATTGAGACCATGTAATTAATTGAACTCTATTTTTTTTTTGCTTTGAATAAACCATTTATGGTATTGTTATTTAAATCTTGCATTTCATGTCCTTTGTATAATCTATGTAGCTTACTAACCTCCCTCTACCTTTAAGTTATCGATGGTCGTAAGGAAAGGTTGGAGAGAGGGGTGTAACACTTACTGTGAGCATCTAAATTCTTTCCTCCCATCCATCGAGTAAGGAGCGTCGATTATTTCTAATTTCGACCATCACCTTTTCGAGGTCGTCAATAGCAGCGTGAATTCTCTCTGGATCTGTTTGAAGAACTTGTAACTGATTAAATAATATATCAACGTGAGGCACTGAGTAAACCATAAAACCAAAAAGTACTATTTTCAAACCAGCTAACAAACCCAGCAGCCAATGTTACCATTCCTGAGCTATATATTTTAGAAACGCCTTTCTGTATACTTTCGAAACATTCCAGAATATCGTCTTTTTAAGTGAAGATTGTATAATCCTGAATTGAAAACTCCATCTAGTTTGTGAGGGTGGAAGTATGTTTGTATTGCATATATGCTCTAAAGCCGCTCTCCTGTTTGGAGAGTGGGAGAAAAATGAGGCAATCCCCTTTAAATTGGCAAAAAAAAAATCAAAGTCATTATATTAAAAACAGCTCGTTCAAACGATGTATTTAATTAGTAGGCGTAACAATTAACATAACGAGCATTTTTCATAATTTTACACCTCCCTCACGTCCGCGCATAACAGCGTCTTCATCGCATGTATGCACGATCAGTTTGTTGACTGCATATAGCATGGGCTCTTCCTAGCAGAGTCCACAGGTGACCGCTTGGATAGCGGCAGTGACGTCAGGTTGTCAGGGAAACCACCCTATGATGCATTTAGAGATTGGGCGGTGTGACCGGCCGCCCCACAGCCATAGAGTGAAGGCGAGCACTTGTTGCCGTAATAATACTAGTAGGTATGCTTGTTGTCTCGCGTTGATGGGATTATAGTTTTAATAATTTCCTCAATAAAATTGGGGAGCTATGTAATGAAAAAAAATTATTTATTTATGTTTTTCATAATGTAATACAAAATTATGAGAAAATTGGTATGAATTTCAAAATAAGATTCGTTTATTTTTTTGCTTTATTTTGAAAGAAGGGGGGTGGCATCCCGGAGTTCTCCCTCACGAGCCACCACGAGAGGTGCTTTCAATTGCATACTTACATGAATTTTTTCTTATTTAACATTTGATAAGTATTTTAAAAAAAATAAAAAATTACATCCTTCTTAATCATATAGAAGTAATTGTATATTGCGATGGTTTGATTTTATTTCATAATTTAGCAGACAGTGTCGTTACTAAGAATTGATGTTTTATTTTTTAATCTAACAGCCCTTTAACACTATCAGGTTTCACCGGTTAGGTTCCGGACCTGATGGAAACCTGAACAGTGGTAATGCATTGAAGTAAATGGAACCTTTCACACTATCAGGTTCCTGCCCGGCCTCTGATTGCAACCGGACAAGTCGACTGGGCTGTCAGGTTCCCTGACGCCGGATGGAGTTTTGGTGGGGTGTAGTTTGTAATGCGCGCTTCAACACTATCAGGTTTATTCCCTGACCGGTTCAGTTAGTTCCCCTAGTGATTGGAGTCTCACGCAAATATTGTGTTGTCTTGTGCAGTGTTTTGAGTAGTGTTATTAAGAATGAATATTGACATAGAACTCTTGATTTCGTCCGTTGAGAATCGAAAATGAAAATCATCATTTATAATTTTTTAAAGGTAGGGCCTACTTTACCTGCTATTAAAGATTTTAATGAGGAAGCGATAATTGACTTTCAAATGGTAGCATTGTAATTGATCAAAGGTATTAAAAACAAAATACCAAATCCATATTTTCCTTCTTATTCCCTGACCAACATTTCACCACGTCCGTTCATTCATAACTCCACACCTTATCAGCAGACACCTCCACCCCAATCTCCCATTCAGCAGTTTCCTCGGACCGAGTCATTCACTTCATTCCTTCCTCAAAAATCCCGTCAACCCCTTGAACCTTTGTCCACAGCAACTCAAAGCTACCAGTGTTTATCCTCTCCCTCCTCCGTGACCTCACCAACGGAATCTTAAATTATAGACGTAGATATTGCATGGCTCATTTTGCTTTTATTAAATGATTTTCTTTTCATTTTCCGTAATTTTATTGTTTGCATATTTTTGTAATATTTAAAATTAGCTAGACTAAAACCTTAAACAGAATACCATACCAGTATAAAAGAGTCTTCAATAAACTAGTTCTTCCAAAAAATAATAAATACATAGGGTCTATTAAATAATGAATACTAAGCTTGTGTTTATGAGATAGCAAAATGTATATAAAAACACAAGATATTTGGAAGAATAAACAAATGCAGTATCTACATTTTATTTTTATTCTTCTTACCTGAAAGCTACCGCAATCATTTCTTTAGGTTGAATGCAGTTCCTCATTTTTGTGTTCTGATGCTGAAGGAGTGGCTGTAGTTTATCGTGTAATTCTTCCAAATATAAAATTATAACTAGGAAAATATTAAAAAAAACTATTTTCATCATCCTTGAGTTCCTCATAAAGAGTAGCAAAGACACCATGCTCATCACGCTTTTGAAGCAATGGGTGTACCCAAATTGTCCTGTTTTATCTTTTTTTTATTACATCTCCTCACGAGATGGCAATAAGAATACCTCGATCCATGTTCGAAATCAGACCGAGAGCTCTCTCAAAGCTTGAGAAGAAAACACATGTTAAAACCTGACACAAACCTGGTGATACTTTTTTCTCCGGGTTTTAAACGGGTCCGGCGAAACCTAACAGTGTGAAAGGGCTGTAACTCTCTCTCTACCGTTAATTTGATACATGTGACCAACCAAATTGATCATTGAAAACAAAAATTTGAAATATCTATTTCATGAAATTCCTAGCAGAATATAATATGATCGTCAAGGCAGGGTCGAATAAACCAAAATAATGACATGCCCAAGTAAATCGCACGCTGTAGAGAGCCGAGTGAGTTATTTTGATACCTACTATATTTTCCAAGGAAAAAAGGTCGGGTTTATGATCTCTCTCCCCCCCCCCCACCCTCACCTTCCCCCCCTTCCTTCACCAAGGATATATTTGGAGCTTGAGAAATATTATACTGACTCAGTTTTGTGCTTCAACACACTGTGTGAAACGACTCTTCTGTTGGTATATCAAAATAAGTATTGATTTTTACTTTTGTTTTAAAAAATAATATTAAAATTTACTCCATTAATGTATAGGTGTGTATATGATTTATCAAACATAATTTTTCAAATTTCAACTTCTGTAAAGACTAAATATTTTAATATTTTGAAATAAAGATAAATTAACTAATATTTATTAAAATACAAACATGAATAAAATAAGCATTTAAGAAACTCAAATTCAATTTCATAGATGATAACTAAAAGGCTCGCAGATCGCATGGGACTCGCGTAAGATTCTAGTACGACTCGTCGAATGTAACCATTCGTAATATTACGTTTATTTTGTTTCAGAATACCATTTATAAATAGTTCAGTTTTATTTTTAATCCTCCCACAGTTAAAAAAATTTATTAATGACAGTAAAGGAAAGACATTATATTTGATTGAATTTACAATACAAAAATCAAGAGGGCCCCTCTCTTTGCCCCAATAAAAATATATTCATTTTTTGTGGTCCATTTGTCCTCATGTATAATAAAATGAACACTGTCTTAGTGACGTTAAATTAAGCATTTTATAAAAAAATTAATGCTAATGTTACAATTATCCTAAAATTATATGGAGGGTGTAAAATGATATAAAAATAATATTTAATATAAAAGGATACTTTATATATTTAACTGTGTTATCGTGAAAATATTAGCTAGACAACACGTAGCTTTGGAGACTGTTTATAAAAGTTGGGTCTTTTAATATTTTACCTACAATAATGAATTCAATATTTTAATACAAATGTATATTTTTCTGCAAACATAATATGGTTTTATATGATAGGAAATTATGTAATTGAAATTATTAGCACCACGTCTTACTACCAGTTCGGGTTATACGCACGAGGAAATTATGAATAATATATTTTGAAGATATTATATTGATCAAATACAAAATATATTCAACGTTTATAATACAAATTTAAGATAAATATACTATTATTTCATAGGCTATAATTTATAACCATAAGAAATAACTAAAACACAAGCTTTTAATAAATATGTTCTTAAGATATAGCCCTCCAAACCTTTGTGACAATAATATCATTATGTGTTTTGTGTGTTATCAGTATTATAATAAAAAGTGATTTCTTCTGTTTGTGAGTTTATCTAGCATAGGAATGTTTTATGAGGTGTTTTAAACACATAATCTATATAGATACAAGACCAGGTATACATATACAAATTTGGAATGACTTAAATTCATGTATATTTATTTTGTAAACACAAAGAAATGTTTTTAAGGAAAAAGTAGAAAATATTTTTAGAATGAAAGAAAAATAAAGTATGTAATTCAAAGGATTCCATCGCTGTTTTCTTTTGCCAGTTTTCATAAGTAAATTTCAGAAAGTACGAGGAAGAAGAAAAATAAAAGTAAGACACAAATGTAAATGTTTCCAAAACACTTGTCTACAATGAGAAATATTGGAGGAGAGGAGAAAGATAGATAAATAAAAAAGAATGCATTTCAAAGAAGCTGCAACTGAGTTCAAAAAGACAATATAAATTCAACAATTTCATGATATCAGCATCAATGGCTGAATAAGAAAGACATCGAACTTGTCTGATTTGGTTTGACGGTAAGGGCTAGGTCAGGTTTAAAATCTCATCCTGATGTAATGAGGGTGGTTTTTCCTAAATGGTTTCCCACTCTTTCTCCACGCAAATGTGTATAAATTTCATTCAAATAAGACTTATATTATTGTGAAAACCTAGACGAATAGTAAGTTGTGATGCACAAAAATTTATCAGGCGGTCAAGTATATTTTTTTCAAATGTTGCAACGTTGGTCACGACAACAGTTTTGGCATTAGTTGTACATTCCTATCTTTCTGTTTCTTGGTAAAGATTAATATTGGATGATTCTTGGTGTAAATATCCTAGATCCCAGTTTAAAAAATACATCCACGCCTATTAGCTACTAAAACTTGAGAGGTAATCCAGTGTCATATTTGTCTGTATTGTAGGGTAAACATAGTATGTGGTTTCTTTCACTGTGGGTGGTCATTTACAAATATACTCGAAACTTAGTCCCCAGGATAGCGGGAAATGAGTGAGACAGATAGAGATGGCTTCGAGGTCATTATCGAAATTTAGAAAAAATAGAGGTTACGCATTTGCCAGAATTTAATTTACAGAGCAAATTGCAAGTTGACCAGGAGAGGTTAGATGCAATCAAACCAAGGCTATACCAGTAGTTCTGTGAACAGTAGACCTTGCTCTGTCATGTTACTATCGTTACTACAGTCTTACTAGTAGTTCAGTGAACAGGAGACCACACTCCTTGCATGTTATTATCATTACTACAGTCTTACTAGTAGTTCTGTGAACAGTGTACCTTGCTCTGTTATGTTACTATCATTACTACAGTCTTACTAGTAGTTCTGTGAACAGTAGACCTTGCTCTGTCATGTTACTATCATTACTACAGTCTTACAAGTAGTTCAGTGAACAGTGTACCTTGCTCTGTTATGTTACTATCATTACTACAGTCTTACTAGTAGTTCAGTGAACAGGAGACCACACTCCTTGCATGTTATTATCATTACTACAGTCTTACTAGTAGTTCTGTGAACAGTAGACCTTGCTCTGTCATGTTACTATCGTTACTACAGTCTTACTAGTAGTTCTGTGAACA